>CM060202.1:25980175-27180175 GCA_030562195.1 Nipponacmea schrenckii | reverse complement strand
TAATCTGAAGACGTACGAATTCCTAACGAAAGTTTTTCCTTTAAGTTTCTATTCTGACTATTATAATCGATTGCTTCTGTTTTATTTATATTAATACACAATCCAGAATATTGACCAAACACTTTTATAACTTCTTACAAAGATTCAAAGATGGCTGCCGAGTGTAGTATTGTGATATATTCACTAATTTTTGAGTTATTTAGTGATTTCTCTGGTTGAAAATTTACTGCCATATATCCATACAAGTTTGTTATAAATATTGCTATCCGGTTACTATATGCCATTCAAAGAACATTTGCTTATATGTTCCATGTGAAATTCTCATTTGGATCGATATTTTGGGAGTTATGCTGAATTTTCATGTGGCTAATGTAAATGTTGTGATGATTACTTACAGTAGAGAGAAACTCTTCTCTCTGAATAGCGAGCTTTCTTCAGTGAGTCCTGATCTGAGTAAATTCAACTTGTTACCTGTACTTTCATTAACCGTTCATAAACCGGTAAATGTGAAGGTGAGAATACTAGGAGGTCTCGAAAATGCAGATAAGTGAACTTTAATAAACTTAACCCCTATTGTACAGTACTTTTGAAGGTGTTCACTGATATTTTGGTTTCTCTTGATGCCATCGCGAAGTTATATTAGTCATGTTGGAATTATCTGCTGCTTTCTACACTTTGGATCATGACACTTTATTGGAACGGTTACAGAAACGCCTTGGTTTTGTCGGGCAGGCCTTGTGTTGGTTCAAATCCTACCTGATAGGCAGGTCACAGACTGTGAAGATAGGCACATCGCCTTCGGAACAATCTTCTTTGAAATACGGTGTACCGCAGGGTAGTGTACTTGGTCCGATTTTATTCAGTCTTTATTGTATTCCTCTCGAGGAGATTTTTAACAGTTCCTGTCTTGATTTCATGGTGTACGCTGACGACACACGAATTTATTGTAGTTGTAAGTCAGGTGAATTATCTACTGTTAAACTCGAGTCAGGTGTTGATGAGATTCGTGCTTGGATGTCAACGAATCGACTTGTACTGAATGATAGCAAGACCGAAGTAGTTTATTTTCATTCCAAATTTCGTCGTCACTCAGTGTTTGACAATATACGAATCGGAAATGACTTGGTACACCCTGTTGATACTGTGAAGAATCTAGGGTTTTACCTTGACTCTGTTTGTTCTCTTTCGTCACACATCTCTTCCGTTTGTAAATCTGTATCATTTGCACTATACCGCATTGGTCGCATTAGACGTGTTTTAGATCGCACCAGCACTGAACGATTAATACATGCTTTCATTACCTCAGACTTAGATTATTGCAACAGCTTTCTTCTGCATGCACCAGAATATGTCACCAAACGTCCATTCAAAACTCCGCTGCACGCCTCGTATGTCTCACCAGAAATTACTCTCACTTTCACTCTTGTTCTCTGCACTGGCTTCCTATTTCTCACCGAATTGAATTTTAGGTTTTAGTATTAACATACAAGACGCTGCTTACCTAACCGATCTCATCTCTCGCCGTCAACCGAAAAGAGCAACGCGATCATCCACTGAACTTCAGCTTGTTGAACCACGCTGCAATCAAGAGTTCTATGGAAAGCGTGCCTTTTCGGTTGCGGCACGACGCCTCTGGAATGCCACCCCTTCTTCTATTCGCGAATCAACAACTCTAGAATCTTTTAAATCACTTTTAAAAACACACCTTTTCAGTAGAGCATACTCTGACGCATAAACGCAAATCTTTTGGTTTAAGATTCTACTTAGTCAGTATATTGTTTTTATAAATCGTATCTTCTCATTGTATGATTACATCATCCCTTTTTGTTTTTATTATAAATGCAGTCTTTATTGTCATCTCTATTTTATATTTTACGTCTGTTTTGCTTTTATTTTTAGTATTTTCAATTATTCGTTATCATAAAACTATTTTATCTAGTTTTGTAATAGTGATACTACTATGATATATACATGTACAGCCTATTGAGATCGATTATGATGTAATGGGCTTTAAACAATATATGTTATTAAAATTAAATGGCCAGCAGATGAAAAATCTTTTAAAAAACATGTCATATCGTCTGCTATCCAGTTCCCTGGATCCAAAAACTATACCGTGTATGTTGTTATCATTATTCCTCAATAAATGACATAAAATTTCTACAATCAAATTAAAAAGATTCGATGACATAGGATCACCCTGTCTTACGCCTGATTGAAAATGAAAATATTTTGTTGACAAACGATTATTTAAAAACTGCCGATGGTGTACAATGTTTTAATCCATCTAATAAATTTCCGTTTAAAACCATATAATTTCAAGACTTCATATAAAAAATCGTGGTTAACACTGTCGTATGCGAGCTTAAAATCAACAGCTAATAAGGAACCAATTATTATTTGTTTTTTTTGTGTGTGTTTTGCTAGTTGAAATGGTATCCAGTTAAAGTAACATGTCAAAACGTTAGAATATTAAATTACTTAAAACTGTAATACTATCTCGATTAATGTACATAACATTTATTATTGGTATTTATTTCGTTACCGTTTTAACCAAAAATGCATGTTACCGTTTTGGTGGACTTGTTACCGTTTTAACTAATAAAATTTGTTACCGTTTTGACTGGTATTAGTTGAAAGGCATCATCAATAATTCGAATATTCTCTTGTATGTGACGGCTCGGGATAAAAGCTGTTTGATTAGATTAATTAATTTAGTTAAAAAGTGTTTTAATCTACAACATAACACGTTACTCGCAATCTTCATATCAACATTGATTAAAGTTATAAGCCTCCAATTGCTTCGATCCAATTTATAGTTAGTTAAATATATGTAAAGTTCAAAAGTCATTTTACGTCATTCGCAGACGATTTATATAGATTGTGCATTGTGAGAGTCTAATATAATCTAGTCTAGTCAAGCCGCATGCATTTAACGTCTTGATAATCCGGTCTACAGGAAATTCATTAACGCATGTATTGTGAACGCATGGTTGAAAGGTGTGGACGGAAATTATTTTTCACCGCTGTTCTAACATTTTGATAATATGCCTGTGAACTTTCGATTATGTATCATTACATACTGAGAATCAAAAATGTGTTTTGAAATTATTTGTTTTGAATAACGCGTTCAAAACCTCTCCACATCACCCCAACCTACAATATATATGCATATGTGTTAAAACTCATTAAATAAAAAAGAATATACATATGTATCATTTCCCGTTCAACACTCATCGAGTCAAGATGACTAGTATAAACTCTCTATCTTCACGAGATTGGAACATATGTGGAAGTCAACTCAATAGATCCGCTTCTTTATTGTTTATGCAAGTGATTTATATATTCTCTGTTGCAGCTTTTAATTTATATCAGTTAGAAAGATCATACAGAGGTGTGTATAATATTTATTTTACTATCAAAGTAAGAAATCTATATGTAATTATTTTTTCTATTTTTTCTTTTTTTTTTTTTTTTTTCTTTTTTTCTTCTTAATTTAAAAAGGATAAACAGAATTTTTGAAATCAACAAACAGTTTTGGAGTTAATCAACTTCTTTTTTTTCTTTTTTTTCTTTTTTTTTATCTAAGAAATTAAAATAAAAGAAATAAAAGTATATAATCAAATGACTAAGGATCTATCTTAATATTTCTATAAATGAAATAGAAAAAATTATAACATATATTTGAACAAAAAGATAAAAATACTTTTCACTACTTTATAAAGATAATCTTTTTTTTATCTTAGAAGGAATTTGGAATGAATAGGTGATAAACTACGGTGTCTCAAATAAATATTTTTTTTTTATTTTGAATTAAAAACTTTATTTTCCACCATGGTGAAAAGTGGGTGAAAAGTCTGTAGTTTTTATTTTAAAAACAATAACAATAGATTGTGAAATCTAAAAAAAATAATAATAATCTTATAATTATAAATATCGCTTCTCTATCATAAAGAGCGACATTAATGAAACGATCGACTTCGGTTCTTTTATAGGGAAAAAATGATGAAAAGTGAATTCAAAATTCGAAACAAAATTTGGATATATATCCTAATAATAGACTATACCAGTTCTCAACTGGTTACAAAAACCCATTCAATTTATCCATCCGTGTAATATAGCTTTACGAGATATCCATTGGATTCAAGATTAAAGTTTTCAAAAATTATTTTTCTGTTCGAGTCTATGTGACTATTCCAATATCCAAGGTGAAATCCTTCCTTTAATCTCAATTATTAATGAAGAGAAGTCGAACTATATACGTTTCATTGATCCTATTTTTATCCCCGTAAAACACCCTCATTTCATTTACTTACTTTCATTACTTTTATGTACCATTGCGGGATATGATTGAATAGAATTATCAAATGTATGATTATAAGAATAGATGATAATTGTAAATCATCCGGGTATCGATAATTCCTCCTATGATGAAAATAACGATACATTTTAAGCCTTAATGTTTTTATTAATCTCTCAGCGAAATTAGCTTTTGGTTTGTTAACCGAAGTGAAGAAGTAGATTATCATTTTCCATCAGTGATAAAAACCATTTATTTAGAAATTCTTTACCATTATCCACTCTATAATACTTTTTGGTTTTCTCCCAGTTTCAAATATGTAATTCATCACTTTTGTCACCTCCAGCCCCGTTTTTCTTTCTATCGGTCTTACCCCTGCATATTTTGAAAGAATGTCAATTGCAATTAGAAGAAATTTTATATTATCATTTTCTGTAGAAATATTTTCCATCGACATAAGATAAATATCCCACTGAGAATCGAAATGGTGAACGATAACTTTATGGTAAAATTTCAGCTTTGGCGGAATTTTAAGCGAGGAGTAACTCTCTGGATTAGGCCTACTCAACCATCGATTTATTTGAGTTTTTGTCAGTTTTAATCCTTGACTTTTTGCAGCATGGTATAGTTTATTAACACTTGAAAGGCTTCCAGGTTTGAAACTGTAATATAATGTCTCCCATATAATCTTTTGCTAATTTCAAAATATGTCGTGTTATTTTCAATCAATAAATATAAATTTATTACGTGTATAAACCATACTAATCATATCTTTCACTATTGATTCCGCTACCGCCTCCTAACAGTTTCAAACCATATGGTTAATATACTGGGATCGAAAAACACCTACTTTATCATTCAATTATATCATTTTCCTCATCATTTCTCATACCTACTCTTTTGTTTAAAGATCAACATCTCATTTATTATTCTCTTTCATTTCTTTCATCACACAATACATTTCATTAAATATTAATGACCGGTCACGTGATCTGCAAATCGCTCTCATGCGCAATGTGGTCCCTTTTTTCTTCTACTGATAGATAGTTCCAAGTATCATGTTATATTTTCAGGTATAATTTACGAGTTTATTTAAAATGTTGCCTATTGTCCTTAATTAAAAGTGCATGCAAAGCAATTACATTAATCAAATGTATATGGGAGTCCCTTCAATTACTGCGCAGTTAAGTCCTCAACGCACAGACGTATACACATCCTTATTTTCAGAATCCACTGATTGGCAGGGAAATACCCTTTCAAGAAACACCCTGAAGTCATTTGTGCTATTTTAAGATCTGTACAAAATTCGTGAGCACAAAAAAAAAATTGCGTATACGAATTGCTTTATCTTATGCAAAAGACAAAAGGAGTATGGACTATCTTGTATATTCTAAAATTAAAACAATCTGCAATATGCTACTCCGATTTAAAAGGCCATCAAAGCCTGGAAGACATACAGACACAAGAAAAACCTTGTCAAAGTTCATTAGTATATGCAGGAATAGGTCAGTCGTCTGAAGATCATATATGTTAGGGGTCTGTTTAATTATCGCTCTGCAATTGATATATTAAAAGGAATTTTGGTTTTATAATACATGTATATTTATTCAATTTATTCGAAAAGAAATACTACAACTGAATCGATATCTAATATTCATCCCCCTCTTCTTCCTCGCCTTCACCTTCAACAGAATCAACCCCAACTTCTTCATAATCTTTCTCTAGAGCAGCTAAATCTTCCCTTGCTTCAGAAAATTCACCTTCTTCCATACCTTCACCAACATACCAGTGGACGAAAGCTCTCTTGGCATACATCAGATCAAATTTATGATCAAGACGAGCCCAAGCTTCAGCAATAGCAGTCGTGTTACTCAACATACAAACAGCTCGCTGAACCTTGGCTAAATCACCTCCTGGTACAACAGTTGGTGGTTGGTAGTTAATACCGACTTTGAAACCAGTTGGACACCAGTCAACAAATTGGATGGTTCTCTTGGTTTTAATGGTTGCAATAGCGGCGTTGACATCTTTAGGAACAACATCGCCTCGGTACAACATACAGCAGGCCATGTATTTACCATGACGAGGATCACATTTGACCATCTGGTTGGCTGGTTCAAAACAGGCGTTGGTGATTTCAGCTACAGACAGTTGCTCATGATAGGCCTTCTCAGCAGAGATGACTGGAGCATAAGTAGCCAATGGGAAATGTATACGTGGGTAAGGTACCAAGTTGGTCTGGAACTCAGTAAGATCCACGTTGAGGGCGCCATCAAATCGAAGTGAAGCAGTGATAGAACTGACGATTTGTCCAATCAAACGATTCAAGTTAGTGTAAGATGGTCTTTCAATATCAAGATTTCGTCGGCAGATATCGTAGATAGCCTCGTTATCAACCATGAAGGCACAGTCCGAGTGCTCCAGGGTGGTATGAGTTGTCAGAACAGAGTTGTATGGTTCTACCACAGCTGTTGATACCTGTGGAGCAGGATAAACAGCAAACTCCAACTTGGATTTCTTACCATAGTCGACGCTTAATCGTTCCATCAACAAAGAAGAGAAACCAGAACCGGTTCCTCCACCAAAACTGTGGAAGATGAGGAATCCTTGAAGCCCAGTACATTGATCAGCCAGCTTCCTAAGTCGATCAAGTACTAAATCAATGAGTTCTTTACCAACGGTATAGTGACCTCGGGCGTAGTTATTAGCAGCATCTTCCTTACCAGTGATGAGTTGTTCAGGATGGAAGAGTTGACGGTACGTACCAGTTCGCACTTCATCCACCACTGATGGTTCCAGATCAACAAATACAGCTCTTGGAACATGTTTACCAGCTCCAGTCTCACTGAAAAAAGTGTTGAAGGAATCATCTCCACCGCCAATAGTTTTATCAGAAGGCATCTGACCATCAGGTTGGATACCATGTTCTAAACAGTACAACTCCCAACAGGCATTGCCCATCTGGACACCAGCTTGACCAATGTGGATAGAGATACACTCACGCTGAAACAAAAATGGGAAGCTGAACTGAGTATATGAGCAAGTTGCCTTAGTTATGATTTAATAATAGTGCACATTTTTCGAATCTTTTTTTTTTTTGTGGGGGGGGGGGGTGTATCCTCCTAAAAAACAGATTTGGTCAATACAAAATAACATATCTCTAGAGTAGATGTGCAATGTATATGAAAAAGGCATCATTATGGTGGCACACCTACGACGTACATGTAATTAACTTGTATATTGTAAATCAAAATCTTTAATTTTGAGGTGAAATATAATTCATAATTTTCATTTTAAAATTTATTTCCCAATTAAGTGAAAATTAGGGGATAAGCAATATCTAAGTCCATATAATTAAAAATAAAATCACTGGTCACCTAGCAGTCAGAAAGTCAAGTACTTCAGAAATATCACTTCAGTATAAAAAAAATTAAAAATTAGGTTTAAATTCATAAAAAAAAGTTAATAATGTCGTATCCACGGCAGAAAACAATCTACTATTTGGAAGACTTTAGATAGCACTTGCCATGAGTAAATCGTAGTCGCCAAACAAAATCTGTCATACATAATAAAACTGTGTTCCATCTTTACTGCAATGTGAACAACCCAAAGAAAATTGGTCAGTAGTTTTGACTAATTATCTAAGATTACAAATAGCACTTACCATATTGAAGTTTTATGACTTAAACTGAATTGGCGACAAGTAGACCAAAGTGGACGAAAGCTCGCTTGGACAGAGTGATGAAGTCAAAGCAAGTTTTCACAGCGTCTGTCTATCATATTATTTGGGGAGATATTTATACTGAACAATGTTTATCTGACCGTCTCTATGGTTATGGTCAGGTCAATTAAGTGAGGTTATTTAACAATCGCATGAAGTTAGTTAATCGTGAGCGACTGTGAATTGAAAGTACATTCGATACATCTCGTAATTTCCATGGCCAAAGTGTGTCATTTCAAAAATTCTATTAACCACCTCTGTGTTAAAATAGTCATGCTTCGGATTTAAAAGTTCAAAGGCCCGAATCAACCCCATCTCTATTAGAAACTCTGCTATGGAAATTCTATTTTCTGTCCTCCAGCTTGTTACTAATACATAAACTTAGCGCACATTCTGTCAAGATTGGTTTGGTTTTTCGTATACGGTCATTCAAGCTACATCAGAAAACGTCCCATACATCATTAGAGTTCGATTTAGAAAATATCACTGTTAAAATAGTGCTCAATACATCATTTATAAAGCGTTAAAGAAATACAATTGTTAAAATAGTGCTAAATGCATCAATTGTAGAGCGATATAGAATACCCCTGTTAATATAGTGCTCAATACACCAATTGTAGACCGACATAGAAATCATTGTTAAAAGAGTGCTAAATACATCAATTGAAGAGTGATATAGAAATACCATTGTTAAAATAGTGCTCAATCAATCAATTGTAGAGCAATATAGAAATATAAATGTTAAAAGAGTGCTCAATACATAATTTGTAGAACGATATAGAAATATGACTGTTAAAAGAGTGTTCAATGCATCAATTGTAGAGCGATATATAAATATAACTGCTAAAATATTGCTCAATACATCAATTGTAAAGCGATATAAAAATACCACTGTTAAAATAGTGCTAAATAAATCAATTGTAGAGGAACATAGAAATACCACTGTTAAAATAGTGCTCAATACATCAATTGTAGAGCGATATAGAAATATAACTGTTAAAATAGTTCTCAATACATCAATTGTAGAGCGATATAGAAATACCACTCTGAAAATACTGCTCAATACATCAATTGTAGAGCGACATAGAAAAAACACTGTTTGTATTAGTGCTCGAAATTAAACTTTGGACCTGACAATATTTTGGGATATCACCCTTTTGTTACATAACTAAATGAGAAAGGATGCTGATTGCCTATATAGGATGTCTCTGAACAATCTATCATCCGAATGTTCCGCTAGTCTTATGAAATATAACACGGTAACGAATAGCACCCATTATTTGAAAGGTACTATTTCTGGTGCAATTCGACAATCCTCGACAGTTTCCGTACAGCTAAATCTATCTTGGTATTGGTAATGTTGTATCTTCTTGCGTGAGACTTTGTACTTCCGGCATTTCACTTTTTTTGGGGTGATATTGCGACCAAAATATAGTCTATAGTTTTATAGTCTTGAGGGGATAACCTGGCACAAAATTGTGCTTTAAATATTATCATAAGCTTTTGAGATATGCAGGTCTTTGTCTAGATTTATATTTTTTTGTTTCAGCAACTGTAAGCAAAAGCTTACTAAATACAGTCTAAATAACTCACTATTCCGCGAGGTTTCAGCAACCAATGCTATATTTATATAGCGCTTAACTCCACACAGAATGTGTGCTCATGGCGCGAACAGAAAAGAGGTATAGAGACTAACAAGAGTTAAATAAAACAGTTTTCACTTTGTTCGTGAACATTTTGTGTGTTGGCAAGGATTTAAGACTCTCTGAGGACACAAGGAGATTATTCCAAAGGTTGGTACCTATGCAGCCAATGAAAAGGCACGGAAACCATACGTTTTCATGTAATAGTTAAACACTTGTAGCAGATTTTTGTCGCTAGATCTCAGATTTCTTACAGGGACTTTCTTTGCAAAAAGATCAGTCAAGTATTCTGCAGCCATGTTTGAAGCACATTGATCCGGTTCGATACTGGCAACCAATAGGCTTCTTCAGAATTGGTGTAATATGGGAGTATTTTGACGATTTTGTTACTATGCGGGCTGCAGTATTTTGGATTGATTGTAGTCTTGTTATATTGGAGGATGATGTTTCGGAAAGGAGACTATTACAGTAATCGATGCGAGTTAACACTAAGGAACAAACTAGTGTTGCTGCCGCAGACGCCGTATTTAACCGTCGGATGCTTACAATGTTTCTGAGGTGATAATAGCATTTCCTACTGACATCATTCGCGTGCTTCTCCATGCTTAATATGGAATCTAGTATCACACCCAGATTTTTTACACTGTCTTGGAATGACAAGATGTTATTGCCAATTTATTATTAAAATCTCAGATGACCTTCTCCCTGTAATTACTGATATAATAATGGATTTAAATGGATACCAGGTAAGTCTGATGTTCTACGTGTGAGTGAATTTTAGTTGTCAACACCATTGATAAAATGTATTTCAGGTTCACAACTATAACAAGCTGTTCAACACCATTGATAATATGTATTTCAGGTTCACTTAACAACTATGACGGGCCCTTAAATTTCAATTGTCCAAGAAAGGGCGCCATTGTTGGTGTTCAAAGCCACCATTCCAATCACCATGAAGATAGAATTTGGAGTTTTAAATGTTGTGATATCCAACCGACAAGTAGGTTTCATACCTTTCACGTGCACTATCAGTTTGATCTATCAACCTTAGTCTTATACATGGGAAATACGATCAAAGTTTCAGCTTACAATTCAATAGCCATAATTTTTCCGCGATTGATATATAAATTATATAAAGATTCCAAAATAAAAGCGATCTCATTTATCCGTCACTATTTTCTTATTTTAGATGACAACGGTTATTGTTCGATGACGTACTATGTGAACAATTACGACAAGCTGATTGATTATAGAATTAATCGAGCTGATGAATACCTAAATGGTGCTCATTCCATTCACAAAAATTACCATGAGTAAGTAAAACCACAATTACTATGCCTAAATAACACAACAATTACTAAAAAATAAGTAACAACACAATCACTATGACTAAATAACACAATAATTACTAATAGTAAATATGATAAGAATTAATCACTATAAAACCTAAAGGTTTTTCCACACAAATTAATTAAAAAACACCACAATTACTATCAGTAAATAACACCACAATTAGTAAAAAATTTAAACCACAATCTTTAACAAATAACACAATAATTACTAATAGTAAAAAAGCACAAACAATTTCTAGAAAAGAAACCCAACAAATATTTTTCCCCCCTATCAGAAAAGTAACACCACAATTTTCAGAAAACAATAACAATTTAAAAAATAACACCACAATTACTAACAAAATAACACCACAATTTCTAAGTAAAATAAACCAAAAAAATTCCATTTAATAACCCCACTACCACTTTTTTTAAACAAAATAAAGTTAGAAAAAAACAACAATTACTATGACAAATCACCCACAATTGCTTATAGTAAATATCAAAAAACCAATTTAAACTATTCGCAAAATCCCCTATTTAATATCAGAAAATAAAAACAATTTCTATCAGTAAATAAAAAAACAATTACTTTTCGTAAATAACACCACAATTATTATCAGTAAATAAAACACAATCTCTATCAGTAAATAACACCACAATTATTATCAGTAAATAACACCACAATCTCTATCAGTAAATAACACCACAATTATTATCAGTAAATAAAACACAATCACTATCAGTAAATAACACCACAATTATTATCAGTAAATAAAACACAATCTCTATCAGTAAATAACACCACAATTATTATCAGTAAATAACACCACAATTACTATCAGTAAATAACACAATTATTATCAGTAAAAAAACAATCTCTATCAGTAAATAACACCACAATTATTATCAGTAAATAACACCACAATCTCTATCAGTAAATAAAACACAATCACTATCAGTAAATAACACCACAATCTCTATCAGTAAATAAAACACAATCACTATCAGTAAATAACACCACAATTATTATCAGTAAATAAAACACAATCACTAATCAGTAAATAAAACACAATCACTATCAGTAAATAACACCACAATTATTATCAGTAAATAAAACACAATCACTATCAGTAAATAACACCACAATCACTATCAGTAAATAAAACACAATCATATCAGTAAATAACACCACAATTATTATCAGTAAATAAAACACAATCTCTATCAGTAAATAACACCACAATTATTATCAGTAAATAAAACACAATCAATATCAGTAAATAACACCACAATTATTATCAGTAAATAAAACACAATCTCTATCAGTAAATAACACCACAATTATTATCAGCAAATAAAACACAATCACTATCAGTAAATAGCACCACAATCACTATCAGTAAATAACACCACAATCACTATCAGTAAATAACACCACAATCACTATCAGTAAATAAAACACAATCTCTATCAGTAAATAACACCAAATTATTATCAGTAAATAAAACACAATCACTATCAGTAAATAACACCAAATTTTTAAATCAGTAAATAACACCACAATCACTATCAGTAAATAACACCAAATTATTATCAGTAAATAAAACACAATCACTATCAGTAAATAACACCAAAATTATTATCAGTAAATAAAACACAATCACAAATCAGTAAATAACACCACAATTATTATCAGTAAATAACACCACAATTATTTCAGTAAATAAAACACAATCACTATCAGTAAATAACACCAAAATTATTATCAGTAAATAAAACACAATCCCTAACAGTAAATAACACCACAATCACTAACAGTAAATAACACCACAATCACTAACAGTAAATAACACCACAATCACTAACAGTAAATAACACCACAATTACTATCAGTAAATAAAACAATATTCACCAAGTAGACAAAATGCAGACAGGTATTTATCACCTGTGGTAATGTTTTGAAGGACGCTTAAATGCTTTCAGAAAAATTCGGCACAGCAAACAATGGTTTACTTTGATCAAAAATCACATTTGGATGTTCTATTTTGTTTTATCTATAACATTATTGATTTGTGGCCGCCACAAATCGACTAAAAACAAATCTTTCCTTAAATGCAACAGAGTGTTCCCCAGTGTAATTCACAAACAATCTATTAAAATTATTGATAAACCATTAAAATAATTTATTATATTCAAGCAATTATCCTATTTAATTTACATTTTTAACTGTATGATTAACAATTTGAATCTTTCAGGGACAGAAAGTGGAAATTTCAAACCTGTCTTAAAAAATAATGTATTTCATGTAATATGCTTCGTTCTATAGAACGGCCTATATATGCTGCAAATTAAAATAATTATGAAATAAAATGCTTTCCTAGTAGAAATTTGACAGAGAATGGCCATCTGTCCTTCAAAATGTTTCCTTTTCCAACACTGGGTCAATACAAAACCAGCCAGGTTCATACATGTAAAATAACAGTTTGGTGTGTACAAAGTCAATAAATAAGATGGTATGGTAAATTCATTTCAAACTTGATTTAAGCATTCATTTAAACAAAACAAGCATTAAAAAAAATAATGTTTTCTTTATTTTTTCAAAATAGCCACTAATACCATTTTTAGTAGAGCCAGTATTACCCAATTACCCAGCAAGCTCATTGTCTATGTTTAAGGCAATTCTTCTGTACTTCACATCTTATACAACGTTGAGGCTGGGGGGTACAAATCAGTACAAATAGGAGGCAGACTGACTTATTGGAGGACAAAAATGCAGCAGCGTATGTGAGGAGCAATTTAGCAAACCTCCCATGGAGCAATATTACTATCACTTGACAAATCAATACTAATTGATGGAAGTAAAAACAAGTAGTCTCGCTCAAGAAGACACAAGGAAATATACCATTTATTGCCCGGACAGATTCATCTCTATGGAAACTGTCTAGGTTTGCCAAATATCTAGACTGTTCATGAAAGTAATCCTCGTCTATTTTAAGAGAACTATTTAATATGGACATATCACACAGAACAGAACATTTATTTCTTTATTTGATATTCTGAAATTTAAAAGATGCAACAGATTCTAAAATCCAAGAGGCAGGAACAGCACACATTCGAGAGGAGTTGATTTTAGGATAAGCTAAATTGCTATCATGTACAATAAATACTGAACAATCTGTAAATGGGCTGGCAGTGTCAGCGTGGTAAGGTACAGTGACTGGATACTCATCAATATTCTGCAGCTTGGGTTCCCTGGTTAAAATTTTCCCACCTCCAGTTTTCACCAGTTCCATCAATTCTTCTTTCTCAGGAGTAGGATATTCAAATATTCCATGGAAGTAAAATTGACATCCGTCAAAAAACCCAGGCAACTGAAAGACAATTTTTAACAAATTTATTTAAGTGGAGACTAAAGGGAGACAATCTATATAACTGAAGACTAAAGGGAGAAAATCTATATAACTGAAGACTAAAGGGAGACAATCTATATTACTGAAGACTAAAGGGAGATAATCTATATTACTGAAGACTAAAGGGAAATAATCTATATTACTGAAGACTACAGGGAAATAATCTATATTACTGAAGATTACAGGGAAATAATCAATATTGCTGAAGACTAAAGGGAAATAATCTATATTACTGAAGACTAAGGGGGATAATCTATATTACTGAAGACTAAAGGGAAATAATCTATATTACTGATGACTAAAGGGAAATGATCAACATTACTGAAGACTAAAGGGAGATAATCTATATTAATGAAGACTAAAGGGAAATAATCTATATAACTGAAGACTAAAGGGAGACAGTCTATATTACTGAAGACTAAAGGGAAATAATCTATATTACTGAAGACTAAAGGGAAATAATTTATATCACTGGAGACTAAAGGGAGATAATCTATATAACTAAAGACTAAAGGGAAATAATCTATATTACTGAAGACTTTCACTCCTAATAACTATGATAAGGAACGTACCTGATGTTTCCTATTTTGACGCCCTTTAAAAGGAGCATTAGAATCTGGATTGGTTGAAGATCCTGGAACTTCAAATCCTTCTTCAGCCACTCTAGTTCCAAACTCTTGACACGTAGCTACCCCTAAAATGATATTACATAATTATAGGAAATAGAAAATTTTATTACAGAACATAACCAACATTTTATGCAATTAACTAAACTAAATGCAACTAAACTTTGTGAGGTTCCATGGCACAGTGGGTTGTTACAGTGTTATTTTCATAATTGCCATCATTTGCTTGGTTATATGGAGGAAATGGCTCCTGTGAGTTCTCGTCTAGATCAATGTGTAGAAGCCAGATGACCTATAAGTCATTTTTTGTCATACTTCCAGTTGACCCAGATGTAACTGAGAACAGAAAGTCAGGGAAAGACTGCCAACAGGTTAAGCCAAGGAGCAGCTGGTAGAAAAGATCTTTAACCGTCAAAAAATATGAAAAATATACCCAGGAATCTTGATATTCTACTTACAGTCCATATTGACTATCCATTTTCCGAGTAAAATACCCTGTAGATATTTTAACGTTCTTGGACACATTCCATGTCGGTTACATTTGGTTATGATGTGGGTTACTGAAATGAAATGGAATTTTACATGTCAAACTATGATGAACGTTCTACATATATCTTGACTGCAAATAGCCAATTTTCTTGTATGATATAAGTTTGTAAATGGAGTCCTTTAATTGGATAGCAAACCAGAGGCCTCAACAAAAAATAATATCACAACCTTAAAGGTCTCTGTAAAGGCTTCAAATGGCTGTATTTTCTGGCATACATTTCAATTTATACAAGAATAGTGGCTATTACAGTCAAGGTATAACTAAAAAGTTGGTAATGGTGGAGATGACTTTTTTGCAGCTCATTTTTGTAGTAATTAGTAATAAAGACAAGCAGTGCCATGTTACATGTAATCTATGAATTGATCTACTTTGGGGTCTGTTGAGGATTTTACGAAGAGAAGCATTTGAAAAAGATAGCTTGCCAGGCAAGGTAATATACGCCCACTGGCAGCATTTATTTCAAATAAAAACTTTTCAGTAAGGTTACAATAAGTGGAATGAAATATTCAACCTTCCACCATATATTTTTTTCTAGGGTCTCTAGTATCATTAAAATAGCTTGCCAGGCAAGGTAACATACACCCACTTCAGCAAACAGAATATTCCATGTTTTTTCATTTAATCCAGGGCAATAACTCATAAACCGACATCTGGAATCGTACCATTTTTTAACTTGTCCGAGATTTTATTAAGATGAATAACATACCAAGTTTCATTCAAATCGGATAAAAACTCTAGGCCTATGCGTACACAAGTAAATTTTAACTTTTTCATTTAATCAAGGGCAATAACTCATAAACAGGCATCTGGCGATTTGATTCAGTTTTATAAGATGAATAACATACCAATTTTATTTCATATCGGATGAAAACTATAGCTTCTATTGCATACACAAGTAACATTTTAACGTTTTTTCATTAATCAAGGGCAAAATAAACATCACTAGAAGTGCATTTTCGGCGTCTAGACATTATCAAGATGAATACACATAGCCAATTTTTCATTCGGATGAAACTATAGCTTCTATTGTACACAAGTAATTTAACAGTTTTTTCATTTAATCAAGGGCCATAACTCATAAACCGACATCTGGAATCGTGCCATTTTCAACTTGTCTGAGATATTATCAAGATGGTACATACACATACCAAGTTTCATTAAAATCGGATGAAACTACAGCTTCTATTGATACACAAGTAAAAATTAACGTTTTTTCATTTAATCAAGGGCCTTAACTCATAAACCGACATCTGGAATCGTGCCATTTTCAACTTGTCCGAGATATTATCAAGATGAATACCATACCAAGTTTCATTCAAATCGGATGAAAACTACAGCTTCTATTGCTACACAAGTAAATTTTAACGTTTTTCCATTTAATCAAGGGCCATAACTCATAAACCGACATTGGAATCACGACCATTTTCGAACTTGTCCGAGATATTATCAAGATGAATCACATACCAAGTTTCATTCAAATCGGATAAAACTACAGCTTCTATTGCGTACACAAGTAAATTTTAACGTTTTTCCATTTAATCAAGGGCCATAACTCATAAACCGACATATGGAATCGTGCCATTTTCGAACTTGTCCGAGATATTAACAAGATGAATGCACATACCAAGTTTCATTCAAATCGGATAAAAACTCTGGCCTGTATCGCGTACACAAGTAATTGTTGACGGACGGCAAACGGACGGACGGGGGTGATGGCAATATACGTCCACATTTTCATGTGGGCGTATAAAAATAACCTTATGGAACCAAAATAGAATACTTGTTGGATCATATGAAAAAATTTCTTGTAAATTTTATTAGGTTACAATGTTGCAGGCTTACCCTCAGGGCGAAAATCTTCCACAACTTTAGCCTTTAGCATGGAGGAACACTTCTGAAGCTGAATCTTGTTATCTCGAGACAGACCAGTTCCCAGAAAACATAACATCTGATAATTCTCTTCTTCTTCTATCTATAATATAATATCTATTGTATTAATATGGAATGCCTCAACCATGGGGCCCATGGACTGAAATAGATTAGTGTCCCTTTCCTAGGAATTGCTTAAGCATGGACAAAATATAGACCCCCAGCATAAGTTGTCAACCAATTTTAGATATTAGTTTGATCCATATTATTAATCAATATTTCTTTGGGATTGGGGCATATAGACTTCTTCTTCTATCCAACCTATTGTATAAGAAGGGACACTGGGAATGGTTTTAGTATCTGATTGGTCAACCACTAATATTAATTGTGTATTTGGTTTGTTATCCAATCAGATTACAGTATTTCCTCAAATCTGGGGCCGTATTCTCCAAAACTGCACTTTAGAAAAATCCAAATCTTAGCATAAAGCCCTTGATTTTTAAGGCTTTAAACTTAATATCAATAACTAACCTGTTGACAGGTGTCAGATATCTGTGAATCAACTGGTGTATCTAAAGCCTCCCTCATAGCATCAGTCACTGCTAAATCTCGTGGTGTTACTCCATGAATGTTTCTATAACAAATATTAACCAAAACTTTTTAAATATAAAAAAAGAAAGATTAATAAGTTAATAAGTGATTGATTTCTACGATTTAACATTTCAATTTTTTGGGAATTTTAATTCAACTAAGACTAAGCATGTTTTTCAAGTCACTATTAGGCAAGCTGATAATAATCTTAAAGACTTTTTCACTAGTAACGTTGCAAAAAAACACAGAGTTCTGACTGAATAATAGAATTTTATCAGTGTTCTCTGTACAGGGATTTTTTTTTTAACTATACATTTATAGGGAGGAGATGTCTGTGGTTCATCAATTCCACTAAAAGTAAGCCTTTTGGGAAGCCCCTACTGCTAAGGTAATATTTTTCTTGCTGTGGAACTGTGGAACCACAGATATCTAATTGATTATTGAATGGTGCATATTGATCTCCAAATGTCCCTGATACACATAAAAACCACTTTACGAGCCCTTTTAAACAGAATCAAAGCAATAAAATTGAAGATACCTGGATGATAGAGCAGCACCCCGAGATACCAGTAGCCTGACACAGTCCAGTCTGTTATTGTTGATAGCATCATGTAGTGGTGTATCATTGTCCAGGCCTGGAGTATTCACCATGGCTCCATGATTTAACAATAATTCAGCTATTTTCACATGGCCATGATTGACAGCTTCATGCTACACAAAAACAAATCATCTCATAAAAGGGATACTACCTTCTTTAAATGGATAATGCCTTCAGTGATAAGTCACTGCAGTTCTCAATTAATGACCAACAAATAACAATGGATGGTAAGTAAAAAAAAAGATATTAAGAATGGGATCCTCCAAATACGGTGCTCGTTGTAACAGTTTCTGCATAAAAAAAGTTCTTATTTACCAAAGGAGTCCACCCTGCATTCTCTCGAACATTTGTACTAGCTCCGTTTGTTAACAATTCTTCTACTTTCTCATAATCACCCTGTTAACAAAATCACATCATTAAAGGGATTGTAAAGAGGTTTTATAAACTTTCCATTCGCAATATATTTATATTTTAGACATCTGTGGTTCCTGCAATAAAACTTAAACTAAAATATTTGATGATGTCACTAATTCAAGCATATTCTGGCAAAAAGTCACATCATCAAACGCTAAGTATAGTGGAATTGCAGGAATCACAGACATATAAAATTTGAAAATTGGAATGTCATAAATGAAGTTTTATTGTAAAAATATTTTTTGAAAAAAAAAGTAAAGCACCTCAAACTTTGCTATCAAAAATCTAAGTCAAATTCCATGTTGAATGTTAAAAGAATTACCTTAATGGCTGCCACATGAAGGGGGGTCTCGCCTTTTGCGTTCCTTTTAACTTGTGATTTACTTGCTGATCTTCCACTACTGGTTAATGAGGTATTAAGACCGGGTGTACTTGGTTGTCCAGTACTTATTTTGCTTTGGGGAGTAGATTTGGGCGTCAACACATTTGACCCACTCTTTTTTTTGGACATAGGGGTTGAGTAGCTGTCATTATGGGTACTAATTTTCCCCTTCTTCCCTCTCTGTGGTGTAGCAGATCTGGCTTCAGGGTGCTTGGTACCAGATTTATTTCCTCTTAGAGAAACCCTCTGCTGTGGTCCAGTGGCTGGAGAGGCTGATCTCCCTTTGGACCTCGATCTGGAACGTCCATGTCTTGATGTCTGGGGAATACTGTGTCTGCTTCTCATTTCTTTGAACATATCTTCCTTACCTACAAATATCAAATTACATGTAATGCCAAGTTCTTCAGGCTATGAGAGCACGGCACTATCAACACGGCACTATCAACACGGCACTATCAACACAGCACTATCAACACAGCACTATAAAAGTTATATATCATTAAGAGAGTTATAGAGAGGTTTTTTTCAATTTATTATGTGCATTGTAAATACTGATAGCGTCATTTTACACCATTCTATTATCAGACAACTCTGGTTCATGTAATTCTGCTTAAATTAAGCATTTTATGACATTGCTTTTGCAAAGACCATTAGATACTATTTTCGACATAAATGGTAACATTTCTATAATCAAAAGAGCCTCAAAAATGTGATTGAAAATTGGAATGGTTCAAATTGATGCTATCAGTGTATCAAATACACATAAAATTTAGAGAAAATGTCTTCAAAATCTCTTGAAATGATACATCAAGAGAAGTCATCATTGAAGAATGGTATAATAAAATAATGACTTACTTTCAATGGACGGGACATAATCTTCATCAGTTTTACCATCCATAAGTTCATCATTACTATTATCATCATCATTACCATTGTCATCATCATTACCATTATCATCATCTGCATCATAAAACTGAGTCATTGTGGTTTGATCAGGGATCTTTCTCTCCACAACACGTGTATTCTTAGACTGTTGTCTCGAGGTCTTCTCTATCAACTCTGGTTCTCCATTTACACTCAATTCGTTGCTTTTAGGATCCCTGATGTGTAGTTTAGTGATACTCTTGTGTGGGCTTTCAGTTAATTTCGAGTTGTAGTCTTCAGACCTGACCTTTATTAAATCACCCCCTGGTCTGATATTTGTGGACTCAGTCAGTGGTTGGTGAGTCCTTGGAGTACACTCCAGATCCTCTTGTAAAGAAGTAGGCACTGAAAATAGTTTTTAAATTGAAGATTTTTAAACAAATAAATAAATTAAATCTTTAAGACTCCATCTGAATCTTGCACAAATTAAGAAAAGCATTTCAAAATTTGATCAAAAAAATTATAAACACAAAACCAATTTATTTTTCATATTTTTTTTACATATCCTCCAACCTTAATTTCAAGAAACCAACAACAAAAAAAACATTGTGGAAAATATAAATCAACCTTTATTCCTATAAATGAAAGAAATCATCATCTCCTATTTTAACTAAAGCATATGATGTTAGATCAAATCAATAAACAGAGAAAGTGAAAAAAATCCAGATCAATCCTGACAAACTTTCCTAATGTATTTTTATAAACAACCAAATATTTCCCCCAAAAAATTAAAATTGGTTTGCCATCATATTATAACATTTGTTATAGTCTACAGTCAATATCTAACTTTTTTGTCTTAAACTATATAATATCATAATTTTACATAAAATACCTGATTTCAAATTATAAGTATTCAGATTTGGTTGGCCTTGTAGAAGCAAATATTCTAGTTCTTGACACAAACCAACTATATTTGTCAGTGGTCTATTAACAGTGGCATCTTTAACATGTGTTGGTATGGAACAAACTGGACATTCATTTCCCAATAATCCATCACAACATTCTCTGAAACAAAGTAACATATTTAAATCATCGACTTTTATGTAAGTAAAATAAGTTCAAGTTATAAATCAAGCAAGATATTTTCAGTTAAAACACCCCAACCCACCACTCCCAAAAAAACTAGCCCTATTATCAGTATCAATTCTTTTGAAATATTGTGGCACCTGCTACATCCCCCACTCTTCCATCCCTCATCTAATATCTCATACCATAGGTATTTATAAATTTGCCTTAGATTTTCATTGTAATTGTGAAATATTTTGGCCTTAACTTACCTACAGAACATATGCTCACAGCTTCCTAAAGTGTAGAGACCTTTACATACTTCCTCACTGAAATAATAGTAAAACAATTAATAACTAACTAGAGATTATATCAATCAACAGTTCATGACAAAATTATTATTCAAATATATTAGACTAGGATAAATTAAAAGTAACTGGGTACAATTCTATCTACCAACTACTATAACTACCTAGTTTGCAATATCACCATCCAGTGGAAGTGAATATTAACATGTTATCTACCTAATGTCGTTTACCAACATCTACTTATTTTGCGAAAATATCAGTATCCACTGAAAGTGAACGTTAACATGCCATCTACCCACCAATCATCTTAAATTTTACTGAGGTAAAGAGAGGTTGGGATAGTTGAAATGTAACAAGTTATTCAACAGAAGGAACTTCTAGTCATTCTTCTAGAACATGGGAACTTTTGAAATTTATGATTTTGAGGTCACTTATTTTCAGTAATCAGTCAAATGTGTTTATCAGGGACAAGGATGAGGGGAGTCAGGCTGGATAATATGTCCCTGCACTATTGAATAAAGACACTTATATGTTAAACTGACAATGTTCTTTTCCGATGGCCCAACTGAAAGGGGAAGGCAAGGGATGAAAAGTTGAAATAGCGTAGAGCGTACAGTACACACCATTTCCTGCATTTTAGAAGATTTTGCAGCTTTTTTAGTCTTGAAAAGGTTTTAGAATATTTGCACAGGTCTGCCATTTTGATGTGTGTTATGTTTATTAATTTATTTCTTCTTTACTCAGTTTCTTTTTTAAAAATATCAATTTCGCGCAAAAATTCAATTGACACCCTCAACCGGAAAAGACATTGATATTTGCCTCCATGAGAAGAGAGCATCTAAGGGTAGTAACTCCTGACGTAATTAAATACTCTAGACAATAGTTAAAAGTGATAAATCTTGTTCGAATTAAATCTCTATGCATGATTTGGTGGTTAAGACTATTTTTCTGTTCTCAAACAGTTTTTATCAGAATAGGTCAGGATTAAATCATACAAAAATCCGTGACAAAAAAAGCTCTCCTGTCTATGCTTGTTAGACAACCAAAGAACTAAGAAGGGAAATTGTTGTCTAATTGTATAAAAACCATTTTGGAATATTAAAACAGAGCATGAAAGATTTTGGTTACCCGGGTTTTCATGCTATACGATCTTCAGACAACTGGTCTATTTCAGCCTGCATCCCCACTGAAGTTTGATAAGTAGGCCCTATACACCTTTAGACAACAGATCTGTTTCAGCAAGTGTCCCTACTGATGTTTGACAAGTAGAGATCTTCAGACAACTGGTCTATTTCACCCTGCATCCTTACTGAAGTAAACCCTTAAGACAACAGACCTGTTCAGTAAGTTTAAATTCGATTATATCCACGTCAGCTTCTTTCAGGTTTCAAGAAGACTTTAATTCTTACCCTTAACTATGTATTCATACCAACGGCATATCACTCACCATACATAATGTTTTGGCTCGACTCCTGAACCACTGGTATACGACAATGGAACACGTCTACCAATTTAACTAAATCTGTCCTGAACAGATAGACAACAAATTTTCGTTATAAATTTTCTTATACACACTTTATTTTCTTTTTATAACGTACCAATCTAATCAAATAAATTTCTTTGCAGAAACAAAACAGAACAAATTATCATTTTTAAAGCCCCCCCCCCTCATTGATGTCTTTCTGTGTTCAGGTCTTCTAGTTTTCCAACAGTTACTATATAAATCAACAACTAACTAGTCTGTGATATCAGCATCTACAGGAAGCAAGCGTTAACATGTCATCTACTAGATTTATCTTGTTTGCGATATCAGCATCCACGGGCAGCAAAACAAACAACTACCTATATAATCTTTGAAGCCAGTAAGCTGGAAGCAGGCGTTCACATGTCATCTACCAACAAATACCTACTTTTGTCAGTTAACGTGTCATCTACCAACAACTACCAAGTCTGATACCAATTTACTTGTCATCTACCAACAACTACCTAGTTTGATACCAGTTAACTTGTCGTCTACCAACAACTACCTAGTTTGTGATATCAGTTAACTTGCCATCTACCAACAACTACCTAGTCTGTGATATCAGTTAACTTGTCATCTACCAACAACTACCTAGTCTGATACCAGTTAGCTTGTCATGCACCAACAACAACATAGTCTGTGATATCAGTTAACTTGTCATCTAACAACAACTACCTAGTCTGTGATACCAGTTAACTTGTCATCTACCAACAACTACCTAGTCTGATACCAGTTTACTTGTCATCTACCAACAACTACCTAGTCTGTGATATCAGTTAACTTGTCATCTACCAACAACTACCTAGTCTGATAATAGTTAACTTGTCACCTACAAACAACTACCTAGTCTGTGAAACCAGTTAACTTGTCATGCACCAACAACAACATAGTCTGTGATATCAGTTTACTTGTCATCTACCAACAACTACCTAGTCTGATATCAGATAACTTGTCACCTACCAACAACTACCTAGTCTGATATCAGTAAACTTGTCATTTACCAACAACTTCCTAGTGTGATACCGGTAAACTTGTCATTTACCAACAACTACCTAGTCTATTATCAGTTAACTTGTCATCTATCAACAACTACCTAGTCTGTGATACCAGTTAACTTGTCATATACCAACAACTACCTAGTCTGATACCAGTTAACTTTTCATCTACAAACTAGTCTGTGATATCAGAACGTTAACATGCCATATATCGACCAACCAACCATGTTTTTATAAGATAAAGATATCGATAACATTTTACTCTTTTCGAACGAACTAAGCCAACTCATGCATCGGATATTGGGCGGTTTTTTTTCAAAAAGGGAAAACTATTTCTTCGATATCATTTATGATGATATAATTTTTCTATAAACATTATTATACCAAGTCTGTAGAATAATAATATTATTTTATTTAGCGTACACAATGGCATATAAAATTACACATATGTTGATTGTTGAAATACATCAATTATAGTATAGTTCTATAGAGTAATCTAGAAATAGCATTGTTAGAGGGCATGTAGAGAGGCTTGCTAAAATTTAGGTGTGTATCGGGGACACCAATAGCATCAATCTGCACCATTTCCATTCCAAGTTTTAATATGACATTTATGGTTCTTGCAATTCCATTACAACTGAGTGTTCGATGGCGTCACTTATCGCGAGGGGCGTATGTGATACAAGAAAATATATCAGAAATTTAAAACCAAAATTTTAGGTTTTTTCTAAGAGGTATTATTATAGAAATGCCCTGTTTTAATATTTCTACACCAGCCAAGTCATGTCCGTGATTGTAAAGCTGTTCTCTAAACTTTTAATGTGGATCTGGGACACTGGTAGCATTAATTTGCACCACTCCAATTTCCAGTGCTCTTGCAATACCACTAAAGACCATTGAATATTATAAATGATAATCACAGAATCGGACTACCAATGGTGCTAGGATTCGTCACATTCTAGAAAACCTCCGTAAGTGTTAAAACCATTCGATTCTACTTCAATCGACAATACTTTACTGTTAAACCTGCTATCAGAGACTGGTATAGAGGCAGATAATTCGGTCTATTCATCCTTCTGAGGGAAAACACTCTTTACACTAGAATAACACCAACATGAAATTATAATCTATAATAGGTACAGATCGAAGAAAAATTGCTGAAACTTTCTTCGTTTAAGACTTTAAATTTAGGAGTTATAAGTACTTTGTTACATTTGGATGGAGTCAATAATGTTGACATTGAAAAGATTTCTATTTGGGATTTTTCTTTTGGATCCCATTATCATAAGGGAAGGATGTAAGTAAAAATTATTCATTAAATACCTTATTACGTCATGGAATAACTTAACTTAAATGAAATGACGTCATTGACGTTACGAATGACGTTATGTATAATGAAATAACGTTACGTATAGGTAATAACTTTATCACATGATATGACGCTGTGTATATTATGTTATAAAGTTACATAATTATTATGTTATAACGTTATCACATGAAATGACGCTGTGTATATTATGTTATAAAGTTGCATAATAATGATGCTAGGTAGATGTAATAATTTTACGGAAGCTTACATGAAATAACGTTTCGTACATCTAATAACGTTACGTACCGTAAATAATGTCATATACCCTAAGCAAACGAAATTATGTATGATTCTTACATTGAAATAACACGTAATATTTTCTTATCTTTACAGTTTGTGACCAGTTTATGTACGATAATTTAGGAGAGAAAACTTTCTGGAATGCTAAAGTCATCTGTCAGTCCTACAATCTGACACTACCGGTTCTAGAAAATCTGCAAGAATACCAAGATTTCTGGAATTTTCTATCAACATCAGAATATGGTGATACGTAAGTATTGACCATGTCCTTACAATAAGACATTATTAGAATGATGGAAAATAAGAAACACGTCTATCTTAATCGAATTTATCGTTTATTCTAAAATCAACCGTAGTGATAACGTCACGGATCATATGACGTTATCAAACATTTGTACACTAACAATCACGTTATATTTCGCGACAGACATTTTGGTCTTTAGGCTATGATTTTCATTTTCTCCTTGCTGTTTTGCATAAACTACAAATGGCACAAATGAGACCAAATGACAAATATAATACGTCAAATGATACAAATGAACCAAATGAAAAATATAACGTCAAATGATACAAATGAGTATATTTCCAGGGGCTTGTGGCTAGGGTTACAGTGGAATAATCTATATGGTGGTTTCTATCAGTGGTTGAATGGAAATATCCTTGGAATACGAAAATGGGCCATGTCCGAACCGACACCTCAACCTGGACAGAGATGTGTTTACGCTGATGGAGATAAGAAATGGCGAACTTCACTCTGTACTAGCGCCAAAAATGTCCTCTGCTTTTACAAAGGTAATAGGTCTATACTATAATTGACATAAACAGTTCAGATTTTTTTCTGGCGAGAGGTCGAGTTTTAACATCTAAAATTGCTTAAGCAGGTTAAATTAAAGCACTTCAAAATTCATATAGAAATTTTTATTTTTTCATATAAGTGAACATTAACGTTTTTAATTCAAAATTATGCCGTATGGGAGTCACCGTATTGTTGAAATGAAATGAAGATTACAAACCATCGTTTTTTTTAAAGACGTGTTGCGTACATGATACTTAACAGGAATGGCCATAACTCTAGTTGTTAGAAAGACCAGTTACATCCTTAGGAACTATCCGAAATGTGCGGATAAACGAGTCTCCACAGTCACAATCAGAAGGATTCACTCATTCCAAGGATTTCTAAGTGTATTTCAGGTCACAAATATGAGATCCCTAACCACCCTAGAGCCCCAGTTGCCGTGGGTAACTATTCTACAGCGTATGAGGTCTGTCAGAAAACTGGTGGACGATTGCCCGTGTTAGTGACACCAGCTGACAGTAAGCTTCTGTCCTTAGTAAGGTATACTTGTAATTTTATCGAATTCAAGGTTAACCTTTTTAATTTAATCACCATGCAATGATATCGTTAAAATAGCATAACCAGTAGCATATTTCGGGTGTTGGACACAATTAAGCCCCTTAAATGCTCCGACTTTGTCTCAGGTTATCTGAAATCTGTAGACATCTTTGGGACTCTGGCAGGACCCCAGACTCAAGGGGACTCGGGACTTGCCTTTAAGTGTCACCTTTCAGTTTGCACAATAACCACCCTCAACCTCAATAGGCTTATCTAGATACACCCCTGAATTGCCTACCTTATTGAGAAACATACAAGTATGTGTCCAACTACAACTATTTTAGGCTTCAGAATACTACACACCTTTTAATTTTTCAGTTATAGTAATTTCTGGCTGGGTTTGGTTGAAAATGGTGGTCAGTTCGTGTGGATTACTGGAAAAAAATTGGGCCTGTATCACTTGAAGACTGGTCTTAGTGTCCACGTGTATGGCCGTGTATCATGGCTTACACCCTACGTTTCGATCAAAACCTCCTTTAAGGGAGAAAACAAACATTTTTGTTGTCAAAATAGAACGAGTGAATATGGTAATTATTTCTGTTTTTTATACACCCACATTATTATGTTGTCGTATATTGTCGTCACACTTGTCCGTCCGTCGGTTCGTCGGACTGTCGGTACGTCCGTCCGTCTACAATTGGTTTGTGATAGAGACTACAGTTTTCATAGGATTTGAATGAAATTAGTTGTGATTATTATATTGATGAGATCTCGGACAAGTTCGATATTGACGGTTTTTCAATCAACGGTTTTTGAGTTCTGCTCTTGACTTGGTCAAAACGCTTTAAACTTGGCTCGTGAACACGATTAAGACTACAATTTTCATCGGATTTGAAGGAAATTTAATGTTTTCATTTTTATTGAAGAAATCTTGAACAAGTTTGATATAAACGATTTTTCAGTGAACTGTTTATGAGTTAATGCCCTTAACTGAGCCAAAGCACATCAAAATTAGCATGTGAACGTGATAGAGTCTACAGTTTAAGTCTTATTTGAATGAAAATTTGTGTGATCAAGTATATTTATGAGATCTTGAACAAGGCCCAAATATATTTGGAGTTTCAACCTGTCCTTAGTAAATATAGAATATACTTTATAGTGGGTGTATCTAGCTAGGCAACCGCTTGACTAATTTTTTTCTGAAATATGTTTATTTTTGTGTGGCTAAACAATATAAGACTTTGTTCCTTTTAATTATTCTTGTGACACCAGTCCTGTCCTAGCAACATTTATCCAATTGCACACTGAAAGAAAATGTACATCTCGCCAGTCTTCAATAAAGTGCAGTAGAATATTAGATAGTAAAAAACAGAATGTTCCATCGAGAGAGAAATGTTCTCTAAATTTCATTCCATTTTGTATTCATAAATCATTGTTTGCACTTTTCTTTTCAGGGAATGTCGGATCGTGGGGGCATAACTATTTCAAATTGGTTGAAAGAAACGCCATTCCTCTAGAATCACCCCGATCCCAAGTATTTGTGGGTAAAGGTATACACTGCGCTGTCGTTTGTTCCCGTGATGTCGGTTGTCATAAGTATACTATAGATGGATCGATCTGCAGGACCTTTGGCAAAACAGATTATGTTGTGACGCAAGACGGGGTACTACTCTTTCAAAATGTTAGGATCTGGTGAAGCTACAAAGACTAAAAAGAATGAGAAGGGCAGTGAACTGCATTAAGCTTTATATTAGAATCAGACCATAAATAAATTCAATGATAATTACTTGTTTCACATTCCTTATTTTCTGAGATGTATTTAATATGTCACTTTTTGTAGATTAGTTTCAGTCCATGTTTACCTACAATTAATTAATTTAAAAAAACGAACTAATTGTTAATAGTTTGTGTTAATATTCTAAGGCGTTTAAAGCCTGGTTCGCCATTTTCACAGTTGTCGATAGGGTCCTTAAATACAGGACTGTATATGGTTAATAGTGTTTAAAAGTTAGTACTAGAATCGTGCGAAAATCAGACATTTTCTTTCCCTTGAAAGACACATTTCTATTTATTTATTTCTATATAGGCCCTATTGCAAGAGACGCCATTAGTTATTCATAGTAATTATCATATAAATTTATTTCTAATTTATATTTATTTGTGTATTAGTTATATAAATCGAACTAACGATTTGCCTCGTAATTATTGAGGCATGTTTGACCCGCTTATATAAGTATGGAAACAAGTTCTTGCATAAAACACTCAGTTGATGAAGTGGTTTCACCCAAACGTGTTTATTGTTTCCTTGAAAGGAAATCCGTCCCTTTGTTTTAGAGCATCGCTTCTATTCTTTTACGTCCCCAACAACCTTCATAAATACCAAGTAATGCAAATATAACACAGATCCGGCTTAAACAATGGAAATATAACACAGATCCGGCTAAAACAATGAAAATATTGTTTATCTTAAAGAGATTTGTATGTGTATTATATAACATTATTTTGCATCATTCCAATTTTCAACCAGTACGTGGTTCCTGCAATACCACCAAGGATAAGTATCTGATGCAGTCACTGATAGCAAAATATGCTTTATCAAAAGAGACCCCTTTCGATCAGTGTCGTCATAAAATAGTTGATTTAAGTGGACTAAAGTACGATTGGTCAAACTGTTGGCGAATCTTTCTCTTTAAAGAAAGAGTTATTTCCCCTTTGTAATATGCAGCAACCCTTACTGATATTTTTTTCTCCGTCCTGTATGTCTCATTGGCTATTTAAAACTTCCTGCTTATGGAGACAACTGGAGGAAATCTTTCCACATAGGTAATTTGTTTGCTGTTTAGACTTAGGTACAACAACTGTACGTACGGAATAAGCATGTTAAATTTGAAGCAGTTTCTAATTGGTATTATACTGGGCCATTTGATTCTCAGAGAAGGATGTAAGTTATGCGTTGTTTTCGAAACTTTTGTTTCAGTTTACTGCCAAACAACTCTCATGAAAAGGACTATCGACTTATAAGCCATCATCGGACGAGAAATAGGAATGGTTTAAAAAGAAGCTATAAGAATAACAACCTGATCAGGCCTAAAATATCATTTAAATCCGTTTTGAAATTTGATTTGAAATTTTTTCGCATTTAATTGTTTTTCATATAAAATAAGTATAAAATGTAATGTTTGATAATTTAACCATTTGAATAATAAAAAAAACCCAATGTACTTCCGAAACTTGTTATCAATATAATGGTAGGAGCTAATGACCTGTTCATATGAAGAAATATGTCATTATGAAAAAACAAGGTTTTTTGCAGATCTTTCGGTTTTATTAACATCTTCTTGATTTTTTTCCAGTTTGTAATCAATTTTGGTATGTAGATGATGGTGATTCCGTTACAAAAACATTCGAAGAGGCACAAGATGCATGTCTGCTCTACAATATGACACTTCCGGTTCTAGAAACCAGAGAGGACTACCATGATTTGTGGAACTTTATATCAACATCAGAACTCAAGTAAGCTTTAGAATCATTCCAATTTTGTTTTGGATTGGACTTCAATATCTGATTAAAGGACCAGTCCGTCAGTCTCGGAACAAATCGTATCAATCTCCCAAATGTTTTAACAAAGCTTATCAATAATAGCGTGCACAGCTCACCCATCGCATTAATTTCAACTTAATATGTGTCCAGAATGATTTTCATTTGAAAGTTAAAATGACGATTCGTCTCTTAGTTTTTTAGGTGCTCAACGAGGTAAGTTGTGCCCCTTAAACTTGAGCTGGTTGGGCACCCTTTCCTGAAAATTTTCCTTTCTCCATTTTTATTACGCTATCACTACCTAAGCTCATCTGTTACTCAATATAATGCCTGTTAAACTGAAGATTTAAATCGTTCAGCCTGTTATTAAATATATTGTTGGTTACTTAGTTTGAACATTTCAATTCAGATAAGCTTAGAATTTTCAGATTTTTCAGCCCGTTTCCCCCTCGTCAGTAATGCAGGTCGGGGGGACGGACTCGACATTCGAAAAGCGTCTAGGGGTTCGGATAGAACAATAAGAATAAACCAAGGTCCCCTGACTTGCACGATCACTCGACAGATGGAAATCGACAGATGGAAATCGATAAAAGATTAGGCCGTCCTGGCAAAATTTCCCTTATTTCACATTGCATGGAGATGCACGTCTTCATTGGCCCATAAGTTGCAGAAAACCATATTCATTTGAGTTTATTTTTGTAGATCATTGTGATACATGTAGCCTACATTTTTCTGGGGGCGTGGTCCCGTGGTATAGGTTCAACCTGTCTCTTTGGTAACTGAGTCACAAACTGTTTTGATTATTCCAGGAAAGACTTGTGGTTAGGGATACAGTGGAATAACAGTGGTTTCTATCAGTGGTTAAATGGAAATATTCTTGGAATACAAAACTGGGCCACGTCTGAACCGACACCTCAACCTGGACAGAGATGTGTTTACGCTGATGGAGATAAGAAATGGCTAACTACACTCTGTTCAAGCTCCAAAAATGTCATCTGCTTTTACAACGGTAGAACACTTTTTTTCTATAATGGTTTTTATATTGATTCTGATTAGGAGATGCGATCATATTCTTTCATTTTATATATTAGAATTCTGAAAACAATGCCTGGATCATATGTCTATATCTCTCTACAATTGTTCTATTGAGGACTATTTGGATAGAGCTCCCTATAGTTTCATGGACGACCATACAGTCTGATATATCCTTTATGCTAATTTCTTACTCTTTCATTTGTTGAGGACAATAGAGGACTTATTAGTCTTATATAAAATTGTTCTATTAAGCACTATTTGAAAAAATCAATCTATTTTCATATTTTAATTTCTAACTTTTATTTGACCCAGATGGAGGATACTCCGGACCACCCAATCAATATCTCACTACAGCAGACTTCCTCACAGCCTATAAGATATGTAGAGACACTGATGGGAGTTTACCCGTTATAAAAACAACAGATGATCTTAAAAATCTCTCATCAACAACGTAAGTCGTTTTCCTAAGGGGACCGCAAGAAACCAAGATTTCTATAGATTTTTGTGCATAGTGGCGGTTGTATTGGTAGGGTGAAGGGACAAGTGGGGGCCACAGAATTGTGAGGGAAGGGCCAACACACAGGGGATGTGACACGGGCAGTGTATTTCCTATGTTACTGTTACACGATTTCCCCGTCCAAGTAGGCAATGTCACTTCAAATTTGAATCAATCTTTTCTGTTTTGTTTCCCGTCTTCATTAGCCCATAAGGTGCAAAAGAATAGGACGTAAAATTTCATTTCTGTTATGTTTCAGCTACGAGGGTTTTTGGTTAGGATTGATAGATAACAAGGACCAGTTTATGTGGATAACCGGAGAGTATTTAGGATTCTATGCCTGGAAAGATGATGAACGGGGTATTTTAATCCATGCTCATGAAAACACGACATTCCCCTTTGTTACGTTACATGCACCGGAAGTGGATCGCTCCAGATTTTATTTTTGTCAACATAAAACAACGAAAAGAGGTAAGTGTTTTTCATGTGTCATGAGATATAGGTATAATAGTAATTTCAAGTAAAATTCCATTCTCTATCTGGCCAATCACCTATATAATCAATACAATTTTTTGTTAAATTCCATAGGATTTTGACGTTTAGGTATAAACGTCTTGTTAAGGACAATAACTCACAAGCACTACACAAGCATACCTGTTGTCTTAAATTATTGCTTATTACAGCTATTAAAGATGATTTTTTTTTTCGGATAGGACAATAAACCGAGGCCCCTTATGCTACAGGCTGTGCACGTAAAACTAAAAAATTTCCCGACAGCTCGCAAATCGCAAAAGTAGAAGGCTAATGTAGCTGTTCTGACGCTGTCCTCATTGAACACTGTATGGTGTTGCTCCTCTTCATTAAGTGCACAATAGTTAAACTCTATTTTCAGATTATTTCGGTCTATGGAGCGATAACTATTACAGATTGGTTGAAAGAAACGCCATTACCTTAGTTTCACCCCGATCTCAAGTGATTGTGCGTAGAGGGGCACATTGCGCCGTGGCTTGTTCCCGCGATGCCGGTTGTTTTAAGTATTCTGTCGATGGAACCGTCTGCAAGACATTTGGAAATATTGATTATGTTGTTTATGAAGGAGGGACAACGCTTTATGAGAAGAGGAGGGTCTCACAGAAATTGGATCTGTAACTGGTTGGTGCTAGAACCATCAATAACATGAATTGAAAGGATTGTAAAGACTTTCTAGACATTTTGTGTACATGCATTATTCAAGTCTATCTTAATGGCATAGCTAGAACTACAAAGGACTAAATGGAAATTGGAATCGATGCTATGAGCGTACCCATAAGAACGTCAAGAAAACCTATATTCCAATATATAAATATAATATATATTTTCTGCAATATCATTGTACAATTTTGTGACATGATTAAAAAACATGAAATGTTCATTTTATTGGCATGTTGATTCATTAACCATGATTTGGCATTGGCATTCGCATTGGCATTCGGCTCAACCTTCGCACATGTTCGTTAGATTCCGTGAGTTCATCATTTGGCCCGACGTTAACACGAGTGGGTACATAGATTGGGAATATAGAAGGTACATACATATTCTCGAGAAAAGAATTTTATTTAATCACAGTTTATTCAGAAAACGTGACGTTACAATAAGCTATGAGATTTAAAATAATCTTATAGCCTTTTGGGGTTAATGACTGCTAGATGATTCGGTGCAGTAGGTTCGTGCCATTGCACTGCCACTTGTGTTCCGATAAGATCAATAGGGAGATAAAGATAATCTCAAAACCTTAGATAATGTAACACGATACGAATATATTTTAGTGGTCTGATCAAGACATTCACTCATCGACTGACTGGCAGAAAAGGTAGGTTGGCCTGATTTCTTGTTGCAAGAGAACGTCAAGCTTAAACCCCAGTGGCAGTTGAGTATCTCAGGCGTAAGAGTGTCTTCTGCTTGGACAACGACATAACTCAGTCAGTAGCAAGTTGGATTTTCGTCTAACAGGACAGTGGCATAGCTCAGTAAGTAGCCAGTTGGATTCTCATCTACCAGGACAGTGGCATAGTTGTGTTGTCAGCTGCTTGAACAATGGAATAGTTTAGATGTCATCTTCTAGGACAACGATATAGCTCAGTCCATAGCGAGTTGGGTTGTCGTCTACTAGGACAAAGGCATAGCTCGATCAGTAGTAGCGCGTAAGATAGTTGTCTGCTTGGATGGCAGCAAAGTTCAGTCACTATTGCTTCAGATTATTGTTTGCTTGGGAAGCGGAATCTTGATTGTATGTAAATAATAAATCACAGCTGTGAGAAATCCCCTCAAAATAGGGCCTTGTTTTTGTGACTGTCAGGAAATAGCTATCAGAGGTTGGAAAAGAAGCAGATGTCCGACCAGGTGTAGCTTTATTTATATTTCTAATGTTTGATTTGTTATATTGTGTTTTCCCAGATAGTCTAAAGAAATGTTTTTTCTGAGATTGATTTTCGCCGTCACAGCCCTGACCTTCCTGGCAGGTAAGAATGACTATGATAACTTTGCATCTTTTAGAATTGTGTGGCTACAAATCAAATCGTTCCCATTTTCTGTGAGATGTCTGTTCATGTAATAACGTCACAATCGCTAAAGGGATTAAATTCGCAAACGCTTTTTTTTTTACACATTCAGAAATTTAGAATACATTTTATGGCCGTTTTCTTTTTCAGTTGAAGGTGGCAGATTGTATGTTTCCAATGGACATTTTATGAAAGACGGAAAGCGGGTATTTTTGTCGGGAGTAAATCTAGCATGGATTCACTATGGCTGGGAATATGGGAATGGAAATTTTCAAAAATCCAAATCAGAAATGGAAAGATACATGAGAGAACTACACGATGCTGGTGGAAATTCTATGAGTAAGGATAACAGTTTAATTTCAATCATTTTATTTGCGAAATGATTAAGAATGCTTTAAAGCCACTAAAACGTACATTACTAAAAAGAAGAAAAGTATCGTGCCCACATTGGATCCGGTTCCAAACCTCACTCCTCTATGTTCGGTTATCACTCATTGTACATCGTACACAAGACAGATTTTTTTTAAAAAAATGTCCAGAATATTGTATAGTCATCTATAAAATTAATTGTTCGGTTTCTATCAATCTAGAAGAATGGTTCCTGCAATTCCAGAGACACTGAACATAATATGACGCCATTTTGATAGTGACGTCTTTTTTTATTATCGTGACGTTATTTTCGATAGTGACATCCGTTTTTGGCAAAAGAGGTTATTTAACAGAGCGTGACGTCGTTGTTTCGAGATATTGACGTCATTTTGGAGATTGTGGCGTTAATTTTGGAGATCGTGAGGTCATTATGCATTGTGACGTTTATTTTTAGATAGTGACGTCGTCCACTTAAATGAATCAGATTCTAACTCAATTTCTTATCGTTACAGGAGTTTGGGTATTCTTCGCGGGAGAAAGTGTGCCGATATTTTCACACACCGGACACGTTACTAAATTAGACAACAAGAATTCGTTCATTAATGATTTTAAAGAAATGGCAGCTATGGCTCGTAAATATGATATCCTCCTCTTCCCGTGTTTATGGAATGCGGCAAAAAGTGATCAGTATACCCAGAGACTTGCCGGAATCATCTACGACGAGACAAAACTCAACAGTTTCATCGATAACGCTATGGTTCCATTGGTCACAGCTCTTAAAGGCGACCCTGCTATTGGCGGTTGGGACTTGATGAACGAACCCGAAGGATTAGCCAACACCCAGCACACAGAACCCGAGGCCTGTTTTAGCTCAATAAAAGGTGTTGGAGGCTGGGCCAAAAGTATGTTCCCTTTTAGATTATACGGAAGGTAAGCTGTAGAAAACATTAGAAATAGGATCAACTTTAGAACGGTCAATGACAGACCACAAAAAGTATGTTCCCTTTAGATAATATTATTATAGAAGGTAAGATGCCAAAAAATGTGTTTTTTTAGAAAGAATTTTTTAAAGAAACCGTGCTACCGTCAACTATCCAAATCAGATGTTCCAAGACACATGCTTCGCGAACTTGTCTCGTAAACTTACTCACGTTGTGTATACCTTCGGATTTTTCATCCCGGTTTACCCTTGTCAATGACGTGGAACAAGCGTTGGGATAGGACAATAGACCGAGGTCCCTTATGATACTGTATGTGCACGATAAGAAAATCGAAAAAGAGTGGGTTGATGCTCCCCACTGCTCACTGCAGGGCGCTGTCTGTCTTCGTCAAGTTGACAAAGCAAATATCACATACGGTCACACGATATTCTTTCAGATATTTCAATTGGGTAGCAGCAGCTATTAAAAAAGCTGATCCCCATGCTCTGGTAACGATAGGAACCAATGTCCTGATCAACACAGACCAAATGGGAAGAAGAAATTATTTCTCAGATGCTTGTCTGATTAAAGCTGGAGGCAAACACCAGGTAAGATATCATCGTCATTCTTCCTAGATTTTCGGAACTCTCCAGTAGCTGTATCTATCTCGGTGGCGAACAATACAATCAAATCGCTGTAATCCGTGGTGAAAAAAAAAATAGTTGCTAATGCAAACATGTACGAATTAGACGTTGTTTATAATAACTTGATATTGTGAAGATGTATTATAAGTGGTCATAATAACTTGACATTGTGAAAATGTATAAGAGGTGGTCATAATAGCTTGACATTGTGAAAATGTATAAGACGTGGTCGTAATAACTTGACATTGTGAAGATGTATTATACGTGGTCATAATAACTTGGCATTGTGAAGATATATTAGACGTGGTCATAATAACTTGGCATTGTGAAGATGTATTAGACGTGGTCATAATAACTTGACATTGTAAAGATGTATTAGGTGTAGTTCCTTATATATTATGAAGATGGTCAACAAAGTAAATATTTAAATATTTGAATTTATTCCAGGGTACGCTAGATTTCTACCAGTGGCACTCGTACACATGGCAGGGCCACTTTAACTCGCTCTCTCCATTCAAGGTAATTTCTTCAATCTATATTAACTAAGAACAATCCCCTTTTTAATTTCCTAGTTTTATGGATTAATTGGTTTTAAGAGTGATTGTGTTGTGTAGTTATGACCATAGGTACAAAAACCTGTTTTACAATCTATTTAGTTATAGCTGGTTTCACAGACAATCTTTTAAAGATACTTCTGCTATAATTCCAGCATTCTGCAGCTGAATACAAACTCGATAAACCACTGGTAATTGGTGAGTTCAGTGCAACGGAGAGTGAAGGCATGTCCTCAACCCAAATGTACCAATACGCCTACAATCACGGCTATCAAGGGGCTTGGATCTGGTCGGCCACTGATAAAACAGTGGGAACACCATGGAGTGAAGAAAAAAAGGGAGTTTCTTCTATAAGACACGAGAGTAAAAATGGAGTCACTGCAATAAATGTTTGAAATTTGCTATTGTGACTTGTCTTTATAATTTCTAGGAGAATGAATGATCTACCTTGTCTCCAAACATTCAGATTATCTCCTTTCATTCTCCAGGGAAATAGATTATCTCGCTTTAGTCTCCAGGAAAATAGATTATCTCCCTTTAGTCTCCAGGAAAAATGGATTATCTCCCTTTAGTCTCCAGGATAATGGATTATCTCACTTAAGTCTCCAGGAAAATGGATTATCTCCCTTTAGTCACCAGGAAAATGGATTATTTCACTTAAGTCTCCGGGAATAAAAAGTCTCCAGGTATTGGACCAGCAATTCCTGAGCTAATACTGTTTGACTTTGAAAGATTGTTTGCCGCTAGCCAGGGAAAACGACAGCTTAGCTAACTCTGCGTTTTTTACGGAGGTCTCGGTGGCCTTGCGGTGTTTGGCGATTTCTCTGCAACTTTGAGGTTGTGTGTTAAGTCGGACACTTTCTTTATCGACACTTGATATTTACCCTTATTGGACCCTGGAAGCCTACCAATTTGTGTTGCAATGGTATATTCTTTCGTTTGATATGCTTAAACCATATATTTGAACCAGCTATAATCCTCCCATAATACCTTTTTTTATTTTGAAACATAGTTTGCCACTACTTCGGGTTAACTCTAGGGTTAGGAATATAGATTATATACCTATACTCTTTTTCAAGATCATAGATAATCACCCTTTAGTCTACAGCAATCATTACCCTTCAGCCTCCATGACTAAAATAACGCACAAACACCTCCCCCCCCCCCCCAGTCAGTCCAAAATATTTAAATAATCCTCTTCTTCTATAAATTCAAGAATTATCCGATAAGAATAGCTCGGAGATACGGATAGGATTGTTTAACCTACAAACCAAGATAAAATAGCACGCTACAAATATAGTTTGAAGCGTCAGATTAGATCCAGACATTCTCAATCAGAAGACTGGCAGAAGAGGTAGGCGATTTCTTATCATTACAAGTTTATTAAAAATATACCTTCGTCAGCTAGATTATAATCTGTTAAAAATCAGGTTAGCTCTGTAGGTAGCGAGTTTAATGAAATTTGGGTCTGTTAGGACATCAGATTAGCTTAGAATTTTCATCTTAAGGGGGGTGAGGTGTCCTCGGGGTAAAAATAAATTGTAACTCATCGGCCCCTTTCATCAATCTACAGATATCTTAGGCAAGAAGAACAGTTTGTAAAAGATAATTGCATTTTTTTTTTCAGATAGTCTAAAGAAATGGTTTTTCTGAGATTGATTCTCGCCGTCACAGTCTTGACCATCCTGGCAGGTAAGAATGACTTTTGTAACACGTTGAAAGTTTATGTTTCTTCCCTTATCTTGTTCATCCATAAAAAGATTTTCGTTACATAAAATCTGAAAGAATCCTGAAGAGTTCTGAATAATGCAGCGTTAAATAAAAAGTTCGAAACCTACCAATCGGAAACCTCGACAGAACGGCTAAGGCATTATGGCTTTGTAATCACCGACTTTCTGTCGAGGCAGTACGGTTTAAATACGAAGTTCGTAATAGCTTGTCAATACGACGATGGTGTAAATCATGATAGCTTGTCAATGAGATAAGAAAATGGTGTATAAGTGCCAAGTTCGTGATAGCTTATCAATGAAACGATAGTGTATAAGTACCAAGTTCGTGATATATTGTCAGCGAGACGATGGTGTATAAGTAATAAGTTCGTGATAGCTTGTCTTTGAGACGACGGTGTATAAGTACCAAGTTCGTAATAGCTTGTCAATGAAACGATGGTGTATAAGTACCCAAGTTCGTAATAGCTTGTCAATGAAACGATGGTGTATCAAGTTCCAAGTTCGTAATAGCTTGTCAATGAAACGATGGTGTATAAGTACCAAAATCGCGATAGCTTGTCAATGAGATAAGACGATGGTATAAGTGCTAAGTTCGAGATAGCTTGTAAATGAAACGATAGTCTATAAGTACCAAGTTCGTGATAGCTTGTCAGTGAGTCGATGGTGTATAAGTACCAAGTTCGTAATAGCTCATCAATGAGATAAGACGATGGTGTATAAGTGCCAAGTTCGTGATAGCTTGTCAATGAAACTATAGTGTATAAGTAATAAGTTCGTGATAGCTTGTCAGTCGGACGCAAGTGTATAAGTACCAAGTTCGTAATAGCTTGTCAATGAAACGAGGGTGTATAAGTAATAAGTTCGTGATAGCTTGTCAGTGAGACGAAAGTGTATAAGTACCAAGTTCGTAATAGCTTGTCTTTGAGACGGTGATATATAAGTACCGAGTTCGTAATAGCTTGTGAATAATACGATGGTGTATCAAGTACCAAGTTCGTAATAGCTTGTCAATGAAACGATGGTGTATAAGTACCAAGTTCGTAATAGCTTGTGAATAATACGATGGTGTATCAAGTACCAAGTTACTGATAGCTTGTCAATGAGATAAAACGATGGTGTATAAGTACCAAGTTCTTGATAGCTTATCAATGAAACGATGGTGTATAAGTACCAAGTTCGTGATAGCATGTCAATGAAATAAAACGATGATGTATAAGTACCAAGTTCGTGATAGCTTGACATCGGAAAGATACTCTTGCTTATGTGGATCTGTGGAAAGACAGTTTCAACTTTCAACTATATTATTTTATTTAAAAATGTGTATTTTTCAGTTGAAGGTGGTAGATTGACTGTTTCCAATGGACATTTTATGAAAGACGGAAAGCGGGTATTTTTGTCGGGAGTTAATCTAGCATGGATTCACTATGGCTGGGAATATGGGAATGGAAATTTTCAAAAATCCAAACCAGAAATGGAAAGATACATGAAAGAATTACACGATGCTGGTGGAAATTCTATGAGTAAGAATAGGAGTTTGATTTCAATTCTCATCAAGTTGTAATTAACCACCTCATGACCAATGGAGTATTTGTTTATCACTGGACAAACATACTTGGTGTTAGTTCAGTGGAAATAATTGTGCTCTATTGTTTAGTCATAGCTCAACTGATAAATATATACTCTTATTGACCAAGTTTGGGACTTTAAATAGTATTACCTTTCAAGAGGTATTACATCTTTTAGAAGTTTCCCTTTACGATGTCACTTATTTCTGACCGAAATTATTTTAATGCTATTTTCTTTGTAGGAGTTTGGGTATTCTTCCAAGGAGAAAGTGTGCCGATATTTTCTCAAACCGGACACGTTACTAAATTAGACAACAAAAATATGTTCATTAATGATTTTAAAGAAATGGCAGCTTTGGCTCATAAATATGATATTCTCCTCTTCCCGTGTTTATGGAATGCAGCCGTCACTGGACAACATACCCAGAAGCTTGCTGGTATCATCTACGACGAGACAAAACTTAACAGTTTCATCGACAACGCTTTGGTTCCATTGGTCACAGCTCTTAAAGGTGACTCTGCTATTGGCGGTTGGGACTTGATGAACGAACCCGAAGGACTAGCTAACACCCAGCACACGGAACCCGAGGCCTGTTTTAGCTCAATAAAAGGTGTTGGAGGCTGGGCCAAGAGTATGTTCCCTTTTAGATTATACGGAAGGTAAAAAAAGATTACGTCTATTGTTAGCGTTACCTGCGTAAAATTTACATCTAATTAGATGTGCGATCTTGACAAGTAGATATATCATTTTTTTTGTATCAAGCCAAACTTGCTTGCATCAATGGAACCGACCTCGTTTTTCCAGATTTTTCAACTGGATGGCTGCAGCTATTAAAAAAGCTGATCCCCATGCTCTGGTAACCATAGGAACCAATGTCATGATCAACACAGACCAAATGGGAAGAAGAAATTACTTCTCAGATGCTTGTCTGATTAAAGCTGGAGGCAAACACCAGGTAATACATCCTCGTCCTCATGGACGCCCTTAAAGTGATTACAAAGAGGTTTTCTGCAGTTCAAATAAAACCTAGAATTTGATGACGTCACTAGTCTTTAAGGGCAGTAGGCTACCGGTATATGATACAAACATATTTTGCGATTGGTATTATTATGTTATCAAAGACTGAGTTTTGGTGGAATTGTAGAAACCACAGACGGCTGATTAAAAATTTCTCAGATTAAAGTCGATACAATATATCGTTTGATCAATGAGTTCAACTTAATTTGCTAATGAAATTTAATATAACGTGACTCAACGCCATTAATAAATCTTGGTAAACTCAGACTTTGTCAACAAAGTAAAGTACGGTATTTAAATATTTCAATTTTTTCCAGGGTACGCTAGATTTCTACCAGTGGCATTCTTATACATGGCAGGGCCACTTTAACACGCTCTCGCCATTCAAGGTAATTTCTTCGATCTAATTTAACTATTTGTTTCTGTTGCATCTGCTCCAACCGTCTCCTTTCAACCGTAGATACCATCTATGTAGACCAGTGGGCAGTTGTATCTTTAACAGAGCGCTAGCAGAACCGGGTTCACAAACAATTGTATAAAGATACTTCTCCTCTAATTCCAGCATTCTGCTGCCGAATACAAACTCGATAAACCACTGATGATTGGTGAATTTAGTACGAAATCCAGTGAAGGAATGTCCTCGACCCAAATGTACCATTATGCCTACAATCACGGCTATCAAGGAGCTTGGATCTGGGCGGCAACTGATACACGGGCAGGAACTTCTTGGGCTGACGAAAGGAAGGGAGTTTCTGCTATCAGACACGAGAGCAAGAATGGAGTCACTGCAATAACTGTTTGAAATTAGCTATTGTGACCTAGATAAATTGTTATAAATACAATGAGTATTGCCTCCGAATTAACAACCCAAAACCTTTCAGAAAAGATTATACTCCTAAGACTGGGTGAATATGAATTACATCCCTTTTGTCTTCATGATCTTAGATTATCTCCCTTTATCTCCAGGAATATAGATTATCCCCCTTTAGTATCCAGGAATAGAGATTATCTCCCTTCATTCTCAAGTAATATAGATTATCTCTCTTCATTCTCCAGTAATATAGATAATCTCTCTTCATTCTCTAGTAATATAGATTACCTCCCTTTATTCGCCAGGAATATAGATTATCTCCCTTTAGTATGCAGGAATATAGATTATCTCCCTTTATTCTCCAGGAATATAGATTATCTCCCTTTATTCTCTGGGAATATAGATTATCTCCCTTTATTCTCCAGGATTATAGATTACATGTTACTCTCTTTACTCTCCGGGAATATTTGTTATCTCCCTTATATTACTGTCCTTATACTTCTAAATTCATTTAACCATATACAAGACTCACAAAAAAATAAACAAAATGGTGAACAGTGAAAATGAATTGAAATTCAGATATTGAGGTATAAAATGAAGATTTATTCAATAACAAAAAAAAAATAACAAGTAAAAGTAAATGAAAATTCAATGAAATGATTTTGTAAGTACAAATAAATGGTTCCAAAATTCAAAAAATTAATTTGAAAAAAAGGTACCTAAACATTTCATTTAACAAAATATACCCAAAAAATAAATAAAAAATAACCCATGAACTTCAGAAGAATGTAAATATGATGAAAATATGATAAAACCATATTTGTGGTTTGAAAATGAATCATGTTATATGAAATTGGCTTTGCCTTCGTTTCACAAAACTTTTAGACATTGTGATTTTGTGATTTTCTCAAATGTGTACGTGTGTCAGGGACGCTGGTAGTAGTAGCATCAATTCGCACCATTTCAATTTCAATAGGACATTTATGGTTCCTGCACTTCCTCTATAAATAGGTGTTTGATGACGTCACAAATAGCAAGCGCCATATGGGATACAAGTCTAATTAAAAAAAACTTTTAATGATCATTTTAAAGGTAGTATTCCCTTAATATATTTTTTGAACTTATTGCAAAATATGCTTATATAACACAAATGGCACATATTGATGCTATCCGTGTCAGAATTACGTAAAAGATATATAAAAACTCTTTACAATCACTATTGATATTTTTGTCTGTGTAAACATAAAATGCTCTGACACATAACAAATACAAAATATCTAATAAAGCTCGAATTTAGAGCTCAAAAGCTGGAAATTTAGATTCTAATGGTTGTAACAAATCAGCTAAAAAGTAAATGGTTCCAGCCATCCCTGAAAAGTACAATATATAGAAATAGAAATATTTGCTTTACCAGCCCTCAAATTTCGGCATCCTTATTTCTTTTTAAAATAATAATGTGATGTCTGGTTCTCCTACAACTTTACCACTTTACAACCCCTATAAAGTAATCAGTCTGTAGGAACCAGGGATCATGATTTATTTTTTTCCCAGTCGGACATTTTCAAGCAATTTCAAACGATTTCTTATACATGTGTAATCTACCGATTTTGTCGGGTTTTTCTACTGCTTTTGGATGTTGTCTCCGGGAGACCCAAATCTACCTATTTTTTTTTCTTTTCGTTATCATAATTTTCACAGGGCCTACCTACCGTTTTCAATGTTAAAATTCTTTACCACAAATCAATAAAATATTCTTATATTAATATAATAATATCCCGTACACTCTACTTTCGCTTTTAATGATTAATTTTACGGAAGCCTTGATTTGACAAAAAAGGAAATTTTGAAGTCTTAGCGATATTTTATGATAATCGTCTCTTCTATGTATTTTATAAATCTGTACGAATCACATCTAATTCTTACCTTCAAATAATGAATAAGGTCTATCTGGAGTATTACACCCATGATTCCCATACTCCATACACCACGTAGCAAACTGAAACATCAAATTCATATTTTCAACATACATTGATGATCAAGTCTACCCAACTCTCAATTTGTGATTGGGACCATAGAAAACTGACAGTAACATTATCATAAACTCATTTTGACAAAAAAGTTATTAAAAGAAAGATAGGAAATCACTTTACAATCCCAAGCCATTATGAACTCCATACTGATACCTTGACTGCAATAGTCACTTTTCATGTATCAGGAAAGTTTTTAAAAGGATCGATTACTGTAAGGCTACAAATTATTGCGAGATAGAAATTCATGCGTTAAATGCGACCTATCCACGATCGCATTAATTTGAATCCGCATTTTTAAATACATATTCCCAAGTGAATTTTATGGAGTTCAAATATGGCTGATATATTGGGTTAAGTATTTAAATTCAGACCAGGCAGGATTAAGTAATTAGGTAATTATCTCTAAATTTGAAGCTGATTAGTAATCAATGACTTTAAAAAACAAAAGATTTTCACACTGTCTTGACTGATAAAATCTTGATCATTGTTCATGTCTTCATTCATTAAGCACTTTAGAATTTCGATGATATTAAATAATGCGACATCTATCGCAGATCGCATTAATTTTTACTCGCATTTAAGTCCCTATACCCCATGTCGCATTAATTTGTTGATGTATTAATTTCTAGCCTTACAGTAGCTACCAAATAGCATCAATAATGGCCAATCACTATATGAACTGTTACAGAGAAATAAATCAGCCACGCCTATAAACCAGCAATTCCCTGTTAGTCTGATGGGCTGTCGGTTGCTATGTAATAAAATTCATACCATATAAGCATGGTATAAGTGTTTTTCTTCCCTTGTAGTTTTATACATAGATAGAAAGCCATAAGCATTGCCAGCAATACCATGACATAGACCATATCCCTTCTTTAATAAACCACGTAACCATATCACTTCACTACACTGTTTAGCTTTCTGTAGATATACCTTCTCACCAAATATCTTCAATGAAATAAACAAGATAATGTCAACAAGGGCAATAACTCATAGTGGATTCATCATAATCGATAACTTTGAGTAATACCTCATATATTATTTCAACAAGGGCAGTAACTCAAAGAGGAGTGTATAAAAAGAACCTTAAAACATTGATAGACAATACTTTAACTGCTATTCAATATCTTTATCATAACCAATCATATCTTTACGGGGGCAGTAATCCCAAGAAAAATAACTGAAATACACATATTGGGACTGAAAGGTTTAGGAAATGATATGAAAACTTTTACTGTACAGCTGCATTATCAAACACCCTTTAAAGACTAAAAACAAGTCAACAGTCTTTGTTAGTACAAGGGCAATAACTCTTACCTCATGTGCTTTAAGAAACATGTGAATCCAGCCTGGAGCACCATGACACCAATGAACGAGTTTATCTGATGATTTATTCTCCAGAGAAGAGGGGAAGTTACCAGATGGTAGCTGTATAGACAGTAAATGATCTATACAGGATTTGATATCTGGTAAATATGGTTCTAGTATCTGTTTATCTAACTAAAACATAATATTTACAATTTATAATCCTACAATCTATATTCTTGAGACAAGAGGGATATTATTTATTACTGGAGACTAAAGGGAGATAATCTATTACTGGAGACTAAAGGGAGATAATCTATATTTCTGCAAACCAAAGGGAGATAATCCATATTACTGCAGAATAAAGGGAAATATTTAATATTCTTGGAGACTAAAGGGAGATACTCCATATTCCTGGAGACTAAAGGCAAACAGTCTACATTACTGGAGACAAAAGGAAGATAATTTTATAAGAACAATTCAAGGAGTAATACTTTGAATATTATTCAACAAGGGCAGTAACTCAAAGAGGATTGATTCAAGGATTGAAGACTTAAGGGATATAATTTACCTGTAATAATATGAATATTATGCCGACCATACCGTGGGCAGCTCCTAGGTAATGTTTATCATGCCATGTGAATACCAACGGTGTGTGAGATTTCTCCTCCTCAGCTGCCTTTCTCCCTATCTCTATGATAACCCTTAATACCTGTAATAGATTATCAATCTTTAATTTCATTTTCAAAAAGACATTGAAAATATTCTTTAAGGGAAATGGAACATAATCTATTATTATTATGCTTAAAATAAATAGTTAAACTGACAAACCCCAATAAATTCTACCAAACAAACAACATAGGGGATGTCAAAGTTGAAATACCCAGTCGCTAAATGGATACAGGTGTTCTGGAAGAGTGAGTTTAACTTAACTTAACTCTAAACACACAAATAGACTGCATAAGTACAAACAAACAATAGATTTAGGATGAACATTCCAGTCGATTAGTGAAATCAAATGTTTTGGAAGAGTGATTTTACCAACACTCAAATAAAGAAAGATTCTGAACTGCTTAGGAACAACTGAATTTGCCAAAGAAGTTCTAACCTTGGGAATAATTGTACTTGTGATAGATTCTGGACCAAGGTGTTTCTGTACAAATAACAGGGAGTAGATATATCCAACACGACCATACAGTAACTCATTGGGTATGTCTAAATCTTTACATACTGGATAGTGAAGGTCTTCAAGTCTGAAATATAACAGAAATAACCATCTAAAGGTTAACATACCTGTCTTGATGAGGATTGCATATCTAAAACATGCATTGGTTAAAGGAGTATACATATGGTATAAAATATGTTGAAAGCTCAAATTTCAATAATGATCTGTGAACATTGTGTAGATTTGCTAATAAAAAACGGAAGGCCAAGCTTACTCTTACCTCTTAATACATTCTTTAGACATGCTGTCATCTTTCAGTTTATGGTATATGACAGCTCCTAGAGCTAATGGCCCTGCATCCCCACACAGAAATGTGTAACGTTTGTTTTTCAACTGGTGCAGGGGTTTTTCTAGAAATTGCAGGGCAGTGTGTAAATATCTTCCATCCTTTTCTTCATCTAATATTTTATACAGATGTAAATTCAATAGGCTTATTCCTGAAAAAAAGTGTAAAGATCTATCAGACAGAGCAATCACATACAAATTGAATTGGAGTAATTAATGATGAATAGCAATGCTGTGCTGTGTACAATTACCTGTCTATGCTCATTAAGATAGGCCAAAACAGCTTGTGGGCTTTGGTTTGTTGTTGATCTAAATTATAACAGTTCTTTTTCCATGTCAAATAGTTATATAAATTTAAAGGTTGAGTCACTTGGTTCATTTTCTCTGAACTAAATATCATTACATAAGCATTCAGGGCCATGCCCATTGTAAGGATTGGGTCTACAGGGGCTGGGTGGCTAGTGAGAATAGTGCTCCAGCAATTGTCCTCTCTCAAAACATCCTTCAGTTAGCAGAGCATCTGAATCCTAGGGAGGGCGGGGAACCAGGATAAACATAAGGGCCCCAACAGTGCCAGCATCAATTCAGTCCTGGCAACACAGGTCTTCAGTTTATTTAGCAATTCAAAGGACAAGACCTTCTTATTATTATAGAATTAGTAGAAGCTTACCAGATTGACCTGTGTAAATGGAATCATCTTCATTTCGAATTGATTTTAAGCCTTTATACATCTGTTCTAATAACTTCTCTATTGAGTTTTTGATTTCTTTACTTATATCTTCTCCAAGCTATGAAACAAGCAAATTAGGCCCCATATTCTCAAAACGATCTAAGCACTAGGACATTATCTTCTAACACTGTTTCTAGGATGTCCTAGGGTATTCCTAGAAATTTGGTTTCTAAAATGTCCTAGCCAGAAGATCGTTTCAAGAATATATACCATGGTTTCTGGAAACAAAATTTAGATCAAAATACGGTATAATCAAATCAATCCTATAACAAAAATATGATTAGATTATTGAGAGCATGTCATCCATATTCTGCATAATAATGACTTCATTGTAGCAGAAAAAAATATTTCAAATTAAGACTGCCATAGCATTTCTGTTGAATAGATAAGTAAGATAAACATTACACCTATGTAACTATTATACGTTTAGGAAAATAAGTCGAAAGTAGACCCAAATGTTGTCTGTAGCCAGATGCAAAAAGATCGAAGATTAATGTTCCCTCTACCTTGCCATTTTCTTCCAATAATTTGATTCTCTCTACGTTTGTGTATGGAAACCGATTGTGAAACTCTCGCTTTGATAAAGACATTTTGAACGTAATTAAAAAGCAAAAACTATGTGCAATATTAACAACTTTTGTCCACAGTTGCAAATTTAAATTATGGAGTTACCTCCCGTTGAAAGGGTCTGTCGCGAGTATATTGGATACAGGCAACAACTTATTTTAGGATGGTTTGAATAATGATCTTAAGATCATAAATGGTTTTAGACTCTGACTTAAGACAATTTCGAATATCGATTGTTTCATAATGGACCCACAAAATATTGCGTACGATTATTCATAAGTTGATAATGTAAGATATTAGGCTAATCACAAGCCTAACACTTTTCCGAAATGACACACCGTTCGTCTAAACTCATTCGTTAATTATTCGATTTTCCTTCTAGATACTAGTGCTATAACCATAAATTAAATTCAGATTTTCTAGACTTATAATATTTTTGTAGATAGCTTGAGCGACACTTTTTATTTACGCCGTTCGTATTACTGACAGTGGATTTAATTATAGACAAACTAAATGTCAGATTCTAGTATGAATCATGCACACCTAGAATACATTTTCATAATGTCAACATAAATGCATATAAATAAATTTGTGACGTAATGGAGACATGGTCTTTTCTTGTTATTGATCACACACCCAGCCACCAACCTTGCCTGCAATATATTTATTCTTTTCTCAATTAATTAAATAATTTTAACGTTAAAATAAAGGTGTATCTGTACAACAGAAATAATTTTGAATGAGGTAACCTTTAATAACAATTCAATTTTATTTGGCAATAACACTAGTAATTAACAAACCCACCCACCCCACCACATCCCCACTCGATCCCCTACCCCCTTCACAATAACTGACCCACACGGTCGGTTCCAAACATTGTTTACTCAAACATTAGCCTAGAAGCCTCTAGGAAAATCGTTATGCGATCACGACTAAGTCAATATCTATATAAAAAGGCATGACTATTTGAATAAATTTCCCGTCTTTTCTTGTCTTTTAATTGATTCCTGGGTTTGATTCAAGAAGTTCCATTATGAGACGACACGTCGTGGGCCTACGGAGTTTAAATCAGGTACAACTTTATATTATCCCGTAATAAGGTATTGTCATCGGTTTCATTGGAAGTGGTCACTTAGCGGGAACACTTACAAAGGTGAGTTCTTCGAAAATTTACTTATAATGCAGGAATATGTGTGATTTCGTTTATTTCTTTTTTTTATTTTTTCTCTCTATGCAATAACTAAATTAATTTTGTAAGAAGTTGTCATAAACTTTAAAGGAAATGGGGTGACATTTTTTATTTACATTCTAAATCTATGAAATCTAAGATGGCGTCCAAAATGGCTACCGAATACTCATAATCGGTTGTTTCTTATAGCATGCGAAATAATTACGAAATGAAATTTCTAAATACATGCTTTTTGAGACCGGGAATCAAATGGAATTATCTAATATATAACATTAAAATTTGTATGATCTATAGGCCAAATTCCAACATAAAATTTTGTTTTTTTGTGGATTCAATTGTAAGAAAGAATTCTGCATTCGAATATTTGTTAATTTGTAATGTGTCGTCTATCATAAGCGTAAGGAAATCAACATAAAACATTAGTCTGAGTTATTTCAGATGCACTCCCTTATTTTGTGGTTTATCATCGTTTTTGGGATGATGTTTTCAGCCGCAGTAGAAACTGGTACCGGTAAGTTATGTCTTTATTTACAGATTCTCAGAAAACTCTTTTAAAGCAACCTTAGGCGGACCCTGATCACTCAAAGTATCATTGAAAACCAATATAAACACCCTGGCCCTCCCCTCTATAAAAAAAACCAAAAGAAAAAAAACAAAACACAAGCGGCATATAACGAAATAAAAGCCCAACCAAAACTTTTCTGAACAGCATCAAATGAAACTAGCAAAACACTAATATGACCCTAACTTAGCAATCGAAGATCACCTTTCCCATTTTTTAACAACCCTAATTAAATCCCCATTGAATCACACAAAAGAGAATAAAATTGTTATTCTTATCGAGTGTCATAATGTGTTAACACATATCACACGAAACTACGTACGGCTCTACCACGGAAATAACACACATAAAACTACGTACGGTTCTAAGGTGGATTTATATTTCTTACGGCGTTTAACGCCGCTAAACGTTTTTACACGCTGAGATACGGCGTTCTTCAGTGCATCGATTTATACTTACATCGCCAGCGAGTCACGCCGTATAACGGCGTTACTTTTTCAAGAGTTCAAGTGTTTACAACTTTACAAATGGCTTTAAATTTGCTTTGAAGGCTTGGAAGGAATATTATAGCCTTTTTTTTTAAATTCGAACTATATATGTAGTATTTTTATTTTTTTATTTTATTAAAGCTAAATACCTTTCTTTATCTACACAAAATAGTTACATTCCATGTCAAAAATTAATACATACAATATACAATACTGAAAACGTGTTACAAGCGCAATAGAAACTTTAATCGGTGTTTTTGCACTATATAAATTTAGTGATTATTATTATTATTATTATACAGATGGTTACAAGTGATATTACTTTTAATAAAGATAGCTTGCCAGGCAAGGTAACATACGCCCTGCAGTGACATTGACATGGACCCACAAAATCAAAACAAGCTGTAAAGCTGTGTAGAATGTAGGATGAGCACGAATTGCAAAATATAGCTAATTATGGTGAAACGTCAAGTCGGACACAATATTTCGGTGAAATTATCCGATCATCACAAAATCAATGAGGATCACCATAATGACAATGACCACAAAATAAAAATAGCAATGGTCATTGCAATACGCCAACATTTATAATGGCAGTCCGGAAAGAGTTATCTGATTTTCGATAGGGATCATCCTTTGGGTGATTAAACTCGCACCAAATTTAATCAAGAAAAAGGGCAATAAATCATAGTGAATACATATTCTTCGATAAGTCTAATTTCTAATAGGGTTCATCATTGAGTGGTTATGACTGCTCTCACAAAGTTTCGTCAAAATCTAGCTCTATATCAAGTCCACAACAATTGTAATCAGATTTACAGACAGGCAGACAGAAATGGGCGACGGCTATATACGCCTGCATTAATGTGTTGGCGTATAAAAAAATCAAAAGAATCTGTCAAAAATTGAAGATTCAACACGAGCAAAATATGAACAGATCAATATACCGAATGGACGATTACAATATACATGTTTTTAAAGATGACATACTACAAATTCATGCTAGGGGTCTGGTTAAAAGTTGATAATTCAATTTAATTGTAATTTTGGATTTTTTTTTTTTTTTTTTTTGAAGGGTTTCTAATTCTATGGCCGCTTGAGAGATTAAGCAGAGTCTATTAAATATGTTTGTGCAGAGTTTTACTTTCACACTTACCTGTATATAAGAAATATTTACTCAAAAAAATAAGGTGGTTTACAAAACGTAGTTCCGTAAAAAAAAAAAAAAAACCAGCACAGAGAATTGTAACAAGTTTATCGTAGTGTATATTGATACTAGTTCATTTCACACAAATGGAAGTATTAGAATAATATTGATAGAACTAAAACTCTTGTGAAGAAGACGGAGTTTCAATTATTTGTATAAAACAAACGTTTTCAAAAGCACTCAATTATTTCAATATATATTGCAGAAAAATCTCTACATAAACCATTATGAAGTCACGAAGCTCTTAAGGTGCTATTATAGAAAACAAGAAAATATTGACTAGAAAAAGAAACGCTTGATTTTGGAAAACGGATCAATCAGATGTGCATTTTATTCATTGTTTCATGTTGTGTTTTCTCAAAGCGAATCCACAGAAACAATTTCGAAACAAAACAACCATTCGAAATTTTAAACTTTGTTTTAAGATAAACTGCAGGCTGAACAATGATCTACTTCACGGCCTACGCCAATCCCAATTGTAACTGGACATAAATAGCTGATATAAAGAATGCTCCTAAACCTATAGAGCTTTTATTTTCAAGATCAATGCCAGGATGTTTGGTCGAGGACCAATTTGTGGACAGGATACTCCTAAAAAAAGTTGTTAATCTTTGCAAGATCAACTTAAGACTTAAATAGAAACTTTACAAATTTACGACGGTTTTTTTTTTTAGTTAAGACTTTCAGATAATTTCTGCGACACATTTTTCTGTATGATGATATAGTTTTTATAAATTTGAAAACCCCTTCATTTCATTTCAGGACGATATGAATTATATACTGAAATGGTCACATATAAAAATGCTGTTGCGGCTTGTGAAAATAAATCAAAAGAGATTCTCACTCTACACACGGGAGAAGAATTTGATGAATTCTTAGACTGGTTACCTTTGTTACACGGTGGAAAGTGAGTTTTGTTTTAAAATATTTCGCTTTATATAAATACTGGGATTGAATCCGTCAATCTTAAATTTGTCAAGGGGCAGTGGAGGTGCCAGGCTTCCTGGGCTTCTCTGGTACGTAAGTTTTTAATTCGCATAGAAAATGATCAACCCCGAACCTTTGTACCCCTCAGGCGTAGCCACTACATGTATCGAGGATAATCGACATTTTATAACCGAATTTCAGCAGCGAGTCTAGCTCTAATCCGTATATTATAGATTAATCTCATTGTTGACTTCTAATTGTCGACTTCTTGCTCTTGTTCCGACCCTTCAACATTTGGTTCCCTAGACAGTCTTGATGATCCATGAAAAATAAATAACATCTTGATGGAACCACACACGCAATATAAATGGTATAGTGGGAATAACAATAGAATGAGAGACCTACATCGATATCAACCTGTACAAATATATCGGGCTCTGGCCGATTTAAATAAACCTTTGGATGTGTGGAAAATCCTCATCAATCACGGCTTGATGTTCCGTCTCTACCTCAGTCAACAAATGTCACATTAGAGGCAGATGTTTCGGAATATAATACTCATACAACCTTTATTATGTAGTTCAAATGTCTCTCGCCATTCTATAAATTACTATTATTTCAGACCTCAAGAAAAGGATATTTGGGTGGGGTTGAAACAGATTACAGGGGGAAAACAAGAGTATGCTTGGGTCGATGATAATAGTCCACTTGAAAAGAAGCCATGTTGGAAAGACGGGGAGCCGTCAGAGAATAGCCATGTCCAGTGTGTTTATATGGATACTAATGAAGATAAATTATCGACAGAGATTTGTACAAATGAGAAAAAATTAGCTTGCTACGACCCGGGTAGGTACATGTTGATCTCTTTAGCAAAAACGTAACCCCTTCATTAACATAATGCCTAAACGGTCTATCATCGAAATTGCGCCAGCGCTCTGTAACAGAACAGCTTGGCTGAAACTGCCGAGGATAGCTGAATGGTTTCAAGTTGTATCAAACGGTCTATGTACAATGATAGTTAGCATTTTGTAAGAGATTTAGCTTCATTGAAACTGTCCAAGAATACCGACTAAATGTATTTCAAAGTATTATTACGGTCTACATTGAAAGTTACGCTAACATCCTGTAATAGATTCAGATTTACGGACAATACATGAAGATTGCCGATTGTTCTAAGCATTATCTGAGAGCTAAACAGTCTTCACAGAAACAGTTGTGCGCAATGTAACAGAATCAGATATACATTAACTGCTGAGGATTGCCGCGAATGGTTCAAAGCATTATCTGACAACCAAACAGTCTACAGCCGAATGGTTCCTATATGTTAGCTAGTTTGGACAATTTTAGAAACTTATTTTGAGTTCTTGTGAATATTGTTAAATGTATTGTCCAGGGAATTACTTCTAACTTTCATGCTACTCGTCGGTCTACTGAAGGCTAAAATCATGTTTCCACGTGACACAAGTCACGGGGCCTATTGATACTTTTGCTGATTAAAGGGTTAGAGTGTAGAAAGACGAGGTGAAAGCAATGTACAAGTCGATCGCTTTGGGGTGGTAGCGTTATGATTTGGGTGGTATAAACTGTCATGCGCGCTCCCGGGGAAACTTAATGCGCCAGCATGCGGGGATCAGGTGCTCCTTCCAGAGCTGTTAACATTTATGGCAGCTCATAGCTAAGGTTTCAAACAGGATAACGCCAGACCTCATACGGCCAATTTAACAACGAATTTCCTCGGGACTCTGGCATCAATGTCATACCCTTAGAGCATTTGTGAGAGGTGTTAGGAAAGCGGCTCTGTCAAGTGAGAAACCCTCCACAGAACTCGCAGGAGTTAGATGCCACGTTATTACAAACATGGCGGCACATTCCCAAAGCTGTGTTCAGACGCATCTTCCAATCCACGAGGAAACTTTGTATCGCAGTTGTGAACGTCCATGGCGTACACACCCGACATGATTTCTTTAAGTTGTGAATCACAGTTATTGATCATGGACATTGTCGCATTTACCATGGAACTGATTCCATGACAAACATGATGTATACAATCGTTATTTAAAAATATTCAAATTATTGTCTTGAAAAGAGTAAAAAGTTTTTATTTTTGTTGAGTTTATATCTCCCCTTACAAGTTGCATTTTTCTTGACTCATGCACATTTTGCTTTTCCGTAGCCTTAAAAAACTCTTGACTACATTTCATATTTTTGAGTTTGGTGGAATGGAAGAGTTGTGTGATACTTGTGAAAATCAACGCTCCAATTTACAACACCTCCGTCTCCCTCTTTCACACTCACATACCCACACGCACCGAACGCCATGAACATGTGAGATGACTTAAATTACGTGCTGAGTCACACTGTTTAAAAAAAGGTTCCTCCACCCCACCGCCCCTTAAACCAAAACCTAGCCACGAGCCTGCAATGAATCCTGTCCTTGATAATGTAATTTATTTTTTTAAGCAGTTTCTAATACATATACAGTGATTGACAAAGATGTAACGTTTTCCGCTGCAGCCGAAGAATGCTCTAAACTTGGTCAACATCTGCCCATAGTTAAAACCAAAAGCCAGAGAGACAGACTAAAAGACGTTTCGTAAGATATTAAAATTCTATCTGATGCGCACTTGAGATGAACACGTTTTAAAGTGATTCTTAGAATGGGCAAAAAAATTAAGTTCAAGAATGGTCACTATAAGTATTATATTTATCAGTGAACCAACCTGGTGGCATAAAGTAACAGAATCCCTAAAAATCTGGAAGAAGAGAGCCATGGGGGCTCAGTGAGTTAGTCGCTTGCTCGCTACCCTGAAGGTCCAGGGTTCAATACCGGCCATGGTGGAGATAAGCTTTCGGATTTTCAGCCCGGTTTCCCCTTGTCAGCGATGCAGGTCGGAGGGACTGACAAGGAAAAAAGCGCGATGATTTTTTATTTTATCGGAAATGTAAGGATTCTATTATGTTATTTGTGGCAGCAGGTATATCTACTGATGAATAGAGTTCTTATTGGCCATGTTTAAAATATTCAAATTTTATGTTCATTCTAAGACCTAGTATTTTTTTTTAAAGGATTTGTAAAAAATATTTCGAAACCTTTTTATATTTATCTGGGACATTGATAGCATCGATTTGCAACATTGCGATTTTCAATCAGACGTCTGTGGTTCCTGCAAATTCCACAAAAAGAACTGCTGCAAAGAACTGCATTTAAATTTCGTTCAGGTTTTAATCTGAAGGCCCCTTTGTCCATAGTCCTTTCCCTTGGCGCCTTATCACTGACAATAATATTTTTAATCCAGAATTTAGTTGTCGACCGATGGATTCGTCTAAACAAATTTGTGGCAAAATGATTATGTAAAAGTCGCATTTATATCAATTGTCGCGGGTTCGTGTCGAACCCTGATTTCAACATCCTCAAGATAAAGCTATATGTATGTATTGTTGGATAATCCGGAATTCCATTTTTTAAAGGCAAAACTATTACATTGAATGTGTATGGATCGGTCTAATGGAAGTAGATACGAACAAATATCAATGGATCGACGGTGATGGATTACTTAGATATAAATGGGAAAACAGTGAGGCTGCAGCTTTAGTCCATGGTCACAGAGATCATAACGTATATTTTGTACTTCATGCACCAACTAAACCCGGAGAGGACGCGAAGCCAAGACCTTATGTTTGTCAAAAAAGAAGTAAGCGAAAATAGTTTTCAATTTTATATCATTTGGTATTTCATGATAGTTATAACATATCCTGACACGCTTTAATATGTCACGTTAACTTTGATATTTCAGAATAATTTTATTTATTCGTGGTGGCTTAAATGCTTCATGATAGCTTTAATATTTCACGGTAACTTTAATATTCCATGATAGCTTTCATGGTCGCGTTGATACTATAATGTAGTTTTGGTAATCCAGGACATCCTTTATAAATTTCGTGACAGCCTTAATGTATATGTACCATGGTAAATTTAATATGTCATGGCATTGTTATTTATTCTTGGCGACTTGAATGCTTCAGGATATCCTGTATATTATATGGTAGCTTTTATGCTTTATAGTAGCTATAAACTTCCATAATTATATGGATTGCATCCTTTCAGGTCGTTTCGTGTATTTTCAAAAAGATAATCGACTCTTTACACAATTTGGCATTTTGGGAAAACATGTGCAAGTTCATTTACAACACCCCCTTCCCTTTTTCCATTTTAATCTTCAAATATTCTATTTTGTAGAGAAAAATAGGACGTTGGATAACTACTACAAGTTTGAAGCAGCGAATGCCGTAATGTACCTCTCACACCTGAACGTCTTCTTTATCTTGAAGAGAACAGAGTGTGCTGTCCAGTGCTCGAGAGATTCGACTTGTCTGCAGTACACCATCAATGGAAGAGTTTGTAAGACGTATGGAAAAAGTTTATATTGGTACTCAGAGTCATACGGTGCAAATTTGTTCAAAAGAAGAATTGTGTCTAAATATTTATAACAGTAAAGCTTTATCACTGTTGATGTTATATAGTTATATGTTATATGGGGACGAGTGGTTCTGTCCTGTTTTTATAATGTCCAGCTATTTCGAACTATGTCTTATGCCTTGACTGCAACGACCACCTTTCGTGTATCACAACTTAACAATGTCAAGCTGAATCAAACTTCGTCTGATGCCTTGACTGTAATAGCTATATACTTCTTACAGAAGTTCTGAAATGCAGCAATATGACGCTTCCGTATATGTACATGCCCACATGTAGGTCATGCTCACGAGAGATAAACATACCCACTATAAATTGTATTTCACTATGCAAAAGAGAGAAAATTAATATCTGTAAAAAAGAAACCTTTGTATCACTAAATACCAACATGGTGACTATATTGTGACTTTGATCATTAAAATAATATCTACAAGTAGTACATGCTCACGAGAGATAAACATACCCACAAGTAGTACATGCTCGTGAGAAATAAACATACCCGCACACAGCTCACGTACATCGTGTACTCACGAGAGATAAACATACCCACAAGTAGTACATGCTCACGAGAGATAAACATACTCACAAGTAGTCATGCTCAGGAGAGATAAACATATCCACAAGTAGTGCATGCTCACGAGAGATAAACATACCCACAAGTAGTCATTGCTCACGAGAGATAAACATATCCACAAGTAGGGCATGCTCACGAGAGATAAACATACTCGCAAGTAGTCATTGCTCAGGAGAGATAAACACATCCACAAGTAGTACATGCTCACGAGAGATAAACATACCCACAAGTAGTACATGCTCACGAGAATAAACATACCACAAGTAGTACATGCTCACGAGAGATAAACATACCCACAAGTAGTGCATGCTCACGAGAGATAAACATATCCACAAGTAGTACATGCTCACGAGAGATAAACATACTCAAGTAGTCATTGCTCAGGAGAGATAAACATATCCACAAGTAGTACATGCTCACGAGAGATAAACATACCCACAAGTAGTGCATGCTCACGAGAGATAAACATACCCACAAGTAGTACATGCTCACGAGAGATAAACATACCCACAAGTAGTAATGCTCACGAGAGATAAACATACCCACAAGTAGTACATGCTCACGAGAGATAAACATACCCACAAGTAGTCATTGCTCACGAGAGATAAACATACCCACAAGTAGTCATTGCTCACGAGAGATAAACATACCCACAAGTAGTCATTGCTCACGAGAGATAAACATACCCACAAGTAGTACATGCTCACGAGAGATAAACATACCCACAAGTAGTCATTGCTCACGAGAGATAAACATACCCACAAGTAGTCATTGCTCACGAGAGATAAACATACCCACAAGTAGTACATGCTCACGAGAGATAAACATACCCACAAGTAGTACATGCTCACGAGAGATAAACATACCCACAAGTAGTCATTGCTCACGAGAGATAAACATACCCACAAGTAGTACATGCTCACGAGAGATAAACATACCCACAAGTAGTACATGCTCACGAGAGATAAACATACCCACAAGTAGTCATTGCTCACGAGAGATAAACATACCCACAAGTAGTACATGCTCACGAGAGATAAACATACCCACAAGTAGTACATGCTCACGAGAGATAAACATACCCACAAGTAGTACATGATCACGAGAGATAAACATACCCACAAGTAGTCATTGCTCACGAGAGATAAACATACCCACAAGTAGTACATGCTCACGAGAGATAAACATACCCACAAGTAGTCATTGCTCACGAGAGATAAACATACCCACAAGTAGTCATTGCTCACGAGAGATAAACATACCCACAAGTAGTACATGCTCACGAGAGATAAACATACCCACAAGTAGTACATGATCACGAGAGATAAACATACCCACAAGTAGTCATTGCTCACGAGAGATAAACATACCCACAAGTAGTACATGCTCACGAGAGATAAACATACCCACAAGTAGTCATTGCTCACGAGAGATAAACATGCCCACAAGTAGTGCATGGTCACTAGAGATAAACATACCCACAAGTAGTCATTGCTCACGAGAGATAAACATACCCACAAGTAGTCATTGCTCACGAGAGATAAACATACCCACAAGTAGTACATTCTCACGAGAGATAAACATACCCACAAGTAGTCATTGCTCACGAGAGATAAACATACCCACAAGTAGTCATTGCTCACGAGAGATAAACATACCCACAAGTAGTACATTCTCACGAGAGATAAACATACCCACAAGTAGTACTTGCTCACGAGAGATAAAGATATCCACAATTAGAAAATACTCGCGAAGGATCAACATGCTTACAACGCTTGCGAGGGATAAATTAACTTACCGTGAATAGCACGTATCCACGAATGTTATAATTAGAACACGCTCACGGGGGAGGGGATAGACATGATCTCAATTAGAACACGCCTCGTGGATAGACGTGATTTCTTAACTAAAAACTAGTCTCTTTTGGAGGTTATGGCCAAGAAATCATTACTCTTGCCTATACGATAACTAGGTTGCAGGTCAAAGTTAGACCCTCTAACGGTTTTATTGTACGTTGATAATTGCACTTTTACGATAGTATCAAAGGTGTGACTTGAGTAAAGAACAAAGACAAGGGTGAACTCGACAGGTGCTCTCGTTACAGATAATTCTATAAATATGAGGGAATTCCCTCCATAAGGTATTCCCCCAATCTCAAAACGAGGCTGTGTTGAATATGCATGTTTAGTCGAGAAAATGGCGGCTACTAAGAAGAAATGTATTCTTTATCTAAATATTCGTTAATCATGGAAGAATGGCAAATAAGTCAAGAACTACCGGATTATCGAAATGTACCGGAGACACTCTAGACGACACAGGACAGCTGAATCACGGTGAGTAGCCAGATATAAGAAATATTTATGGTCATTTTGTGAGCCGACCTTGATTGGTGTTGACCTATTTTCGATTTGTTGAAGTCTTTACCTGTCAACAAAAACTATTACAATTTATGAAAAGAATATTGAATTTGAAGCGTTTGCAAGTTGTTTTAATATCGTGGCACAATCTTTGTCCCAAATTAAGAAATATGATAATAAAAAAGCAAGATTAGATCGCAGAAAAGATTGATGAATAATTTTGTAAACAAAAAACAGGAGTGTTCATTGGCACAGATTTTATCCATTTTTTTTTAAACCTTGTTCCTTTTTCTTACGACATATGATATCTTGAGATAGTTTTTAATGCTGTAGTTTTAATAACTAATAAATAGCGTATGAATTATAATTATTATAGAGAATTTGATAGTAAGCAGTCCCTTTTTTAGTGTGGTTGTTTTTTTATAGAATGATAAATTAGGCCTAGTGTTACTCTTCTACTGTGTTTAAAATCCAATACTCAAATTAGGCTACTATTCCAAAGAGCTATTGATAATGAAATTTGAAATTAGCTGTTTCTTTGTTAAAAAGAAGTTTCCATTTCAATCAACATCAATACTGATACATCACTTACTGATGAGTGAAATACAGACTTTTTGTAGATAGATCTATTATAGTACTGTTGAAAAGAGATATTGAGCTGTGTTGGCTAAGTGGGTTGGACACTTGCTTGCTAACCTGAAGGTCCAGCGTTCGATACAGGCAAAGGTTGTGATGAAGCCTGGTTTCCCCTTGTCAGTGTTGGTTTGAGGGACTAACATGGGATGAGCATCTAGTTATTCAGGTGGAACAATAAAAAAATAAACCTAGGTTACTTTTGCTACAGACTGTGCACGTTAGAGATCCCTCGATAGTTGGAAATTGCAAAGAGTAGGCTAATGCTGCTATCCTGGCAAAAATTTCCTCATGACACACTGCATGGTGTTGCCTGTCTTCGTTAGCCCATAGGGTGCAAAAGAGTAGGACGCAAAACACCATTCATTTCATTGTCATTTCTATTTAAACTGAAACATCACTTAATGAGTGAGACAGTGAGATTGACATGTTGAAATGACATACCAGCAATAAATAAAGGAACTATTTTTATTGATGAGAACAGTCTCTTAAACATGTATGTGTATTGGGAGCATCTCAATTCCAATTTTCAGTTAGACGTCTGTAGTTCCTGCATTAAGACAGTGTTTGATGATGATCACGAAATATGTGTGTATATGCCTGCAGATTGGAGGGGCTTAGAATTAGCGTCTAGTCGTTTGGATTGGACAATAAATGAAGGCCCTGTGTGCCCTGTGAATGTTAAAGATCCCTCAACAGTTTGAAATGGAATGAGAGTAGGCTTATGCCGTTTTCTTGGTAAAATTACTCTTATTGCAAATTTGCCTTTCTTTATTCACCCATTAGCAGAAGAGTAGAACGTAAAAACTGTATTCATAACCTCATGCACAGTGTTCCTTTAAGAATCCAAATGCAGGTGACTTATTGAATATTTTGTTTTGTATTTGTAGAGAATAATGAAAATGCTATGTATATTAGTAATGGTGGAATCATGAACGGTACACCTGAAGATAACCCTCAGGTGTGGAATACCAACACCACACCTGATAATAATGAGTAAGTTCTAGATATCTTGTATTCATAGAGTCATGCCACCTTTTGCTTTTGGAAGTCAGGGTTTTTTTAATGGTGACTAATTCTAGTGATTAGATTACATACCGTAACTACAAGGCCAGGGGATGTTATTCATCCCTCGATTTTTAAGTCATCGAAAGGAGGTTCTTAATGCAAATTACATCATCCATTGATAAGTTGACAACATCATATGAATGAATAGTCTATATAACGTCACTAAACATTCCATCAACATACAAGGGTGGGAAAATGGGTTCATATTCAAAGGTAGGGATTGTACTGCAGTGAAATATTGTTGCCTTAGTTTATTTGTATTCCAAGCCTTGTTCTTGATTCAATGTAACCGACAAACCAAACTCTTTCTAATACCATGATTTTATTAGGCTTATGCAATAAAAATGTTGTATCCTGCTTGCAAACTTGAAGTACTCATATAGACCTATTGCTTCATTTTAGTGAATTTTTACATCAAAAGCTAAAGTCCAACTTTAATTATTTCATGGTTTAAATTTTCAGTAATAAAAGAATATCTCACAATAATGTAGAAAGAAAGAGAAAAGAGAAAATAAAGAAATGGATTGTTCACATTGGAAGTTTATTACCTCCCCTTCCTCACACTACCGAGAAAGTGGTAAGTTCTTGGAATCTTCAGTGTAAATGTCACTTAGATCAATTTTAATACACCCAAGTCCCAGACTAGTTAAACAATTCCATTTATCCACAATCAGTATTGTGAACATGTAAAAGTCTTTATGTACCACAGTCTGATAAAAATTGAACTATATTTTACACTCATGGATGCTGTATAGATCCTCAGATAGCAAGAATCATGTCTTTCTACATGGTTAATTGCGTATAGTATGGTTTACCAGGTACTAGGGATCGCGCATATGCATGCGGATGAAACAATCTTTATTCTTTCAAGACTAGAGGAGAACCATAATTCCAAGTTATTCCAGCCTATATTGTGATTTTGAAGGGGCTGACAAGGAAAAGAGCATCTAGTAGTTTCACAATAATGCTAGGGCTCTTTGTGCTCCAGACTAGCACATCAACGGTTGGAAATAGAAAAGCGTGATGCAACTCTCGTAATATTTCTCTCATTGCACACTGCATGGTGTCTGTTCCTATTGGTTCAGAAAAGTAGGAAGTAAAACTCCATTCATTTCATTTTAGAGTACGATAGAAACAATGGAGAGAGCAGCCAGATACATCACAGAAATTAAAGAGAAAAATGAATTGTTATTGTCGGATAAAATAGACCAGGTCCAAGGTAAGGCAGTCATCACTTTAACTTTCAAATGCCTCTTTCTGAGGCTATTGGTCAAATAAATGGTAAATCTGTTCCTTTAAGACTAATTGTTATGTTCTATTTGCCATAATTCGTACAACTACTTACTTGTGGATATTCATATTTCAGCTGATGAGATAGCTAAATTAAAGAAAGAATTAGAAGAAGTGAAACTTGAGAGAGATAATTATGCACAGATTATCAAACATAATGGTAGGTATAATAATAATGTAACCAATTTGTCAGTTACATTGATTTACTTTTCAATATGAATGGAGCTTGAACAAGTAGGGTAGAGAGAGAAATGCAGTAGACTTCAATGTTCAAAACAATTTGCACTAGGTGCAGGAATCCTTGCTCACTAACCTAAGAGTCCAGGGCTCAATCCCAGCTAAGGTCGGGATAACTTTCAGATTCTTTAGCCTGGTTCCTCCCTGGCAGGGAGGGGCTGACATGGTTCAAATGGGATAATAGCCAAGGCCCTGTGTGAACAGACTGTGTAAGTTCTAGATCCCGTGTCAGTTGGAAATTGTAAAAAGAGCGGGCTAATGCTGTAATTCTGGGAAAATTTCCCTTTCATTTCATTTCATTGACAACTAGTTGTAGTTCAGAAATGCTAAGTCAATACTCTCTAGTAGCAATCTGAACTATCCAAAAGAAATTTTTTATGGACAATTTTCAATCAAAAGTTTATATTACAATGCTTGCTGAAATAATTCATCTTTGTTTAAATTGATTTTTTTTTTTTTTTGTAGGTTTATTAGTAGATTCTCAATGGAAGGCAGCTCGGCTCCAGACTTCAGCTGGCCTTCCTAATGGTGAAGTCATAGAAAGCTTGAGTCCTAAGGAGGATGAAAAAACCAAAGGGAAATCCAAAAGAAAGAATGTTGTTAGCTCACAGTTGGAAGCTAAAAAAGCTGAAGAAGCTGCACAATCTTTGGGCAACATGTTTCAAGGGATGTTCGGTGGAGTACAGAATCAAAATATGATGGTGAACAGCCCCTTTCCAAATGGCAATCAAGTTTTAATGACCCCAAATGGCCAAGTTGTGGTACCCATGAATCAGTTGACTAATAATCAAAATTTAATGATGGACAAAAGTCCCAGTGGTTTGGGATTGTTACAAATGGCAATGCAGGATGCAGGGATTAGTGAGTTCTCACGACAGCCTAGTCCAGACAACACCTCAGCCTCTCGTGATCTGACAACAACTTCATCTGTGATGGATGACCCCAATCATGCTCTACAGACTCTTGCTTCTGTGGCATCCAATCCACAAAATGCTGTGCTGACTTCTGTACCTTCAAGTCAACCTAATTTGTCGAAAGCAACGACAGCTCAGAGCATGACCACTGCAGATTCTCTAATGGATGTGACTTCAGTGTCGGTTATCAGTAGCGCACAAGATAGTTCAAATGTGACCTCTTCAATGAATGCAGTGTCCGTGCCAGGTTCGGCACCAAATGGGGCTCATATTGGACATATTCCTAATTCTGTTTATAGTGCTAGCTCAATCACTGCTGTTACTTCTGCAGCCCCACCCATCATGTCTGTGGCGCAATCTGGATCTGGTGTCCAAATACCAAACCAAGGTAACATGATGGTCAATATGGGGAACATGGGTATGAATCCAAATCAAAATATCATTATGCCCAATATGGGGTTAGGAAATATGTTTATGAATCAACAAGGACAATTGATTATGTTGAATGAACAAGGTGTCCCTGTTATGGCAGGGGTAACGAATATGGCTCCCCCAGAACAACAGCAGAACATGCCTCAACAAAAAGGGGGCAAAAAGGACAAGAATGTGAAAAAGGGACAACCATCAGGCCCTGTGATAAACAATAATTTACAAGAACAGATAAATATGACAGTAATGACTTCTCAAGGCCCTGTGAACATTATCCAACCTCAACAGAATCCTATGAATATAATGCCTCAGAATACAATGTTACAGCCAAACATGATGCAGGGTTTACCCATGCCGGGTCAACAGCAGGTGTCAATTCCTGGAAACCAGAATGTGTTCCAACAACAGTTTGTTCCGATGCCTTCCAATAGTGGTGTAGCCAATCAAAACTCTGGAATAATTCTTCCAGCCAATCAGAATGGTAATATGCTGACTTTGAATGCAATGCAGAATCAACAGAACCAGCTGCCATCTGCTTTGATTCTGCCAAATGGTCAGGTGATACCTGTGGTCCAGAATGCACAGACACTGATGAACAGCCAGCCGAATGTTGTTACTAACAACACAAGTGTTCAAATGCCACTGCAACAAGTGCTAGGGAACATGCCTAATATGGATATGAATAACCAGATGCTGATGGGTCCTCAAGGATTTCCAATAGGATCTCAAGCTCAAATACAGCAACCAAACATTATGTTTCCAGATCAAATGAACAGCCAACACCCACCACAGGCAATAACCACTTCAACCATGAGCAATACTGTCATGGCTACCTCAGCTACTCAGAGCATTATGACTCCACAAATTCAGACTTCTGGTGCTCCAAAGGTTGATGGTTCAGTTCAACAAACCACAGACACCACCATGTTTCCCCGTAATCCCGTCCAAGCAGGTATCAGAGCAATTGTTCCTGATCAAAAAGCTCTTGGCCAACCTCAAGCTCCCCCACCTGCATTAAATCCAGGAATGGGAGCACCCGGTCCAGCTATTGGTCCTAATGGTTCCATTTTGATAACCTTACCGATTGATGGACAGCAGATGAGTGTTCTGGTGGATCCTGTAACGATGCAGGTTTTGGGAAGAGTTCCACCTCCCCAAACAAGCGCCACTCCTGCAACTCAAGCTTCTCTCACCACAGCAACTACAACCACAACTGCTGCTCCAATTCCAGCTGCTAAGAAATCAGCAGGGAAGAAGAAGATTATTCCCAAGCAACCAGCAGCAAAGAAGTCCAAAACTAAATCTTCACCTCTGTCTGAGACTCAAACTCCAACAGTATCAGAGACTGAGATGATGGTTACAGAATGTGCCCAAGAGACAACTGCTGCTGGTTCTGAAAGTAATATTTTGGAGCATGGATTGAGTACTGAAGACTCTGTTGCAATGACTGACATCCTTGCTAAAGCTGCTGAAGAAGTTGTGGGTTTTTATAATCCTGCTAATGAAGACAATCCATTGCGAATTGACACCAGCGCAGGAGACACTGAAGATGATGGAAGTGCATCACCTCAAAAGAGCCTGAAGACTCCAGAATCAACACCAAAGAGTAAAGCTGATGACATCACTTCTATTAATATGGATTCAATATTGAAGGTACTGTTTATGATTTCTATTTTTTTTTCTGATAATCATGGCTTGTGTGCTACAGGCTATGTTCTTAAAGGATCCTTCAACAAATGGAAATCAAGAATGTTGAAGAAAAGAATAACTAACTGCAGATCTTGCCTTCTTATCAATGCATTGCGCTGGATAAAAATAAGCACAATGTATCGGCATGCAAACATCATCTCTATGATAATTTTAGGAATCACAAGATCTTATGACAAGATCTTAAATCAATCCTGACAATGTTGATGTAATTTATAAATTCTTATATTAGTTCATAAAGCATATTTCTTGATATTATAAAACATCAAATGAATCATTTGATATTTCATATATTTTCAGTCACCTGATGACGCTCTTTCAATCAATATCCCAACAGAAGAAGAGGTTCAACAAGCTGCAGCTGCATGTGAAACACCACCTAGTAAAAAACTGAAATCTAAGTCTCAGAAGAGTCCCCAGGACGACTCCTTAGACACTCCGAAACTAAATAAGAAATCCAGCAAGAAGAAAAAACGACAGGAGACTATGAATGATGACAATTCTGCTCTCCATACGCCCACTTTAAATGGTCCAGTTTTCGATATTCCAGAAGAAATAACTTTTTCAGAATCCCAGCTCTCTGATGTGTTGGATCAAGTTGAGAAACTGGATTCGTCTTTTGCAGAAACACCACCAAAGAAAGCAAGTAAAAAGAAATCTAAATCGGAGGATGCTGATTTACCTGCGAGCAAGAAGCGAAAGAAAAGTGGTAAAGATAAGGGTAGTGTTGGTCAAAATCTTCCTGAACTTGCGACCCCTGTGTCACAACCAGCTGAATCGCGGATGTCAATTTACGATTTCCAAGATGACAGTCCTCTAGAAGTGTCCCCTGTTAGAAAAAGTGCACTGGGATCCCTTAATGCATCCAAATCCAACAATGAGAATCAAAAAGGATCCAAAGACACAAACTCTATATCCCACAACTTTGACATTTTGGACAGTGTTTTGTCTCAAACTTTAAACATGAAGACTGACAATAATAACAAGACTACCAAAACTTCCAAAACTAAATCAAAATCAAGCAAAAAGAAGAAGTCTAAAGAAGCCAAAGAACAAGAAGAGGAACCTGTGCCCTTGGAGAAGGTCCCTCTATCACCCACCCCTGAACAACAAGCTTTAGCCATAGAACAAAATTTAGACAATTTACTTCAATCTCAAAATGTTGATCTCAGTCAGCCCAATGATTTAGTTCCATCATCAATGGTCAAAATGATTGAACCTTTAGAAGAGATGACACCCATCACAACCTCGGCGCCAACAGTGCTGAAAAACCCCACCCCACCACCTGTGTCTGTTCCTTGCACCTTTCCAGAACCTGTTAAAAGTGCTCCAGAGCCTGAACCTACACTTCCACCTCCACCCCCACCAAATAAAACACCAGCTCAGACCCATAAGGATGAAGTGGTGTCTAAACCTCCAGCAATTCCTAGCAGACATCAAATGGAACCACCACCGCTGATGCACCAGCCTCAAAGAAATGATCACCATAAGCACAAGACTCCTCCTTATCAATCTCCTTCCCAATCTCAGAATTCCTCAAAGCCGACTCCATCACCGCATGCTATGCATCCTTCACCCCAGCATCAATCTTCAAATCAGACCACTGTACCGCTGTCCCATATGCCAACAAATCAAAGACAAACCTCCCTGGTACCATCCCAAGATGGCTTCTCACAGCACAAATCTCCTGCCCATCATTCCCCAGCTCACAGTCTGATGTCACCCAATACCATGAACATGCGGAACAACTTGGAGCAGCCAAATCAAAGCATAGTGTCTCCACCCAATGTAACAATGGGAACATCTTCAAGAGATATGAATCCTCCAAATAGATCGAATCAGAACACAGAGATCATCTTCACCACCAAACGTGACAATGGGAACCATGCAGGATGGATTAAGCCAAGACCAAAGCATTGTATCGCCACCAAACATTAACCTGGGAAACAACAGAGGTGGTCATGGATTTGGTCCAATGAACAATATGTCCAGAGTGGCTGATGCTTCACCTATCTTTCCACCTCCCGAGCTTCCTTGCACCAACAATGAACCACTGTTTCCTTCACCCATTGCATCCATCCCAAAGCTTTCTCACATTGAAACATCCCCTGTTAAACCACCTTCGAGGAACAGCTCTGGATCCAATTCTGATGCACCCTCTCAAAGATCCAGAAATAGTATCTACTCTGCTGATAATTTTGTCCAATCCAGTCCAAGCCGAAACAATGATGGACGGCAATCGCAAGACAACTCACAACTTAGCAACTGCTATGGAAGACCTCAACCAGACTCCACAGAAAGCTTCAACTTCACAAGTATTGGAATGAATTTGACATCGACTACCCATTCAAACAGTTTAGCAGATGGTATGTCAAGTGCAACCACACCCTTCAGCTTTAGCCTGACTTCAGCATCCTCAGTAGTGTCTTCATCATCAAGTTCTGTGAACAACTCTGGACTACCTTCACATGGCCATAATCCATTCTACCCATCGCTACCATTGCAGCCACCAGGACAACCGAATAATTCACAGGATAATCAGAATCCTCATCAAGGCCCTACCATGAATATGCTTGGAGTGGATTTGAGAAACAGTCGACCACACTCTCGTCAGATGTCCAACGGACCTCCGAACCAGAACATGTTTAATTTTGGAATGTCCGATATGAGTGATTGTGCTTCAAGAGACACTGCATTACCCCCTCGGCTGAATTTACCCAACATGGACAAACCATCCCATTCAGAATTTCGAAACAATAGTAATAATAACAATAAAAGAATACCTGATCTAACGCCATCTCGGTCCATGCCTAATGGACCAATGGATCACAATTTGTCATCGCGATCTCAAGTTAATAGTGCTTCTTCATATTTCCCTCCAACAAACTTTAACCAACCACCCTCATCTCTGACCACTCCACCCTTACGACACCCCCCTGTTCAAAGCAACGAACGTTCGCGCTTGACACATCAGCCACCTTTCGATCCAAATTTTCAACCGCGAGGACCAGGGTTATCGTCTAGTGCTTCATTTGGTGCTAATCGATTTGAAAATAACACAAACAATACAGTGCCCAGACCTTCCAGTAGTGTACATTACGATTCCAGTTCCAATTTAAACCAAAATACAATGAGAAAATCGAGTCAACAGCAGAATAAACCAAATAAACAATCTCAACAGAATTCTGGATCGGGGAGCTCACAAAATCACCAAATGCCATCGCAAAATTCAAGTTCCCAAAGCAATCCGTTATCTCATAGAGATATGTCTAGTACTCCATCTCAACACAATCGTCAAAAATCGCAATCGCGGAAACAAAGTAGCAAAAAGAGCAAACCACAAGTGTTCAATCCGGAAATGGACACGAATTTAGCTCATTCAATCTTTGACTCCAATCAAGGGATGCCACCTTATTTCTCCGTGCCTAATTTATCCCCTAATCCCAATCGAAACCTTCAAGGAGATGGACCATTTTTGCACAGTAATTTGTTTGGAGGCACACGTCCAAATACTGGACCTGGACCGAAAAATTCTGATATCGGTGTTTCTTTTAATCCTTTGTTCAATCCTTCTCGTCCACAAAACAGTTTACCTGGTCTGAATTTCCAGCCAGGTTTTGGAATGAACCATGTAAGTGCTTCTAGTGCTCCTCAGATAACTCCTCATTCTGGAAATGTTGCCATGGCACCACACTTGATGTCAAACTTTGGTTTGAGTAATATTTTTTCGGATGTGAACAATTCTCAAGGTGATTCGTTGAATATATCTCCGATTAAATTTCCTCACGGGAATCACATGTTACAGCAACATGGAATGGACCCGAACTCTTTACAACATCATCATCAAAATAGTGCATTATATCACAATCGTGGCCACCCTGGACAACAGTTACATAATGCCATGGCTATAAATAGCTTATTAGGACATAATCCCCATGGTTTTGATGTGCGGCCAATGGGACAGGGTATAAACAGTGGGCCACCCTTTCACGGACCTGGTCATCCAGGCTCTTTCGGCATGCCACCGTTGAATTTTTCATTACATGATAATCATTAATATATTTAAAAATTGTCTGCCCTTGGATAAATTTGCTGTTCTTTGTTCTTTTGTGATGGAAAAATTCTTTGATTTTCTCGACAATTATCAAAAACCCTGGGATATTATTCTCAAAAAATTATCTTCAGGTATAATCTAGATTTAAGAAATCAGTAATCTGATTAGACAATAGATCTCAATTTAAAATCAATTTTAGTGATTGACCAATCAGCTTAATGGAACTCACCTTAAGTTTTTGAAGCAAAGAACCCAGCTTTTTAGAGATTGTATCATTCTATAGAGCGAGATTTTTACTTGTGGTTTCAAAATTATGACTTTTAGAAAAAGTCTTTATGTTTTGATAAAATTTAGGAGTGATTAACACCCAATCTTTTCAATTACAAATTTTTTTCTTGAGAAACTAGTGTCCAATTGAAAACAGAGAGCAGCAAATTGATTCTGGGGTTTTTACTTGTTTTAGTTGTGTATTTTTATATTCAAATGGTCAAGTATAATCAAGTAAAGATATATCTGTACATTTAAGTTTGCTTCATAACACAAACTTAACCATTCATTTTGTTTTTGGGTAACAAATCTAATCAGAAAAACTTAAATAGCAATATTTTGACATTAAAAAAACTAGAAAATACATCTTCACAATGTCAAACTATTACTTACTTTATCTTATACCTCGACTGCTATATTTACTTTTCTTTTAGCACTTCTTTACAATGTCAAGCTATTAGTAACTTTGTCTTATACCTTGACTGCAATAGTCTCCTTTCTTATATCACAGAATGCAGCAATTTGATTGGCTAAAGTACAATCCATTCAAGTCTCAAGATTTCTTTAATACAAGAAAAGTGGTTTTTGCAGTCAAGCTATTAAACAGTTCTTTATTTTTGATACTTAATACTATACAAGCTAGAATTATTTTGTGTTCATTACTACCTATGCTATCTAAAATGAAGTGGACTGTTTAAGTTTATGCTTTGAAATGAGAGGTGTTATTCTCGACAACTTAAATAAGATAAAATCCAGTTATCTGTCTGTAACTAATTGATATCAGTATTTGACCATTCAGCTGACTGAAATAAAAGTAAGTTGTTGAGAATAATGGCCCAGCTCTGGATGTACAGATTTGTCTTTGCTTGATTATACAAGTACGAGAGTATATAACCACTCTATTGTATTCCTCATATCTTCTAATATGCATTTACATGTTCAATATTTGGTGCAAATTGTTTTTAATCATTTTTATTTGTGTCCCTGTCTATACTTTTTGAAATCCAATTGTCTTTCATGTCTTATTGGACACATCTTATCACTAGGGGCTTGCTGTGTAGCAATACTTTAGAGGTTTTATATATTTCCAGTCATTAGGGGCTTATTCAGCATACCTAGCAAATTAGGGGCATGTCCAATATATAAGAGGTGTGTCTCAAGGCGTGGTTAGTACAGTACGGGCATGAGGCATACAATTACAATTAGTAATGACATCACTATTGCAAAGGATATTATGTAATAGATTTTGCAAAAGTGACGTCATCAAATGCTTAGTGCTTTGTGGAATTGCAGGAACTACAGATGTCTGATTGAAAATTGGAATAGTACAGATCAAGCCATCTGTGTGCCATATACAATTTCGAAACTTTCTTTACTATCTGTTTAAGCTGGATAACATATGATTTACTTTATTTTAATGGCCATAAACCTTCTATTTATTTGCTATATATTGGCAGGTTGACGAGTTCATGTAGAATTTTTGAATCTGTTTAAAATCTAATTTTTAGAAGAATTTTATGTTTGTAACATCATTTAGAGCATAATAGTTCATTTTATTTTGGTACCATTGATAATCTGAATCAAACCTTTTAAGTTGGGATTTTTATCAAATTTTTTTATTATAAAAATTGTCCATTAAATTAAGGTGTCAAACAATGATATTGGTGCATGTTTTCATCTTCCACAATTATCAGTTAAATATAAACTTCATCTTATACCTTGAATGCAATAGACATAGATTCTATTTGTAAAGTAGCTTCATCACAATCGTGAATTAAAGTCTAATTAAAAGAACTCATATTTAGAGTTCTCTCATTAAATCTCATCAAAAATTATGAATTCAACTGATATAAGAGACACACCCTTCCTATCATTAAAGATACATAAATAAATTCATTAAAACTCATTTGTTAATGAAAATCATCTCAAGTCATCAGACTTATAATTATTATTATTAAGAAAATATAAGTTAAGTTCATAAAAAAAATGCTATTTTCTCACCATTATAAATATAAATTAAGTTTGCAAACAACCTACTTTTTTTACATCAAAAATCATGAAATTAAGTCAGCTTAAAGGCTTACTTTTAATTCACCAAAAATCATGAAATTAAGTCAGCTAAAAGGCTTACTTTTATTTCACCAAAAAATCATGAAATTAAGTCAGCTTAAAGGTTTACTTTTATTTCACCAAAAAATCATGAAATTAAGTCATCTAAAAGGTTTACTTTTAATTCGCCAAAAATCATGAAATTAAGTCAGCTTAAAGGCTTACTTTTATTTCACCAAATATCACGAAATTAAGTCAGCTTAAAGGCTTACTTTTATTTCACCAAAAATCATGAAATTAAGTCAGCTAAAAGACTTACTTTTATTCACCAAAAATCATGAAATTAAGTCAGTTAAAAGGCTTACTTTTATTTCACCAAAAATCATGAAATTTAAGTCAACTAAATGACTTACTACTATCATCGTGAAAGATCATATTAATCATGTATTGTGTATAGATTTGTATATTGTCATTGTTATGTACAGTTATCAAATGTTTTTAACATATAATGTTTTCACTAACAAACCAATCTATTCTTCTTGTCCCAAATATTGGCAGTAACTGAATTAAGACCTTTTCTAAATGTCAAGATAAAAGGAACCTTGTACTTATACCTTGACTGCAGTAGCCACATTTCATGTATCACAGAATGCAGAAATTTGATTGGAGGGGATGTTAGCATATACAACCAATGGAAGTCCTTGACAGAAAGGTTGTGAACATCAAACTTTTATGTTACGACAAAAAAACACTCAATATTAGGGTGTCTGCATTATATTTTCGTAGTGAGTGCATATTAATTCAATGAAAAGATTTTTGTCAATATTACTCATAGTAAAGAAAGGATGTGCACTCGTTCATCTGATGGCAGGGGCAAGGGTAATCTATTTGAAAAACTTGGCATTTTGTAACATTATTAAAGTGCTTACGCCATAATATCGTATTGTGTTTATGATATGATAATAATTATTGGCTGTTTAAAATGACATCCCAAAGACTTTTTCTTGATCATTTTTAATGAGTTGCTGGTACCAGTAATTCTGAAGAGAAGTAAGAATATGTTCATATGTATAAAACAGCTTTTAAAGGGATTGTAATGTGGTTTTCTAAACTTTCAACATGCATCCGAGACGGCATTGATTTGCACCTTGTGAATTTTCAATCAGACGACCATGGTTTTGCAATTCTACTAAAGTAAGCATTATATAACACCACGAGGCAGCTAATTATACACAAGTAGCTTTTGCAGCAGTGCCAACACTAAAAGAATTAATCATTTCTTTAATTTCAGGAACCACAGAGGTCTTATTGACAATTTGAATGGTGCAATTTTATCAGTGCCCCTAATATATAACTACGAAATTTATAAAACCTTTTTACAATCTTTTTAATAGAAAACCTTGTGTTCTCATGAAATATTTATACTACAAAGGTTTAATAAAATCATGACAAAAAACCTTATCTAATTTTATGTGAATTTTATTATTATTATTATTATTATTGAAAAAACTAAAATTTAACAAATATCTTTAGGTTTTGTTTTTGACCTTGTATCATGGCTGTTCAATTTATGAAGGTCATATAATCACGGGACGACATAATTGGTGTTTGTTTTTGTGTGTGCTTATTTTAGGTTTGACAGCTTGAAAACCATCAGACTTGCAGCTTTTGACTTCCACATCTTGAATCTCAACTTTTACACTAGAGTCAGTCTACCACCTATTTGCACGAGTCGGAGGGACTGACGAAAACATCTATTCATTGGTACCGGACATAATCCGAGGCCCTGTGTGCTACAGGCTGTTCAAGTTAAAGATCTCTCAACAGTTAGAAATCGCATGAGTGGGTTTATGCTGGCAAAATTTCCCTGATTGCACACTGCATGGCATTGCCTGTCTTCATTAGCCCACAAGGTGCGGAAGAGTATGAGGTAAAATTCCATATCATTTTATTTACCTATTGGCACCCTCGGTTTTGGAAAGATGGTCTCCTTAAACAGTTGTCCATATCAGACTTGGTTCTCTTGAGGCTGGTGCTGCTACTTAGTGACATCAATAATCATTTACTGCTCCAATTTTAAATTCAGCTTAGACAATTGTCCCAACATTAACTCATTTTACCCCCCTTCCCCTATTTTCAGAACAAACAGTTTCAGAACAAACCTAAAATAAAGATTTCAAGAGGTTTGTTCTTCCACACTGCTGCTCTATCATGAATCTCAACCTCGACAGTTGTTTCTCAAATTAGGTAACTCAGCCCTCTTTTTCACTCCCAGTCTTGGTAGGCTGGCATTGCCACTTAGGGAACCCCTTTAATGATTTCATAGCTTGTAAAATATGAATACAAAAAGTACTAAATGTTGATTATTTTCAAAAATTTATTCAATAACAGAAGAACACATAATATTGCTATGTAATTGGTCAATAAAAGACAAAAAATATTACAAAATATTTAAAAAGAAAGAAATATTTGGCAATTCAAGAGATTCCTTGCATAATTTAGTTTTTTTAACGAAAAAAAAATTTCAATGCTGCTCTAAAATTGCGTTAAAGTTTTAAAACTTATTTCTGTATTCTGATAAAGACTGGTTTCAACAGTTTTCAGAGAAAACAGAAACCCAGAAGCTTCACAGTTATTATAATTATTATGTCATTGAAGACAAACTGGGTGCTAGAATTCTTATCTGACAAGTGATACAGATTGTTGAAATAGCTCAAATGTGACAAAGGACATAAGGACATACTTAACGGACTGTATCCTTTACAATATGACTTATTCTAGGAATACGATACCAAGAAAATATGATGACTTAAATGATGTTTTATACCAATGTAATATTTAAATGGATAAATTCCTTTTATAAACAAGGAAATATTAAAAGGGGTGTATACCTTTAACATTAAATTAGAAATATGCTAATTATAGAACACTGGATTGATGTATAAGGAGATTGCTATTTGTATATTATTCAAAAGGAAAAGTTGGAAGCCAATTTGACTAAATTTGGCAATAATATTAGCTATTCATGCAATATGGATAAAAACTTAACTAAGTCTAAAGGGCACTGGGAAGGCAAGAGAGTTTGTACTAGCCACAGGCATTTTTCCGGGTACCACAGAATAAATTATTGGTTCCTATTCCTCTGTGATACTATTCCTCTGTGATAACTAATCAAAAGTTTTGAAACTGAACCTAGTTCAGTTTTGTAATATTCTGATTGGTTAACACAAAGTCCCAGAATAGACCAGTGGTCTCCTAGACTCTCTTCCTTGCTTTCCTCAGAATGCCTTTAGTTGAATTTAACTAATAACAATTCACAGAAACAACACAAATGGGGTAAAAATGCTGCAGTATTGGAATAAATTTGTATATATAAACTACATTTGACTATACAAAAATGCATGTGCATTTTGACACAATGCACATGCAAATTGAAATTTATGGAACTGGCAGGAAGAATGATTTGCAAAAAAACTAAAATTATTGAAATTCATAATGGAAGCTAAGGTATTTAATTACAAGAATTAATGGAGTTTTACATATGGAAGATTTTTAACCAGAAACAATCGAGTTAATTGGGTTCAAGTCATGTGAGTCTAAATTAATTAAAGGGATACTGCGTATTAGCATGAACCTAAAATTGGAGTTCTCAATAATGGTCAATATGAGTATATATTCATCAGTGAACTAAAATGGTGTCATAAAGTAACAGAATCCCTGTAAAATCGACAAAACTAAAAAAATAAGTCATTTTTTAAAAACCACTTAATCAATTAATTAAGCATTTTTATGAATAATTATTTAGTTTTTTGGATATTTATTTATTTTAATATGTTACTTATGGCAGCAGGTATATTTACTGATGAATAACATCTCTTATTGGCCAAGTTTAAAATTTTCAAATTTCATGCTCATTCTACGACCAATTATTCCTTTAACAGGTAACATTATATACCTTAACTTTACAATGAACTCCACCAATCATACAAACATGGTTTTAGACTGGTAGAAAAGTGCATGTGTGGTAGAGTTCAAAAATAGTAGACTTGACACCGTAATCTGAGAGCAACTGCAAGAAATTACACTGTCATGTACATTAGAAGCAGAAGAAGCAGAAGAGTCGGGACCATTCCTTTCATTTTGAATTGCCAATGAATTATAATTTCACCCATTGCACACTGCATGGCATTCCAAAGGGACCTGAACCCACTATTACTATCTGATTCAAAATCTTTCAAATGAAATTTCTTAGATTATTTACAGAATAAATAATAAATCACTGTCTTTCAAAGAGACAATGTAAAATGTAAATTGTGACAACATCAAAGGTTATTGGTACATTGTATAGAACATATTTACATTGCACTATTTAGCGAAAGAAAATAATCACTTGCTGTAATTGACCAGAATCTGAAATCCTGCTCGTAGAATCAAAAGTTTGTCATGTCTGAGCATAAGATGGACCGAAAAATTCCAATAAAACAGGGTCCAGTATTTCTACCTGCATCTGTCAGGATAGCTATCAGAAGCTGGAAAGTGACAGATTATTTCGGTCCAAGCCTAAGATTGATTTCTAATACAAACAAAAGAATGACCATCATTATCAGACACAAACTGAGCCAGAAATAAATAAAATGCTTCAAGAATAAACGCACAAAAAAGGTGTGTTCAGTTTGTACGGTGTTTACATTGAAATAACAGAACACAATTATAAAGTATACTACTCTTGGGTTTGATTGTACACAATGTTTCAACAATTTACATTGTCATCAACATTTTTTCTGGTATATTACTCATTTAATGACCTGGCAAGCAGATCAGCAGATTAATGGGTAATTTTACACAGTCAATATTTTGTTTCTAGTAGTGAACACAGCTCCACTGTCTATGAAACTTATCTAAGTTGGCCTCTATATCTCAGTACACTGAACACATATTTTAGAAGAAATTTTTCAGATCTCAGTCATTTAGTGCAAAAGCCGAAAAGAAAATATTTAGATCTTTACAATAATCTTTGTTAATATGAGACACGAATGTAAGAAAATTTAGTAAAACTAATCATATAAATAGTATATCAACCTAAAAATTCAGAGACAAAAAATGAAAATAAAGGAAAATAAAGATCTTGTTAAAGAGACTAATTGAGATTAATGCTACAGATTATTAAAGATATTAAAAATATTTTCATCTCATGTCACTTTAAACACAGGGCTTGAGAAATGATGTATCACATTAAACAATGAATAAAGCAAATCTAATTTATTATCATATACCTCAATAGGCTATATTAGAAGCCATTCAAAATAGATTTCTCCATAAATGAACTTAATAATTTAAGGCATGCAGTCGTCTATATATTGGCCTTACAGAAGATTGAGTGCCATTAATACAACTCCCTTTTCAATTTTGATGATAGTTGTCACTAACAGTTTTCTCCAATTGCAGTCAAACCAGATGCTAGATTTTGAATCTGGAAAGACAGCAGTTTTATCAGCTGGTAAGGAAATATTCAGACTTTTACCTGAATATTCCTTAACATTTTTGAAAAGAATTAAAAATATTTTGACAGAAAGAAGCCATGGGTGTATGAGCTATATTCCTATAATTAACTTGTACCAATTAATTGAATTACATTATTCACAGAAAATAACAGAAAAGCAGGAAGTTCAATTTGCTTGACAACCTTCCAGGAACCATGGAATCTACCTACAACATCCACACACCATACAAATCACTCAAGACAACAACAGATCTCTTAAAATAAAATAATTGGACCTTATATACATTATGAAATACAACATATACATTTGAACTTTGATTAAATAGATTATAACAGGTTTCCAAAACTGTATATGCGTATCTTGGACACTGATAGCATCAATTTGCACAATTGCAAAAATTTAGTCAGTGGTTCCTCACTATTTTATGTCGCCCTTATTGCAAGATATTTTCAGAAATTATAGCAATAGAGCGTTCATAAAAATATAAGAGTAATCACAGGAATAACAGACATCTGTTTGAAAATTAAAATGGTGCTAACTGATGCTATCAGTGTCCCTGATACACATACAAAGTTGAGATAAACTCTTTACAATCCCTTTAACTCATAAACTTTCTATAGTACAACACGACTTATAGTTTAAATTTTATGATTAATATTGATAGAGAAATTTCATAATTGGGTAAAATGTCCAAACTCAATCGAAATGCAAAATAGGGAATTTTGGATCAAAATTTTCCTTAATTAGTTTAATGCAAAATTGTTACAAAATATTAATAACAGAAATATATAGAAGTAGAAAATTAACATTATGGTGTGAGCTAGTTGCTAAATTAACTCAAAAATAACAAAAAGTGCGCATTGTATTCGCATTATACACTAAATATGGAACCTATTTATTCTTAAAACAGATTGTAATAGAGTAAAAGAAACTAAGAACCATATCAACTTCTGTTTAAGGGATATTGTCATCTAATTATTTACCAGCAGTCAGAGCTCAATTTGTAACCCTTGTAATCTGTAACCCTTTCAGAATCAAAATCTGCACTCTGTACTCATACAATTCAATAAGTCTGATTGTAATTCTGAAAAGTAGTATGTACAGAACCTATAAAAGCCACGCATGTCTATCACGTGTCGCATACATGACATTTGACAGATCGTCATATAAGAAGGGACATAACTCTAACAATTACAAGACATTTTCATCAATCCAGAAATTCAACTAAATATATTAAAAAGGGAAATGTTCCACTAAAGTAGACTCCACTGTATAACAAGACATATGCCAGAAATTGAACACTATCAGCCTGTAATGTTCAGCAAATATTAAGATGCCTGTATCCCTCCAATGTTATATAACTATACAGATAATGAACACTATAAAACTCAATATAAATTAAACAAAAAGCAAATTAATAATAATACTAATAAACAATATATATTGCATAATATTTGGTATATTGTGACTAAAATTAAAGATTTGGATATTTACTAAGTACCATACTGTAGAAAAGAACAGTTAAACAATTTACTTTGGTTTGTTTACATCAACATAATAACATAAGTTGGCTTAAGCAAGTATTTGCTTAATACATATGATTTCAAATACAGTTTATAAAATTATTCATATGAAAACGTCAACTAGTTGGGTCTCATTATAACAAAGATGCTTTTAATGCTGTAATTTTAAACATTATCTTTATCCAGTCTAAAACTATAATCCAAAAATAAAAGATCTTGCTGAAATTTTATCCAACCATATTTCAATAATACTAAACCAAATATAGTTTGAAGACTTCCTTATGTCGATTGGTTCAAGTTATACTTTTTCCAATAATATGTCAAGAATACTAAACCATACAGAGTTGGATTAGATATTCCTAATATGATTGGTTCAAATTATACTTTGACCAATCATATGACAAGAATAGTAAACCAAAACTACTTGGATTGGAATATTTCTCATATGATTGGTTCAAATTATACTTTGTCCAATCACATTTAAAAAATACTCAACCCAACCAGTTGAATTATTTTACAGAATACTACAAATAGTTGTATCCGAATGTGATGAACATAACAGCCAAAATAAATAAAACTCTAGTCCAAAACATTAGCCTCTTCCAGGCTCTGGTAGATATTTGGACAGTTATTTGCTGGAGTAAGAAAATGTACGTCTGGTTAATGGAGATTTTCCACATGTCCATGAGACAGATGTTTGGGTCAAATGAAATTGTCATATTTCTATATTTGAAATCATAAAAGTACAAACAGCTTTGTGAACTAATTAAATTAAGATTACAAATTTATAACCATTTAAAACAAAACATTAACAAAGAAGCTTTTGATAGTGGAGAGCAATACTTTACTATCACTTTTGACTAGTGGTACTAATTAAAATAATCATTAATTAACTTTGGTCTCATTAAAACTAGAAAATAATTTAAAGGTAATCTTATTATTTGCTCTATCAGCTGATGGAGAGGAACATTTTTTTTTAAGTTTTTGAAACCTGTATCCAATCTCTTTGAGCATTTTAATTCAATTAGTGTGAAGTAAGAGCTCTATGACAGTCATGCATATCCCTTTTCATAATTAAAATGTGACTTCAGGTTAACTGACAATTACTCAGAACAGACATTACCAATTTATGTTTACTCAAAGATTGATAATCAGGATTTAGAATCCTTATTTATCCAATCGTAGGCAAACTAGATGTCAGAATCCTATTCTAAAAAGAGATATAGACAGCTATCATTTTGTTTAATCAGCTGATAAAATAAAATAACAACCTTTAACAAAAGAAGAGTTAAATCTTCAGCAATCAAGAAAAATTCTCAAAATTAACTCTGTATTTAAGTCTCAAAATGCCTTATAGTTGAAGTCAAAAGATTTCAAAATAATAATCAAATACATAATATTAATACTTATACAAAACAAGACTAGTTTATACTCTACAAAAGGGACTGAAGAATAAAGGAGGGATTGGTTTTGGATGTATTTTTAAATGGATCAAACGTTACAAACAACAACAGCAAATACAAGTTTAAAATCAGGAATTTTTCCACGATTGTTCGTCATATGAGCAAAATCCTTTGGATCAAGTAGAGGGACTGAGGAAATGATAAAAACATGATCATTTTGAAGCCAATGTTGACAGATAAAGTGTTGAAATTACAGGAACAAAATTATGTTACATTTCTATTATTGATATACTTCTATACAGTCTATAAATTAAAATATTTGGTTTGAAATTCTTTTGACATCTTCCTTACATCTTCACTATGTCAAGCTATTACAAACTTAGTCTTATACCTTGACTTGGTCTTGTATCATTAAAGTTTACAAATGCAGAGATACTATTTACTGCTGTATAAACCAATCAAATTCCAGTATTTAATGATACAAATGATTCAAAATAGCTTGAATGTGAAAATGTCTGAATTGAATTTTTCAATGGATTTTTTTCAAATTTAGTCCAGAATTTCTCAAGATGATCTTTTTATAGGTCAAAATTACACAAATAAATTTACAATATTCTTTTACATTTGACTATTAGAAATTTCCAATTTTTGATAATCATACAGTAGACAAATGTCAATTAGCTAGAGCCATAAAAACTCTCATCAAAACAGCTCTTAAAAAACAACATGTTAATAGTTATCAACTGGAAAATAATATGTTAAAATATTTTAATATTATACTAATCTGTCCCCTCTCTTTATTTTACAACATTTGACTAACTAATATTGCTATAATAATAATAATAGGTAATAATAATAATAATAATATGGTAATATTCTTAAAGCTGCATAATTAGTTCATTAATTAGTACATTAATACACAATGTAATTTAATTACTTAAATAATAAACAAATAACCCTGTCAAAATAATAGAGGATACAAATACAAACATTATTGCATGGAATTATTGTTCAAGCAGATCACATAAGTTCAGAGACTACCAAGGAATTTTTTCAGAATTTTGTAAGCCAACAAGGGATGGGCTTCTTCTGGTTAATTTGTCTGATTGCACAATTATTGGGTTAGGATCCTGTCCAAGCACCAGATCTATCATCAAAGATAAGCTAACCTTTGTACGAAAATATTTTGTGCATAACAATTAGATACAACGCAAGATCATAAACTTCTATGTTTGTGTAAATTTTTAATAAATTTTCTCATAGACTTCTGTGTTTGTTTTCGCAGTTTGTCTAAGTGCCTTATGGAAATATTGGTTTTATTTTGTCCGTCCACATTACCTTGAACTATGATCTTTTTTCTGGCACTGTTGAAAGTTCTTGTTTTTTCTTAAGTCCTATAAAGCTAATAATTTGCATTTACAAGCCAAATGGAACCAAACTGAAATGATGATGGGTCCACCCCTTTTTCCCTGTGAGGTTCACTTTGCCAAACAAAATCTGCCAAAGAATTGATGATCTGAATGGCCCAGAGATTAAGGTTATTATACTGAAGACACCCCTGGCTTACAAAATACAGAAATACCTTGAAATAGCCTCTGATAAAACTAAAATTTTACTTATTGTTGGTGGGCATTCTTTGTGTTGTACAACAATCAAGACATTTCAAACATGAATTTGCAATCTAATCACTATACAACTCTATAAGTTTGTTTCATTTTTTTCTATGAGATTACTCACTCATTCAAGAAATAGTTTTCCCACAGAAAAATAAAAAAAATTCTAGAACTGTATATCAATCAGATTTCTATTATAAACTCATGTTTGATGGATCAAATAAAAAAATTAAAATATTGCAATTCATATTATCATTTTGTGCTTAAAATACACAAAAATTCTGGTTGTATTTTAAATACCTCCCAGTAATGCTTGTTCTGTAAGTGAGGAACTGGCCATATCGGTTGGCATCATCGAATACAGCGCCGCGGTGCTTTCAGCCTCCATTCTCAGTCTCAAATGGGTTTTCTTGTGTGCATTTAGAGCCACACTGTAGGAATAAGACTTACCACATTCATCACATTTGTAAGGTGTATTTCCAGTATGTAATGTCCTGTGATATATTAAGCCTTGTTTTGTGGTAAATGTTTTTGAACACTCCTCACAGCTATAGGGTTTAATTCCACTATGTGTTTTCTGGTGGGCCTTGAGGTTACCTACCGTAGTATACGATCTACCGCAATAGCAGGCATATGGTTTGCTGCCATTGTGAGTGACCTTGTGATGACTCAGGCCTTGAAGGTTAACAAAAACCCGTCCACATTCATCACACTCGTACGGTTTGACTCCATTCATCTTCTCAGCCAACATGGCTGCTGTTATGTGTTCTTCCTCTCTGGGTTTCTGTTTAAGACGTGGTATGGGTATCTTTAGCTGAACTTCTTCTACAAATAGCGTAGTTTTGTCAATATTTAAGTAAAAACATTAAACATGTTTATAAGTGTATTTATCGTTCAAATTCTGACAGAAGAATGGAATGATGCAAATTGAAGCCATTATAGGCCTAATACAAATAATAAATTTGGAAACCTACCTTTTGCATCTTTCCCTCTACTCTGAAGTTCATTTTTCTTAAAATGGAAATAATTATTAGAAAACTGGTCCTTGACTTGTTTGCTGATTGGAAAGGAGGCACCAATACCATTATGGCCGAATTTCAACAAACTGTTGGATTTAATGGATGGTTTAGGAAGTAATGGAATTAAAGGAGCTTGCATGAATTGCGGTTTAAGGTCATCTCTAGTTTTATCAGTAATACTGTTATGTGATTTATTGCAGTTATTGTATAATTTGTTATTATTGCTATTGTTGTTATCGTACAAAGTCCCATATTCTGATTGAAGTGACATAATATCATCCGTAAATTCGTCAATTCTGTCTCCAATTTCATTAGAATATGATTCCTCAATTTCATCTTCGACTCGTCTGGATTTAGCTATCGGTTCTGCGCCGGTGCAGTTATCAAAATCATGGGCAAGCCTTTCGGATTCTGTGGAAAAGGCTTGGCCGCAAGCAGGACACATCACAACAAAGTCCTCGTATTCGTCGCCATTGACGCTAAAGTTCTCATTATTGCTATCGTCGTCTTCTGTCGGCTCCGAACCATGACTATTCAGGCTATTTTCCATGATTTTGACGCGAAAAATGATAGAAAATCACAAAATATGAACAAAGTAAAATTTTGGCAAATTCATTTTTCAACAATTAATTCTTAGTTATCTGCCCTTGAACGGTAACGCTAATTTTACGCCCCATAAAATTATATCCGGTGTATCTTCTTCTCGCATTATGAAATTCGGTCTGCGATACAGAATTTCATAGTATATTCTCTGTACACGTTACCAGAATCAAAATTTGTGTATTAAAATTAGATTTTGCTCTAGTTGCTTACCAGAGGGTCAAATGATTAAAGAACACAACACCATAAGAAAATAATTCGGCTTTATTACAACCATATTTTAAATAAACATGAAATATGGGTATTTTTTATTTTACTCTGTACTCCCTTTGTAACTTCATTGTTCAATTAAATTTTTACTTTTCATACTTAACTACATAAGAATGTCCCTTGCAATACAATACAATGATTGCATGATAAGACAGTTAACGTCTCATATGCAAATAACAAAACCATTGAGTTCGATTTTTTTTCTTGTTATATAATATTTGCTAATGATCATATTTCAAAACGAGAACCTAGGTGCACTAACAGCATGAGTGGGCCGGTTTTCTTGGTGTTGTTTCCAAAGCTTGCTATAGTGGAGTTGATACGAATACTCATTAAAAGCACTGGCCGAGATCACAAATATTACATAGATCTTTTCACTCAGATAAAATCAAGATATTAATCAATACAACAAACTGATTACAATCCAAAATAGATTTCAATGATTGACCCATCAGATGATTGAACCGTTACAATCGAATCCACTGCATATAACTCTCAATTTGTGACGCTGAAGAAGACAATGTACCAGTCTGTCTAGTCGTATATTATTACTGTATCAATCAAATCCGGAATTCACCCTTGTTAGCCCAGTTTCCTGTTGCTGGGTTCCCAAGACTTTCGAACGTATACTTTATCATTGACTTCACAATGTTAAGTTATTACCCTATCTTATACCTTGACCGCACTGTCACCATACATTCACAGAAAAAAAAACGATTTGGTTGGATTGCACGCCAGCGAACTCAGCCAATTCGAGTCTTCGACGGAAAAACTATAAAGACTTTGTATTCACTGACTTTCTATCGAGCTTACAAACCAACAAAATCGATTCATTGACAAACCTTCATGATACAATAATAGGTGACTATTGCAGTCAAGGTAAAAGACCAAATTCTAATAGTTTGACCTTTTGTAGCTTTACACCAAATTCTTAGTACATATGCACTTAGCTTATAAACAGGACGAGAAAACTTGTTTAACGACCACGTGAAATTTGCGTGCAATGTAAGTCAACGAATCTCATGGCCCGATGGAAAACTTTTTTGAAATTTTACCGGGTCAGATTTTTTTTTTTCAATCAGATATAAAATTGAAATGGCAGTACTTGAACGTGATATCCTTGGTCAAATATTGATGTCAGTCCCGTAACGATCATACCCCTGCTTTACACAGTAATGAGTATTTCAGTCAAAGTGGTCTTATATAACTAACACAGTTAAAGTCACAAATTGAAAAAAAATGCTTAAAGGGATTGTGAAGAGTTTGGTTAAGGGTGTTATAAGAGATGCTCTCCTATAGAAGCACTGGCCTAGAGACTATGCTACGAGTTTAATTATGCATCAATTGATAAGAAATTATCTACTTCTGGAGAAATTTACAAGATAAAGTAAGCGATTACTTCAGGGAGATAATGAAAGGGGATCTAATCTACCATGTACAAGAATATTACTCAGATTTTTATTCCTTTTGTAAGCAGTCACTAAACGTTTGGTATAGATATTAGGGGATTCATCCTGGAGTTCTTTATAAAAGCGTTTCACAATCACAGAGGCATTTTTAGCTATAAAATTGTAGGTGCCGACAAAAGGTATGTGAATTGTTCATGTGTATAAAGGACACTGTTAGCACCATTTGCACCATTCCAATTTTCATTTAGACGTCTGTAGTTCCTGAAATTCCATTAAAACTAAGTATTTGAGTTGTACCATCTAGATCTAAATATAGTAATATATATAATCAAACAAATTTTGTCACATTTGTTCATTCGGATTAAAGGTGGGGAAAGTCGGCAGAATTATCAATACAGTTGAAAACAGTAGAGACGAACAGGAACAGACGCCGCAGCTCGAGTGTTCCATATACGGCCATAAGCATTATTCGTCACAAATGGAAAAACATGTAAAGAGTGCCTCCATTTGTTCGAATATGATTTGCTACGCGGTTGCAAATGCTATAAACCGAATCACCCATGTAGCCTTTAATGCTGCATTTTAGTACCAAACGGATTATAGATTGAGGAATCCACAATAGGACGTCATCGAGGGGGTCACGGATAATTTGGCAGGATTTGATAACCTGAAAAGGTCAGGAGCACTTCATACTCTACAATCCTAGGCTTCCTGACTACATGGATGGCAAGTTAATGTACAACGCATGAGCAAATACAGCACAACTGTACACCTGTTTCATTGCTAAGTATAGGCCAGGTCAGCATATGCCTTGTTTATCATGTATGTGTATGTGCACATTTCAATGTGATGCATGTATACAGCTGCCCTAAACAAATTTACTATCGTGCATTGACAGTCTAATCAAATAAAAAATAAAATATATTAACACGTTACAAATTCCATTTACAAGGCCTATATTGGAGGTGGGGGTAGGGGTGGAGGTGTTCGCGGTGGTTAAAAACAGCTACAATTAGGACTGATTCGCCATGTTCTTGACTTGAAAGTCTTCTGTGAAAGAGACTAAAAACATATGCCGAAAAGTTTTATAATGAATCTTACAAATCGCATTTTGTATCCGAATATGCTACTACGACTTACTGCTTTTTTTAACTTATGACTGGAGGTTTGGACTTACTACATCATTTTGCATTACGGTTATTTGTTACTCTTACAGCAAACGACAGTTAGCTTTGTTACTGACGACTGAGATCGGTCATTGGGTACAGGAATCGGTTTTTATTCCGGGATCTGTGACACAACTATCCATGGACCGTCATATAAGTACACTTTGGATCAAAATGATCAAAATTAAATCTACAAAAAAATTTCACTAAAAGGGTTCGCTGAAGGTCTCTGTCCTACCCTAAAGGAAGCCCATATTTTAAGAGGTTGACACCTGATACCAAATAAACAATGGGTAGTCAATAGCTAAATGGATTGATCATTCGATATGACTATTTACTTTCTGGAAAATACTGTCAAGGTCATTCGATTGGGTATAAATATAGGGGCACTTTCAAGCCGAAGTTGTTCTAGCTGAATATCAACCAAGATGAAACTCGGGTTACTCTGCCTCGTATTGGTGCTCTGTGTGGCTTCCTCACAAGTCGATGCCTTCAGATTGAGAAATTTTAGTACTGGTTTCAAGAAAGTCATCAGAGATGGTGTCCGATTTTTGTTTGGAAGACGTGACAGACATCAACCTAAAATAGTTATCGGGAAGACACCAGAGGTTTTGACACCAGAAAGCCAAGTGAAAGCTAATGAACCCGTTCAGCCAGTTATGTTACCCGCAATTCATATTTCAGAATCACCCATGGAGAGAACCATCATCGCCATCAAACAAGAGACACAATATGGCGAGTACTTGTATCTCCGTGGTGGTGGACCCGAAGGCAAGAAAATCAACATCAAACACAGAATCGCACCAGAAGATCAAGACAGTTTCTACGCCTCTACTTCCAAGGGAGACAATTTCTTGGATTGGGGAAGCAACGAAATTGGACAAGGTGTATATGATGGTAGAATTGTACCACAAGGAACACCAATGATGTGGACCACCAATGATGAGTAAGTACACACTGCAATTATTTGATAATTTTACATACTTTGCGGATCTTGATTTTTCCTCTCGTGTTCTTCTGAAGATTAACTTACTATTTCATATCCATGATCTGAGGTTATTATTCACTAAATTATATTCTCTAAACTTCATACCTTACACTTACCACACTGATTGTTTAAGGGTCAGTGTGTATCAGCTTGTACTACGTACTGGTTAGGGATGATGTCCCTTTAAGTAAGGGTCTTCTTTGTAAGGTTCTACTTGTGTTTTCTGTAGAATTCTGCTTCTGTATAGTCAGTTCACTCTTCTGCTGTCAGTTGCATATATAAGAAGAGCGAGGTGCTCTTAAAGACTCGTCAAGAATACGCAACATTTTCTGGGGTGTATGTATTATTATGACTTATTGGCTTCGTTATTACTGCAGAGAGTACGACTCCACAGTGGGCAAGGATGGTGCTGGATATCATAATTTGAATGTCCAAGCTGGTCATTATTGGTTGGTGGATTTAGACATGAACTGCAGTCAGACTACTGATGGGTGGTTTGAATTCAAGGTAAGCCTTCATCAATCATTAAACCGTGATTTCTCATACTTAAAACATACGAAGCAATCGGTCAAATGTGTAAGTTTTGCGAGCGTCCTGTTACAGCTTATGCTGTTCATCTTTGTGGAAACTTGCGAGAATTGCACGATAACATTGTGCCACCATTGATTACACAATATGTAGTTATACACCGCTTATGATATGGCTTCTGTTCAAAGAAACTCTAGAACAAGAGAACAATGTTTTCTGTTGTCAGAAAAATCATGGGCTTTATTTTGCCATAACGACTAAGGAAAACTGCCATTTTGCAAAACTGGTCATGAGGGATCCGATGGGATGCAGTATTGATTTGTTAAATTGTAATAGAGCGTTCACATTTTTTTTTTCAGGGATATTTAACTTCTAATGGACAACTACCAATCAGAAATGGATGGGAAAGAAATTTCCAAAAATCAACATGTACCTCCAAAAATGGACCAATCACATTCGAGAAAGCTGATCCCGTTGCCAACAACCATATTGGAAAATGTGGAGAGTTCAACTTGGTTCATTTTGAAGATAGCACTTGCTTCATTCATTCTCTTGAAGATATCGAACAATGGGCGGAAGATTTCCACGGTGAAAACCCAACAGTTCAAGAGTAGATCTTAATTGTCGCTACCTGCGTTTCGATAAACCTTGTTCTTTACTTACTAATTTCCTGTATTCTATTTTTGGTCCTGATTATTTCTTCAAAAAATTGTCACTTATGCTTTTATTTTAATCGAATTTTCTAACTTTGTCAATTCTATCCTTTGAAAATCTATCATTGTTTGGTAATAAAGTCCAAAAAGTCCAAATTCAGGAATGTATTTTATCCGATCATCCCCGGTTGAAATGTTATATTTAATATCGTATACGCAACTCACGTCAAGATAGGGTGGGAATCTGCTCCGGCGTTCTAAAAGTACACACATCTGAGTTATCACACACCTGGGTTATCACACACCTGAGTTATCACCCATCTGCGTTATCCGACATCCGAGTTATACGACAGCTGAGTTATCCGACATCTGAGTATTTCGACATTCTGTGTAATCCGACATATTTTTCTTGTCCCGATTTATTTCTTTTTTGTTTAAAAATGTTAAAAAAAAACTCCGACATTCTGTGAACACTATACTAGGTTCTTACTTGGCATTTGGATTCTCATAATATTCTGAATCAAGCACGAAGCTACAGGGGGCAAAGTTTTATGTCTTATTAAACATGAACTTTAAAACCCTGAAATATATATAAACAAAATAACAATATTGTACATCGATAAAATATAATACTTAACAAATATCTCAGTAAATTATAGATAACACAAAACCACTATTTTTAGAAATAACCTTCCGCTAATTAAATTTCTCCTAATCTCAAAAATTCTGAATGAAAATGCAATTTCAGACATCAAATTTCAAATCTACACCAAAGATTAGTCGAAAATAGGCATGCAAAAACCCCAAAAGGAAGGGAGAAAGAGGATTTCTGAAAATAGCTAATACAATCATTACCTACAATCATTAGCATAAATACAATCATTAGCATAAAATGTTTAATATGGTACATGTAATGTGATTTGCCGAGCCAAAAAAATACAAATGGGAAAACACTTGAACGGAGAATCGAACACCCGACCTCAAAGTTGCCGAACAAAAGGTTTCTGAGTCATCGCCAAACCCGCCAGGCCACCGAGACCTCCGTAAACGTCATGGGGGGAGGCTAATTGGAGGTCTAACCCTAAGTCTTTTACCGAAAAAAAGTGTATATCAAAGTCAAACAGTATTAGCGAATTGGTGTAGAGAACATTGAATTGGAGGGCTTCCATGGTCCAAAACAATCCATACGCTACTTGCTAGTGGCTCCGAAAGGGTTAATAAGCAATCAAAGTCGATTAGGGTTAGCTATGTACATTCTCGAAATCGAATTTCAAAGAAATGAGATCTCATGGATTATTGCAAAACAGGTGCATTGACGTTAATAGTTACCGTAGTTATAAGTAACAAGTTGCTGTGGTCTTATCATGAAATTACCTCCCTTGAATAAGATCCTCTCTGTTTGAAAAAAAAAACAATTTAGCCGTATTTCCGGTCAATGCAAGTGTTATAGAAACGATTTTTTTCTCTTAGGCTATACTTTGTTGTCATTTGCTCACAAAAATCCACATATGTAAGGAAAAATCCCAAATTTTTCATATTTTGGTTAGTTTAGTCCAGGGTTAATGATTTTACACTTGTCACCTTGATGTAATTGTCGTGTTAATGACAAAACTGCCAGTCTACTGACTTCCTCTTTTTGATCTCTGTAGGCCTTGCACACATTGCTTGATGTATTCAGTATTGTTCATTTTCTATGAGCTACAATACTGTCAGAGGAAAATGGGTAGAAAATCTATTGGACACAGAAAATAACTTGTTTAATTATTATAGTTATACCTGTACTGTTTTTATGAGAATAGAGATAAACTGAGGGAGTCAATTGCACTAACTAAAGAATAGAAATGGATAGGTTCCTACCAGATATATGTATATACTATTTCAGAAATTTATTAAATTATATGTATATCCATATATTATATATGTTCTATATATGCTTCTTTAAATACTTGATTATCAGTGAATTTGTTATTTTAGGTAAAGAATGGACCAGGAACAAGCTCAAGTATTATTTAAAGAAGGAGCAGTGTTTGTATTTCTTGATGTTCCAGTAGGAACTGAGTTTGGTATAGATTACAACTCATGGAATGTTGGACCTAATTTTAAAGGTGTTAAGATGATACCCCCTGGCATCCATTTTATATATTATAGGTAAGCATGATTATTTGAAGCAGATATTTCAGATCATTATGTAATAGATAAGCTTGTATTTTGGTGTCTTATATTGCAATAAAAATAATACCCTCAAAATGGCTTGCTTACTTTAGAGTGCAAATTTTAGACAGTAAGAAAATAAAATATTTCAGAAATTATATTTGTGACACTAAGTAGACTCTCATTCCTTATTTTTTCAGTGCCTGTAATAAAGAGAAAGATTCTGCACCTAGAACGGGATTTTTCTATAATTTCAAACAAAGGGAAATGGTTGTTAGAAAGTGGGACAAACTAACTGAAGGTATGTATTGACCCTGAAAGATACATACATGATTATTAACATCAACACAATGTCAAGCTATTACAGCTACTTTTGTATCAACTCACAATGTCAAACTGTTACAAACTTTGTCTTATACCTTGACAGCAGTAGTAACCTTTCTTGTTTTACAGAAGTTTGTTAATGCAACCATTTAATTGCATTGTAAGATACTGTATGCAGCCAATATTGGCTCATTGTTAACAGACTTTCTGTCGAGAGCTCTCTTTGGTCATTGTACTAAATAATATATAAATTTTGTTTCCTTGTAGATGTTTCCCCAATAGCTATATCAGATGAAGAAATGGACAGATTTATACAGAACAAACAAGAATTAGATAGATATCTGGGTGCCTATCCTTATGAAAGGTAGAACTGTTTTTTTTTTTAGGTTTTTTGCATGGAGTTATTTCCCCTGCTATGGCATCCTTTGGCATAAATACTTTCTTTGATATTGAAAAGGGCCAAGAGGTTGTTCTACTTGAATTGTAGGAAAGTAGGTTGTTAGATTTCAATTTTGAAAAGTGATACAGATAGCTTACAAATACTTATCTGAGGTTAAGTCAAATTAAAGAGTAACAGTATAAAACTTTAGTTGGTAGTGAGTGAGTTTAAAAGCTTCTGTAGGAAAAAAATTTCTAATGCCACAGGCAGTGCTTTCCAATATCTGTGCTGTGTCAGCTTTCAACTACTAATACAAATATTGGGCATATCTTTAAAAACAGATAGAGTATTCATGGTTTTAAAATCAAATATATTGTGCATATCCAAGTATAACATTAAAAACAGCTAGGGTTGACATGCTTTTATATGATTAAAAGTATTTTATATATTTTCAGCTATAAAAAATGGGTATCACTCACAAACCATATCACCCCTCAACTAGTGGGTCAAATACAACCAGAGAACGAAAAAATCTCAGCTGTAACAGAGTTTATATCAGAGAGTAGCACCACACAGTCTCGCAGAAATGCCATGGAATTATCAGAATCAAAATCAGACAGTGAAGATTCCAGGTTACCAAAGATGGAAACGAAACCAGAAACCGTCATTCGGTACTCTCATATACCCAGAATGAAATATCCTCCTGGGGCATCACCTGCAGATATCACCAAATACAGCATGGATTCCTCCTACATGCTGGATTCAATTCTATCAGACCGATTTTCAACGAATTCCAATGGCATTCTTGGAGAACTTCAATTCGCATTTGTGTGTTTTATAGTGGGACAAAATTATGATTCTTTTGAACAATGGAAACAACTAGTTCATTTATTATGTTCATGTGAAGAAGCCATACAGACATATTCAGAACTTTACACTCAGTTCATTTCAATATTACATTTTCAACTTCAGGAAATTCCTGAAGATTTTTTCGTAGATATTGTGTCACAAAATAACTTTTTAACTGGTACATTACAAGAATTTTTCTCAAATTTGGAATCAAGTTCAGCTGATGTCAAATTGAAGAGACGAGGAATTAAATTCCAGGCCCATCTGACAAAAGCTTTTAAATGGGATTTCTCAACAGAATCAGATGAATATGCCCCTGTAGTTGTTTCTACAGATTAAAACTTTTAAAATCTGATTAGTGTTTTTATAAAATGGGATAAGGGAGAGCTTGTCATCCATACTCTGCACAGGGTTAGGAACAGTTTGTATGAAACAAAAGATGTACAGTATGTACTCCTGCGCATATTTTGGACAACATACTCTCCCTTGGCCTAATTGCAATGCTAATATACCATCTACAATATCATTAACCAAAACGACTGGGAAAATCTACATGGCCTTGAACAGCAAATACATGTAATGAAAATGGACAGAGCTTTATGGGAAAAATAGCAGCATGCCGAGCCTTAAACTACTTCTCTTCTGGACTTTCCCACGAACTGTTGAATAACCAGTCTGGGGTCTTTTATTATTTAGTAACTTCAATCCAGTCATTATTGGTGGGAAGAAACAAAGTCAAAGAAAGACTTTACATAGTCATCCCTGATCGGTAAAATATCGATAGGGATGAATTTCCATGTTGCATAAATGAGTTAGCAAGGAAAATTTTAATTTAATTGTTGAAACTTAGATATTTGTTATATTGCGTCAGATCTTTCACTACGGATCTCTACTTTCGCTTTATCACGTGACCGGATGTGTACGTGTAGAATCACCGGAAGTCATATTTCTCCAATCAGCTGATGACACATTCGCTACTTCTGATTACTTTTTAACTTGCCGGTTGTCTGCATGGCACAAAAATCACTTCGAATTTTACCAGATAATTAATTGTACCGTTAATTAAAAAGCTCTTATCGTTCAGATTATTTCGTGTTTAACGGGCTGATAAGGTATGGTATATTTTCTAATTTTTCCTATGGCAGATTTCTTTTTTCTTGATGGAAAATGTCACATTGATCCCACGTGTGTCTCCAATTCTTGTTCAGGAAATCCTGATTATTGTGTAACGAAGAGTTAGATTAGAATCGAAATCTGAGTGATAAATTGAAAAGATGTAATGTATTTTGCTGCTGATAAGTCAAGAGTAAGAATCAAGTTGACTGTTGCCATCAAAACCCTTGGTCTTTCGTTATTGGGTTTAGATCTAGATCTATTTGGAAACTAGTAGATAATCCTACAAAATTCTAGAAAAAATCAGTTCATCAATATCAGTATGTCATAATGATAAGGATTATCATCGGCTCAAGGAAAAGCATATAGACTATGGCTATGAGCTTATGTGTGTAAATAAGTAGACAGACTGAAATGCTTCAATATTGAATAGTCTGGATCTTTGACTCGTACAACAATAAACCCTGGGTCCCTGGTCAATTCTAGTTTGTGTTTCACCAACAATATGACTATATCAAATCTTGTTTATTTACTAATACTAGAACTAAATTCAATTTAAAAAATATAAAGTAACAATAGGCCTAGATCTACTAAGTTCAAATATCTTAAAAAATTGACTTTCTTTTTCTGACTACATGGCAAAATTTTGATTTAATCAGCCATCAGGTTACACATGATGAGTAAGTCTAACTAATTTCCAACATCTGTTCTGGTTCTATATCAGTGATTTTAAATTAAATAAATCCAATTTGCTACCTTAATAAGATTTACTAGTGTTATAGAATTAATCATTACCGGTAACTTCTATTTCTATTTCTATTGGATATTTAAATCACTGATTAATGGATCAAGCTTTTAAATACTTATATTTCTAAAAGCTTAAAGGGGCCCAGGCTTGATTTTTAGGGGTCGTTTTGGGCCTTTGTTACATTTAAACAGTCCTCAGAAATATTCAAGCTCTGAGAAAATCGCAAAATACCTTGAAATATACCTCAAACAAATAATTTCACTTTTCATTTTTTTCCCGTGCTGTACGCGGCTGGTCTCCAGTCAGTCTGAAAATTGTGTGTCCTGTTGACACAGTCTACAATTGAAAAATGCGTTGTACTCTGTTTATATAGATGACCGCTATTGCACGACGGGAAGGATAACTCTTTGATTATCAAGACGAACCGTTTTCCAATATGGCGGGACGTTCGTAATTTCTTAAGTCATTATGATTTTTTAAACACGGATAATTATGGATACACATGGATTTGAAGGCTCACATTTCAAAGGTAAGCTCTGTAGACTATTTCTGATTAACTAAGCAAAAGATTTCATGTGTTTGAGGCTGTCGGATGATTGTCCGAAACAAATCAAGCCTGGGCCCCTTTAAACTTGCCCTTTCACTTATGTTTTTTAGATCTTGAGATTAATCTATTTCTTATGGTTTACTCGTTGCATTAGATCAAGCTGAAAAAGAAAAGTAGGATTTAAAAATCCATTTCTATTAAAGTGATAATAAAAGTTATAAAAGTATTTTATACGTTAATAATATGTGTTTTTTATCCCTGTTATGTTATAATTACCTCCTTTTAAGGAAACAGGAAAAATCTTCTGAATCATATTATTATTTGTGAAATTTGGCCTTGACCAGGAAAATTATAGTCAAAGTCCATTTACAAGGACTTGAATTTTTTAAGATGATCTGTTTGACATGCTTGTATGTAAATTAGCCTTAAGGCTATCTCATTAAATAAAACTATTAAAATCTGAACCTCATAAATATTCAGTGATCTCTTTATGCCTTGAGGCAGATATTTGAAATTTAATTGTAATTTGAAAACTTAGTTACGGTACTATTGAACAGTTGGTTACCGGACTCAAATTAATGAGGACTTTAGTCTCTTTAAACATTAGAACATCAAAACATTTCATTCATAATTTATGCACAATATTTATCAATCAGTTTATCAAAAAAAAACTATAAAAACAGTCTGTCAATTTAGATACCATTTTTATCAATTGTATATATTTATTAAAAATTCTTTGATTTGTTAGTATCAATAGATAGGGAAAATAGAGAATAAATTAATTAAAAAAAAATAATGTTAGCTTCAGATTATTAAATAGTAATTTTGTCTCATACGATTAAAAGTGAAAGCATTTCCATATTCATCTCAATAGTAATGAGGTAATATGAGAAATGAAATGTGATTATAGAAGCAACAGCATCAAAACAGGCTATATAGCTGCTAGATGGTAATATGAGATAATCAGTATTCTATTATTTCAGATATAGAAATGATCCGATGTAAGATGTTGTTTAGTTGTATAGCAGTGCTGGTCATTGCAGTTGTTAATTATACTGGTAAGTTGAGTTTACCTTTCATTAGCTCAGGAGCTCAGGAGCCCGTTTCACGCAAACTTAAATTATAATGATTTAAGTGTTCCAATGGTCAGATTGGTCAATCACTAAAATTGAGTTTTTATTAACCAATCAGGTTACTGTATTTCTAAAAATCTTGATTGTATCTGTGTTAAAATTTTGTGAAACAGGTTCCAGGATAAATAGGCATTTCATCTCTTTCTGTAAACATAACATAGCTATTGGTTACATGCAACAAACATTGAATGGATATTTAAATATTTAATGATATTGCGTAATTGTGAATATGATACACATGCTAAAAGATACATAAGTCTGGAAAAATGATTTCTCTGTATAAATTCACCCAGCCTTCTATGTAGCCTATACTTATATAAGGTAAATACAAGCAGAAAGGTACCTTTTCATCAATTTGGTTATTTTCAAAATAAAACAACAAACGAAAAAATGTATATTTTATTGACTAGCTGATATATTTAAGTTAATCAAGCCTCCTAATTATATTTCTAATTAACAATTGTATTAATTACAGATGGAGTTGCTGTTATGTCAGTAGATTTAGGTTCAGAATATATGAAAATTGCCATAGTTAAGGTAGGTTATCTAAGGTTTTTAGGTAGGGTACATTGCCCAACTTAACAATTATCATTTGCCTTGGTTGATTTGCAGGTAGTACTAATTGGCCACAAATTAATCTCCCAGCATTTCAACTTACAGTGTAAAAGCTATATTTCCTATCTAGTGAATAAATTGATAGGAGGATAAGTAACTAGACATAATGATATGGATAAGAATGATAATTGCACCTCTCTCAAGCAATGATACTTCATTCAGTTGTCAAAATTTCCGAGTTATAGAAGCATTTATTATCCATAATGTGTCCACTTATTTCATGTCTTAAAAATATTTGAAGGATACATTTTCAAATATTTTAATTTATCACATTTGTCATTAACATTTATCTTTACTTTCAGCCCGGTGTTCCCATGGAAATTGCTTTAAATAAGTAAGTTTGAAAATATTAAAGTACAATCACAAGTCATGCTAAATGACTAGTAATGATGTCCCCATACACTACATTATCTATTATGCTGTCACTGTTAAATCTAGCTTAAAATATTACTTCAGTTAAACATGAACTTTCTATTTAATTTTTATTATGAGGCTTTTCTTGAAACTGGCATTTCAAGGGTTTAGTGAGACTTGAGTCATAATCATACAACAGAAAAATAATAAAAAATATTGATACATTAGAACTAGTTTAGCTGGTGGAGGGGTGGTTCAATTTCTTTACCTTGTACTTTATTGTAATAATATTATTTTCAGAGAAAGTTCGAGGAAAACTAGGACTATGGTGGCTTTTAGAGATGGAGAAAGACATTTTGCTAATCAAGCATATTCAACTGTAAGTATCTGTCCATCTTAGAAACTGATAAAAATTGGCAGATGCTTGTACCAAATTGAGAAAACCGCAACATGCATATCAAAACTACTGTACCAAAGTATTAGAGTATAACCTAGGCAATCATTCAAACGTCCAATTTCAAATAGGTTCCTTAAAAAAAACGAAAACGCGAAGTCTGTTGGGAAAAATTGTTCAGTTGTTGGAATGGGACAGTAGGCTGTGACCCGGTGTACTACAGGCTGTGTACATTAAAAATACTAGGTCACTATAAAACTTCAAAACAGTTTACTAATGTCACTGTCCATGCAAAATTTCTAAAATTGCACGCTGTATGGCATTGCCTATCCTCATAAGCCAAATTATATGCACAAAAGAGAGAAAACACGATTATTAACCTTTGATCCACAAGCATTTGGTCAATCTCTATCACAAAATTGAAAAATAGATGTTATAATAAGATGTTATAATAAGATGTTATAATAAGATGTTATAATAAGATGTTATAATAAGATGTTACAATAAGATGTTATAATAAGATGTTATATTGCATATTGCAGTCTTAACCATTGAATCAACAAATCTCAATCAATCTGTATTACAGGCTGTAAAGTTTCCCAAGAAAGCGTTTGCCTATATATTAAACGTAATTGGTAAGCGATATAATGATACAACAGTTGAAATTTTTAAACGGAGATTTCCTCAATATGATATAATAGAAGATGAAACTAGAGGAACTGTGTTATTTAAACTAGAAGAGTAAGTAACTCCAGTTTGATTGGCCAATGTTTTTCGGGATGAGATATATCAATTTATTTGTTGACGCCCGTCTTCATTAACCCATAAGGTGCGGAAGAGAAGGACGTAAAACTCATTCATTTCATTTTCATTTATTTGTTGATGACAAAAAGGTAAAAATGTCTATATTGACAACAAACTTGTGCCTGTGCTTTCATATGCATTGCTTTACTGCAATTTTACACCCTATGATGTATCTGACAAATTTGTGTTGTTTCAACTGTTCAGTTTTCACCAACTTTCCAGGATTAACCAGTTGCTACATGTCTTATCTCCCCTTACGTTGATATTTTCTCATTGTTGAGGTTCTATAGCACAGTTAGTTTATATGATGTTAGTTGCTTGGTTATGTCAAGCACCATACGGTGGCTGCGGATTCTGATCTCAATCGCTGTGTGAAAGTCTGATGACCTTGTAAAACTCATCTTCACTCATAATTCCTGTCTACCTGGCTGTAAATGGGTACGGATAATCTGGAAAAGTTCAGTGTCAAAAGATTGGCCAACAACAAGCTTGTAGAATGGATCCCTAGCTGTCAACCTAAGTTGTAATAATTGTAATATATGGTTGTTTCTTTCCTTCTTATGTTTAGCAATGAAATGTTATTTATTTTTTATTTTCAGTGATACCCTATACAGCCCTGAAGAACTATTGGGTATGATTCTAGAAAACGCTAAAGAATCTGCTGAAAGTTTTGCTGGTGAGTTTGAAGACCGTAGAACTTTAGAAGAGTCAACATTTCTATCTTGTCTGATTATATCAATGCACTACACATGGCATTAAGGACAAAAATAGTTGTGTTTGATACCACCGTCTTGCAAAGATTCCCTCTTAGAGACCCCATGTTTTATATTTATTGAAAATTCATCTTTGTCCTCGTTCAATTTATTAGAAACTTTTGATTGTATTTCAGAGCAACCAATAAAAGATGCTGTAATAACAGTACCGGCTTATTTTCACCAAGCTGAACGTCGAGCTGTATTATCAGCTGCTGAAATGATTGGGTTAAATGTTTTACAGCTGATGAGTGACAATGCAGCAGGTAGGGTTTTTTTTTTCATTTGTTGTTAAAAATCTAAAACAGAACCTGAAAAACAATTGATGTATTGAGCACTATTTTTTACAATGAAAATGTTTTATTCCTTAATTTGTTGTTCATGTGCAAGTTGTTGGACAGTTTGATTGATTCCACATTCTAAACTTACAGATTTAATTATCATTTTGCCAGTTTTTGCATCAAATTTTTAATAAATTGCTGTAATTTTAAATGCATTCAACTTCATTGCACACTGCCAGGCATTGTCCATCTTCATATAATGAATTTGCATTGAACATTTCAGTTGCGTTAAATTATGGTGTATTTAGAAGAAAGATGTTTAATTCTACGATGGTTTATTATATGTTTTTTGATATGGGAGCTACTAGTACTGTAGTTACAGTTGTAGGTAAGTCTGGGAAGAAATGGTGGACATAAAACTCCGTTTTATTATACGCCCACATGGAAATGTGGACGTATATTGCCGTCGCCCCTGTCCGTCGGTCCGTCCACATTTGTTGTATCCACGATAGAGGCTACAGTTTTTATCCGATCTTAATGAAACTTGGTATACATGTATATATTGATGATATCTCGGTCAAGTTCGAAAATGGAAATTATCGCATGAACGGTTTTTGAGTTATTGCACTTGACTTAGTAAAAACGCGTCAAATTTGGGTTGTATCCACAATAGAGGCTACAGTTTTTATCAATCTTAATGAAACTTGGTATACATGTATATATTGATGATATCTCGGTCAAGTTCGAAAATGGAAATTTTCGCATGAACGGTTTTTGAGTTATTGCCCTTGACTTAGTAAAAACGCGTCAAATTTGGGTTGTATCCACAATAGAGGCTACAGTTTTTATCCGATCTTAATGAAACTTGGTATACATGTATATATTGATGATATCACGGTCAAGTTCGAAAATTGAAATTATCGAATGAATGGATTTTGAGTTATTGCCCTTGACTTAGTAAAAACACGTCAAATTTGCGTTGTATCCACAATAGAGGCTACAGTTTTTATCAGATCTTAATGAAACTTGGTATACATGCATATATTGATTATATCTCGGTCAAGTTCGAAAATGGAAATTTTCGCATGAAAGGTTTTTGAGTTATTGCCCTTGACTTAGTAAAAACGCGTCAAATTTGGGTTGTATCCACAATAGAGGCTATAGTTTTTATCCGATCTTAATGAAACTTGGTATACATGTATATATTGATGATATCTCGGTCAAGTTCGAAAATTGAAATTATCGAATGAACGGATTTTGAGTTATTGCCCTTGACTTAGTAAAAACATGTCAAATTTGGGTTGTATTCACGATAGAAGCTACAGTTTTTATCCGATCTTAATGAAACTTGATTTACATGTATATATTGATGATATCTCGGTCAAGTTCGAAAATGGAAATTATCGCATGAACGGTTTTTGAGTTATTGCACTTGACTTAGTAAAAACGCGTCAAATTTGGGTTGTATCCACAATAGAGGCTACAGTTTTTATCCGATCTTAATGAAACTTGGTATACATGTATATATTGATGATATCTCAGTCAAGTTCGAAAATGGAAATTATTGCATGCACGTTTTTTGAGTTATTGCACTTGACTTAGTAAAAACGCGTCAAATTTGGGTTGTATCCACAATAGAGGCTACAGTTTTTATCTGATCTTAATGAAACTTGATATACATGTATATATTGATGATATCTCTGTCAAATTCAAAAATGGAAATCATTGCATGAACGGATTTTGAGTTATTGCCTTGACTTAGTAAAAATGCGTCAAATTAGGGTTGTATCCATGATAGAGGCTACAGTTTTTATCCGATCTTAATGAAACTTGGTATACATGTATATATTGATGATATCTCGGTCAAGTTCCAAAATGGAAATTATCGAATGAACAGATTTTGAGTTATTGCCCTTGACTTCGTAAAAACGCGTCAAATTTGGGTTATATCCACGATATAGGCTACAGTTTTTATCAGAAATTCAAATTTGACGATTTTTTGATGAATAGTTTATGAGTAATTGCCCTTGACTAAGTAAAATTGCATAAAAATTCATTTTCTGTAGACACTATAGAAGCTACAATTATCTATGGATTTTAATGAAACTTGGTATGGAATTGAAGAGGGTGGTCAAGTTCGATTTGGACGATTTTGCGATAAACAGTTTTGGAGTTATTGCCCCTGCCTCTATATTTGTTGTAGACAAAATAGAAGCTACAATTTTCAATGGATTTAAATGAAACTTGGTGTGAGCATTGGAATTGATAAGACACAGTCAAGTTCGAATTTGATGATTTTTCGATGAACAGTTTTTTAGTTATTGCCCTTGATTTAGTAAGATTGTGTCAAAAATTTTTTGTGGTTCAATAGAAGCTACAATTTTCAATGGATTTTGATGAAACTTGGTGTTTTTGAGTTTTTGCCCTTGACTTCAATATCCATTTAGTGAATGTTTTTGAGTCATTGCTGTATTTATTTTTCAAATTCAATGCTGCCAGTGGGCGTATGTTACCTTGCCTGGCAAGCTATCTTTCTTTAATGAAACTAGAGACCCTAGAAAAAAATATATGGTGGAAGGTTGAATATTTCATTCCACTTATTGTATCCTTACTGAAAAGTTTTTATTTGAAATAAATGCTGCCAGTGGGCGTATATTACCTTGCCTGGCAAGCTATCTTTATATATCCACATGAAATTAGCATATATATGTGTTGACCATTCCAAACGAGGATAAACTCTGTTGAGAATCTAAAGTTACTGCACTTGATCTTGAAAGCACGTTCAATTTTAAGTGCCAAAACACTTTAGAAGGCATGATTTTTTATTAATTTGTAGAACTTAATCTGAAATCTTGTTTCATTAGAATTCATTGATACGAAAATAAATATTAAATTGTTTATTTTTCCCCAGGGTACCATGTAGTAAAAATTAAAGAAGGTAACAGATTGGAAACCAACCCTCAAGTTGTAGTGAAGGGTGTGGGGTAGGTATATTGCTTTATACCCTGCATGAGCTTTTAGTTGTTCTGATTTGGATTTGGACTAGATGGATCTGTTCATGTACCTGTTCATTTGCATGCTGTTCCATTGTCTGCTGGAATGGGAACCAACAGAGCTGTTCCGAATGTGTTGATCGAGCGCCAACTTCCCAGGTGTCTATCTCCCCTTCCTGCAAGTAATAATATATTGATTTGTGTTCCAGATATGATAGAGTATTAGGTGGTTTAGAAATGACATTAAGACTACGAGATCACCTAGCAACAGCATTCAATAATATGAAGAAAACTAAAACAGATGTTAAAACTAATGACCGAGCTATGGCTAAACTTCTAAAAGAGGCTGATAGAGTTAAACATGTTCTTAGTGCTAACTCTGACCATTATGCTCAGGTAAATACAGTTTGAATATTTCTACTGGCCCATTAGTCTTGTTCTTTGCAAAATTTTCTTTATTGTCCACATGAAATGTGGAATGTATAGTTGCGTTAATCATGTCCATCTGTCCATAATTGCTTGTGAACACTCTAGACTCGCAATTGACGAATGATTGTCATGTTGTTAGTGTTGATTATGGGAAATTATTTGATTCGATTTTGATTCACCAGCAAATAAGTCGATTAACTCCCTTATCAGCAAGACTGTTAACATTGAGGCTTATTTTTGAGCCCTCTGGTTGGTATCTGTTGTATTCGCATGTGTACAATCAAACCAAATCGCATATTTACAAACTTCAGTGATACAAGAAATGTGTCTATTGCACATTGAAGATGTAATCACAGAATGCTGCGATTAAATTGAACAAATGCCAAATACAAATTCATATAAATGAATTATAAATATGTTGGCTTTGTGTTTACAGACTTCATAATGAGGACTCTGTTTGGCATTATAGACTGTATTTGCTTGCATACAGTTCAACCAGTTGGCTGCATTCCACACAGCAATGGTAGCTATTACAGGCAAGGAATTAAACATAGTCTGCAATAGCTGACATTGTAAGATAATGAGCACTAAAATATTTTACATGTTATTTTCAGGTTGAAGGTTTACTTGAAGAAAAAGATTTCCGATTAAAAGTAACTAGAGCTGAATTAGAAGAAATGTGTGCTGATTTATTTGAGAGAGTTAGGAAACCAGTAGAAGATGCTCTGAAATCTTCTGAAATTACAATGGTTGGTAATAGTTTAATCTGAATTGATTGCGTTATCTTATGTTTCTCCGTTCGTTATTCTCATTCCTCTCCTTGTAATGGTATTGGATTTGGGCGTTATATCTGACACTAGGCTGATTCTCTGAGGCACTGGTCCTGCAACGCTCATGTGATTTATGAGGATTAAAACCCAGGGATAAACTCCACTTTGACACTGGCTTTGTGGGTGCTAATATCCTTTGTGTTTGACAAGCTTCCAGTCCTCCATCATCATCTGTTTTGTCTGGTAATTGTAAGAGGTTTGTGATGAAAATTTGACTAATTTTGATTGTATTTTAGGCTGAAATCAGTGAAGTGATATTAATGGGAGGTGGTACTAGAGTACCCAAAATACAGGAACATCTTATTGAAACTATTGGCAGGTTTGTAGCATACTTTCATTGTTTTTAAGGACATTTTCTATGCAAATGTTTCTAATTTTCTGGATTTTTCATGCATTCTTGATGACAACCTGTACAAGATCTTAATTTAGGCATTAAAGTGTCCCAGTATTTCTAAAATTAACAGGCCTGCAGTAGAACAAATCTTTCTTCATTTCTAACTGCTTTGTGTCTAATCCATTCTATTCTCCATTCCAGAAAAGAGTTAGGTAAAAGTATCAATACAGATGAAGCAGCTGCTATGGGAGCTGTCTATCAAGCAGCTTATCTGGGTAAAGGATTTAAAGTGAAGACATTCTCTGTGAAAGAAGGCAATCTTTATCCCATTGTGGTGAGTTATATTCTCTTGGGCTGTCATTATGCCTTGTACTGTCATTTATCTGGGGTTCATGACTCCATTTGACAATTTTTGTAAATTTTCTAAAAGACAGATGTAACGAAAGATTCTATACATATAGATAGAATGGTAGACTGTGGGCTGTGGGCTGCAGACTGTGAAAGCTAAGATCCCTCTTCATTTTTAAGTCGAAAAAAGCTGGCTAAATCAGATGTCCTGATAATGGTTCATCATTGCATACTGTTTGTCTGTACAGACTTTGTACCTTTAATTGAGAGTAGGCCTCATTGTCTACTGCAAAGTGTTGCCCTTCATTCTCCCAATCTTATGTTTTAAAAATAACTAACTCAATCTGTGTATATTATTGTAGGTTGAGTTTGATAAACATGTAAAGGGAGATGATGGAAGAGATGCTATCAGATCTGTAAGAAGGGTTTTATTTGGGCGAATGAATCCTTACCCTCAGAAAAAGGTCATGACCTTTAATAAACATACAGAAGATTTCACTTTTGGTATCAGTTATGGAGATTTGGACTTTCTTACTGAAGAAGAAAAAAGGTAAGTGTAAATAAAATTGTCAGAATTTATTCTGAGGATAAAAACTCAAATTTGGTATTTATGAAAACAAATTATATTTCAGTTTTACAGATTCTGTAAAGATATGCTCAGAAAGAGTGACAAATTTGATTTCTTGGGCCTTTTGGTACAATCTCGCCTTATTCCCCCAGTTATGCAGATCCTAATGGCTGATATGGAAAAAGCATCTAGTTGTTCAATTGGGACAATAAACCGAAGTCATATGTGCTATAGGCTGTTGATATTTAAGATTCCTCATTGCATAGAAAGTAGGCTTATATTGCTGTCCTTGCAAACTTTCCATCATTGCACACTGCATGGCGTTGTCTGCCTTTATGAGCCCAATTAGGAGTAAATGAGTAGGACGTAGAATTTTAATTTCATTCTTTTGGTCCAATTTGTAATGTCAAGAGAATTATATTCTTCAAATGTGACACAATATTTAGGGTTTCAGTAAGGTAGTTATGTTTTTTTTGTGTTCCAGTGTTTTCCCATCTTTAATCCTGGCCAATGTATCACTAGAAGGGGTTAAGGATGCCCAAACTAAACATGGTAAAGATGCTGAATCCAAAGGGGTTAAAGCCCACTTTAGAATGGATGAAAGTGGACTGTTGAACCTGGATACAGTAGAGTCTGTGTTTGAAAAACTCGAAGATGTCAACAAAACTGAAGAATCTACGTGGTCCAGTACGTTCACTTTAGATTTGAATTAAATGGAAATTCCCCTTTTGTTGCTCAAAAACTTAAATCTAGCAAAATTTGTCCCGAAAAGCATCCAAAAGATTTATCTAACAAAAAATTCAAAGCCAAAACTATTCTTAAAGTATTAGCATTATGTAAATTTTCATCATAATTAGGCATAAAAATATTTCTTAAATATGTTATTTACATCCATGTATCTACTTGATCAAACTGAAGTTGTTTTTAAGGGTTAATGAAAAACAAAAAGCATTAGGTTTCAGTTGAAACTATTAGAATAAATAGGAGACACAGAATGAGGCTATGTTTGCTGAAATTTGTACTAAAAAGAGGATTTCAAAACTTAATTTTTTTTTCTTTTCATAAGCTATCATCTTCACTTAGAATATCCAAATAAATTCTGATTCTCTTATTTCAGAACTAGGAACAGCTATTGGGGGTCTATTTGGCGGTAAAGAAGAAGAAAAAGATGGTGGTGTAGAGACATCTTCTGACCAGGGAGATGAGGTAAGCAATATCTCTATTTTGTCATGTCATCATGTTTCTTTATGGTGTTTGATTACGACTTTATTTCTGTTTATTGTGTAACACAATAGTTCAGACAGATGTTTGTGGCTCTTACTTTTCCACTAAAACGTAAGTGTTTGATGTCCTCACAAATCACCAAGACTCTTGGATACAAGTGTTTGTGATGGTGATTTCATAAAATGCTTACTTTTAGTGCCAGATTCACAGACGTCTGACTGAAAAAGAAATGTGTTTTACAATTGCCATGCTTTATCCAGCCTTGAACATCTGTTTTTCTTTTATTGTTATTTTTTAGAAGTGTTCTCTAGACTATTTGTTGAGTTCTGCTTTACTCCCAATTGAGCATTTTGCGTTCAGTATGCCCAATTCTTTTTTAGGTTTAAGGGCCTAGTTTAAAGTCATGCTTACCTGACTGTAGTAGCTATCTTTTATGTGTCACAGAAGTTTGTAAATGCAGCAATTGTATCTTTGAATTCTGTGATACAAGAAATGTGGCTATTGTAGTCAAGGTATAAGTACCAAGTTCGTAACATCTTGACATAGTAAAGATGACTTGAATAGGACATACACATTCAATAGAATTTCTTATAAATTAGAAGTTTTATGGTGTTTGGTATGCCATTTTGGTGAGAGTTTTAAACATAGTACTTTGTTTTTTATTTGTAGCCAAAGAGTGTAAGTATAGCAATAAAATAAGTTTTAGACTAGTTTGTACTAGTCCTTATCAAGTACTAACTTTCACTGTTAATTTGTAGAATAGTCATAGTAGTTCAGAAAAAGGTTCATAATCACTGGACTAGAACACATCATGTCATTGAGATTGAGTTTGACAGATATCTGGGGTTCCTGTAATTAAACAAATATTTAAATGGAAAAGTTCACCGTCTGTTTGACCAATCATACCTTAGTCTTGGAAGCAGGAACTTTTTAGCAAAGCTTATCAGTCATAGTGATCACAGATTTCAAATACTTGATTGTCCAGAACTATATGTATTTGAAATTTAAAATGACAACTCCGTCTTTTCTTGAGACAAAGTCATATATAGAAATAGAAAGTGATAATCCTAGTTTATTTCGAGGTATATTTTAAAGGAAGTATGCAATTTTTTCATGTTTTCCAGTACGTCGAATACGCATTTAACTGTATTTTTGTTATAAAGAAGCTCTCAAAAGTCCTTCAATTATGAACCTTATTCTTCTTTAAAATGAGCACTAGCAATCTAGTTTTTTTTTTTATTATTATTTTTGTGTGTTGAATAGATTTTATTACTAAAAGAATTAGCTGTGCATTGGAATTTTCTTATTGGCCTGAGGGTAATCAACTATGCTGTGAACAACCTCAGTCAATAGCAAGATTGTCGTCTGCTTTCTAATTTTAAGAATAGATAATTGATATAAACAGTTGTACTTGACACTGAAATAGCTGGCAGGGAAAGTACAGAAACCCATGATTTTTGCCAGCAACAATTTTAATCGTTAAGACTGGCTAACCATTTTGTGATTCACATGATACAAATCTATTCATCACATAAAAAGGAGGTTTTCTGTTGTAACTTTTTCTTTTTTCTGATTTCTGTTTGCATGATCTGTTGTAAAATGCTTTCTTTCAAGGTTGATGGGAAGGGAGGTAACTCTACTAACCTCAATAACACAGACCACAATAATACTACTAGTAACACTAAAGCCTCACCACAAGACATACCTACTGATTCTACACAGGATAGCACTGAAAAGACTTCTGAGAATATTTCAAAGGTTTCATACTAATGCACTATTCCATATTTATACTCCTATAACTTATAATAAATAACATTTTAATATATTTTTGAAGAAGGGGGATTTCCTGAAAATAATTTGCTCTCTGCCAATTTACAATGAATGATTAAATGCATTTTCGATATAAACTACTTACAGGCATTCTGAAACTATTTCTACAAATTATTTTGTTGCATTTTTCAATGAGCGCTGTTCTTGTCATTGTTTTTCAATACATTTCAATCTACTATTATGTTAAATTGAGATAAGTTGTACCTTGAAATGTTCCATGATACATCTTAGCCGCTGTATCTGGATATACATTGAATGATATCATAAATGCAAATACTCTTATTTCCATAGGAAATGTCACTTTGCTAGCAGAAAAACAGATCAAAATATTGTGTTTAAACTAGAATTCACGAATCTATTGTTTGGTGAAAATAAAACCACAATTTGAAACTGTTTCATTTGAAAATTTTAGGAAAAGGACTAAAAGATCAAATAAACATATGGATACTTTAGAATTTATAAGTGTTGCTGGTCGAAAAAAATGAAAAATTTGATTCCTTTTCATTTTTTTTCTTTAAATTTTAGGACGAAGGCAAAGTTACGGAAGAGGATCAGAAACCAGAAGTGGAAACACCAAAACCTGACAGCAAACCAGACGACAAACAAAATGAGAAACCAGCAGATGACAAATCTAGTAAAGAGAAGACAACTGAGTCAGACAAGGGAGATAAGAAAGATAAGAAGAAAAAAGATAAAAAGGAAAAGAAAGAAAAAGACAGTAAAGATAAAAGTTCAAAGAAAAATGAAACTAAAGCAGTAAGTTGATTGTAATTAAAAACCGAAGAAAATATGAAGATGAGGCTGTTTCTTGGCAAATGAGCCCTGATTTTCAATAGACTTATAAACAGAAATGTGTTTTAACTGAGCTAATCATTAATTACGTTCAGAATTAATCATCAAACTTTTAGCCTTCAAATCTATGTGTGTCTAAAATTATCTGAGACTCGAGACTTGTACAGAAATAGAAAGTGAAAAATTTAGTTTAAGGTAATTTTGAACGAATTATGTGATTTTCATATATTTCTAGTAGGCCTACTGCTGAAGACTATTTACTGTAAGGCTACTAATTATTGCGAGATAGAAATTAATGCGTTAAATGCGACCTATCCTCGATCGCATTAATTTGTATCGGCATTTTAAAATACATATTTGCAAATGAATTATATGCAGTTAAGTATTTAAATTGAGACCGGGCGGGATTAAGTAATTAGGTAATTATCTCTAAATTTGAAGCTGATTAGTAATCAATGACGTTAACAAAACAAAAGATTTTCACACTTGACTATTTAAAGATAAAATCTTGATCATTGTTCATGTCTTCATTCATTAAACACTTGTAGACACCTATCGCGGATCGCATTAATTTGTACTCGCATTTTAGTCTCTATACCCCATGTCGCATTAATTTCTAGCCTTACAGTATTATTTATTTAAGACCCAATCAAACCTGTGAATGACCAACAATTTACCTCATTGCACACTTTATGTTATTTATTGACTTATTTCAGGAAGAACCCAAGAAACCTAAGAATATCATACTAAAAGAAGATATTAAAACAACAGCCATCAATCAAGATTTACCAACTTTGTCTCAAGATAAAATGAAAGAAAGTATTGAAAGGTTGGTAAATCAGTCTTTCAAATATTCCAGAAACAATCTTCACAATGGCAAGCTATTACAAACATTGTCTTATACCTTGACTACAATAGTCACCTTTCTTGTATCACATCTTCACAATGTCTAGCTATTGCTAATCTTGTCTTATACCTTGACTACAATAGTCATCTTTCTTGTATTGCATTTTCACAATGTGAAACTATTACAAACTTCATACTAATACATCTTCACAATGTCAAGACATTATAAATTTTATCTTATGCATCTTCACAATGTCAAGCTGTTACTTACTTCATACTAATAGATCTTCACAATGTCATGCTATTACAAACTTCACACTTATACATCTTCACAATGTCAAGCTATTACAAACTTCATACTTATACATCTTCACAATGTCAAGCTATTACAAACTTTGTACTTATACATCTTCACAATATCAAGCTGTTACTTACTTCATACTAATAGATCTTATAATAATAATAATAAACTCTTTATTTTACATGGGTCAGAATTAGGCCCAATACACAAGGTTCACAATGTCATGCTATTACAAACTTCACACTTATACATCTTCACAATGTCAAGCTATTACAAACTTCACACTTATACATCTTCACAATAGCAAGCTGTTACTTACTTCATACTAATAGATCTTCACAATGTCAAGCTATTACAAACTTCACACTTATACATCTTCACAATGTCATGCTATTACAAACTTCACACTTATACATCTTCACAATGTCAAGCTATTACAAACTTCATACTTATACATCTTCGAAATGTTAAGCTATTACAAACTTCATACTTATACATCTTCACAATGTCAACCCAGTACAAACTTCATACTTATACATCTTCACAATGTCAAGCTATTACAAACTTCACACTTATACATCTTCACAATGTCAAGCTATTACAAACTTCATACTTATACATCTTCGAAATGTCAAGCTATTACAAACTTCATACTTATACATCTTCACAATGTCAACCCAGTACAAACTTCAAACTTATACATCTTCGAAATGTCAAGCTATTACAAACTTCATACTTATACATCTTCACAATGTCAACCCAATACAAACTTCATACTTATACATCTTCACAATGTCAAGCTATTACAAACCTAGCGCACAGTGTGAGACTCTGAGTAACAACATGTTATAATTCCTGTTTTATTATTTCTATAATTTTATTTCAGATTAAAAGAATTGCGTAAAATTGATAAAGAGAAGGCGGATCTAGAGAAAGCTAAGAACAGTTTAGAAGGTTATATATTTGACATGCAGGATAAAATGACTCAAGATTTATATATGGGATGTTCCACGGAGGCTGAGCAGGAAACTATGAATAAATTATTCTCAGAGTCTTCTGATTGGCTGTATGAAACACCAGAAGATACTAAAAAGGAGGTATGTTTACTCTGTTAAAGAATAAAATGCTAAAAAAATTTACTCTCATACCCATGTTACACTTTTTCTGATATTCACATAAAATGAAATGAAATGAATGGAATTTTATGTCCTACTCTTCTGCATCTTATGGGCAAATGGAGACAGGCAACGACATGCAGTATGCAATGAGGACAATTTTGCCAGGCAGCTGCCATTAGCCTACTTTTTTTGCGATTTCCAATTGTCAAGGGATCTTGAACCTGCACAGCCTGTAGCACACAGGGCCTCGGTTTATTGTCCCATCCGAACAACGAGATGCTTTTTCCATGCCAGTCCCTTCGACCTGCATTACTGACAAAGGCAACCGGGCTGAAAAATCTGAAAGTTCATCTCAACATTTGCCGGGATTGAACCTTAGACCTTCAGGTTAGTGAGCAAGCGTCTAACTCACTAAGAATATAGAATAGTTCTATAAAGTAATAGGAGGTAGACTGCTGCTATTCTGGTAAAATTTTCCTTATTGCATGCAGAAGAGTAGAACGTAAAACACTCCATTCGAATTATTCCATTGCAGGCTTATAAAGAGAAACTGAAAGCACTAAAAGAAGGAATGAAAGATATTTTAATGCGAGTAAAAGAAAAAGAAGAAAGACCAAAAGCTTTAGAAGCATTAAAAAATATGATGAACCATTCCGAGTTTTTCTTGGGAACAGTTAAAAATCTGTCGAAGATCAACGAGGAATCTATATTTACTGACGTTGAAGTCACTACGCTTGAGAAACTTGTCAATGAGACAAGGGTAGGTTATTTCCAAATTATTCATTTCAATGGAAAATTAGCTATGATTTATGTCTTTGATTTGAAATTTTCAGAAAATTTGATATACATCATGAATTTTGTTCATAGCTGGGCTGAGTTTGGTTTTGATTCCGAGATAAAACACATTCAATTGAATTTTATAACCACCATCTTTAATCAGGCTATCTATTTTTCTATCCAGGGAGATAACTCTTAAAACAGAACTAAATCTTAAGACCACAGTATTATGATAAGATAAACTATTATTATTACAGTAGGGTGTCATATAGTCTTAATCGTTTAGCATTTTTTATGATTGTCCATCTTTAATTTCTTTCTTTAAATTTTCAGGATTGGAGGAAGGATGCTTTAAAAGAATTAAAAACATTAAAAGACAATGAAAACCCTAAAATACTGGTAGAAAGTATAGCATACAAAATACATGCGTTAGATCGCGAAGTGAAATACTTGGTGAACAAGGCTAAAAATTTTAAACCCAAGGCCAAACCGAAGATTGTGGTAAATGATACCGATACAGGACCTAGTAATACAACTAAATCTAAATCTGATGGTAACACCACTACTATAGATTTAGACGCTACTGAAACACCACCTACTCAAGGTATACATCCATTTAGTATTTTTGCTACCACTCTTAAAATCCTGCCCAATTTATTCATCATTTTCAATTTGCGTCACCCATATCCATAACCTTTGTGCATCAGCCAGTCCACAATTGACAGATCACACACTAGAAGTCACATTTCTTTACGAATTTTACCAATACTTGATGTAAATGCTTGAAATCACACAAGACTAAGCCACAAAGCTTAAAATTTTAGCTTGTAAAAACTAGACGGCACAATACTTGGTGGATTTTGACAAAACTTAGTAATACTGTTTATTCCACCTCAGAAAGTTCAGACAAATGTGTGACTGAAGGTGGAATATTTCATACTTGCGACTGCCAATTTTAATTCAAAATCAAAGCTATTATAGGGTGCATACCTGGCAAAACTTTCTTCAAAGCATGTACGCACTTGACAAATTGAAATTTGGCATACGGTTCTTCTGTGATTTAATATCAATACACAATGGAAGTACTACATAAATACTATAACCTAAAATAATTTTCTATTTCTAGAAGAAGTGCCTCCTGTAGGTGAAGAATCTTCAACAGAATCAAAAAATACTGACAGTGATAAAGATGAGAGTAAAACAACAGAGACACCTTCTGGTAGGTCCTAGTTAGTTTAAAATTATTCTCATTCCAGAAGTGCTGGTAGTGGAATTAGAAATATTATTTCTTTAGGCAGATAGTAGTTGACAATCTATCTCACTACTGACTGAGCTATTCATCTGCCATTTTTACAATTAGTTAGTTTAGAGTTAATGCTGATTCCAGAAGCACTGCCTGTGGAAGCAGAACTTTTGTACCTTGAGGCAGATAGTAGTTGACAATCTATCTTACTACCGTTTGAACTGGTTAAAATAGTATTTTGCATATACTTTTTGACCAATTGTACCTTAGTCTCAGAAACAGGAATTTTTCAGCTAATCTTAGTAATAATGATGTGCACAGTTACCTGTAAAAATTTGAGCCTTCAAATCTATAATTTTTTGGGTATAACAACTTGTCATTCTTGAGACTCACGATATAGAAAAGAGATATATGGACAAATATTGTAAAATTCCTAGTTTGATGTATTGTGCCAGAAATAACTGACATATATTAGGGTCCAAGGTCAACCTCGAACCTTGGTCTTTCACTAATAAGCTTTGGTGTTGTGATTTTCGGGTAGCAAAAGTTTCCTTTGTAGAATTTTTTTTCATTTTTGAGGGTATTTCAATTACAGAGGCATCATTTGCCCAGTGGTTTTATATTAAACAAAGATTAAACACACCAAATACAAATAAAAACATTCATTTTTGGAGTAAGCTTTTATGATTTTACTGGAAAATGGTCCCATATATTTTTTATGTTGTAAGATGGAGTGGTATTTTTCTTGTCCTTTTTGGTTTGGACAAATGATCATGACTAATAAATATGTTTAAATGTTAGAAATAGCAGAGAGCTAACAAATCTCCAAGGCAGGAAATATTTTGATTGGACATAAAAATCACCCCCTTATTTTGTAAATGAACTCTTCTAAAAATACTGTTACTGTGTAGCACCCAATTGATATTGTATGTGCAGGAGAGTTCATTAGATAATCAAGGGGTGACAGACACAATATTTCCAGCCTTTCTTAAATCAGTCTATTAACCCCCACAGTTCATTTTATATTTAATTACAGTATCAGGTTTTGGTGGTGAAAGAAAATGCTGAAAAACAATTAAAAAACTCATTCTAAAATTGTCTACAAAATTTTCAAATCTCGTGATTTCAGTCAAAAAAAGCATTTTCCATCTAGGTAAAGGAAAGCATCCTGGATATTTTAAGAAAATTTTCTAAAGCATAAGTACAACCCTTTCATTACAAATTTCCAGAAAAAGTCCCCAATTTTTTACAAACTGTTAATTTTATTTGTAGCTGCAGGAGAAGAAGAGAAAGACAGTACTCCAAGAACAGATTTATAACCCATGGAAATTTAGGATCTAAATTATTATTATTATTATTAAAACAAGCACTGCTTCACTGAGGCATTATGTAATTGTTCCCGTGAAAAACTTTTGCCACTGTCAATATATCACACTACTATGATGGCATGGCCTTATGCGCGTTATACTCCCAATTGTACCAAATATGATCACAGACAATGTGATATTTTCACTGTTTAAATGCCAGTTTGTACGGGAGATAAATGTCTGATATACTGCCACAGTAAAGTAGTGCCATATTGACAATTGTATGTTGTTTTGTTGAATGTTTATAACTGTAAGATAGTCATTATTATTCATTATTTTTTGTTTCTCATTTTCAAAATTTCACTTCTAAATATTTATAATAATCCTGAAGCAACATTTAATAATAGACATTGGATTGATTGGGTTTATTTGTATACAAGGTTTCAACAATTTACATAATCATCGGGTTAAACAAACGAATGGCACCTGATGATGACAATCTAAATTGTTGAAACCATGCGGTCGATACTATTCCTCAGAATTGTGTACCATTGTTTTCTTTTATAACAACTTATATTGTGTCCTGTCGAATACTATTGCACATCTATAATTAAATACTAAACTCTATCAGTAACTTTTATCTTAGTATCATATCTTAATATTTAAAATATTTATATATTTTTGAATAAGAATGTCCCTATTTGTAAAGAAGGTTTAGAGTTAAGACTCTGAAGACAATGTTCAAAAAAAGTCAATCTTGTAATACTTATTTTCACAATGTCATACTTATACATCTTCACAATGTCAAGTTGTTACAAACTTCATCTTATATATCTTCAAAATGTCAAGCTATTACTAACTTCTTACTTATACATCTTCACAATGTCAAGTTACTACAAACTTCTTACTTATACATCTTCATAATGTCGAGTTATTACAAACTTCATACTTATACATCTTCAAAATGTCGAGTTATTACAAACTTCTTACTAATACATCTTCACAATGTCAAGCTATTACAAACTTTCATACTTATACATCTTCACAATGTCAAGTATTACAAACTTTATACTTATACATCTTCACAATGTCAAGTTATTACAAACTCATACCTTGACTACAATAGCTCCTATTTTTGTTTAATTGAAGTTATTTAGCTTATCAATTTTATGCTTGTTAACAGGGGGGCTCTATTGATATGAAATCAAGATATCAATAGAATAGTGACTATTGCAGTCAAGGTGTGAGACAAAGTTTGAAATAGGTTAACATTGTAAAGATGGTACAGAATAATTTCTTCAACATATAGAAATATCAGGATCTATTTTACCAGGAACAATGTTGTTATTACTGTATTTTTATCATTATATAATTTGGATTAACTGTAAATTCTGTGTTAGTATGTGTACTGTAAATGTATTATAAGAACAAGCATTAAACTTACTTTTCTAGCATGGTTTAAAATATTTAAAGTTAAAAATTCCCATAAGTCATTTTTTTTTAGATAAATATAGTGTATTGTTAAGTATTGCTTAGTTGAAACATTCCATTTTTTGACCTAGCCAATTAACATCTTTCCAATTTTCAGTCATATGACTATTCCTGCAATTCCATTAAAAGAAAGGATTTTATTACTTCACTATTGCAAAGGTCTCTTGAATATCAATAGAACTTAATCAATACAGACATCATATATATGTTTTCTTTTAGTGGAATATCAGGAACTACAGAAATCTGATTGAAATTTGGAATGTTGTCTCATCAATGCTATTGATGTCCCCCATACACACACAAAATTTAGAAAACTTCTTTACAATTACTTTAGGAAAAATGTCACGATAGAATTTTATGACAATATTTTTATATGTAAGTGATAAAATATTGACCTTTGCTTCAAAATGAGACTTGAGGGCATTGAAATGGGACAGTAACAAATTAAATTGGTCTGTTTTGTTAATGAAGTAATGTTAATTAAGTCAAGATTAATGATAAAGTTACTAATTAAAAATTGTATTAAGTTCGTTATGTATATAATAGATTATCTTCACAATATCAAGATATTAAGAACTACATCTTATACCTTGACTGCAATAGCTATCTTTCTTTTATCATTGAATGAGGCAGTCTGACTAGGCTAGCCAATTCATTCCGTTAGACAAAATAATTGCAGGCTGTATGTCAAGGGCTCTGAATAGCTGTATTTGCTGGCGTACAGACCAATCAAATCTTGTGATACAAGAAAGATAGCTATTGCAGTCACTGTATAAAATGTATTTCTTTATAGCTTGACATTGTGAAGATGGTTATAGAGTGGATTATTTGTATGTATGGAAGGTTGTTGAAATGTTCAAATGCTGAAGTATATTTGACAAATAAAAAAATTATAGAAAATTCATTAAATAATGTCTCATGGAACTCATTATATCACTAGTGACTCATGGAACTCATTATATCACTAGTGACTTGTGGAACTCATTATATCACTAGTGACTCATGAAACACATCATTTCACTAGTGACTCATGAAACTCACTATATAACTAGTGACTCATGGAACTCATTATATGACTAGTGACTCATGGAACTCATTTTATCATTAGCGACACATTATATCACTAGTGACTCATGGAACTCATCATATCACTAGTGACTTGTGGAACTCACTATATAAAGAGTGACTCATGGAACTCATATCACTAGTGACTTGTGGAACTCATTATATCACTAGTGACTCATGAAACACATCATTTCACTAGTGACTCATGAAACTCACTATATAACTAGTGACACATTATATCAATAGTGACTCATGAAACTCACTATATAAAGAGTGACTCAAAACTCATTATATCACTAATGATTCGTGGAACTTATTATATCACTAGTGACTATTAGAACTCATGATATCACAAGTGAAACTCATATCACTAGTGACACATTATATCAATAGTGACTCATGGAACTCATCATTTCACTAGTGACTCATGAAACACACTATATAAAGAGTGACTATTGGAACTCATTATATCACTAGTGACTCATTATATCACTAGAGACTCATGGAACTCATTATATCTCTAGTGACTCATGGAATTCATTATATCACTAGTGACTCATAGAACTCATTATATCACTAGTGATTTGTGCAACTTTTTATATCACTAGTGACCATGATATCATTAGTGACTCATTGAGCACATCCTTTCACTAGTGACTCATTGACCACATCCTATTCCTAGTGACTACTGGAAGTCATTAGAGATAACATCACTAGCTCATGTAAGGGTCATTGAAAACTTTTATCAGTACAAAGAATACACAAATTCAGATTGGATAAACAGATTTAATGATAAATAGCGAATTCCACACCAAAAATCGGTGGTGGTTGTACATTTTGATAAAACTAGGCCATAACCAAAAGACCAAAATATATACACACTTAATACAAATATCATGTCTTACAGATGTATGCCAAGCTGAATTCTATATTTATTTTACAAATAATAGACTTAGTTCCTTTTGAACATGAATAAATTGGCACTAAAAATATAGAATTTGACTTGAGTAATATCATCAACATACAATAAAATCACATTCAACAATGACTATAAGCTTCTTTTTCTAAGAATGAAAATGGAATTGATTTTGGCTCAATTTTTCAATTCTCAGATTATAAATTAAGGTGTACTCACATTGGAGCATCACCAGATGTGTAAAGTTGTGAATAAGAATAATGAGTTCATTTGGGATTGCAGGAACCAAAGAAATCTGATTGAAAATTAGAATGGTGCCAATTGATGTAATCTGTGTCCTAGATACTGTAAGGCTAGAAATTAATGCGACATGGGGTATAGAGAATAAAATGCGAGTAAAATTTGGGACTGCAAAGGTTAAATATCATAAAAAATAAAATGGCTTCCGGGAAGTATACAGTTTTCTTTTTCTAATCAAATTAAAATGAATTTGTTTTTTTAACTAAATTGATTCAATCATTTAAAGATTTAAAATTTAATTACTCAATTCTTAACCCCACCAGGGACAAAATTTAAAATAAAAATTTTTAAAAAGTTAAAAATTTGGGATTGCGGAACCAAAGTCGATTTAACATTAAATGTCCAAATTGATGTAATCTGTGTCCTAGATACACATAGAATTTGAAAAAACAATTCAGGAACTCATGAATAGATTGTATTATTCACTATCAAACTCAACAGGTGATCGCTATGATATGAGAGGGCATGTTTTCTAGTCTATATTTGTATAAATAACACAAGACAATAATTATAGGATAACAACATAATGTACCTATTTATTAAAGAAGTGTATATTTATCCTATAATTATTGACTTGTGCTCTTCACTCCCAAATGTTAAATTTTAAATATTTGTGTGGATATAATTTCTATTCTACCAAAAATAGGGCTTAAAGGCAAAAGGCATTATTTGGCATCTGAATAAGGGCAACTCATGTAAAAGTGCTGACCAATTAAACCATGTCCACTAAATGAGGGTGGCCAGAATAGAGGTGTCTACAGCAACCTATCAAATACCTTTGAATCGAGGTACTAATTGAATAGAGGGTGTCCACTGAATAGGTCCAATTGAATAGAGTATCTACAAAATTTATGTTGAAATTGGAAGTGTCCAATTGATTTGAATGTCTACTGATTAAAGCCGATACAGGTGTCCACTAAACAGAGGTGTTAATTAATCAGAGTGTCCTCTGTGTAGGGTTGACCTCTCAAAAGAAGCATCATTGAATAGAGGTATCCACTGACTATCTTGTCCATTGATTAAATGAAATGAAATGAAATGAATGGAGTTTCACGTCCTACTCATCCATTGATTAAAATGTCCACTGAATATCTTGTCCATTGAATTGAGGTGTCCACTGAAGAGAGGTCTTTACACTTGAAACTATACTTAAAACTTAAATAACGAGGATAAAAGACTCTAAAATAAGATTAAATCTTAACAATTAACAGATACATAATGAGGAATATTACCATTACTTGACCTTTTAATGAACTCTTCTACACATGTATTGTATAAATCAATTTCATACCAAGTTATGTATAGGAGAGTTCATTTACAATAATAGGGGTTGTATGTGTTCAGAATGAAATTCAGCCAAGCCTCTGACATAGAACAATTAACTCTTGAAAGAGCAGAAACAAACTTTTTCACAAGGATAATAATGTAGTATCTTATACATTCTTTCTATAGTGAAATATAGCACATCCTGATTGTTCTTGGCAAATATATCATAAAGTGATTGAAAAAGCAAATCCATTACAAAATCAATTGAAATCCAATATTAAATGTTGGTAATGAAACATTTAAGCCTTGAGAAGGGCGTTGACAACAGCCTTGGCATTCAGGTTACGGAGATCAGTGTAAGTCTGTCCGGTACCAACAAATACAATTGGCTGTCCTGTAGTATAGGTCATAGATATAGCAGCTCCAACCTTAAAAACAAAATAAATGTTAACAATGAGAGATACTCATATTGATTAAAGGACACAGTCACCATAGTTGCTTATAAATAAAACAGTTCAATCAGAGCCAGAGTGAAGCCATCTGTGGTTTGTCTGTTATATAAGTCCCTCCTTCTGACTTAGACCACACCCCCCTATCCTCGCTTATCATTTTTACAGTATCATGTGTTCAGGCCCAATATTTACAATATGCCTTCAGGCAACACTCCTAAAGACTATCTTATCATTTCGTCTATTGTGTGTTCCAGCACTCAATTAATTGACAGGCCACACCCTTTTTGGTAATCAACTTTCATTTCTACAGCATTATGTGCTTAGGCCCCTCCCTCTAACACTAAGCCACACCCTTATCTAAGATTATATGTTTATATTAAGCCCCTCCCCCATCACTAGGCCACAACTTGTCTTACCTTATCATCAATAGTGTCAAATTTACTGAGTATTATACCATCAATCAGTCGTGGGTCTGTCATGTTAGAATGGTCAGCCAGGGCTTGGTTAAACCTGGTCAGCTGGTCAACAGCCTCATTGCCCACTAGAGCCTCACCCACAAACAGAACTAAATCAGGTTGGTTTAATTTAATAAGCTGGAAGAGTAAAAGAGGAAAAGGAATGTGTAAAAGCCGCTGGTAAAAAATGTGTGTTACAAAAGGACTATATGATATATTCAAAAATGTGTTTATGGTAAAAATGAGTATATGGTAGGGAGTTTTAGCACTTCCCAAAGAGCGTGTTGTCCTTGATATGTTATTCCTTTCATCCATACTGTTGATGTTAGTCAAGGTGTAGGCTATTTCAATGTTTTCTTGAAACTTGAAACCATTTAAATTGTCAAGAATGAAAGTCTGGGTTAGCATAACCATTCCAGTTTCAAGTCATTTTCAGAAATAACCCTGCTTGTGTTCAGCGGCTTTAAGTAAAAGTAAATAATTTGAATGTTTAAACCAACCTTGGCCAGTGCTCTCATCAAAGGTTCATTATCCTGCATTCTACCAGCGGTGTCAACCAATACTACATCTATTCTACGGTCACGAGCTGTAATAAATACCACAATAGTGTTAAAAGTCAAATATCAATATGGCATGAAGTTCAATAGATGCTACGGCAATGGAAAGATTGTTATACTTTGGCTGTTAGTAGTTTATACAGGGTAACAAATGGTTTTAGTTCAGTAACATTTTCAACACCAACAGAAAGAAAGAAGCTATTATTTACAAGAAAAAAACTTAGGTTCATGAGAATCCATTCTACCAGCTTGTGCTTGACAAAACCTCTTTGCACTAATCTTACAGGGTAATAACTTCGGTTCACAAGAATCCTTTCTACCAACTCGTCCCTGTTCAGCCCTCTAGACATTGATCTTTGTTAATATATAGCTAGGTTGACTGAATAATGACACCTACCATGGGTTATAGCTTCTAGTGCAATACCAGCAGCATCTTTACCATAACCTTTCTCGTACAGTTCCACCATTCTCTGGCCATTGTGGGCCTCTGGTGGGTGTAGGGAGTTTAGTTTACGAACATGAGTTCTCAGCTGCTCAACAGCTCCAGCTCTAAAAGTATCACAAGCTGCTATCAAAACACGGAATCCATTTTCAATCAACCAAAAACAGATCTAAAAAGTAAAAAATTAAATAAAAAATTTGGTTAATCCATGCTAAGTTAAAAACATATCTTTGACATACAACAAAAAAGGTCAGTTGTCTGTAGATTTTATTGCATAATAACAGGTTTCAGGTTATATTATAATATTTTAAAAATCCAGGCCACATATTCTGGAAAGTTAATCTTAGCACTAGAATATCCTAGAAAAAATGTTTAAATTAAGATCCTAGGATATTCTTTTTCATTTCAGATGGAGTCCTCACTAATTTTTCAAAGCCTACACAACTTACATTCCACCCAGCCACAAAACCTAAATGTCAAAGGTTTAAGACCAAAATGTCAAAGGTTAAAAACCGAAATGTCAAAGGTTAAAAACCAAAATGTCAAAGGTTAAAAACCAAAATATCAAAGATTAAAAACAAACCTTGGCTAAATTGGTAGATTTTCCAACTCCATTGACACCACAGAAAGTGATGACATAGGGTCGTTTTTTACTGCGACACTCCACAGCATCTCGTAGAATATCAATACGCCTTTTAGGGGCCAACAACTGCACACAAGAATCTTGTAGGGTTGCCTTTACAGTAGTAGTTATTCCTAAAAATGATAGAAACCTGATGATAGTATTGTACATAATTTGTGGGCATCCCACAGTATTTCTGGTGTATATTATGGACAATAAATAAAGAACAATAAATAAATATTGATAATTTAGGCAAATATGGACCAAAAACATGAACTTAATGAGATTAATGCCTTTGATAAGGCTAATGATAATGGACAACCCTGTTTAGTGAGAAATGAAGTAAATTTTGCAACGACAGCAGCATTAGCATATTCTTCAATTAGCAACTGACAAGGGATCTTAAAATGCACAACCTGTAGCACACAGGCCACGGTTTATTGTCCCATCTGAACATCTAGGTGCTTTGTCCAGGTGAGCATCTCCAACCAACATCAATAAAAGGGGAAACTGGGTTGAAAAACGTGAAAGTTTATCTGAACCCTGGACGTTCAGGTTAGTGAGAAAGTGTCAAACTTGCAGTTCCAGATCATACTATCTTGAAAACATCTAGCCATGGTGAAGGTTGTCTTATCAACTAATCAAAATAGATATTCCACTTACTACTGAAAGTTCCCAGAACTTTTCCTTCCAATTTCACAGCAACCGAATCACACAGATTTTGAGCAATGTCTGCTGCCACATTTTTAGCTGGAAATACAAAATTGAACAAAGACATAAAATCTTTGCTTATAACCATGCAAACAATGTATTTTTATGCCCTATCATTCCCAGCTTTTTGATTTTAATGCTACTGATATTGTCAGGCCAGTAGCTACAGTTTGACAAGGGGAGGCAATCCTTTTAAACTGTGTGCTCTGTTCAAAGAAAATAATATCCACATTTGATTAGAAAACTAGTGCAATATCAGATCGTAGATTGGTTTAAACTGGTCTGCCATTCCGTCTTGGCAATCCAAAAACAGTTGAAATCTTTGTCTCATGGAAGACAACCAGAAATAACACAGGTCAAAGTTTAAATATGCAATTCACAATACCTATAAGATGGTCCCTCATTTTTTCTAAAGCTGGTGCTACATCTTCTTTAGTTAGAGCTTTAGATCCAACTAAACTTTTAAACATGTTAAACATACCAAAACCTCCAGATTTATTAGATCTACAAAAACACAAAGATATAAATTATGTATGGACCAATTGTACCTTAATTTCAGAAATGGGAATTCTTTAACTAAGTTAATAAGTAATCATGCCTTCGAATCCATGAATGTCCAGAATTATCTGATTTTGAAAGTTAAAATGACTTGTTTTTTCTTGAAATTATGTTCGATTTGACATGAAACTTGAACTAATGGAAGTGAATTATTAAGAATGAGTGAAGTGACATCTACCTGATTGTAATACAGGACATAACTAGTCCCAACTTGTGATAATTAAATTGACTATAATTAAACTTAAAGTGTTTAAAATGACCTACTTGGTAGTGGTTTGTTGTCTCTCTTCTTCTTCATCCTCATCTTCTTCCTCCTCTTCACTGGACTCAACCTCCATGTCCCGTAGACTTCCTGACATCTTGCCAACAAGAGCAACCTACAATACAACATGTTCAAATGATAATACTTTAGGTTGGTAGATGACAAGTTAATTAAAATCCGACAGACTTCCTTTTTGACCACAATTTCATTACCAGTAAACAAAAAAATTATAACAAATAGGCATAATTTAAGATCATATTAAGGTTTACCAAATTAAAATGAGAGGGGATGTTGTTCAAGTTTAAAGTATCGGGCAAAAAGTTTTATTGAAGGCAAAAAGTCAATAAAAAAAACAAAAAACTCTGATTCACTTTGATAAATTTCAAATTTGTCAATATATTGGATGGCCATTTTAACTTGCAAACTACAACTGTAAGTTAAACCATACTAGACCTATATCTTGTTTTGTCTACTGATAACACAACATCCATAAAAAAAGTTAAAACATACCTCAGCCTCTGATGGAGCTATAGTTTCTTCTTGTTGACCATTTTCATTTGGTACACAGTAGTCTAACTCAGCAAAATCTTTACTGGTTCCCCCCATATCCCACTTCGTGGCCTTTTTACCTTTCTTCTTTTCTTCTACTTTAGGGCTTTTAGGACTGATAAATGAATTACACATTGGAATAAATTTATTTGATGCCAATATGCAGTCAGATTTCACCATTCAGAGAGTCCATATGGCATGAATATCTGGTGCAACAGGGTTTCTCAATTCAGCTTTAAGAGAGTAAACATGGTGATCTCTGAATGTAAATCATTCTTAGACTAGGTTCATCCACCCAGATTATCTTTCAGAGAGTCCACATGGAATCATCTTATAACAGTGTGTTTTCAATTTCTAAAAAACTAACCTTCGACTAAAATCTAAATGGCTAAAATTTGCTATACAGTGAACTTGACTAATATAAAATTTTGAACTCTCACCTTTCAGCCTTTGGTTTTTTGCCTTTATTAAATAACTTCATTCTATTTTTCATGATGGTCTCCTCGTCCAGTTCACCATTAGTATTGGTAGGTAAGGTAGATGAATTGTTAACATTATTATTACTGGTATCTACGGTTGTCTTGCCGTTCTGTACCGCAGTTGGCGCGGTTTTACCATTTTCTACCACTGAAATGACATGAGATTATATATATGCCAAATGAAATGGAGGTTTTTTTTGCCTTTTTTTAATTGTTGATTTGGTTGATTTGGCTGATTTGGCAAGCAATGCCATGCAGTGGACAATGAAAGTTTTCAATGACATGGGATTTTTAAAATGCACAGCCTTTAAGCAGAGGGCCTTGATTAATTTTCCCTTGCCAATTCCTTACTGATTTCTATGTCAGTCTCTTAGAAGTAACTGGGGGAGAGAAACCTAAAGATATTGGCCCTGTGATGGGCCACTTCTGTGCCAAGCCAAAAAGGTAAGATCATGACCAGAACTAAACATCATCTTTAACATAAGTTACTTATAAAATATATTACGGTGGAACACTGTGGTTAAGTAATGTTACCAAAGTACAGGCACAGGCATGATTAGAGAACTTACATTTTGGTAGTTTACTCTCCTTTCCTTTAGCAGGTTTTTTATTATTATCTTTTTTATTTTCTATCATTGATGACACACTTTTCTTTGATTTGTTGGATTCTTCATAGCTTTTCATTTGTCTGTAAACAATACCACAAAGTCAAGTTGGTATCAGGTACGTACATAAGGTTAATTCAAACATTTAAGATAGATAATCCTTCAGTGGCATATTAGAAGTACAAGTATAGATAAATAAGATAATTATGAATGGATACTTCTAGAATATTTATTACTTTCAATGTTTCAATGTATCAGGAATATCATTGAATTTTCTATTGACAGTTAGAGAACCACATTGAAAAGTTGAGCTTTCAATCACATAGTTTCACATCTCTAAAATGGTTGAGTACCATGTTTGTTTGAGTTGTATATCATAATATTGTGTTCTATTAACTGAAAATGATTGTCCAACTTACTTAGGCTTCTTGGCCTCCTCTTCACTCTCTCTCTCCCTGAGACGAAGTAATCCATGAAAAGAATCATTAAAATCAAAATTCGCAGAATAATCTTTATGTTGTAAGACATTTTTATAACGATTTCTAAACTCAATTTGTATGTCAGTTAAAAACTTATCTACATACGACAACTTGGCTATATTCTGATACGCTACCTGTAAATATACAATAATAATGTTTAAAGTGGTGGTACATGCCACTCTACAATTTGACTAAAAAATTGGCGGAACTTCTTAATATTGATCTTTCTTGGAATGTTCAAACATCTACAACTGTTTTTCAGACATCTATTTCAGAGATTTACAAAATTCAATAATGATTTTATGATTTCTAATAAAACAATATATATAGATGCTCTATTAAGAATACAGTCCCTACAGTTCACTTACCACAAACACCAACTCAAACTCATTATCAAGTTTATATTTCAATATCAATTTCTCATGATTAAACGTATTGCTACCACTTCTCTCCTGAAAAATAAACAAGCTGAGTAAAATGTAAATGAATAAAAATTTCCATTTTGTAAGTGTAAATGAGGAAAACACTCTAAATAGATGGTTTAACAATAATTTCAAATCTGATAAAGTCTAATCAAATTATCTGTGAATTGATTAATCGCTGCAGTAATGTTTAAAGCCATATGTTGCCACCTGTTAGCAAGTATTTTAAATGGCCTAATTAATGTTTTTTCACGGATAGTATAACTACTAACTATTATTAGCATATAAACTGTATTTAATTTCGGAAGAGCCTAGAATTATAATGATACTTGAATAATTTGCTAGCTTTTGACTATGTGATTATTAATTAAATCTGTCTTTGAGGTAGAAGGTTAACCTGGCCCCCTTTAATCAAAGCGATCTTAGGGCTGCGATTTCTGAGAATTAGTGATCGAAGATATAACCTTCCGACAATCAAGCACTAAGATCTTTTCAAGAATATGGGCCTTGATCATAAATTTCTTAAGTCATTATGATTTTCAAACACGGATAACTATGGATACACATGGATTTGAAGGCTCAAATTTCAAAGGTAAGCTCTGTAGACTATTTCTGATTAGCTAACCAAAAGATTTTATGTGTTTGAGGCTGTTGGATGATTTTCCGAAACAAATAAAGCCTGGGCCCCTTTAAAACCACTTTGAGTGAATGGCTTGAGAACATATAGACCAAAATACCGGTATTAGAATATTTGATTAAAATTATGTCCATACTTATGATTCTGGATCAGTAGTACATGGATTATTACGACATGCGTAATTTACAGACGAAATCCGTATGCTTCTGTTTACATCAACATATTTACGTTTGATTCTATGAAATTTAATCAAAAAGTGAAGTAAAATTACCTGGAGAATCACACTCTTGATCAGAGCGTTGACGGAGGGAGTGAAAAGTTGAGATGTTCCTTGGAAACACCAAAGAACAATTCCACCTTTACTGAAAACACTGAAGAAATCCAACATCTTGAAGCTTTTCCAACTTTCACGTTACACTATTAAACCGGATATGACGTTTTATTATTGGACGAACATTGACGGAAAATCCCGATAGGCCTCCGAAGTTGACGTCATTAGCAAGTACCTGCCTGCCGTAGCTACTGTAATAAACACCTTCAGGGCTTTTACAACGGTGCGGTGCGAGTGTCATTGATGACGCCGAATCATTCACGACTTCAGGAGCGATAATAAATGATGTACTTTTAAAACAGCTCACTTTGTTTTTATATTGCAAATTGAAACCGGTTTTACTTCCGTAATTTGGCCCAGCTCAAAACTCGGCTTAATTTGACTGAACAAGACAGAATCGGATCCAACTAATTAAAAGCCAATCAAATCAGTTAACAGATGAAGTGACTTTTAATCAGGTTTATTAGTTTAAATCGCATTTATAAATCCTATCGGCGATAATCAGATCAATTGATCAGCAAAACTTAGTTTATCTAGTCTCAGTTAAATTACAAGAAAGTTTTCCCTGATCGAAATTATGATATCTTTTTAAAACATCATTAGAGCCTAGGCCTAAATAATTTTTGTTCGTTACCAATTAACCGAAATTTTACGTCCTACTTACTGTTCTGTACCTAATAAAGCCAATGGAAACGGACATCACCATTATGTAATGAGTGAAAATTGGCCTAATCATGTAATTTTAACCCAAACGATTCTTTCACAGTTGAAAAATCGCAAAGATAAGGCAGATACTACTGTCCTGATAAATTTCTATTATTTCATACTGCATGGCATTGGTGATCTTCATTGGACCAACTGGAGCGGAAAACTAAGACGTAAAACTCCATATCATTTCAAGTTGTAGTTTCTTTTTTGCCTTTAATACAAAGAGCTCGCTATTTTGTTTATTTGGTTATTTACTGTATAGCCACCTCACCCGACCAAACTATTGCTAAATATCCATTCGATATGAAAAATAGTGCATAAGAAATACTCTCACGAATGTAATCAAGAATATTTCTTCAATTTCAAAAGGGACATATTTCAATCTTTTAGCCTCAGACCTACAATACTTTTAGAATTTTAGTAATCAAATTATTTGAGACTGAAAATGAAATTTAGGAAATAATTTGTTATGTTAATGCGCTGAAGAAGAGCTGTGGGTCCGCCATTTCTGTCACATGTTCATTTTCCCTTCTCACATGACCTGTTGTTTGGCCCCGTGATCAAATTGCTGTATTTCCTGGCAAATTCAAAACTACTTTAAAAAGCCACATGGATATGCTTGGACAAACATTGGAAAATAGGTAAGTGATGGTCAAATGGGAAAAACTTGATCAAATATGTGAAAAAAGTTGTCATTCCTTGTCGATAAATTTGTAAGCGGAAAATAGAACACTGAAATCCGGAAAACCATGACTGGTAATTTGTATTTGCGTCGGCTGCTAGATAGCCGTCTTTTCATTTGGATCATTTGGAACTTGTGTCAATTTCGTCCAATTGGAGTTTCAATATTCAACCGATTGAAATTTATTGAAAGAATTTATTACACTGAAATGGCTTATCTTGTCAAAAAATGTAGGTCAACCCATGTCAATGTCAACAACAAACAAGGCCGTGTTACTAATGTTATGCTATTTTCCTAATGTAATTGCCTAACTACTAGTACTGTACAACTAATGTACTGAACTACACAAGCTGTGCAGCCTATACTTATAAAATAACATTTGAACAATAATATTGGAGATACTAGAATGATCTGAAATGAAAATTTTTATGTGGAATTAGGGCCTATGCCGTAATCTTTTTGTGCTCCTTTAGCCTACTCTATTTGTCATTTTTTCTTATGTTTTGTTCATTTATGACTTCAATTCAAATGAGTAAGCTCACAATAAAATTGATCATATCGCAATGTTTACAAGTCTATTCAACTACAGTACAAGCTGTGTCTACCCAGCCTGGACTAAAATAGTATTAATGGCAATGATAAATTTAATGGAGTTGTAATCAAACAAGAATATTGATGCGAATATATTTGATGAGCCTTATTAATGCTATACATAGGTCTAGTTTTGTAATCCATTATTTGGATCATAATATGTTCCTCTATGACTCCCAGTCAGTAAACTAACATTGAAATTTGTATGTTGCAATATTTAATTTGGACCTTTCAATTCTTGCCCCACCCATACATGAAATCATGAATCAAAGGTTTGAGCTATGACATTAAAGCCATATGTGTGTCAAACCATATCTAAGTTAAGAATTGTCAAACAATCAAAGAGATTGTGAAAAGAATTTCTAACTATTTTATGTGTATTGACACACATCTGTGGTTCCTGTAATTCCACTAAAACTGTGTGTTGGATGATTAAATCTCAAAATCTGCTTTTCATCACATAAGGACATTGAATTAGTAGCATCACAAAACGTTAAGTTTTATTGGAATTGCAGGAACCAGATATTGGGAAGAAAAATTGTAATAATGATGCATATCGATCCTATTTAAAATTTGAAAACCTCTTTACAAACCCTTGAAGAATAGTCTATATTTAAGCAAAAAAGTTTCACACACATGTCAATGATTGCCATAAATCAAAACATAGGCAATAGCTATAATTTTATATTCTTTTTATGATTTAATAGGCCTATAACATAGACTAACTTTGGTTATTTTCACATTCTATATAACAACCTTAAATGGAACAATGTCTCCAGATAATCTGGCAGATAGCACACAAATCTTTGTGAAATTAATTAATATGGTTTTTCTTGAAAGGACATGTTGTACCTCATTCTCAGATACAGAAATATTTTAGCTAATCTAATCAGTAATAGTGTTCACAACTCACCATCAAAATTTAAGTCTTCAAATTGTTGTCTGTCAAGGATTATCCACATTTGAAAGTTAAAATGAGGACTATTGTTGATGGAATTATTCAATTTTTTTTTTAGTACTTCTGAAGACTATTTTCATAAAATCAAGTGTGTCCAGGATAATCCTTGTTTAAAGATAAAATGCTCACTTGTCTTTTCTTGAGAATGCAATATGGTATTTTTGAGGGAATTATGCGATTTTTGTACAGTTCTAGTACATCTGAAGACTGTTTACATACCAGTACTGTATATATTCAAGACTTAAATCAACTGCTAAAAAGGCCAAACCTGTCTCTTTGCAGAAGATACAGTTATTGATGAGAATAATTAATAATGAACCAGTACAAAACTAATCAATCTCATGTTGTAAAGATGTGTAGGGGATAACCTTGCTTTTTACTCTAGGCCTATATATTGGGAATATAAGATTTAAAATTTGATATGGGATTATAAGAAAAAGATATCTAAATATCTAAATATAATTGAATAGTAAAAAGAAGGAATATCTAGATTGGACCAATTTATTTAATGTACTGTAAGCATGTCCTTAATGGTGTTTGTCCCCCCCCCCTTCTTTTAGCATATAGCAATAGGTATTGTATTGTGATGGGGAGGGAGATCAATGCAAGGCCTAGCTCAGTCCATACTTTTCCCATTGTAGAAATACCCTTGCTTGCCCTTCTTCATAAGCAATTTACTATAGATTTGTATAATTTATTTGTAGCCAAGATAAATCGAATGAATCACCAGGTCCAGAAGACCACATTCAGTTAGAAGCTCATGTTCAGGAAGGTAAGATTGAACTTTTTCTATGATCAATCACCCTGATAAAATGAATACTACCCCTTAGAATGAACATGAAATATTAAGTCTCAATTTTGGTTCAATAAGAGTATGTATATCACCAGGTTCTCTTACTAAAAAATAGAATCTTTATATACGATATATCTATTAAACTTAGTATCGATAATTATAACTCTGGATAGGTGTGTTTTAAAATTACTTAGTTTAACTTAGTTTTTATGGATTAATTGGATTCAAGGGGGGTTCCGAGTATAATTTTGACACCCTGTTTTAGGTTTGCCTGGTTATTTCCATTTAACATTGTTAAATTTATAGATTGTGACATACCTGTACATCCTTATTTACAATTGATATACTTCCTCATATCAATAATTTATTAGTTACTACCTATGTCTTGTCAATATATTGTTTTGAATATCAGGTTTCATATTTGCAGTTCAGTTCATAATAGTTTTATTTTTAATAGTCCAAGTTTATTGGGTTGGCATTCTATAAAGTCAACACTATCTATAAATTATCCATTGGCTAATTCTTGCAAAATGTAGAACCATATGAAATTATAATTTAACCTTCTATATATACTGAAATACTAGTCACTGAAAAATATTCCTATTCCTATTACATCTTGGAAGATTTATAAAATAAACTAATGATTCAAATATTGCTTCAGAGAGTTGATGAAAGGGGATCCAATCTACTATGGACAAGAACACTAAAATATATTTGTTTTGTAAGCATTGACCAAAGGTTTGATATGTGTTTGATAATAACAGAGACATTTGTAGCTCCAGCACACCATTTTGGGGTCGTTAGGGGATAAGAGAAAAGGTTTATTTGGATTGGTGGAAAGTTAAAAAATATTAAAATTAAGCTATCAGATACTAGTAATAGCTAGAATATTTTGACTAAGTTTTGAAACATTATATAAATCAGACCAATTATAATTGTTTTCACTTGTACAAAACTCATGATGTCAGGACAACAATCAAGTCATTGTTTTAATTGTATATTTTGTATTTTTATGGGTGTCATTATTGGTACGGTACTTGAAAGTAGCTGAGTCAGCTATCATGTCATGATTACAGGCTTATTATAAAAAACATCACAAGCAAAAAACATCATTTAGTATATACACCTTCTAATTGATAGGGATATTGGTTAAGTTCACATAGGATCTAAAAATAAAATATTCTTTGCAAAAATCACGAACTGTATTATGAAGATATCTTTATAACTAATAATGTATTTATTTGTACTAGTATCTATTTGTACCATTCCAATTTTCAATCAGATGTCAGTGGTTCCTGTAATTCCTACCTTTAAGATAAAAAAAAGTCCTTTGACTTTTTTTAGTCTTAGACTCGTACAAAATATAAAGTTACAATTGCTATAATAATTGTTCTAATTAATAGGTGATCCAACAGAAGAACAGGCTGCTGCCATTGCTAGTGTAGCTAATACTCAAGGCATCACACTGGATCCCACAGTACAGTATCAGTTTAGGGCTGATGGCCAGGGTGAGTTACTTCCCTTTCCTTCATCATTTTATATCATAATAATAAGTATTATTACAAAAGAGTAAGTCCTACAATACGGATGGGCATCAAGATCACATACTGAGTACAATCTTCAAGATGTCCAAAGTTATGTGTGTTGACAACTTCCATTGTTATCTAACAGGAACAATGTAGTGTCAATGTACTGTTTTTATTTTAAAATAAGAGAAAGAAATTTAATGTCAGGCATGTTTTTATGTAAGGGACGTAACTCTCAGTAACATTTCAGGTTTTGTACATTTGTATAACTCAGAATTATTTATATGAAATAGTATCATAAAACAAAATAATCAACAATTTTTATAGAAAGATTATTATCACATTTATTGAATTACCTTTTTTTAGCTGAATGTAATAAACATCAATCTTTATGCCAATTGATACTAATATCTTTTCTAGCTAAGGATTTACAGAAAGAGTGTTTGTGTAAAAAAGAGCATTATTTTTACTGTATGGTATTATTAGACCACATCGAAAAATTTTAATAAATTTTGTTTCTTTCTTGAAAACAATATTTGATCTGTTGCAGGTCCAGTAACATATAGAGTTGTACAGGTATCACAAGATGGTTCTGAAGCTACTGCTCAGGTTGTCACGACAACAGGTTTCCCACAAGCACAGGTCACTCAGGTTTGTTATTGAAAATGAGTTAGGAGAGGAAATAGACTGAGGAATAAAGATGAAACAAATGGTCTGAGCAACACCTTAGTCACATGGCACTCTGTTGAGTGAGCTATTAAAAGAAATCGGGAAGTGGATAAGAATTGAAGCTATACACTTATAGTGAATCATAGTCTAAAAGCAATGAGCTAGGAATTTTTCTGCAAAAACTCCATAATTTGCATAAGAACTGAAAAAAAAAAGGAATTTTAAGTTGTTACATTGCAGTCAATTAATAATACAAAAGCACTGGCACCGGTATGTAGGTCTAACCTCAAGTGAGAGAATTTTGTTTGTGCAGTTAGCCTAATAGGGTTATGGTTAAAATGGAATCAGAATTGTGTAATATATTTTCAGGCAGTGCTACCGAGCCAGTTTAGTAATGGAGGAAGCCCAATTCCAGAGGCTCCCGAACAGAAATTTGCATATTTCCAAGGTGGAGGTGATGCTACAGGCGTTGCAACACAACAATCTGCAGATGTTACAGCAGCAGCTTTAGGTCAGGTGCAGACAGCTGGAGGTCAGGCTTGAAAACTTAAATCCTGGAATTTCAAAGGAATTTCCAAGCATGACAGTTATTTTTAAACCTTTTAAAGTTAGAGATCGATTACCAGTAGTCTTATATTTATTCTGACTAAAATGCAAAAGTGTCATCAGCATTTGCCTTGGCTTGAAATAGTTAACTTCACTGAGTGGCATTTAGTAACTGGAGAATATGTATATGTATATAATAATTAATTAATTATATGGATAACAATTACTTTATAAAATAACTTGCAATGTTTCAACAAGGGTACTCCTGTCTTTATAAGGCAATGATTGAGCAATGATTGTTACAGATGGGAGTAGAAACGTTGCAAGTTATTTAATAAATAATTGTTATCTATATAATTGTGTAGAGATATACTTGAAGAAAGTGAAAATTAGCCGGATACATCTAAAGTAGATAAAAATAGTTTTTATTTTGATTAATGGTCACATATTTCTTGATGTATTAAGTCTGGATTTTTTGGGGTTGCAGGTCAGTTTTATGTGATGATGTCCCCTCAGGATGTGTTACAAAATCAAAGAAGTATAGCTCCCAGAACCTCTTACACGCCCAAAATGGATGGTAGATCTCCTAGAGATGACAGGCGTAGAGCTACACACAATGAAGGTTTGTTAAATAGAGTTATCTCCCTTCTATAACGCTCGTTCGATATAACTGAGGACACGCTTTGGCAATGTCAGTATGACAAGAAAAGGGATTAAAAGAAGGCTAATGACATAATTTCCCCTCATTGCTCACTACATTACCAGATGTTGTTTATTCATCAGTCATGGCTTGACTAAAACAATTCTTTTTAGGGACAACTGCTTTATATGGTTGCTCAAGTCTTAGTTTTAAATTTCATCTACATATACACTGTATGTATCCTTAAATGGAGTTATTTCCCTTGTCTAATTCACATGAAATATATTCCAGTTGAAAGAAGGAGAAGAGACAAAATTAACAACTGGATAGTTCAGTTATCTAAAGTAGTCCCAGATTGTGCTGCAGAACAAGCCAAAACAGGGGCAGTAAGTCATTTAAATTTTAAAGTGTATTATTTGGGTGTTTCAGTAATTATTAAGCATAACTTAATCTTTCTTCAGTCAATAAAATCTTTGAAATAGTAAATCTAAATCTTAATCTATAATCTTGATCACTAGAACCAGTACTTCTTGCTGATGGACGCTGGTTGAAAATGGTCAGTTTTCTGATGAATTCATTGCAACTCATTCATTCATTCATTCTAACTCGTAAAAAACTTTTGTTTTACAAAAAATATTACATCGGATGTGTTGTAAGTATGGCGTTTCTCAGAGTATTATATGGCACATTACACAAACAGAATGATTTAATGTATTTTTTTGTATGACTTCAGAGTAAAGGAGGAATATTATCAAAAGCTTGTGATTATATAACAGAATTACGAACATCTAACGCCCGAATGGCAGAAACTCTAAAAGAAACTGAAAGAATATCTGTGGACAATGAGTTACTTAGACAACAATGTGAGGAATTGAAACAAGAAAATAACATTCTCCGTAATCATTTACAACAGCACGGCATTGTTCCGCCGGACGTGCCTTCTTCCACATAAATACACATTTGACTATACCTTGACTTTAATATATGTACAGTGGAGCCTTGTTAATCCATCAGTTTCTGTTCCTGATAAAAACGTGTGGTTTCAAACTCATTTCTGAATAGTTTCCCAATTTACACTTGTGGTTAAATGGATTTCCAGATGCTTTTAACATGCCTTGCCATAACTAGAGTAACGTCCCTTCCTATTTTATGTCAAGTGTGACTAAAAGAGGCCATACTGGTAGATATATTCAGAGGACTCGAGGATCGGAGGTTGAAAAAGAAGACTTTTGGCTTGTTTCTTATAATGGGACTGGTAACATTTCAACAATTAGAAACAATTGGCTGATAAAACGAAATTGAGTTAAATATCCTAGAAGCACGTGATTGGGCTCATAAAACAGGTGTTAATTTGAAGTTCTCTGTGCTACATTCCTGATCAGGCTAGTAAAATGATATGGAGTTTTACACACTGATTTTGATATGGAGTTCAATTGCCTACATCCTGCTATTTATTAAGTGGCTGAAGCTGAGTTTTACATCCTACATTTCATCAAATAACAAGGAATCTGTAAAATGATGTGGAGGTTTACATCTTAATATCTGTTCTACATTGGACAGATATCTTGCTTCTCTATCTAATCAGGTTTATGATGTGAATTAGAATTTAACATCCTACTTCTTATGAAGTTCCTAAAGTGGAGTTTTAAACCCTTAATTCTGGAGTTTTATGAAGATTTCTGCAGTAGTGCAGCCAAACAATCAAAAGTCAAGTGATGAAATCTATATTCCCAAGGAAATAAAAGATCTTAACATTGTCAAGTGTGTGGTATGAACAGAGAGCATGGATTTAGTGTTTTATCATCTTCAATGTCAAGCTATTACGAACTTAGGACATACACTTTGACTGTAAGAGTTGTATGTTTGATGGAATTTTGTATAAAAAAGTGTATATGGCAAATAAAGCTAATCATAGCCACTAATTACATGCAATATCTTTCTTGTACTATTTGCGAATACAGCAGAGTCCACAACAGTAGTCTGTGAATATGATATCTATTCTGCGCTCTGTGATACAAGATAAATGGCTATTACAGTCAAGGTATAAGGCAAGTTTGTAATACCTTGACATTGTGAAGTATATATAAATATATACGGTATATATATATTTTAATTATTACCTATGACTATATATTTAATTTTATTGATCAAAGTAGATCAGTATTTTTGTCGTCTGTTAGACTTGCTGTTAAAATATCAGGTATAAAAAACTTCTTATAAATGATAATAGTATATCAGAATCCTCAGCTTTTTATTGAACTATTCCATGTTTGTATTTTTTGTCTGAATCAAGGTCTCAAGTTTTTTCAACATCATTACACAAGATTTAGTAAAATAAAAGATTGCTTATTTGCAAAAATTTTAACCAATAAGTTTTTGTGGGTTTTGTGACATATCAATGTCCTGATGATGATATTATATCTGAAACCTGTGTAGAATTCTTTAACTAAATGGATTAGATTATGATTATTCATCATTAAGTTGTTCTGATAAGGAATTTAAATCAGAAGTGTTTCATGAGTTTTATTTTATTTTTGAACCACTTGCCCTGGGACCTGTTTCACAAAATTTTAACAAAGATACAATCAAGATTTTAAGATAACAGTAACCTGATTGGTTAATAAAAACTCAATTTTAATGATTGACCAATCTAACCACTGGAACACTTAAATCATCCTAAGTTAAGTTTTTGTGAAAAAGGCTCCTGATTTTCCAAATTGCTGACAGATGACACTGAGCTCTTGTGAATTATGGTAGATCTTTTGTTAATATTTTCAACCTCTCTTTCTTCATTTTATTGTATATGTATATTTTGAATCATGTTGATTTATAGAGAGTCTTCCCTCTATTCTTCCCCTTTCATAGAGAAATTTAGGTTTTTTAACCATGTTAAACTAGACCTCTTATTATTAATAGATACTGGTATTTAAACTAGACCAGTCCGTTATTGGATTAAATTTTCTCCAGTGAAGGAGAAGGTGACAATAAAGCCAACACTTTCCTTTGATAGGACTTAACCTATTCCTTTTTTATAACTTTGATGGACCTTGATATTCCTCCGTACCAAAATGAAAAAAAATTACAAGGGAAAGAATAGAGATGATGACTATATTGTGAAATTTTATAAGAGAATATTTTTCAGGTGAAAATAAAGTGTGCTATTTGTTATCTGAAATCATGAATAAAATGGACTATGTTGATTGTTTTTCCGCCCATTTTTCTCAACCCAAAAGCTGCCTTGAAAAAAATGAGCAGTATTTGGCCATTTTCTATCACATCCCCTAAAAGCTGTGTCCGCACCATAGACCAAGTAAATGTGCTATTTCCAAGTGTTAAAAATTCTGTAGCATTGCACATAATATAAGATTATTGTCCCATTAGTTTTGATATGTCAGCAGGTAAAATTCAGGCAGGGGTTTTCAACCTGGGGGTAATTTGAAATTTTTTGGGGCAATAAGGATATATAGGGAAGGGGATAATAGTAAAGGATTTGTAGGGAGAAAGGGGGTAATGCAAAAGATCAAGGTAAATGAAAAAATAATGGAAGGCTAGAAGGTTGAAAATCCTTTGGCATAATTAAATTTTGAAATAAATAAATGATAAAACAACATCAGATGTACAAATAAATTGCTTTTATTATGATGTTCATTGAATTGTGAACAGCTCTCTCTATTCTTCTACTTTATCTCACACGAATGTTTCCAGATACAATTTACACTAATTAACCACACCAATGAGTCATCTAAATTTGTTTTTGTTGAATATAGACGAAAAACTTCAAAACATTTGCTGCTAATAGCTTTACAAAGTGTCAAGGAATACAGTTGTTGAAATTTTAGAAAATGGACCACATAATATGCAAGGGCATCGTCCTTTTAACCATGATGTTTTTCAAAAATAAATTTTATAATTCTTAATATTTTCAAAGTGTTCTATCTGAAGAACGTTATAAAGACAATGCATAAATTGCTTCAAGAAATTTCCAATAAATTATTATGCCTATTGTTGGATTTTTGAAAATGCCATTTTGTTTGAAAATAGTTTTGTTGCAAACCGAAAATGATTTGAAGCATTTCTATCTCATTCTTTAGGAAATATCAACAACAAACCTACTAACCAAGGTTTTAGATACAAATTTAGCAATTTAATCATTTTCACATTGTAGTTTTATTATGCATGAATGACTTATTTTTCAATTTCCAGTATATCAAAGTGTGCATTAAAATCTTTGGACTGGTTTAACAAAAAATTACAAAGTGTTAAATGGTTATCCGTTTGTTGAGGGTGAAAATTGTATCTGAATGCAATATAGAAACAATTCAGCAAAAATAACAAAAATAAAATATTAAAAAATTTGGCAGACACTCAATTTTCTTTTAAAAACAAATAAACAGATAAAATAATTGCCTTGAAATCCAATAACATGAAAATACATTCAAATCAACATGAATTATCTCCCTTGCAGCAGTTAAGATGAAGGGAGGTAACTCTTAAGATCTAAATGATGACAATGGTGCAATATACAATGTTTTGTTTTCTAGAAGATAATTTAAGAGATTTAAAAGGATAAAATAAGATGTAATATTCCAATTTTGGTCATTAAAATATTCAAAATTTAATTCTCTTGCTTAAGATTTTCAAGAAAAATTTCTGACTAAAATTAACATTGTTACAAAACTTGGTTCCAATTTGACCAAAAGAGAAAAATGGACAAGGAAAGAATGGAGTGAAACATGAAATGATATAAAGAAGAAAATATGACATTTAATTTGCAAAAAAACATCAGAAATAAATACTGGCAAGAAAATATCAACATTTTGTACAAAAATTTTAGTTAGATGATTTCAGATGCAGTTCCTGATCTGCACTACAAAATAAAAAAAATAAAAAAAATAGAATCATTTTTATAAGGATATTTAAGATAATGTTGAAGAGATTCTAAATACAAAACAGTAACAGTATTCTGAAGTTATTTAAATTGAGCTCCATCAGTTGACAAAGCAAAAAAAAAACTAAGTTTTGGAATTGTTTATGATTTTTAAGATAAACTCAAGTGTCAGAAAGGAGCGAGTTTTATATTCACAATTGTATGGTATATTTTCTTGCAGTTGTAAATTATGAAGGAAGGTGTTACAGTAGGCCTTATTCCTGAAGAAAGGTTTATATTATAGACACACAAATTCAATACTAGGTCATCTTACTTACGCAAAGAAACTAAGTTCTTAGATATTTTGCAAACAATATCAACAATATAGGCAATGTGGACTCTGAAAGAGTTGACAAATTGACAACTCCAGTCATTTTTCTCAATAACATAGTTCAGAGGTCAAGTTCAGGGCTTGAGACATCTTAAAACAATATAAGCAATGTGGACTCTCTGAAAGGAGATGACAAATTAACAAGTCCATTCATCAGGTGATGTCTATAAAATTTTGATTATATTTTAAATAGGCCAAAATTCGGGAAATGTACAGGGGACAGACAGGATCTTTAGACCGATATTAGTTTGTACAACTGACAGATGACCTACTATCAAATCAACAATACTTTATGGTATCTATTGAGCTTCAATGAAACAAAAATAATTATAAAACAGGATTAAAAGAAAAAAAAAAAAAGAGTTAGAAATATTTTTAAAAAAGAGAATTTGTACAAATATTGCAACATTTAGGAATTTTCATGCAAGTCAGAGAACCTGCTGACAAAATTATATAAATTACGCGTTTTTAAAAACACACAACATACATACAATTTGTGCAAACACGCACACACATAGCGTTAGATACAATCAGTTTATGTACACACATTGAACACATGTCCAGAGACATTTTATATACACAAAATACAAAGGAATATACAGTTATATACATAAGAGTAGACTCAAAGAGGCAAAATTAGTACAAAATGCACATGCATTTTGAAAGTAGGTTACAACAATGCCTCTTTGAACCTACTCTCACATTAAAGACATGAACACACCTATTTTACAATTCAGTTACATTGCACCAAAACATTTACAATTACATTTTAGCAAAATTACGCGACATTTTTAAAACAATATAAAAAGCTGCAGTCCTATTATCAACAGATAGCACAAGATTTCTAAAACTTCAATATTATACTAAATAATTATTATTATATGTCATTGTCCACATCAATACACACTTGGATAAATTAAAAATCTATAAATTATTTTTTGGAACCGTAAAAGGGTTTTGGTCCTAATCTCACAGTTTGGGTCTTTAACACTCCTTCTGAATGGGATAAGGAAGAGCTGCTAGGAAGTTCTAAACTATACCTCAAAGTCGAAGGAGACCCCTTCTCTGATCGCTGGGGATGTTCAAAACTAGCAGGAGAAGAACTTTTAATCCGATCGCGAGGTAAACGAGGTTGAATCACCGGAGAAGGGGACGACTCCTCAGGATCAATGTCTGATTTCCGACATTCGAAAAATTCACGAAGTTCTTTTATGCTACCACGTCGTTGTAAATCACATTTTTCCGGAAATCCTTCCTCACTGGATTTCCGCATTGAACGAGCCCTATTTTCCACAGTTTCTAAAAAATCCACAGATTCAGGACACAGATCACTCCGATTTTGATCCCGTAAAACAACCTCACTTTCATTAAGTCTACGAATGAGAGCCGCATCATGCTGCAACGATCCTTCAGATTCTGAAGTTGAAGATTCACTTTGAGTCCGAGTTCTGGAATTACTGCGATATCGAGGTGGTTTTCCCATACTACTATATTTTTCAGACTTTGTTTTTTGTTTTCTAGATTTCAAGTCTGTGCTAATATCACTTGAAGAACTGGGTATACGTTCAATTTCTCGCGATGAGCGTTCACTGCCAACTGACTTCCTGTTTGGAGTTGGACTACGTGATTTCAAATTGTTTTCTTTATCCGAACCTAATGCGCTTGCTTTTCTAGCCCTGTCTCTAGACCTGGAGCGTGATCGTAAACGAAAACTGCTAGGTCGAACACGAGGTTGAGTGACCTCCTCATCAGTGTCAGCTTCATACTTCGTGTCGCTAGCATGAGTTGGAATGGATGGTTGTGAGGTTGTTAGATGTCTCTGGTCTTTCGGACGCGTTACAGGGCTAGAATCAGAGTCATTTGTGTCTGAAACACTCTCGAAAAGTTCCACTAAAGATTTGAGCTTTTGGGATCGCTTGACACGTAAGGAGCCTGTGTTAAACGTTGGTTCCTCTTCATGTTCGGGGCTGAAGATGTCATGGCGTTCTGCAGCAAGCGTGAGCAAAGATTCATCCAAAGAGGACCTACTACTGATCATTTCATCGACAACTTTGGTTGGGATTTTAACAGTTTCCGACGATACTCTTTCCATTTTTCCAAGACTAGCTCGAAAATCAAAGTCACGGTTTTCAATCAGTTTTTTTCGTCTGAGAAAATTTGAGCCATCACTAAAGTCAGTGAACACATCGTCATCAGTACTGGAAACACAAGTAAATTCAGCATCAGAGGGTCCTGTACTAGACTTTTCAGTTGTCACAGAATCGGAACCCTCGTCTGCCATTTCAGCCAATTGACGCGACAGTTGAGAATGTTTTTGAGCAGGGAGATTTTTCCGTTCTTTATATTTATTGTCACTACTTTCTGAGCTAGAAGATTGGACCATGGGTTTTGGACTCACCATAGGAGGTTCTTTTTTGGACTTGGGTTTCCTAATGATCACTGAAGGTCGTGTAACTTCCATCATTTCTTGATCTGGGGGTGGTAGGTCACTGAAAACAGTTTTTACTGAGCTATGCTTTTTTGGACTAGATACTGAGGTAAATGGTTTCTGAACTGCACTAGCAATGAATGAAGGTGCACGCAAAATGTCACCATGAGGTACATTCACATTTGGAACATCACTCGCACGACAAACGACAACTGGCTGTTGAGTTACAATTTTACAATCCTGGGATGTAGAAAAGGGCAACGTGTCTGGGGTTTGAAGCAATTCTGTGTCAATCTTTTCCTTATCAGCAGCAATGATAGCTTTTCCTCTTTTCACTTCTTTTTGAAATTCCTCGTGATTAATGTCCCCAAAAGTTTCAATCTGCAGCATCTGAGATTCTGTGACTTCTCCGATCGGGCTGGGAGCTGTTTTCTCACATCTGCTCTCAATAAGAGTTGCTGGTAGCTTATCTGATGGTATAAATATAGAATTAGAAGACCTTTCAGAAGGGTTTGGACCAGACCATGAGCTAGACATTTTAGATTCAGTCTGAGTCAAATTCGATGATTCTGTATACGAGCTCGACATTTTTACGGTAGATTTGGATGAATCATCAGAATCGGGGGTAGATTGAAGTTTTTTTTTAGCCTGGGAACCGCTTTTGACATGCTCCATGACTACATCTTCTAATTTTTGGCCAGCGTTTGATGCATCCAGCTTCTTTAACACTTTTTCACCTTCTTTCACAGTTTTATGGGCTCGTTTAATATCATCAAAAGTCATTGGATCATCATCATTGGGCTGAGCATGAGCTGTTGTTGGAGGTTTAGGTGAAGCCTGCCTTCGGATACTCGGTTCCATTTGTTGGACAAAAGAAGCATTATCTGGGAATGACGCTGGCATGCTGCTTCGTAAATTGGATGTGATAATATGGTCACCATAACTAGACATATCTTGATTGGAATAAGATTGTGGAAACTCTTCTTTGAATCTTGGTTTCTCACTTCTGCCCTGGGAGTACATTTCATTGGCTGAGTAAGAATTTGGTATTTCGTTTCTATAGCTTTGGGATTCATTCCTTGTGTTGCTGGTATTGGAGCCTCTGCCCATTTGTTCCAACATCAAATCCTCCATTTTTCTGCCAGCGTTGGATGTTTCCATCATTTGTAAGACCTTTTCACCCTCTTGGACCATTTTATGGGCATTTTTGATGTCCTCAATTGTCATTTGATCATGTTCCTGTTCCACCGGTTTGATGGGATAAACAGTATTTGATTTGGCTGACTTTGGTTCTTTGTAAATAATCTGGTCTGGTTCTGATTTCACCTGCTGAAACTTTGGTGCAAACTGAAAGTTGATTGGTTTTGTCTGTGGCTGTTCTTGCTTACTAATGCCAACTTCCTGTCTGTGCTGAGGTTTGGAATAAGGCTGTGCTGTTTGTAGAACTGGAACCTGGCGAGGATCAAAGCTTAGATCAGATGGAAAAGATGGTGCAGCATTTCCAGGGAAATCCACATCCACATGAAGCTGGTTGAATTGACCATCAGGAACTTTGATCAGTTTGTCAGAACCTTTAGACTTCTGCAATGGTACCAAATCAATGTCTGATGGGATTTGCTCATAAAGTACATCAGTCAATACTTTTCCAGCATTTGAGGAGTCCATCATCTGAAGGGCTCGTTCTCCTTCCTTGACAGTTTTGTGAGCTTGTTTGATATCTTCTATTGTCATCCTCTCTGATTCCTCAGTTACTGCTGTAGGGGGAGCCACTGACCTTGGTGACCTAGGAGCAGGGGATGTCCTCATTTGAGATGCGAAATCTCTTTGATTTGGTGAAGCATTAACATGTGTTGGGTAAACGTCAAGTTTCTGCTGGAAAGATCTGCCAGGTGATTCCAATGGATAAGCTTCAACATGGGCTTGGTAAGCATCATCAAAATTTTTATAAGCTTCAACTTGAATTCTTGTAATATCGCCCTGTGCTTGGTAATTTCCACCATTTTGATTTCCACTGGTATTGTAATCTGTATGGCTTGTCTGGAAACTTCCTACTTGCCCTTGTATGTTTGTCTTGGATGGGACAGTGATGTTGTAAGTTGGAGTGGGGCTATAAGTGGGGAAATCAGTTTCATGTGATTGGTAAGGAGCCATTCCACCGTGTGTTTGGAAGTTTGTACCATGTGGTTGTTTAGTTTCCAGACGTGGTGATCTTCCTCTTGAGTAACTCTCTTCTCTGGGAGCTTCCATGTGTTCCATCACCAGATCTTGAAGCTTCTTTCCAGCATTTGCCGAATCTAACATTTGGAGGACCTTTTCGCCCTCTTTCACAGCCCTGTGAGCTTGCTTAATGTCATCAATAGTCATCCTGTCATTTTGGGATTGTGACTCAGGGTGATGTTCTGTGGATAGTTTTCTTGGCTTTGGAACAGGGGTATACGATGGTTGTACATCGACAGGATTGGTGAGTTGAGATTCTGTTGTAGATTTCTTAATAGTTGGCTTCTGTTCAATGAGTGTGTCCTGATGGACATGCACTTCTGGTAGAGATGCAGATGCATGAAGCTGACTCTGAATTATCTGATCATGAGTCAAGTTCAAACTTTGGGTCAAAGATGGAACATTTTGTTGAGGGAAACCTGTTTGCTCCTCAGCTCTGCGAAAAGTTCTCGGAGTTTGCCAAGATTCAGTTTTAGGAGAAGGAGGTAGCGATTGTTTCTTGTAGACCGTGGGTGATACTGGCTCTGGTTGAGATGATGACTGTAAAGCTCTAGGACTGGATCGTGGACTAGGTCTTGGACTGGCATCAGAACTGGGACTGCTGACAGTCTGTGGACTATGCAGCTGAAAGTAAACTGGACTGTTGTTATTTTGCCGATCAAAAGCCATGTTGAAAACGACTGGATTTTGGTGAAATTCTTCAGCAAACACATTGTGACTAGTGTCAGACTGGCCTTGCACAGATTTGGTAGTGACTTGGTTTCTGTTCTTGTTGATGCGAGCATAATCTGGGAAATTTGCAGAATTATCTGTCCTTGGTGCAGCTTGAATCTGTGAACTGGACAAATCTGTAGGAAACTGTGGTGTCTTATCATCTGTAGGAAACATGGCATGTCCACTAATGACGTACTGATTATGAAGAGAGGGCTTGTCTTGTAAATGTCTATTGACATCAATTCTGGCCATTTCACTTGAAGAGTCAGAAGAGGATGAATTATGTCGTCCAAAAACACCAGATGTATTTGGAGAGCTTATCTCCATTGGCTGATCTAAACTCTGGGATTTTTTAACCTTGCTAGAGATTTCAGTCTTTTTATTCTCAAACAAGTCTAGAGGAATACTGGAGAGAAAGGTTGGATTTTCTCTGGCAAGTTCCACGTGAGGTTCCTCAACTTCAACATAAGTCGGCACCATTTCAAAAGAACCATTGGTGCTGACACGTTGGCCAATTATTGAAGGGAACGTCTCCGATATGTTTAAAGAAGGAAGATCATCTGCGCTATGTCCATGTCGTTTATATCCTTCTTCTTCTAGCTGAAGTGCACGATCCACATTCTGTTGAAAGGCAGAATCTATTTGTTTATTGATTTCACGTAATGTTCGACACATTGTGGAATCTGTCGCAGTCAGACTGTCGCATGAAGCACTTCGTCTTTTTCGCGCATCTTTCACAATTCGTCCATTTTCATCGAAACTGTGATTGAAACTATCCATAGATTGGGACAGTTCACTGATAGTTACTGAGGACATCAGGTCAACATTACTGCCAACAGTGATATTTTCTAACGATTTTGCGATGTCTGACGGTACACTCAAACACTTGGACATTTTATTCCTAGAATGAAAATTCTGTACTCCATTTGAACTGTTAGAATTAGCACTTGGAGTTGAATTATTAGAATTTTTCGAGTCTTGATTTCTACGGCTTTCAATTTTTGAATTGTCTAATCCAGCTACGACTGGTGAAGTTCTGGAGCCATTTTGTTTCGGCGCTTTGTTGACCTGAGCGTAATCGTCATTCACTCGTCTGTTAAACTGTTCGTTATTTTGAAATGCACCAGTTGATCCGTTTGATAAACGTTTTTCAGGAGAATCGTCAATCATAGTTTCAGATTGTTTATGTTTAGCAAATTTATTGTCAATATGTTCAATAAAATCTCGCATATCGCATGGAGAACACAGTATATCACTTTCACGCAGGCTATTATCCGATTTTTTATTACTGTCTTCATCGGACATTATCTCCGCATAGTCGTGGTTACGAGAATAGAAAAACTTAGTTGGTGAATCCGGCGATTTTGAATTTAATTCTAACAAAGCCTTACGCTGAGCACCTGGGCTGTCTTGAAGTTGAACAACATCCTCTTTAGGGAACTTGGGAATCGGTTCTGGGGAGTCCCCTTTTGTCTTCTTACGCCCCTGAGACGTTGATTTTGCACTACGTTTTTGTGCGGATTGTTCATCTTGTTTAACTCTATGAATTCTTTCATCATTGATTATGTGCTCGCCATCTAGACTTTCCTCAGAAGAGTGGATGTATGTATATACTTGTCTTCGTTGTACTTGTGAATTCTCTAAAGCAGGTTGCGATAATGCCTTCTGATGAGACACTTGTCGTGATTTAGCAGCAGTGGCATTACGTTCCTGATTGGGCGTGTTTGGAGCTGACGGTGTTCGTCGATGATGTAATGCCATCCTCGAAGAATCTCCTCGAATGAAAGAACCTTTACTAGGATCTTCTCGTTTCGTCTGTTGAGATTTTCTAGGAGACATTTCTTCATCCTCCATTACTGAAAAAAAACAAAGTACAGAATTTAATCATCAATTCAAGGTATTATTTTATTTGGGAATAAATATTGAAAAGAAAAAGAATACAGAATTAAAGTTCCATAGAAAGTTTTCATTTGTCAGTAGCCACTTGTCAAAAATAGAACCATTTTCAATCTAAACACATCATTTGTGATGTAGATTTATTTGGGGATAATAACAATCATGTAGTGTTAACATTTTCTTGAGAAGCAACCTTTGTATGAATCTTTGAGCTAAGTTCTAATGAGGTTTTAAAGAAGAGGTTACCAGTTGACAAACCTGGTTGCAAAGTGGCATCAAAAACATGGGAATGCTCTCCCTCAACATTACATTCCTGTTTAAATTTCAGAATTTTTGGGACTTTCTGATAAAGAATGTACCCATACTAACTGATTCATGGATAATTTGACACAGAGCATTGCTTATTTTTAATAACGGTTTACACAAATATAAATCAAAATGAATACAAAGGTGCACAACAGTTTAAAACAACAGATAGTCAAATATCTACTATAGACCTTGATATGGTAGACAGCTAGGTAGCTAGATAGGGTGACAACTAGCTAGATAGGATGATGACTAGCTAGATAGGGTGACAATTAGTCCGACAAGGTGATAACTAGCTAGACAGGGTGATGACTAGCTAGACAGGGTGATGACTAGTTAGAAAGGGTGATGACTAGGCTACTTTTTATCAAGGGATACAATGATAAAGAATAATGGAGGCTGTTTTGGACTTTCAACTAGGAGGTACAATAGAAGTAACAATAGAATTTGTTGAAGGATAATTTGTTTTTTTAGTATTTCGGGAAAATTGAAAAACTCAAAGTGGAACAATGAGGAACAAGCTAATGAATTATCAGCTGGTATGGAAAATTAACATTTGTTTCCATAACGCACCCAGCTAAGAGAATTAAGACACAATTTTTAAAATCTGGTACAGAAAATCCAAACATATTCAACTCCTCCTATTTAGTAAAGTTGATACTTTATCATCAAAGATATCAAAAATCGCTAAATCATGAGCCAAATAATATTCATCAAAGATAACCCGCTGAAATCACTGTGTCAAAATTTGTACAAAACCTTTAGTTGGATTATATTGTAAAACAGTTATCGCAAATTTAGGTTAGTATTAATTTCAAGGATTAAATTTGGATTAGGGAATATATAGGCACACATACCATGGGGCACTACTGCGGTATCAACATCAATGGGCATTTCACGCCCGCTTTCGAAAAATATTGCACTATGGGAATGGTGTTGTAAGATGGCTGTTGCATCAGATGATAGAGATCGTTTATGGTGCGGGCGTTCTTCTGAAAACCGAATAAAAAATACACGTAAAACTAAAAATAGGAACAAAACATTAAATCATAAAAACAAAGTGCACAACAACGTCATTTAAATAAAAATTAACTTTTAATCTTTCTCTTTGATTTTCAGACTGCAGTTTTAATTGGATATCCTATCAGTACGAAAAACACCTTAGCAATTACTAGTATGGTTGTGGATAATGAGAGTAGTCATAGGTACCAAACATAACTTTTTACTTCAGTCAGCTGTATGAGAGTTGCTTTTAGAAACTTGACTGCTGTTCATATTTGCAACCATACGAGTAGTGATCGCTGTGGTATAGGGGCAGTTTAAAATAACAATGACTTGGATGCATGGTTGGTGAAATATACCCTATAACACTTTTATTTGTTGGCTAATTCAAGCATTTTCTAAAATAATTTCTAATTTGAAAACTTATTATTACTCAAAAAACCATTTGCTGATTTAATGATGATGATTAGCCTTTCAAGTTTTTTTTTTTCAAAATTAAATTCATCAAAAGTTATCAATTCTGAAACTTGATATTAATTTCCTGCTACATGAAAAGACAAATGAAAAGAAATATCTAGTGAAGAAAATAGGCCTACTACATATCTATCAACTATTCATGCCTTATAGTAATGCTATGCTTGAGGTTATGCTAAAAAAGTAAATCTGAGTAATTTCCAAATCTAAAAAATGACCTATTTGATGAGTGAGAGGGACAGAGGGGATGTAAACAATAAACCATTAAGGTTTTTTCTGTCAAGGGTTAGTCCTACAATAATTGGCTATGTACAATGTAAAATACAATCAAATTAAAGTGGTAATTACAGTCAAGGTATTAGTACAAAATTTATAAAAACTTGACATATTGAAGATGTATAAGATCAGTAATTAGTTTTATACAAGAATAAGCTTAATTAGACGGTTGTTAACATAGTATACTGACAGATGTAATGATGATGTCACTTCCTGGTTACCAGTAGGGCCTAAATCAAAAGCTTGATGACATTGAAACAAGCAAGATTTTTATTCCAATCTACTCAACTGTAAATGCCTAATGATGTCATTTCCTGGTTACATCAAAATTGTAGTTTTACTACCAATAGAAGTCAAAAGGTAAAGTTTGATGAAATTATAGAATGCAAGGTCTTTATTTCATTTGACTCAACAGATCTCTTGGCATAGGCTAATAGAAATGATCCAGTGGAAACTTTATTTATTATGTTTTTAAAACAATGACTGTATTTATGTTAGAAAGTAACAGGTACAGATCAATCTCAAGAGGTTAAGTTAAGAACAAGCAGGTAGAAAGGATCCTCTTGAATTTAATTGGTTATGATGCAAGCTTGATCTAACTGCATTCTCTGTGATACAAGAAAAATGGCTATTGCCATTAAGAAGATGGCCAAAACGTAACTGGTAAGCCAAGTTGTTATCTTTAAAAAAAAATTTGACTCCTATCTCCTATATATATCTTTTTTGAAAGGTTGTTATCCTAGTAAACTGTTTTACTTGACTCCTATCTCCTATAGGCCTATATATCTAATTTGGAAGGTTGTTATCCCAGTAAATAGTTTTACTTGACTCCTATCTTCTAAATATACCTAATTTGGAAGTTGTTATACTAGTAAACTATTTTACTTGACTACTATCTCCTATATATATCTAATTTGGAAGTTGTTATACTAGTAAACTATTTTACTTGACTCCTATCTCCTAATATACTAATTTGGAAGTTGTTATCCTAGTAAACATTTTACTTGACTCCTATCTCCTATATATCTAATTTGGAAGGTTGTTATCCTAGTAAACAGTTTTACTTGACTCCTATCTCCTATATATATTTTATTTGGAAGGTTGTTATCCTAGTAAACAGTTTTACTTGACTCCTATCTCCTATATATATCTAATTTGGAATGTTGTTATCCTAGTAAACAGTTTTACTTGACTCCTATCTCCTATATATATCTAATTTGGAAGTTGTTATCCTAGTAAACAGTTTTACTTGACTCCTATCTCCTATATATATTTTATTTGGAATGTTGTTATCCTAGTAAACAGTTTTACTTGACTCCTATCTCCTATATATATTTTATTTGGAATGTTGTTATCCTAGTAAACAGTTTTACTTGACTCCTATCTCCTATATATATCTAATTTGGAAGGTTGTTATCCTAGTAAAAACAGTTTGATTTGACTCCTATCGCCTATATAAATATTTTAATTTTGATGAAGCTGTTCAAACTAAAATTGCACAAAATACTAAAAACGAAGCATGCAGTATACAGAACAAGCAGTGCAGGATAAAACAACATGAAAAACATGCACATAGACCAACCTTTGTACACATTTAAAACCATGGTATTTTCTGGACCTTTTCGACTATTACTGCTTCGATTGGAACTAGTCAGGGAGAGCAGAGATTCTGCACTTTTGGCGCTTCGTAACCGTTTTTTCCAATTATGAACATCTTCTTCCGTGAGTGCTTTCCCTTGAATGGGTGGGAGGTTGAGAGTATCTGTAGAAAAGTGTGCAAAAGTCAGAAAACCCAGGCAAAAAATTCCCTTTTTTCAAAATTTTGACGATTGCTTTTTCAGTAATAGGTCTTGAATTAGTGGTAGAAATCAAGGATAGCGAAAAAAAAAAAAAAAAAAAAAATCCAAACAATCACCATTCTAGTAGTAGTAAGTGAAAAAAGTTAAAAATCCTCAAAAAAATGATAAACTAAGGGAAACTGTGTTACTAAAGCCATCACATACCATCAAAGGACACCAAAAAAAAAATAATTCTTAAAAATAATTTGTTAGATGTTTACAATTTTTAAAACATGCATCCAGGTCAAGCACAAGAACTTTCCAAATTTCCTATGTTTGGGAAAAATTTCTTATCCACACAAGCAATATCAGACGTGTTGACTCCTTGACTTGGTTTAACTTGACGAAATACACACAGGATGACATTAGCTGTAAACCCATTTATACACTCAATTCATTTTTAACCAATTTAGAAATGAGCTTTTTATACATTTCTGCCCAAAATACATGTTAGAATGATAAAAAAATTCTATTTTCTATTGGTAGAGAACCCTCTTAGAAACTCCATGGGAATGTCGTTTCTTCGTATGAAGGCTGCAGCCGCCTTTTTTTAATTAAATTTTTTGACCTCATCAATATGCGAGTGACCTGGATACAAAGGTTAAAAGAGTAAAATCTAAACAAGCTATCAGTTATTATTATAATACCTTGAATACTAGATTTCCTCGCTTTCTTGATACTACCAGCTCGGGGCTTCGAGAAAATTGACTTCCATCCACTGACTGGAGATTTCTTAGTTTTGGTTGCTGAGGTACCAGATTTCTTCCTGTAAGGAGAATCATGCAAAACATGAATAAAACAATGAAAAGTAATTTGAAGTAATTGTATTAGTGGGCTTGTTTTACGTCTGCATGTCATTCTTGTGATATGGGTTAAAATGTTTTATAAATATGGCCGATGCTTACAATAAAGGGAACAATTTTAAACATTCAAAGTCCAAATAAATTTTAAAACTATACAATTTCATTCATTTTAGAAGTTTTGATTAGGTTGTTAACACTACATGTTTTTAAGAGGATTCTCAAAACCTCGGAAGGTGCTCTCATATAGTCCCAATAGTTTAATTTTTTTCAATCAATCACAATATTGGTACCAAGCCCCTCCCAGTTTGGCACGCCCACTTTAGAATAAAAACTGTGCTGTTTACACACAATCATACAGTTAATAAAAAATAAAGAAATTCAACTTACTTATGTCCTGGTAAATCAATAACAGTATGGTATTTAGCTGGTAAATTTTCAGGGCCACCCCCAACATCAATAAATTTCTGTGACACTGGAATCAACCCACCTACAAACGCCCTTTCCCGCGCCTCCTCTAGCGACAATAACCTGGTAGGTGTTGATATTGCTAATGACTTTGGTCTCGGCTTCTTATACGCTTCTGAAAACAGAAACAGTCCTAATTATAAACAATCTGACAAATAAGAAAGTAACTAACAAAATGGAGAACATAAAATATCCACATATTTTAAACAATGCCAATCAAAATTATGACTCATTATGTAAATAAAAAGGACAATTTTGTGGATGGATACTTGAACATTGAAATTATCTCCCCTTTAACAATCGTGTCCTATCAGAATGCTGTTCTAGATTGGAAACTAAAGGACAAACAACAATCAAAATATAAAACAACACAGATTGCACCAAAAGAAATATTCAAATGTGTAATTTTCACATTATGAATGAGGAATTATCTTCATAATGAAACAGGGAATGAAAATATTCTAAATTAACATCTCCCACTCTCAACACTTCTAACTTACTCTGTAACTCAGGTGATGAATAAGATGGCATTTTATCACTGAATATAATATCACTGTAACAAATCAAACATTCCGTAACTACAGCTTGTATTCCTACACCTTGTAACGCAGCCGCACCACCTCCCATTTCTAGTTCTTTAGATCTACAATACAAAATAGGACCAAAATTAAGTAAGCATATTTAAACACTTGGTAAGCATACACTGCCTTCATCAGATGCTAATTGACCTGCAAACGTCAGATGAATGAGTAAGAAACATGTTCCTTCTAATACTAGGTGTCAATCAAAAGTCATGGAACTGTCTAAGTCCCATTTTAAATTTTGTCTACATCTACTTTTTTCTGAGCATGTAAAATGCCTTCTAAACCCTGTTTCAGCTTATTCATAGAACTTGTAGTCACTTCCATTTGAAACAGAACTCACCAATAAAGCACCATCCTTGATTTAAGTGCTCTAGTCAAATGCTGGAGATTGAAAATATGAAATAAATTCATCTTAAGACATCCTGTGTATGAAAGAAAGGCAGAACTGGTTATGTTGGACAGATTGACCTACCGGAGAAGATTAGGTGCCCATACTATAGCCAGGTTTTTAGAATGCATTCCTGTATCATGACCATGTGCTGCTACTTTAGCCAGATGTTTCATCAAATACTCAGTGGTCCTGAAAAATATACGGAAATCAGAAAATTGGAACTTATCTGAGAGTGAAATGAACAATTGCAAAAGAAATACCTTCAATCCATTTTACTTAAACTTTGTTATCATCTGTTAAAGATAATTATTGCTATTGCTGGATTTGAAAAGATTGAGATGAAATGAATGAAATTTTACACCCTACACTCCTGCACCTGATGGACAAATTAGACTAGATGGAAGCAGTACTTAAATAAGATTTAATTTAATAACAAAGTCTTTGACAAGTAGAAAAAAACTTGTAACTGTGACAATACTTGTAAAAAATAAGCACAATATAAAGATTGTACAAACCTATAATGAGGGGGAGGTAACTGTTGAACTACATCGTGTATACGTAATAATCTGTTATCTTCATCACGTACAGCTTCCTGTAATATTCAAACACATTTTATTCTTGTCGCATGTTTAGGAATTAAAATCTTCACAATGTCTCAGTTCTTAGGAACTACATACTTATACCTTGACTGTTATACCCACTGTTCTTGTATCAAGGAAAGCAGTGATTTGTTTGTATTGTATTCTAGCGAAAACAAAAAATCAGATCCCTCAATATCATTGTGTAGGTTTGTAGGCTTTTAGTTGATGGCTCTGAATGGCTGTATTTGCTGTACAATTCAATCACTCCATTTACAAACTTTCATGATACAAGAAAAGTGGCTATTGCAGTCAAGGTATTGGTAGGAATCTATATTTATGAGGAAATCAATGCTATCAGAGTCCCTAATACCCATACAAAATTTACGCTAAACCTCAGTTCAATTAAGAACAATGTTACATTACGCAAATTCATAGATCTGACAAGATATTTAGTCAATTACACTGATAAAACAAATGTATATCAAATACATATCACATAGATCTGGTACACTATCTTCATCAAACGCTAACCTGTAAATTGCAAATATATAGCAAATATAGCAAATTATATGGATCCGGTACACGATCTTTATCAAACTCTAACCTGTAAATAGCAAATATAGCAAATTATATAGATCTGGTACACTATCTTCATCAAACGCTAACCTGTAAATAGCATATATATAGCAAATATAGCAAATTATATAGATCTGGTACACTATCTTCATCAAACGCTAACCTGTAAATAGCATATATATAGCAAATATAGCAAATTATATAGATCTGGTACACTATCTTCATCAAACGCTAACCTGTAAATAGCAAATATAGCAAATTATATAGATCTGGTACACTATCTTCATCAAACGCTAACCTGTAAATAGCAAACATAGCAAATTATATAGAACTGGTACACTATCTTCATCAAACGCTAACCTGTAAATAGCAAATATATAGCAAATATAGCAAATCATATAGATCTGGTACACTATCTTCATCAAACGCTAACCTGTAAATAGCAAATATATAGCAAATATAACATATTATATAAATCTGGTACACTATCTTCATCAAACGCTAACCTGTAAATAGCAAATATAGCAAATATGCAATATATAGATCTGGTAAACTATCTTCATCAAACGCTAACCTGTAAATAGCAAATATAGCAAATATGGCAAATAATATAGATCTGGTAAACTATCTTCATCAAACGCTAACCTGTAAATAGCAAATATAGCAAATAATATGGATCTGGTAAACTATCTTCATCAAACGCTAACCTGTAACTAGCAAATATATAGCAAATATAGCTAATTATATAGATCTGGTAAAACGCTAACCTGTAAATAGCAAATATAGTAAATATTGCAAATTATATAGATCTGGTAAACTATCTTCATCAAACGCTAACCTGTAAATAGCAAATATAGCAAATATTGCAAATTATATAGATCTGGTAAACTATCTTCATCAAACGCTAACCTGTAAATAGCAAATATAGCAAATTATATAGATCAATCTTAATGAAGACAGGCAACATGATAGGGTGCACAATGAGAGAAATTTTGCCAGGACACCCGCATTAACATTGATTCTAAACAGGGATCTTTAACACAGCTCTGAAAAGATAACTTGTGAAAAAGAAAAGCCACTGGATTCTACCTGAGTTTTTGGATATTAGAGGTGATTCCTGATAGCCTGTAAATACCATCCACGATTCCATGTTCTTCTATTACTTCAGCACAACATTTTAATACTAACGGTACTGCAATATGAAATGTAAGGAATGAGTTTTGATATTCTCAATTTTATTAGAGGGTTCTGATTGGCTGTATTGGTGAGGTACAATCCAATTAAATTGCTGCAATCTGTGATTGAAGAATAGTGGCTATTGTAGTCAAGGTGTAAGACCAAAGTTTAGTACCTTGACATTGTGAAGATGTATCAGTATAAAGTTTGTAAATGCTTGACATTGTGAAGATGAACTCATTTATGCCAGAATTGGGCTGAAATTTTAGTTATTCATGTGAACCCAATATCAAATTCTCTTTAAAAGACCTTGATATTGCAACTCTTCTTAATTTTTTATCAGTTTATGATCTGGGCTGATTTCACACAAAAAAACTTATCATAAGTAATGTATTTCTCGATGCTAATTTCACACATCCTCATTGTTAGAATAAAAATGAAAAGAGTAATGGGTTTAATTGGTCAAACAAAGGGTCTTGATTGCTCATAATTGTAAATATAGACCACATTTCTTTTCTTTATGCTATACTTCCTCATATGTACAGTTCATTAGCTGGTATCATTGAATTGCAAATATATTGTTTTTTTTTTATTTTAAGTTTGGTTTTAATGTTCAGATTAATAAAACCTATTTTTATTTAATTTTATACTTACCATCATGCCCTGAGTTGAGTAGATGTTCACCAAGGTCACAGCCGAATACTCGTTCTTTTACGATACCAGACTGTTTCAGCTGATTGCGAGCTGGTCGCGTGGAGAAAAACGTCCGTAAAAACGACATCAGTTTACCATGTCTTCTTATCACTAGCAGAGAAAAATAATTTCACATTTAAAATAATTTTACACATTCCAAATTAACATTAAAGGATTGTTAAGAGTTTCTCTAAAAATTCTATGTGTATCAGGGACACTACGAGTACAATTTCCACAAGTTAGTAATCAGTCTGAATAGAATTGATTATTATAATGATTGATTGTAAAAGTCTATGTGTATCCTAGAGACTGATACCATCAATTTACACCATTCAGAAAAAAATAGGCTGAATATCTCTTGACGTTCATTAAATCCTAAAAATTTGTCTTGTTCATCGCTTCTGAACAATCTAAAACTTGTAAAGTATATTCAAGTCTACTATGCCATAAGGCTTTTTTTGTCTAATATCACATTTCTGTATGAAAATCTACTTGATAACAAAATTCCAAAAAGTAGGCTCCACAACACTTTGTTTTTGAAATCCTAAAATTGTGCCCTGGCATTCACTTTTGAAACAAAGATTTAAGCACATTCAAATTTTATTTTTCACAATAAAGCCAAAAAAAGTTAGAATTTATAAGAAATTCAACAAATTTCTAAATCCAGACTAGCAGACTGTAGATCACCTTTGAAAACACAAGATCCAAAACATTCAAACTGAACATTCCAAATTATCTCATATGACTAGTATCATTCTATTATAAAAATGTACTTGAAATAAAACAAATTTCAAAATCTAAGCTAGTACACTGTAGATCACTTTGAAAATAAAGATCCCACACAAGTTTTATTCAAATTCGTTCTTCACAATCAAAGTAATCCACGTACCCAGTGACTAATAACCGAATTTACTACGACTGATTCAACAAAAAATGATGAAAAAATTAATTTAAAATGTCAAGCATTAGCCTATAACATGAATCTTTACTATTGTTATTCAATATTTAATAATAAAGTAACATTAGATATTAAGATAGCCATATGACTAAACTGACAGGAAATATTTTTCACTCCAAGGTTGGTGAATTATGCCCTATGCTACATGCTTGACACAAGACTTCAATAGTCAATGCTATTGAGGTTTATCATTGAAAATAAATAGTTAACTCCAGGAATCTCATTCTCATTATAGTTTTGCTGTCATTTTATTAGGTAATCCCTGATACTGATTTTATATTTTGTTTCATACCGGTATTACCATCAGATACTGTATTTCTCAAGTTTTTGAGATTAAGTCCTTAGAAGGATTTATGTAGTCTCATTTACATTCATGACCTCAGAGGCCATTAAGGTTTTCTGATGAAAGTCCATTTACAGGAGAACAGGCCTAGGATTCAGAAATTTGTCATTTTTGAGGGTCAAGAAAACACATTTATTATTGCATGCAGAAGTTAGTTAAGAAGTCTTCAAAAGTGACAAATTTAAAAGAAAGCACAGATTATACTGTGCTAATCTCAGGTTGAATATTGGTCGCTATGCTTTAAGTTCAAAAGTTTTTTGATTCCATCCACAACCAATACCTCTTGTGTTAGCACCTAACATTTACCTCTTGTGTTAGCACCTAACATTTACCTCTTGTGTTAGCACCTAACATTTCCAAGACATAATTGTGTTCAGTACAGTCAACAGGAACAAAGGCATTCAAATCTTGCAATTCACTGGTTAGTTGGGCATTTCACACCTACCAGAATTTAAATGAAAGTATCCAAGTTAAAGCTTTTAACACTATGTGCCTTGTAAATAGACTAGATGAGCTATGTATTATAATAATACACTATTCAATATATAGAAGATTTTAAACTAGGGCTTATGTCATGTGAAATTTATGAAATGAGTCGTCAGATTTCCGGATTCACAATTGAAATGTCTATTATACAATTCTTATACTATATGAAATGAAACATACTAATCTTCTGCACTTAATGTGTTAATGAAGACAGGCCAGGCCATAGGGTGTGCAATGAGAGAAACTTTGCCAGGACAGCGGCATTAGACTTCCTTTTTGGAGATTTTCAAACTGTCAAGGGATCTTCAACGTGCACAGGTTTTTGGTTTAATGTCCCATCTGAACGACTAGACGCCTTTTCCATGTCAGTCCCTCTGACCTACATCACTGACAAGGGGAAACAGGTTGAAAAATCTAAAAGTACATCTTGACATTTACGGGATTGAGCCCTGGACCCTTACTGAGTTACTACAGCTCCCTAACATATAGAATCACAATTGAATTTAGAACTATTTTTAACAAAGTTAATAAAGAAGCTATTTAGTTGGTTCTTGGACTAACGATTGACTTTCAAAAAACACTTTCCTAATTAAAATGCTCCTTTAAACCATATAAATGATTATGATTTTATGATTATGATTATGCAGCTATTTCATTAATTACCAAATGTCAACCCCATGTATTTTTATAATAGACAGAGTGATAACAGATTGATATTTATAATATATCACAGAGTAAATAACTGCCCTACAGCAGCCTGTATTTTACATGTTAAAGGAGTTGTACATTAGCCTATTAAAACAGTGTATTATAACAAAGACTATACTATTGCCCTACAGCAGCTTGTATTTTATATGTTAAAAATATTATAACACCGAAATAAAATGAGTTTTATGTCTGACTACTCTGCATCTGATTGGGTTAATGAATGCACGCAATGCCATGCAGTGTGCAATGAGGCAAATTGTGCTTCACCGACTGGGTGAAAAATCTGAAAGGTATTATTTCCACATATTCAGGAATTGGACCAATTTTTTTCAAATTGTAAAATCTGAAAGTTTTTCAAATTTATGAAAACTTTATACCAAATTCTTGAGAAATGTCCTTAATAATCCTTAACTTAATTGAAAACTAATTGTTATTTTCATATTGCCAATATTTTATAATAACTACACTCCATTTTTAAAACAGTTGGGATCCAAAATCATTAAAATATTTAGTACAGTAACTTCAGTCAATAAAATGCAGTTAAAACACCAACCCTCACTAAATTCTATGTTAATTTCAAATGCACAAGTTATAAAACATGCCATACTTACAAGGTTTGCGTGTTGCAGCTCCCCGTAGGATTCGAGTTGCCATGGAATGGGGAACTTTATCACCTATAACCTCAACGCATTCACCAGGGAAATAACCCACCTGTAGAACACAGAGGCAAAATGCAAAAATACCATGCTGTAAACATTGTTAGATATTTTACGGGGAATCTTGAAGGGTAGGACTTCACAATTCTTTCTTAAAGGAACATGTTCGCCCAATTGAAAATTAAAATGGTGCATACTAATCCTATCAGTGGACAGTGTCCCAATAATATAATATTTTTAGAAAATATCTTTACAATCCCTTTTAGATTTTAACTTTAACCCTGCAAGATTCCTTTTATATTAGGCAAAATGTTACAGTTCTCCAGCATTCACCAGACATCATACAAGCACACTTACAACCCAAACCATGCTATCAATACAGGCATACAAGGATCTTTATCATTTGATATGGTGTAAAAGTGGAAATTTAGCCAACTAGCTGTCCTGATGAAGAATTTATGTCCACATCAAAAGTTGGAAACGTGGTATAGCCATCTTTACTATTTTTAACTATCATGAATTTCTAATTATTTTGAAAACATAACCAAACAGTGTAAATAATCAGCTTGTATGCCTGTAGCCTTTATCAAACTACAAAACTATGCCGTCAAACATCCCAGATGCTATGATCAGAACTTCCATGCTTTCACTCACAGATATATTCTGGAATCTGATTGTCCATAGAAGTCGGAACTTTTTCTCCGATTATCTCCACACACTCACTCGGAAAAAATCCAACCTGGTGTAAGGAATAAGAAGTTTCAGGTTTGCAAATGAAACAAATGGAGTTTTACGTCCTACTTTTCTTCATTAAATGGGCTCCTGAAGACAAGCATGCTGGGAAACTTTTGCCATGACCGAGGGAGTAGCCTACTCTTTTTTTGCGATTTCCAACTGTAGAGGGATCTTTGCTGTGCACTGAAGCATACAGGGCCTTAGTTTATTGTCCCATCCCAACAACTATAGGTTTCCAGGGAGTCAATAATTTCAAAACACCCATATATTTAATTTGCCTTCGTAGCCATTTTCTATTTAAGTGCTACACTTAGATCCTGGACCTTTTTAACAAATTATTTCTTACCTCAAAGCCTCGTTTTCCTCTCCACCATATTGTGTCTTCAGGTGGGGGCATGTCAATTACACTGACTATATCTCCTACCTACAAAATTACACCACCATTTAAACATTAAATGAAATGAAAGTTTTACATCCTACTTCCTGTTTGTGGTGCTCTATAGCACAGCGTTAGGTCATGACGTCATTTGCTTGGATACCTTGAAAATGGCTACTGAGACGCAATCATAAACAAATACAGGCAAAACCATGATAAATAATGTTTTACAAACTTTCTAAGGCTCTCATTGGCTGTATTCAGAACCTGGAATCCAATCAAATGGCTGCATTATAAAAATCAGGACAGGACAAAATGGCCTAATGAAGAGACAGTTTGTAATGACTTTGTGAAGATGTTTTATTTCTAGCAGACCAACAAATTGGGACTATTTCTTACCTCTAGTGATATTTCATCCACTGCCTGTGAATTGTAACGTTTGATAGCGTGTGCTGCAGCTATAGCAGGCGTATTAATACCAGAGTCATCCACAGCCAATAAACGGTTGCCACGATTGTCCAACTGTTAAGGACAAATTTTAAAAAATCAGATTTTAGAACATATAAATTTTGCAGAAAATAATAAAAGTCAAAACTACTTTTTCTCCATTAAAAGTTAACCATGATCAACTAAGGACAAAGCTGAATTTTTGCCATGTATTTGACACACCTGAACTCCAAAGTGAACTCTTCCACTCAAGCACACTCTGTATTAATATGAATCAGTATATGTATGATAGGAAGAGTTCATTTGAAAAATTAGGAGTATCAATCATATCCAACTTAGCATGTGAAAAATCTATTACATGGCATTATTAGGCTTCTGATAAGCAATCAAAAATATAGCTGAAATATTTTCTTCTGTTCTGATAATGTTGAGGAACTTTCTGCATAAGCTTCACAAATTTCTTTTTTTTATAATATTTTAAGGTATGATGGTAAATATGGGTTATTATTGGTTGGTATATAAAGATATATAGGAATAATCTGGTACTATATGGTAAATGTATATTATTATATGTATAGATGAACAGAACGAAAACTTAAAGGGTCAAACTGTTCTTGTAATCTCTGTGTCTGAAACTATATCATCTTTACAATGTCGAGCTTTTACAAACTTCTAACTTATACCTTGACAACAATAGCCATCTTTTCTTGCAATATGAAGAGTTAAATGAAGTTGTTGGTTGGATTGTATGCCACCAAATACAGTAAAGCAGAATCCTCAACAGAAAATATGTAAACAAGAGACACTAATGTTTCTTTCTTTCAGTCAAGGGTTCTGTTTGGTTGTATTTGCAGCCTAAAAATTAATCAAATCGCAGCGTTCTGTGATACAAGAAAGGTAAATATTGCAGTCAAGGTATAAAATTCATAATAGCTTGACATTTTGAATATGAACCCTATACCAGGGACATTGATACCAGCAATTTGAACAATTCCAATTTTCAGTCAGATGTCTATGATTCCTGGAATTCTACTAAGACAAAGTTTTTTATAATGTCACTATCACAAAAGCTGCATTAGTAAGCATTTTCTACAATTACAGGAACCACACGTATCTGACAAAAATGCCTAGACCAATATGCTGAATAGGTTAAAATGCATCACAACTACAAATTATATCTGTTTCAGTATAATTAAACTAAACCTTTATAAGCTAAACTAGATCCATATTAAGACTTACCGGTATGTAATTTGATACAAATATTATATTTTATTAGAACAAAAGATTTAATTAAAAGACCATCCTCCATATTCCAATACCCAATTTTATACAAGAAAGAAAAACAAGTATCTGTTTTGTTCGAGAAATGTTAATATTTGAACTCATAATGAACAAGTGTCTAGGATAGTAAGCATCCCCTGCTTTAATTAAACATCTACCTAAGGAACCAAATAACATCCCAAGTGGCCAATAAGTTTCTCAGAAAACCAATCCCCAGCCAGAAAAGTGTTATTTGAATTTATCGCAGAATCATTATTGAATAAATTTCTTTTAATTCACCAATTTGCTGAATAAAATTGTTAAAGGGGTTACCTCTTCCTTTTTATTTTAATAAAAACATTGTTAGCTATCCTAAACTTTAAATAAGACCAAAGTTAGAAATGATCTGAAATGAACAAGACTGGATATAAACACACCTAATTTTATCAATGAACTCTTCCAAAAATACACTTACAGTTTCATATTATAGAAGGTATGCATGTGTGGAAGAGTTCACTAGAAATTTGAGGGTGTCTGGTATACTATACCCAGTCCTTGTAATAAATAGCCATGATATTTTAAAGCAGTGATGAAGGAATGATTGATATATGTCAAATGTTAGAGTTTGGGTTCAAATTAAAATACCTCTGGGTTTAACTGAAAAAAGCAAAGTATTTTAAAAATCAATTTAAGCTGAAGTCAATGTGTGAATGATTATGATTAGTCTTAGAGTTGATCTAGGGGCTTCATGCATCAGGTCTCCACTGAACTAAAACATGCTATGATAAAGGAGTTGTACAGCCCACACTACACTCAACCCCATCTGTCTCTAATCACCGTCATGGTGTTGATTGTTATATACAACTAGGGCCAGACCATTCCAAGCCCCCCCACAACCTACTGGATAATCTCAGTGACATTAAACCCTTTACCAATTTTAACTACTGACTACCCACCCCAAGTCTCAACCCACATTCCACCCACCTCCAACTACCCTTAGGGACACTTAACTTGACCCCTGCTACAAATCCCACCCCCTACCCCACGGGAAAAGCGAACTCCACTTAGCCCCATTCTCTACACAACCTTAACCTCCATTCTGTATCCCTACCCTTGGGACAACCAAAACTAATCCCAACCAACCCTCCATTCTGTATCCTAACACTTAAAGACAACCAAAACTAATCCCAACCCTACCCTCCATTCTGTATCCCAACACCTAAAGACAACCCAAACTCAACCCAACACTGCCCCTACTCTGTATTCGCACCCTGGAGCAACCCCTATGAAAAACAACTTACCTCTAACCAATTTAACACTGAACCACAGTTGATCATGCTCCCCGCCAAGTAAGAAAATCTTTCCAGGTATCTCCGTAACAAACGTCGTAGATCCTACAAAATAAATCCATAATTTTTAACGGAAGCACGGATAAAACCTCACCAATCAAATGTCAAATGTACGAGATGTATCCAAACAGAAAATAATCCTTTGACAAAATATGTTTTTCTTCTCCGATATCAATACTAGTATTTCAGCTTATTGCTTCTTCAATAATAATTCCAGTATAAAAAACATCTTTATTTCAATATATCAAATGTCAGAAATGTCCGTGAGTTGACTTGTAGTTGGTCGTCTGCTTTGGAATAAGGCGTCATAGGTTTGAATCATCCATAAATTCAGAATCCAGGGACTGTGCTTACGAAAAATGGCTGGATGTCATTTCTTTAAACTCTATCATTACAAGTCTTTCAAATCCTTTTTTTTTCATCCAGCTTTTAATCAATTTAGATTAGAAACTCTAATAGTTTTTTCATTCATAAATTTCTAGTTTTTCATCTTGGTCTAGGTTTATGAGAAATCAATTTTATATTCGAGTTATTTCCAATGGCACAGTTTTCATCTTTACAAACACACCTGCCTTCACATCCTAAGGACTCATTTCCAACTTTGAAAATAAAATTTCACAATGCATGTTAATCGATACCATTCCTTAATATTCTAAGACGGTATCCTGGAATTAGAACACTTGGCACCACGTTATGATACAGAATTGATCATCACTAATATGACTCAACCAATGATGGAACGATTTCTACAGCTGATTGTTACAGACCACATGTATTGACCTTATACATTGTTATTTCCATGTGAAACACAATATCAATATGTATTCTATTAAATAGGTGTTATTACCAACTTTAGACAGTTCATCTGACTAGATTTGACTAGATCAGGTTTTTGAAGGATGGTATGATTGGTCATAATGCTATCCTCATATATTATTATTTAAGGTTTGACTGAAATGCCATATTGTCTGTACTTTGCATGCATTTGGTAATATCATGTTCTCATTGTACACACAAACTTGCTTTGAAATTTAGAATGATATAATTGGTTCATATTCTATAACTCAAACTTGGAAGAACAATTTAGAGTCACAGCCAGACATGACTGGCACATATGAAGAACAAACACAACAATGAACCATGGCACACTTTAAGAACAAAAGCCATGGTCACATCAACATATTGTTAAAAAAAATAAAAATCCAACCATGAAACAAATTAACCCAACCTATTTCCAGACACACTATTTATACCTGATCTTGAAGATATATCATGAAATTCCCTCTAAATTGTGTAAGATAGAACAGTCAAAATTAAGACAATCAAAATGTCATACTTTATCAACCAGCAGACAAATCAAACCAACCTTATTCCAGGCACACTATATACCTAATTCCAATATTTGACGATAAAATTGTCTTGTATTTATTCTACACTGTGAAACACTAGTAACATGTTTCTGTGATATTCCCAATTCATCTTTCAAATATGTTTTTATCATTTAGTGCGGGATGATTCATTCTGCGATACTACTATAACACCATCATGCATACAGAAATATCCAAACCCTCCTGTTTATGTTAAATCATATGCAAATAAATGTCAAATGAGTGATGCGAGAACATTTTTTGTGCAATTATTTTTCTATCAGGTTCCAGAATTAGAGCTGGTAAAATATGATGGAGGAAATTTTAGTCATTGTGAATAAAATTAAGGCCACAAGCAATTTGTTAGTTAATGATTTTCTTCTATCGTCTTTCAAATAATCCTTTATGATACCATTGATCCGAAAGAATACCTCTTTATTCTAAAAATATATTCTTTATAAAAGTATTTTCTTTATAACCATCTTCAGTAATATTCATTTTCAAAATGTTTATTCAAATCCTATCAAGAGCTTAACCATCTTCACAATGTCAAACTATTACAAAATTTGTCTTATATCTTGACTGCAATAGTCACATTTCTTGTATCACATCTTCACAAAGTCAAGCTATTACAAAAATTGTCTTATACCTTGACTACAATAGTCACATTTCATGTAGCATTTAAGTTTGTAAATGAAGTGATTCGATTGGATTGTATATTAGTGAATACACCCAATCAGAATCTTCGACAAAATGTCTATCAACAATAAGCCAAAATGTTGACAGTTTGTCTGATGAGGGCTATTATGCGCTGTGGTCTTGTGTATGATCCAATCATATAGCCATGATGCTGTAGATTAATAAATCATATAAGTATTACATTGTGGCATGATTAGAAATATCCTAAACCAGTCCTACAGAGAGATGTACTCTGTTTTGAAAATAGAAAAGAAACCTACCGTATTTTCCTTTTCTTCATCCTGTCTCTGTAATTCAACCAACTGACTGAATTTACGGTCAAATATACACCGATGTAACTGTTTATCTAAACTACGAAAATTACTGAAAGTCCGTCTGATGTTCCAGGCTTTGTCGTTAGATTTCACACGGATTAAAAACGTATCTTCTGCTCGATCTTCTTCATTATGGTGATAATTTTCTCTGTCATCTTCACAGAGGTGGACCTAAAATAGAGAAATTATGATATTCTTGTAAAAACATGATAGAGCTAGAATGAAGACTCCAAGCAGACTTTCCAGTTAAACAGCATTAAATTATTCTTACTTTGAAAATGATTTGTATTTATTGTCCAGTAGATGACAATGTAACTGCTACACACCAAGCTCTTACACCATCTTCATTAGCCTATAAGGTGCAGAAAAGTAGGACCAAAAACTCTGCTAATCAATCACTGCTAATTCAGGTGACTTATTTACTCTGTTACTTAATAAGTGCCCAAACAGGGTCATGAAATCAAATGAAATGAATGGAGTTTTACGTTGTATTTCTGCATCGAATGGCCTAATGAAGACAGTGGAAACTGAAGCAGAGCAATAATAGTTTCTTTTTCATTTTCCAAGTTTCTTTCAATCAAAATTTAATTTAGGTTTCCTCTTTTCTATCCCATTCTATATTTAATTTCAGACTTACTATAAGGAAAGTAAAATGTACCTGAACCGATTGCTCTAGATTCTGCTATATTTAAAGTATTAGATATATTAGAGTAGTTAAAATAGCAGGGAGGAGTGTAATTAGCCAGGTTTAACCTACAGTGTAATATCATCTCTCTCTTTCATTACATCATTAAAATACTACTGGTATATAACTCTACTTTCTACTGGTTAAACATTACAACTTTGTTACTAACAGACTTTATTTAATATTAACAGAATCTATATAATAACAAAATTATCATTAACAGAATTTAAAAATTGTAACTAACAGGATTTATAAATCAAAAGAACTAATATTAACAGTTTATACATATTATCAGATTTGATTCAATATTAACTAAATTGAGCATGAACACAACTGCTAACAGAATTTATATATTAGCAAAATTTATAAATCAACAACATTGTCATTAACAGAATTAATAAATTAACAATATATATTTATATATATTAACAGAATTGATTCAATATTAATCAATTTTAATATGAATACAATAAGCATTAACAGAATTTATCAATTAACAGTTTATTTATGAAAAAAGTAGTCACTAACAGAATTTATCAATTAACAGAATTTATAAATTATCAAAATTCGCATTAAAATCTTTTTATAAATTAACAGAATTTATATATCAGCAAAATTCTCATTTAAAGACTTTTAAACTTATAAATTTTCATTAACAGAATTTATTTATAAAACAAATTCATATACTAACAAATTTATATACTAACAGAATTTATAAATCAACAATTTATCAGTTATTATATTAACAACTTATATATTAACAGAATCAACATATTAAATCATATACTAATGAATTTATATATTAAAATTAATAGAATTGTTAATCAAAAAGTTTCATTGAAAAATTCAATAATATAAGAATAGTGATAAAAGCAGTCAAGGTAGTACAATGTTGTACTATATTCTATAGTCTAGTTAGGTAATATCATGCTATATCATGCTATAGTTTATTATGATTACTTCTGACATTTGTAAGTAGACTAACAGTAGCCTAGTTCCTATAGTTCTTCTTTCTTACTGTAAACAGTCTTATGTCAAGATATCAACCTATAATTATTGCAGTATGCAATAAGGGAAAATTATCAAGGATAATGAAATTGGCCTCCTTTTTTTTGATAACCTATCAAGGGTTCTTAAACTTAGCTCTGAAGCTCTGATATTTGTTCTGATCAGATTAGACCCATGAATTGGGCCACACCATGCAGTGTTCAATGATGGAAATTTTCTCCAGGTCTCCAGGTTATCAAGTTTAAGTAACCGTTTAACTCACTGAGCCATAAAAGTATTATATTGTATTAAATATTCCATTTTATATATACATCTTTTGTTCTTTGACAATATCAATGACAGCCATCTTTGTTTACATAATTCAACACTAATTGATCTGTCTGGAGCATGGATATTGATCAAGTATTGGTTCAATTAGTACAGTTAGGTCTCGCTTCTGTGGATAATTATCTTGAATCCAGTCTTCATTAGATCATTTAAGCACAAATTAGTTTAAAGAACAATTAATCAGACTTTGAAATTCATTTCATTAGCCCAATAAAATCAAAACAGTTTCAATTCACTTCATTGTTCTAACAGAATTTTATTTCATGTCATGAGTCTGGTAGAAAAGAGTTTAAATTTTATTTCCTTAGTCCATTGAAGAATTTAGAGTTAAAATCAATTTCTTCACTTCACCTAAATTCAGTAAAATTTTAAGTTTCTTTCATTAACCCAATAAGATACTAAAATACCTTTCATTAACCCAAGGTACTAAAATACCTTTCATTAACCCAAGGTACTAAAATACCTTCCATTAACCCAATAAGGTACCAAAATACCTTTCATTAACCCAAGGTACTAAAATACCTTTCATTAACCCAATAAGGTACTAAAATACCTTCCATTAACCCAATAAGGTACTAAAATACCTTTCATTAACCCAAGGTACTAAAATACCTTTCATTAACCCAATAAGGTACTAAAATACCTTTCATTAACCCAATAAGGTACTAAAATACCTTTCATTAACCCAATAAGGTACTAAAATACCTTTCATTAACCCAAGGTACTAAAATACCTTCCATTAACCCAAGGTACTAAAATACCTTTCATTAACCCAATAAGGTACTAAAATACCTTTCATTAACCCAATAAGGTACTAAAATACCTTTCATTAACCCAAGGTACTAAAATACCTTCCATTAACCCAAGGTACTAAAATACCTTTCATTAACCCAATAAGGTACTAAAATACCTTCCATTAACCCAAGGTACTAAAATACCTTCCATTAACCCAAGGTACTAAAATACCTTTCATTAACCCAATAAGGTACTAAAATACCTTTCATTAACCCAATAAGGTACTAAAATACCTTCCATTAACCCAATAAGGTACTAAAATACCTTTCATTAACCCAAGGTACTAAAATACCTTTCATTAACCCAATAAGGTACTAAAATACCTTTCATTAACCCAAGGTACTAAAATACCTTTCATTAACCCAATAAGGTACTAAAATACCTTTCATTAACCCAATAAGGTACTAAAATACCTTTCATTAACCCAAGGTACTAAAATACCTTTCATTAACCCAATAAGGTACTAAAATACCTTCCATTAACCCAAGGTACTAAAATACCTTTCATTAACCCAATAAGGTACTAAAATACCTTTCATTAACCCAAGGTACTAAAATACCTTCCATTAACCCAAGGTACTAAAATACCTTTCATTAACCCAATAAGGTACTAAAATACCTTTCATTAACCCAATAAGGTACTAAAATACCTTTCATTAACCCAATAAGGTACTAAAATACCTTTCATTAACCCAATAAGGTACTAAAATACCTTTCATTAACCCAAGGTACTAAAATACCTTCCATGAGCCTAATAACTTTGTTTGTTAAGAAGCAAGTCTACAAGTTGGTCCTTGGCAATACAATTAGATTTACACAATAATTCTTATATCATTTTGTTTTTAAAAGTAGAAAGGATAACAAGGAAGTATATAAAGTGAAAAATTGGAAAAACCACACTTTTCATCTGCACTTAATCTTAGATTTAACTTATTAAATGACTCTATTTTACTCATAGAATCACAATCAAACTTCAACTGTAACCAAGGTAAGTCTCGTTTAATATTTCATATTTGACTGGACTAGATTCTGTACCTTTAGATTTAACCAAGGTAAGTCTCGTTTAATATTTCATATTTGACTGGACCAGATTCTGTACCTTTAGATTTAACCAAGGTAAGTCTCGTTTAATTTTTCATATTTGACTGGACTAGATTCTGTACCTTTAGATTTAACCAAGGTAAGTCTCGTTTAATATTTCATATTTGACTGGACCAGATTCTGTACCTTTAGATTTAACCAAGGTAAGTCTAGTTTAATATTTCATATTTGACTGGACTAGATTCTGTACCTTTAGATTTAACCAAGGTAAGTCTCGTTTAATATTTCATATTTGACTGGACCAGATTCTGTACCTTTAGATTTAACCAAGGTAAGTCTCGTTTAATATTTCATATTTGACTGGACCAGATTCTCTACCTTTAGATTTATATTTGAGATTCTTCCATTAACCTCGTTAACAGTAATTAAATTTATGTTTTTAAGAAATACATTTGTTTTCTACATGCTGTTTTCCTCTCGTCTTATTTTTTGGTAATTTAATTTAAATTAAATAGTTTTCTCTAAGTTAAAGAAGCAAGTTGTGCTTAATTTAGTGCATGTAGCTTTTACACTAGAAAAACCCATTAAAATAATTATAATACATTAAAGACTGTTAGGTTTTTATTTAAAAATTTATGTTATTTTTCTAATGCATTTTGATATTTTGTTAATAGGTTCATATTTAGTTAATATATCTTGTTCAGTGAAAGTTAGACGGATGAATCATTAGGAAGAGAGGATGGATGGGAGTAGGGTAGGGAGGGGTTGAGAAGGGGGTGGAGACGCAAAGTGGGGTAGCCCTTAAGAACAGTTTAAAAGAGCTGACAAGAAATGGAAAAAGAGCCAAAAAAATGATGGAAAGAAAGCCAATAAGAAATAAAAAGAGAGCCAAAAGGAATTATCCAGCTGAAGCTGAAAAGAGAGCACATAGGCATAGGAAAGAATAAAATTATTAATGGAAAGAGAATGAAAAGGAAGTTTCCATAGAGCCAACAGTAGCTAGAAAGAGGGAGTTGAAGAGAAAAGAGAGTTAAAGAGAAAAGAGAGTTGAAGAGAAAAGAGAAAAGAGGGTTGAAGAGAAAAGAGAGTTAAAGAGAAAAGAGATTTGAAGAGAAAAGAGAAAAGAGAGTTGAAGAGAAAAGAGAGTTAAAGAGAAAAGAGGGTTGAAGAGAAAAGAGAGTTGAAGAGAAAAGAGAAAAGAGGGTTGAAGAGAAAAGAGAGTTAAAGAGAAAAGAGAGTTAAAGAGAAAAGAGAAAAGAGAGTTGAAGAGAAAAAAGAGAGTTAAAGAGAAAAGAGGGTTGAAGAGAAAAGAGAAAAGAGAGTTGAAGAGAAAAGAGGGTTGAAGAGAAAAGAGAAAAGAGAGTTGAAGAGAAAAAAGAGAGTTAAAGAGAAAAGAGGGTTGAAGAGAAAAGAGAAAAGAGAGTTAAAGAGAAAAGAGGGTTAAGAGAAAAGAGAGTTGAAGAGAAAAGAGAAAAGAGGGTTGAAGAGAAAAGAGAGTTGAAGAGAAAAGAGAGTTAAGAGAAAAGAGAGTTGAAGAGAAAAGAGAGTTGAAGAGAAAAGAGAGTTGAAGAGAAAAGAGAGTTAAAGAGAAAAGAGGGTTGAAGAGAAAAGAGAAAAGAGAGTTGAAGAGAAAAGAGAGCCAAAAAAAGTTTGTCTTACCTCAATAGTTCCTAGTTCGACTACATCATAATGAAAGTGAGCACATTCCTCCAACTTGGGGAATCTGGTGGTTCCATCTAACAAACTGAAAGTAGAAAACATTTTATATTACTGAACAAATATCACAAAATTATTGGGTTAAATTTGAAACCTCAATTTTGAAAAGTGATGCAGTTGGTTCAATTCAAATTCAACAAGTTGATATACCAAATAAGAAAATTGAAAAAATACAAAACATGTAGCCATGAATTTAAAACAAAAAATCAGTGAATTATTATCAGGGTTGAATGTTGAACATCAAATTTCTATTTTGAAAAGTTTTTTCAGCACCTAAGTGCTAAATTAGACTTTGCTATCCGTTTAAATTATCAAAAAGAAGTCAAGTAGATCAAGTAGAAAATTTAATGTCTTGAACTGCCAGGAATTTCAACCTTCTCAAGTTTAAATTCAGGACAGATTTCTCACACATTAGGAGGAAATGAAATCTTTATAGTTTAAATATAATGTGTATCAAATTTGACATTATATAGCTGAAAAGATATGGATGTAATAAAACTCAGATCATGAGAAATGAAATGGAGTTTTACACCCACCCTTATCTTCGGCACCTTATGGGCTAATGAATATAGTCATGAAAAATGAGATAGTGGGCATAACTTATGTTCCCAAATTATGAAACATCAATAAGACTCCCTTCAGGAAAATGGAGAAAATGCTGGAGGGTCAGGGCCAAAAATGAAAGGAGTCTATGGCAAGGCCTTGGGGCCTTAAGAAGCAAACAGAGATCATTTCCTATTTTATTTAAAATTGACCAATCAAAATGCTTCTAATAATGGTTGGTTTTGTATAAATAAACACATGCACAAACTCACAATCATCATACAATTACAGACAACCATATGGCAGTTTGTTAGAAAAGGGTGGAACAAAATTTGATGGGAAGTTTTGATGTTAGCTGAAATCCAATATTTTAATCATGAGTCTGACTGTGCATAGGCGCCATGATGGAATCGCAGGAGAATATCCCAAAGGAAGTTTCAGCATGTGCCATTTTAAATCAACGTTATTTCATATTACTACCACATTGCAAGCATTTCGTTTAATGTTACATTGAAATGTTGGCTTTGCCATTTTTACAACTTTTTTGTCATATATTTGCAAATTCTGCAGTATCATGTTCGTCGGGTGGGTTTAGAAATAAACTCTGTAATTCACTTATTGGCAATTTGTTTTCCTGCTAAAAGAATTGATGAAAAATGAAAATCCTCAGTGTCAATCATGAAGATCTGAATCAGAATAAACAAACCAAGAACTACTACAGATCTGTACTGTAAGAATAAAATCCGAAATATTATATAACATGTTGGCAATACATTGTGAGAATAGAATAGAAATATTGAAACAGATTCTAACATGTTATTACTCAAGAGTTTCACACTATGTGATCTTCAGACAACTGACCTACATTTAGTCTATGGGACTACTAGAGTTGGAACTTATTCCAATATCTACAGCTCCAGAAGAATTTTTGTTTAATGATGTGAGCAAAGGGTTTTTAGTGAAGGGGAGCTGAAGTAGATCAATCATAAATGAGGAAATATTTCATAATGAAAAGTGTTATCAGGTGTCTAGAAGAATAAGCATACACTGTCTGAAAGCAGTTGGACTCACATTAGGAAGTATGTCATAATTAAAAGTGATATCAGGTGTCTAGAAGAGTAAGCATGCCCTGCCTGACACTACACCAGTGATGTTTATATATTTTGACAGGCATGAACCATAGCCTGATGAATTCTCATAAAGAACATACATGTACTTACCTTTTATTTTTAGTATTTAATTTCCGACAAATATTCTCTAAAGATTGAGAATAGCGTTTCCAATCTATCTTGGGTGTAAAACATCCTGTACTGGTATTTTTATTCATACTGACCCATCCACATTTCTTACAAACAACATAGCCTTTCTTCGACATCAAATATTAGTAGACCAATAGGCCATAACACATCCAAATAGAAATCAAAATCTTAATCCATCACCCAATTAGCACGGATATCTAATCCAACAAGAATGGTGGATTCAGCAGCATTCGAAAAAAATAAGTTGAGAATAACAAACATACACTTGAATTTTATGGGTTAAAGTCCATTTTTAATGCCACAACCTGTGTTTATATATATCTTCTGATAGAGAAAGTGAGGTCCAACAGAATGTGAGTGGAAACAAAATTGTTCCAACAACAGGCTCTCACTTAAAGTATATCATTGAAACAACACAAATTTTAAAAGCCTATACAGAAAGCCCATCTCATATCCGATTAAAAAGAAATCCAGTTGAAATACCATTATCCTCCACAGCTTCTCACTTTAAAATGGCTTAAAAGCTTCAATTTTTAATACCACAGCACATTGACCCAACACAATTAGCCATCTTTCTTAAAACTTGATAAAACATTACTAAACCAAGCAGTACTTTGAAATAAATAGCCCTTGTTTCAAATCTTGCCCAGTGCTTTCTATGTGGTAAATTCTCATTTCACCAGAACACAACTGATAGTAACAGTGAATCCCAACAGAACGTGAATCGAAATAATATTGTTCTAACAACAGACACCAAACTACAGTACAGTCAAGAAAGAGAGATATAAAGATGGCTACCAGGTAAAGAATGGTAGAAATTAACTGCTTTCGTTCCTAGAAATGTCACAGACCAGAATGATTATCGCATCTCGACATATTGGTACCATCACAGACTAGATTACATCGCAACTTAACACCCTTCTCCAGGGTTATAACATTATTTTTAACACCCATATCATGTTCTCATACAATAACACATCACGATTAACATTGAAATTTCTATAGTTATTGAAGAAAGAAGGTTGGGGTGGTGAGCTGGAGGATGTAGGGTCAGGGGAATTTACTGTGGTATGTAGGGGGACTGGGGGATGTAGGGTCATGGGGATTACATCAGGGGGGATGTAGGTGGACTGGGGGATGTAGGGTCATGGAGATTACATCAGCAGGGACGTACAGGGATTGAGGGGATGTAATGTGATTTGGGGATGTATGGTCAGGGAAATATACAGTCACGGGGGATGTAGGGGGCTTTAGGATGTAGAAGAAGGTTAGGTAGTATGCAGGGGGTAATATGTAGGAAGAGACACCTGAACACTCTACTCTAGGGTCATAACACTATTTTTAACACTGGTATCATGTTCTAGTCCAAATAAAAACATATCAGCAATCTCAAAACTGATAGGATTCAGACTCGATAAGGGGTTTGGAGAACATTTCTACAAAACATAAGGTGATGGAGCCAAGCTGGTGCCACAAAATTTCCCATGGGGGGCACAGGGCATTTACCCATGTAAAATAATAACAAATTTTGAAATTGGGATGATTGTGGCAGCTAGACAGAGCTTGGTGTGGCTCTTTCCTGCAGTGGACAAAAAATATTTGAAACCAATGAATTTTCTGTTTATGGTAAATATATTGTACAAGCTAGAGAATTGGACCAAACATATCAAATCAAACTAGACCAGACGGGAGTCAATGAATCATTGATATTTGGCTATTTTTATCATCAACCATCATCCTATTTCATAATATAACCTTTGTTGGAATCCTAGAATAAAACATATAAATTCTATACACCTACACCAGCTATTACAAAATTAGTATTTATACCTTGACTGCAATAGCCACTTTTCTTCTATCACAGATATTTGTAAATGCAAATCAATACAGCCAATCAGAGGAATCGAATTGTCTTTTGCATTTTTTTTATTTCAAAACAATAATTTTGAAGACTTAAATTTCAATTAATAATTTTCAGTGAAAATATTCATGTAAAAATAATATGAATACTGGAATATAGAACAGAGTTGAAGATAAATAATCAGATAGACATCCATGTTGACAGATAGACACACATTGCCACCATGCTGGTTGATTTAGTCTGAAACACAGTACATAGAGAGTTCTTGGTCAACTTTACAATTGTCAAGCTATTACCAACTTCATACTTATACATCTCCATATTGTCAATCTATTACCAACTTCATCTTATACATCTTCACAATGTCAAGCAATTACAAACTTCATCTTATACTTCTTCACAATGTAAAGCTATTACCAACTTCATCTTATATATCTTCACAATGTCAATCTATTACCAACTTCATCTTATACATCTTCAAAATATCAAGGTATAACAAACTTCATACTTTAACCTTGACTCTTCACAATACCAAGCTATTACAAACTTTGTACCTGTACCTTGAAATAGCCACTATTTTCCTATCATATTTTCTTGTATGCCAAAAGTTTGTAAATGAAATTACTGTCAAACTTCTGGCATACAAGAACAAGTGTCTGCTAATATCAAGTTATTAGACACAGTTTTTAATGACTAAAATTTGTGTATATGTAGTGTGCATTGATAGAAATCCAGGTATTGCTCATTATTGTATATCCAATGTGTACAATGAAAGAAAATTTGCAGTCAAGGGATCTTTAACATGTATAGGTAGTAAGGTTGTTTCAGACTATGGTATATCTAGTTAGGCTGTTCAGACTATGGTATATCTAGTTAGGCTTTTCAGACTATGGTATATCTAGTTAGGCTGTTTTAAACTATGGTATATCTAGTTAGGTTGTTTTAGACTATGGTATATCTAGTTAGGTTGTTTAGACTATGGTATATCTAGTTAGGTTGTTTTAGACTATGGTATATCTAGTTAGGTGTTAGACTATGGTATATCTAGTTAGGTTGTTTTAGACTATGGTATATCTAGTTAGGTTGTTTTAGACTATGGTATATCTAGTTAGGTTGTTTTAGACTATGGTATATCTAGTTAGGCTGTTTTAGACTATGGTATATCTAGTTAGGTTGTTTTAGACTATGGTATATCTAGTTAGGTTGTTTAGACTATGGTATATCTAGTTAGGTTGTTTTAGACTATGGTATATCTAGTTAGGTTGTTTTAGACTATGGTATATCTAGTTAGGTGTTAACTATGGTATATCTAGATAATATGGCTATAGTTTTAGACTATGGTATATCTAGTTAGGTTGTTTTAGACTATGGTATATCTAGTTAGGCTGTTCAGACTATGGTATATCTAGTTAGGTTGTTTCAGACTATGGTATATCTAGTTAGGTTTTAACTATGGTATATCTAATTTGAGGATCAAGGTTGTTTAGACTATGGTATATCTAGTTAGGTTGTTTTAGACTATGGTATATCTAGTTAGGCTGTTCAAACTATGGTATATCTAGTTAGGTTGTTTTAGACTATGGTATATCTAGTAAGGCTGTTCAAACTATGGTATATCTAGTTAGGTTGTTTTAGACTATGGTATATCTAGTTAGGTTGTTTTAGACTATGGTATATCTAGTTAGGCTGTTCAGACTATGGTATATCTAGTTAGGTTGTTTTAGACTATGGTATATCTAGTTAGGTTGTTTTAGACTATGGTATATCTAGTTAGGTTGTTTTAGACTATGGTATATCTAGTTAGGCTGTTCAGACTATGGTATATCTAGTTAGGTTGTTTTAGACTATGGTATATCTAGTTAGGTTGTTTTAGACTATGGTATATCTAGTTAGGCTGTTCAAACTATGGTATATCTAGTTAGGCTGTTAGATATGGTATATCTAGTTAGGTTGTTTTAGACTATGGTATATCTAGTTAGGTGTTCAACTATGGTATATCTAGTTAGGTTGTTTAAACTATGGTATATCTAGTTAGGTTGTTTTAGACTATGGTATATCTAGTTAGGCTGTTCAAACTATGGTATATCTAGTTAGGCTGTTCAAACTATGGTATATCTAGTTAGGTTGTTTTAGACTATGGTATATCTAGTTAGGTTGTTTTAGACTATGGTATATCTAGTTAGGCTGTTCAAACTATGGTATATCTAGTTAGGTTGTTTTAGACTATGGTTATCAAGTAGGCTGTTCAGACTATTTTGAGTAAATAATCTAGTTAGGCTGTTCAAACTATGGTATATCTAGTTAGGTTGTTTTAGACTATGGTATATCTAGTTAGGTTGTTTAAACTATGGTATATCTAGTTAGGTTGTTTTAGACTATGGTATATCTAGTTAGGTTGTTTTAGACTATGGTATATCTAGTTAGGCTGTTCAGACTATGGTATATCTAGTTAGGCTGTTCAGACTATGGTATATCTAGTTAGGCTGTTCAGACTATGGTATATCTAGTTAGGTTGTTTTAGACTATGGTATATCTAGTTAGGTTGTTTTAGACTATGGTATATCTAGTTAGGTTGTTTTAGACTATGGTATATCTAGTTAGGCTGTTCAGACTATGGTATATCTAGTTAGGTTGTTTTAGACTATGGTATATCTAGTTAGGTTGTTTTAGACTATGGTATATCTAGTTAGGCTGTTCAGACTATGGTATATCTAGTTAGGTTGTTTTAGACTATGGTATATCTAGTTAGGTTGTTTTAGACTATGGTTTATCTAGTTAGGCTGTTCAGACTATGGTATATCTAGTTAGGCTGTTCAAACTATGGTATATCTAGTTAGGTTGTTTAGACTATGGTTACTAGTTAGGCTGTTAGACTATCTATACATTAAGTGATGATGACAGGTGATATCTAATTAGTGTTAATAGATTATTCTAGTGTTAACCTATACACTGATAATATGCTATTTTAATGGTAAATACTCACGGATTATATTTCAAACACAAATATTTGTCAAATTTCGAGACAAGGGCAATAACTGTGTAACCTATTTTGAGTAAATAATACAATACAATAAATCTTGAAGTATTTCCTAAATTTTGAGACAAGGGCAATAACTGTGTAACCTATTTTGAATAATTAATACAATACAATAAAGCTTGAAGCATTTCCTAAATTTTGAGACAAGGGCAATAACTGTGTAACCTATTTTGAGTAAATAAAACAATACAATAAAGCTAAGGCAAGGGCAATAACTGTAATATCTTTTTTACGGTAAATACTAAACAATTCTATTTATAACACTGATGTTTTTGATAGTGAGGCACAAGGGCAATAACTGTGTAACCTATTTTGAGTAAATAAAACAATACAATAAAGCTAAGGCAAGGGCAATAACTGTAATATCTATTTACGGTAAATACTAAACAATTCTATTTATAACACTGATGTTTTTGATAGTGAGGCACAAGGGCAATAACTGTGTCAGGTATTTTGAGTAAATAATACAATACAATAAAGCTAGAAGCATTTCCTAAATTTTAAGACAATGGCAATAACTGTAATAATATGTTATTTACATTAAATACTAAATGAGGCACAAGGGCAATAACTGTGTCAGATATTTTTGGGGTAAATAACACAATTTAAATAAAAGTAAGCTAGAAGTATTTCCTCAATATTTTAATCAAATTAAAAAATATCAGACTTCCTCTTTGAGTGACGTTCTTTACTCTTCACTTTTACAAATGGAATAAATCAGAATTTAGTTTTACTGTGAAAACTGATGCCAACAGATAGAACAGTTCCATGATATCTTTTCTACATCTTTTTTAATGCATTAGGAATCACCATAAATCTAGAAAAACTGAGAAAATCTGTCAAAATATTGTCAGAATCTACATCGAACGAGTGAATTCATGAGCGTTTCAAAATTGATAGATCAGACACATCTAAAAATAGCATGATAAAAGTATCTTTTTACTTTTCAAACTTGAAGATCAATACAATGTCTTTAAGTTTAAATATTATAGATATTCAAAAGACCAAATTTCTTGCTAACTTCTTTGGTAACTAAACCTTCATGAAGTCTTGAACATAATGTCTGTTTGGAAGTTATCTAGCAAATTCGGTTAGAGAATTGGTTTTTCACAGTCATGATGTCTTTTGCTTGGTTACATCTAGCTAATGGTGGCTGTAAGTTCTAATCCCAATTGACTTGTGATGACCCTGAACAAGTCGTCTTCGCTCATAAATCCAGCTGACCCAATTGTAAATGGGTACGTTTAATCAGGGAAAGATCAACACAGAGAGGTATGACCAAGGACCAGTTAGTAGAAAGGATCTGTAGTTATTTACATTAAATACTAAATGAGGCACAAGGGCAATAACTGTGTCAGATATTTTTGGGGTAAATAACACAATTTAAATAAAAGTAAGCTAGAAGTATTTCCTCAATATTTTAATCAAATTAAAAAATATCAGACTTCCTCTTTGAGTGACGTTCTTTACTCTTCACTTTTACAAATGGAATAAATCAGAATTTAGTTTTACTGTGAAAACTGATGCCAACAGATAGAACAGTTCCATGATATCTTTTCTACATCTTTTTTAATGCATTAGGAATCACCATAAATCTAGAAAAACTGAGAAAATCTGTCAAAATATTGTCAGAATCTACATCGAACGAGTGAATTCATGAGCGTTTCAAAATTGATAGATCAGACACATCTAAAAATAGCATGATAAAAGTATCTTTTTACTTTTCAAACTTGAAGATCAATACAATGTCTTTAAGTTTAAATATTATAGATATTCAAAAGACCAAATTTCTTGCTAACTTCTTTGGTAACTAAACCTTCATGAAGTCTTGAACATAATGTCTGTTTGGAAGTTATCTAGCAAATTCGGTTAGAGAATTGGTTTTTCACAGTCATGATGTCTTTTGCTTGGTTACATCTAGCTAATGGTGGCTGTAAGTTCTAATCCCAATTGACTTGTGATGACCCTGAACAAGTCGTCTTCGCTCATAAATCCAGCTGACCCAATTGTAAATGGGTACGTTTAATCAGGGAAAGATCAACACAGAGAGGTATGACCAAGGACCAGTTAGTAGAAAGGATCTGTAGTTATTAACCTTGTAAAATATAATAGTTTCTAGAAACCAATATGACTACAATTGTTTAATTTGCTATGAAGATCACTAAATTCATCAACGAGAAAATATCTCACACTATGAGAAAATTTAAAACTTAAAACTTTTTTTCTGGAAATTTGAGTTGCACAAAATACAAGTGATATTTAAAAGGTTATAAATAAGAACTTGAGATTTATGCCTAGCATGTGTTAACTGTGCAGAAGTTCTTCCTGCGAGTAATTCTGGTCTAAATTTAGTCTGACACCAGTAGATCTTCCTTATTACCATCTTAGACATATTTAAAATTTTTTACCGTTTTGCTAAAGTATTTTTTCTTCGAATAACCAATGAATTTTGAAAGACACCGACATAAAATTCATTTTTGGTTTTTTTGGGGTTTTTCGTTCGGGGGGATGGGGGGTTTGGAAAAAAAGGGATGTATGATTTCCCAAAATTTATAAGGTTTGGTATAGTTATAGCACCTGGTAAGTCAAACTGATGAATATATATTCTCATTAACCAAGTTTGAATATGTAAATTTAATCTTTATTCTAAGAGGTAGAATTTCAGACTTATTATTCTTGTCACAAAGTCAAATCAGATGAATTGTTTCAGCCAATAATATACTATTTCCTTTACAGGCTACATTTCCTTATTAGATTTACTGTTACAATTCATGCAACTACAAGGCCCTGTTTTTGCATACAAAATACAAATAGATTTCAAATTAACCATTTTCTTCAAAGGTTTAATTTTAGGCCTACAATGCAATAAAAATAGTATTTGAACAGTGTCCAACTACCATCTGTCATGAAGTATGTAGTATATAATATTATATTTAGGTAGAGATAAAACACACCTAGTTTCATGGGATTTCATGTCAAAATAACACAATATTGTTTTTTAGAATTTAAGATTCAAAAATAGTTTATGGGTAGATCACCTCAATGTACTGTTAAAGTAATAGTACCTCTTAGAATGAACATAACATTTAAAAGAATACTACCACTTAGAAACGACATACCATCTGAAGTCTCAAAATTGGTCTATAAGAGTACATCTGCCTCAGATAAACTTACCAGTTATAAAATTCATTTTTAAATAAGTTGTTCAAGCATTTTTTGATTATTGATTAAGCATAAACATATCTAAATTTGGAGGGTTCTCACAAAATATCCAGAAGATTTCAATTTCCACAAGTGCTATGAATGGCTGAGTGTCAGCTCTATCAGCTGGTATAAAATGATATTAAGTGAATATTTCCCTTGAAACATGGTTGTAAGCTTCACTACAAGTGACTACAACATATCTGAGAATGAGAAAAGTCTGGGTGGGCTGCCATAACATTTTTATGGTCATACAACAAGGCTATAAAGGACTTGTAAAACTCATCAAAAACCATCAACAATGAGGAAAGTTTTATCTTATTATCTGAGGTAGTTTTACTTAACTTCAACATGCTCAATACTTCAGTTTAAGGGGCGACTTACACTAGCCATCGCTGGTTGTGTATGGTCACAAGGTTCTTGCTACTGACTCAGTTTAGAGTTGTGTTCCGTGGGTTTCCATGACCACTTTCATTATTCACAAACTTACTAGTTATCACCATGGTGTTTTATCGCTACTTTCAGAAAATCAGCAATAACAACTAGGTATCAATATAAACCTTATTTCTATTGAACAGATCTTCAGATTTAAATTTACAAACTTGGTCTTTTGTTTACTTCAGGAGTAAAGTTTGATATTAAGTATGATGTTCTTTACTAGAATTAACCAACTCTAAATCCTTAAGTTTCTATTAGGTTTCTCTACTGACTACACTCATCCGCCAGTAAGAGTATTTATTGTAATAAAACTAAGATATGTTGTAAATAACTAGGTAATATTACAGGTAGATTGATGTACCATATGTTAGGTTATTTTGGGATTCAGCTATTCTCTTAGAAACATTTAGACTGGCTAGTTTTGAATCCAGCACTAGTGAGGAGCTGTGGTGGATCAGTGAGTAAGGACTCTTACTAACCTGAGGGTCCAGGGTTTGATTCAGCCATAGGTTGAAATGGTACCTTAAGATGGTTTCAACCCAGATCCCCATTGTCAGTGATCAAGGTCGAATGGAAAAATGGTCTTGGTGTTCATATAAACCAAGGCCCTGTATGCTACACGCTGTGCACTTTGAAGATCCATCAACAGTTGGAAATTAAATAAAAAGGGTGACGGGCGAAACCAGATAGAAAGCCTGTAGATGTTACTTCAACCTTCAGGTTGGTAAATAAGCCTTTATCTCTGCTTCTCCAGGTAACAATAAATACAAAGTAAACACCCACCTCAATACATACACAAATCTTTACAGATGTACTTGCATCAAATACGAGAAACAGATAATGCACAAAACACTTAATCCCCTGCGTTCATCAAAATATTTGAACGCTGCCAAGAATCACAGAATTTTGCAGGAAGTAATTAAAGTCTATATATTATTACATGGTGAAGATAGAAAAGAAACTCATAGTAACAAATGGCAACATATGGAGAAGGTAAATAAACACTCAACATTGAATATTACATACTGTATCATTGAATAACAGTCAAACTGATTTAGTTCTGCTGCATCTTGAAGTCTATATAAGTTGAATTTATGACGTCTGACTTGAGTTGTGAAAAGACCTGGGTAAGAGGTAGGCGTGGCATAGGATGTGTTGCACTTTTAAGGGTACTGTAATTTATAGAGGCTTCTTAAGATTCCCTAGCTATTTTGCTTTAATTATTTCACATTGTTTGTATAATATTCGTGCATATCTTGTTCATACACTGTTTCTAACTTTGTTTGGAGAGGATTATTCTTTAGTTTTTGAACAACATGTATCCAATCGTTTTGAGCATCTCAATAAGATATGTTTAAAGAAAGATTTTTCGAAACCTTTTAAGTGACAGGGACACTGATGGAGCGAATTTCACAATTTTAACTTGCAGTCCAACATCTTTTGGGTTTTAGTAGAACTAAGAATTTATAACATAGCTATTATGGAGGTCCATAGGTATCATAGTGAAGCATTTAAAAAATTACAGGATCCACTGACATCTGACAGAAAAACTGGAATGAGTCTTTACAATTCTTTAAAGTGTGCTAAAGTTGAAAAAGATTAATATTGATTTGTAACAGTTGCTTACCTTGGAATTCTTCTGATTTTGATGCCAGTGCTGCTTCTCCTGGAATCCAGACTTTCCGAACTGTCGTATATCGGTAATATTCCATGCTGAAAAAGAAAACAATTAAAAACTTAATTAATTATTCTAGAACTATAATGGTAATTTATAAAGAGGGGACACAATAGTTCAATGAATCATTCTCCATTAATATTACAAGATAAAAAAAATAAAAGATAGAAAATCAACCTTAGATTCTAAAACATTATTAAGATTTCTAAGGCCCTGAATACATGGGCTATTCCCTTGTGGCCTGTTCCCTTGTGATGCACCTGGAACATAATCAATGAACTTGCACAAGAGGGAAATGCACCATTATCAACCGATATTGACCAGAGACACATCTACACAGTTGAAAATTAGTCATCATGCCACAAGGAAAACCGATTAAGAAACAGAGCCTTAGATAATATTTAAATCAAAATGGTGATGAACAAAAACTTTGGAGCATTGCAATAAGGACAATTTCAATGTTACAAAATACAAATAACTATAGTCCATAACATTCTTTTAGACTAGTTTGTCAAAAGAGTTTTTCATCAAATCATCTAAAAATGTGAAAAACTAAAAATTCTATATTGACATTGTTCAAGGATAACTAAAGTTTTGAAAAAAACATAAAAAAACAGTTTATATTATCCACAAAACTTCCTTTGAAACAGAGATACAGATGTTACAACTACAAACACTTTACTTGAATACAAAACTACAAACTCCAATCAACCAAATAAACATCAAAAACATTATTAAAACAAATATTGATCTATTTCATCACTCACATAGGTATAAATTTTCATATCTCCCTTTCCAACAACACTGAATAAAACATTAAAAAATCTTTCTCTAAACGCCACTAGACTACAAAGTTGTCAGTACACATTAATACTTCCACTGGGTTAACTTGGCAAGCTGGATTTAACGCCTGACTAAACCAACATACTATCATTCAAAATCACAGCAGAATGAAAATGAGGGGAAAAATCCTGTAAAGATTTTTATAAATCTGCAAATCTAACGTGATTTTTTATACTTGACGTAACGAATGGTAAATGGTATTGACATGAAGTGTGTAGGGATATAAAATCAATACGCTCGATATCGGGAAGTGAGTCAGATTCAATGTCGCGAGGAATCATCCGTAATCAAATTCTATTGGACATGACGTGAAGAATTGTTAGACAATAACGATGTCAAGAAACACAGGGAAGGAAATCAAGCAAATATTATCCTATAGATCTTAAACTGATCATAGTCAACTTTCTAAATTTTGTATGTTTATCACTGAAAGCATCTATATGCACCAATTCTGAAAAGATGTCTGGTGATTCCCGCAATATTACTTAAACTAGTTGTTTTATAATGTCACTGCTGTAAAAGTTTAAACTCCATACTAGCTCTTGTGGTCCAATATCTAGAGATAAAACTAAAAACCTGACATGATTTATAGATTTGTCTTAAAACAATTCATTGATTCTTTTTTTCTCTGTCTTATTGCTTTATTGTTTATATACAGCTAGTGTGCTTTTTCCAGAACATTAAAAAGGAAAATATTGGTCATTAAAATATATAAATTGTAAAAGACAAGGAATGTAAATGTCTGCTTTTATAATCCTCAAATTTCACATTAAATATCTGTCCCCGATGTGGACTTTATAATTTATATCAGAAACACTGTCTGTCTTCAAGATCACTCAAACTGGTCCAAATGAAATAATTTATTCTATTTAAGCAATTGTAAAGAAGTTTTTAAAGTTCTGTATGTGTATCGAAGACGCTGATAGCATCAATTTTCACAATTCCAATTTTCAATTACATCTGTGGTTCCTGCAATTCCACTAAAAACTAAGCCTTTCATGACGTCACTATCGCAAAGGTTCTAAAATACCAATACCAGCTTTTGATTGAAAATTTAAATGGTGCTATCAGTGTCCCTGATAGATGTACATTTTGTAGAAGATCTCTTTACAACTCGTTTTAAGATCTATGAAAAAAGACAAGTTAGTAATCGTGGAACCATACTAGACATTCTAATAACAGACTTCAATTCTAATAATCAGTCATGTGACAGATGCAGAAGTTATTTTTCCAATTTAAGATATAATTTTAGCAATTATGACTCTATGTGAAGTTTCTCTTATGAAGTCAGGGTTAAAGGTGAATCAGACCCTATAATAAGGGTGAAAACCTTGGCACGACTAACAGAAAGTTCAAGCAAAAATAAAATGAAATGGAATATTACATGCTACTTAAATTCTCTTTATTGGGCTGGAGGCTGATCAATGCCATGCAGTGTGCAATGACGCAAGCTCTGCACAGACAGCAGAATTAGTTTGTTTTCCAGCTAAATTGTCTGATAGCAAAGGCTTTTCATTTTTCAACTGATTTCGAATGAGAAATTAGACAGTCTAAAACATGTACAGTCTGAAGCAGTTGACACTTTATTTTGACACTCAACTGCTTATTAAAATAATAATAATAATAATAAGTCTATTTATAGAGCGCCTTTCCATTCTGTAGAAGAATGCGCAAAGCGCTTGTGTGCTCTTTAAAAAGATTGTCTATTCATAGCGATTAAACAACCATGTCTTTACTCGGAAAATAATCTTCATGATAAAGGAACAAAACTTTGAAATCAAATTTCATGTCTTTCTCATCAAAATCTAAACACGAGGATAGTTCAACTCAACGACAGACAGCACAATTTTAACCTGTACTTAGCTGAAATAAGCACAGTTTGTAGCAGACAACACTGGAGACTTTCAAGTGTATAAAATCTGAATTCTACGAGTCCAAAATATTATTGTCAAGACAACCAGACAACAATACCAAATCTAAATATCAAATCTTTCTCACCAAGATCAAAAACCTGATGTTTGTATCAAATTAATACAAAGGGGGATGTCAAAATTTGAACTTAAACCCAGCCTTAATTATGTCAAATCTATGACTGAATTTGAATCCTTCATGAAAACAGAACAAAATTTTGAAATTTAAATATAGGGTCTTTCTCGACAAGATCTAAACCCTAAGTAAGATATCAAATTAATGTAATGAAGACCAGTCAACCTGAACAACTGCAACCATACACAGTCTGTAGCAGACGGCATTGCTTTTGAATTGAACCCGAAAACAAGTTTAGTGATAGGCTTTGAAATTTTTCTAAACTTCATGCACAGTCTGTAGCAGACAACACTTATATTTGACACTGAACTTATTCCTAAAATAATTTTCAGGAAAACTTAACAAAAATTTCAAGATATTAAAGAGCAGAAATGAAATAATTGGGAGTTTTACGTCCTACTGCACCTTTTTTGAAGATCTAAAACCAAGGATGGAGTCAAATAACTTCAATGAGGTCTGAAGCTAGCAGACGACACTCTGAGACTTTTCTATATTTGAAGTCTGTATGTCTGAGAGATAATCTGACCCAATGATGGTATCAAATTATGATGATGAAGACCATCCGACCCTAACAACTGGAAGCCATAACTATCAGTTCTCTAGTAACACCCACATATGATATCAACATGGTTTGTTTTCATACGACCAAATTTCCGTGTGAATTATTGTCGATTATGTTGAGCTTTTGTTGTTCGTGACAAACTCTACTCAGGGAGGAAAACTGTTGATGCCATCGAGTCTAACATATTCAAGAAAAAGATCATTTCAAAAGAGTAATGGAATTCATCTTAAAACTGCTTATTTCCTAGTGTTAAGTGAAATGACTTCCCCCCCTCTCTACCCCTACCCCTATTTTCTGTTCCTCAATAAGCTGATAAAGTTTTGGAACACCATATAGTGGGCACTGAGGTAAATTTTGTGGGACCAAGGCAATAAACCTACTCATTTTCATTCCAAGTTTGAAAATCAAAGAATATTTTCCAGTAGTCACAAGATCAATCTATCCTATTAAAATACCATTATGTTATCAATATCGATCAATAATTACTCCCATTCTTCACTCTGGGTGAAAACTAACACAAAAACACTGCAAGATTTGTTGCTGTTTCCGCAGACCGACAGTTTCAATGTGATTCATAATTAATTTGGCTCGTCAACCCATCAAGATCCTGACAAACTAATTGGACCAAATAGATGAAGTCATCTCCCGGAGGAAATTACATAAAATACAGCTCTTGTATCGTCATGGTTTTTGTTTCTAATAGTATTATAGTTTGTCTCTAACGAGATTGGGGAATCTGGAAAAACAGATTTAAACTTTATAGTTAATGTGACCACATTGAAATGACATTTTCCACATTTCTATGAAATGAAAAGGATTTTTCCAAATTTCCATGAAATGAAATTTTACACATTTTCATAGAATGAAATTTAATTTTACACATTTCCATGATATGGAATTAATTTTTGTGAAACAATTTCATAAGATGTTATGATATTTTAGGCAACTCTATGAAATATAATGAAACTGTACATATTGAAGTGTAGTTTTCAAATTCCTTCAAAATAAAAGGGAGTTTTCTACATTTCAATGAAATTAATAAAATTGTCCACATTTGCTTGAAATGAAATGTTGCTTTCCAAATTCTAAAAAATGAAAGGGATTTTTCTACATTTTGTACCCGCCGTCTCGGGTGGCAAGTACCGCCACTGAAAGTTATTATAAGTTCAATTTACCTTAGAGATATACTGGGAGACTCCGCCCTCTGATCGAACTGTACCAGAACTGGCTTTTCTGTGGGGTACATCTTCCTCTGATAGTGATACATTTCTGAAAAATACAATTAACATCAATTAACATTAATTACAACATGATTACAGTTGTGTTTGTCAATCAAATTTAGATACCATTAACAACAAGTCTACTTTAATAAGACATACAGGTAAAATACCAATATTAATCTGTTGATGGTTTTAATTTGAAAACTAACAGCAGCTGAAAATGAAATTAATATATTACATCATTCTAATACCATTACTATATAAGTATATAAGTTAATGCTTTTACCAGTAAGAAACGAGATACTGTTACAGGTTTTTAAAGTTATATGTATGATGACGAGTGTGTATGACCTTGAAAAGTGCTGATTGGAATAATGTTCAATGACATGCAGTATGCAATGAGAAAATAAGCAGCTGACATCAGATAGTGTTGTAGGTTTTTAAACTAGTTATGTGCATCTGAGTTTTAATGACCTTGACAAATTCCCCAAGTCACTTTGAAGGTCAAATAAATTCTGATGGATGAAATGAATCTCAGTTAATGTTTCTGAATTGAGTAATGAAGATGCTAAAATCCACACAGTGTGCAATAAGGTAAAAAAATGCCCATTTTACAAGGTTTTTAACTCAGACATATGTATGCTAGAAGAAAGAACCTTAAAAAGGCCACCTATACATTTTGACAGTTTGAACTGTTTTGTGACTACTGATAATAGATAAAGATCCTCAAAACCATTCAGTAGGCAATGAAGTAATTTGAACAGGACAACAGAAGCCATTACCTTTTCAGGTTTCAATAGGGTCTTAAAACAGCACTGCCTTAAACAGCTGTTTATGATGCCTATGAGATTAGAAATATATCTACATAGCTGTTGAAAGATCAACTTCTGGTCATATATATGGAAGAAAATCAATCTTGTATTCATTGTGGACAGGAAAATATAAAAGTGAATAGGGCACCAGATGGACTGACAATATAACAACTACTTTTGAGAATATCTTAGAGATTAAAAAAGAATTGATTAGATTGTATCCCATTATTTTGACTAGTAGTGGTTGGGGTCAAGCAAAGGGAGCCAAGTTGGCTCAATGAGCTAAACCCTTAAAGTTAGGCTCGCTAACCTGAAGGTCCTAGGTACAATTCTGGCAAAGGTCTAGATGAACTTTCATCAGAGGGTCTGATCTGGAAAAAGTGTCCAGTCATTTAAAAAGGGGTTCAGACTGTTAAAGATCCCTCGACAGTTAGAAATTGCAAAAAGATAAGTCTTATAAAGCATGGCATTGTCTATCTTCATTAGACCATTAGGTGAAGAAAAGGACATAAAACTTCATTCATTTCTTTTCATAATCTTGCTTACTCTTTTTGAAACACCTTAAGGAGTCCAAAACTTTTTACTCTAGATTTTAGACAAGATTATGAATAACGGAGAGTAACTCTTAGTCCTACCTCATTTTATTCATTAATCCGCTAATCCTTTAATATCATCATGATAATCCTTGTTAATCCATTCTGAGTTAATCTATTTTACGAAACACTATGTACTAATCCAGTTTATCATACTGTGAACTCTCTAGAAGTCTATATAAGAGGATAACTTGTGATGTTTCTACAATGACTCTTTAGTGTTTATACCAGGTTATGATAACAAGATATATTTTCCATCATAACTGCGTATTTAAAAAAAGTTTATTTTTAATTATGTATAAGCAGTAAAATTGTGAGATTTGTCTTCAGTCAAAAACACAGTCTGTTATAAAGAATGGCCAATTCTTTGAAATGATCGCATTGAAAAAAAAGCTCAGTTCTCCAAGATATGTCTAGAACACACTTTCAAATTAATAATCCTGCACTGAAAAACAAACCAAAACTTTTCTCAAAGACAATTTGAGCATTAAAGGAGTCATATTACAAAATAATCCCCAAAAAAGAACAGAAGTAAACAATGTTTTAAGCCAAAATACATAACAAAACCCACTATACAGGAATATCTATAAAGAACTCCAGGATGGTCTGAACAACCTTCCAAATAAGGTCACTATGACAATCTCAAATCTTTCGTCATAATTCAAAGTCACAGAAACAGACAATTTCACAAAAAATTGTGTCTGTGTTTCTGATTGCACTATTGAAATCAGCACAAAAGAATAGAATAAATAAATACTGGATCCAAATGTATTACCATGGTAACATATTATCACTCCAATCCCTTAGTTGTTAACAAAAATGTCATTTCTTTGTTATTCAAACCAATGTAAGTTTAAGATGTCACATGAAATTTAAACTAAATCCATTAAAAAAATGACTTCAAATTTGTCTTAATAAACATTCCATATTCTAATCTTTTAAAAATCACATTAGAGTCACATTTGTTGAATCTATACTGTAATAATTCCAGATGCTGCAGTAATATAAAGAGAATTAATTCCTTTATTTCTGTAAATAATCCAACATGGATTCCTTCACATTGCTGCCAAATGTTGACACCTGATACTACTCTGAGACTTAGTTTTTCAATTCCGAAACCCTTTTGGAGAGGTCACACTTATCAACGGTAAATGCTGATTTGACAAAATATATGCCTTGAAATTTGTTTGAATAACTTCCTTTCCTAATGCCACTTTAAGTTTGATATCCCTTCAGAGAGTCCACAAAGCTTATATAATTATTTGGGTATGGCATGAACTACAAATAGAAATACCAATCCATTAAAAAAATGTACTATCAAATTTGTCTTAAGGAGATACATTCCTGATTGCCATTCTGTAGCTGAGTTTGTTAACTTTACATCACTTTTAGAGAGTTCACATTAATTCTGATTTTTAATTGGTACAACTAACAGTAACTTGGTTGGTCGAATATCCTTTTCAGAGAGTTCAAAAGCCTTTCTATTTAAGTTTTTTTTTTAAATTTCTGTGATACTACAGAACCCAACTCAATTTTGAGCACAAAAACTTAAAACCACTTCAAAAAATTCTCTCACATCACATGATCATTCAAGCAAATCCCTTTTCAATTGGCACAATATACATATTAGTTTTACGAAATAGATTCCCAAATTTGATCAAAACAGTCTGATGCACATTATAATTGTATCACCCACAGTCAGTAGAGGACAGCCACGAAATAATAAACGTAACGAAAAGTTCAGCAACAGAAAGGTTGCATAAATAGTTGGAGAGTTAGCGAAAAAGATCTTCTTACAAGGAGAGAATTCTAGTCTCTGTGCGTTTTTCTCGTACAAATATTTAATATGTGTATGTAGCCATCTGGTTTTGTGAGTTTGTAGAAAGTTAGAAAGAGAAGATGGAGGCAAGCGAGTACCAGACGCTGAAGGATATGTAAGTTTTTACTCATTACCCAATATTTCTTCTGTTTTAGATGTTCTTAATAGAGGTGTGCAACTTGATTTGAAACTTACATGTAAAGAATAAAACCCCAATGAACTTTTCATTCAAGGAAGTGTATCAATGATTAAGAGTAAGTATGTCATAATGAAAAGTGATACCAGGTGTCTAGAAGAGTAGAATGCACTGCTTGACAACAATTAACTCACATTAGCAAGTATGTCATAATGTATAGTGGTATCAGGTCTCTAGAAGAGTAAACATACACTGCCTAAATCCATTGGTTTGTAAAATCTTACAAAGTTTATACTTTATATTGTGAGGTTAGTGACAATCTGTCAATAAAAAAAGGCAAAGACAAAAATTTGCTTCATTATCATACGAATTTTAGCTTTAGTATTGCACACCTCTACCTTATAGAGTTACATTACATGAAATGGTTCTCTGTAGAAAGAATTATTGTAAAACCAATTAACATTAGACCTGTTGTTGAAAAATTATTTTTTAGAATCTAATTTCTGTTTGTCCTAGGCCTTATTTTATTAGCAGTTTTTGAATTGTCTTCACTGAGATTGGATTTTAATCCATAGTTAGAACGTTATTCCAATATTTTTTGCTATTTTTTATGTCTATAGAGTATTTATTACTCACAATTTGTTAAAACTGGAAAATCATTAAATATGGCAACATGCATGTCCCAGATTGGTTGTCTGTAGTTACACAAGCGTAGTTTGTATTCATAAGCGTAATAAAACGCTCTTCTATTTTTTAGTTAGAACAACGATATTTATCCACATTCAGTATTGCAACACATGCAGCTAAAATATAGCAATTTTTGGGGATCATGAATGCTGTGCAGATCTTAAAATAGCAACAACTGATGTTAAGGTATTCCCAGGAAATTTATTTCAAATATATTTTCCGACAATAATTGGTTAAATAATATAATGTCTTTATGCATGGTTAGTTAAGTATATACAGAGTTGGTATGTTAGGTAGAAGAAATAGATGCCAAACACCTGCGCATTTGCAAAGATTTTCATCTTCAATCCAGAAATGGCAAATTTTTCTTAGGATTGTTCAATCAAAGAAAATTTATTTTTCGACAATGTGTCTCTTTCTTGAAAACACTTACAGATGTCTTTCACTCAATTTAAATAGAGATTTTAAAAACAAGCTGTACTTTAAAACATAAATATACTTACTGTAGTGTTTAAAAATTAAATGTTTTAAAAACAGAATTTCAACTCAACCATTTAACATGTTTTAAGAACAATTTTGTGAGTGCAGTGCACTGAATGAAGAGCAAAAGACATTACTATCGCAGTAGCTTAGTTTTATTGAAATCAAAATGTCTGACTGAAACTTGTAATGGAGTAAATTGATGCTATCAGTGTAACTGATACACATGCAAAGTTTATAAAACATCTTTACAATCCCTTTCAGAAATACACTATAAATCTGTAAAGACAATTTTTGAAAAGAAATGGTAAACTGAAAACAATATTTAAGAGTAAGGGAACTAAAGATTCGTTCAAATAACAATTGAATCGAATTGAAGAGGATCTCAGTGCAATTTCAATCCCCTTTTCAGACCTGTACAAAACTGTACTTGCAAGACAATTGAATATTATTGCTACACTGAAAAAAACGTGAAATAACAATAGGTTCTCACATCAATACAATCTTCAGAGATGATCACAATTAAACTATCAAGATAATTGGAAATAACTGCTACGAGTAAGGACACTGAAATTACGTTAAAATAACAAGAGACTCTCACATTGATTTCAATACAATCTTCAGAAATGTTCACAATTATACATGCAAGACAAATGTTGATGGAATTGGTACTTCAATTTGGAATAAAAGGACCATGAGTCAGTCCTGTTGAAAAGTATAGAACTCTCAGATAATTCCATCCCATTCCTGCGATACCTAGATACCAAGCTAGGAATAGTACCAATGACTCATAGATCATACTGAAACCAAGTCTATTTATTCTATCAGAGTTAATGATTGTTCAATGTCGTCTGGTACTACTATAATAAGATTATTTGATAAAGGTTGTTTTAATATGATTAGGTTCTGACCAGGGTCTGGGTTAGAAATAAAACGAAGAAATGCCTGTGCTAGTGAAGATTAGCAACATCATACAGTATACAATAAGGTACATTTTAACATTGATTGTAAAACCTCCTTTGTTGTTAAGGTTGTATAATACAATAATATAAACTATGGGAGTGGCAGCCACACTAGAGGGTGTATAGTCTGTAGAACGGGACCTCAGTTTATTGTCCAATTCATAGGGTTACTATTATCATAAGACTATCATAATAGACACCTTGGAACTCTGATTTGCTAGTGTTATTAGTGTTAACAGCAAAATATAGCAAATCTCTTGAAGTAAAATAAAAAGTGGATGACATGATGGCTTGTTGCAAGATAATAAGAATACTTTCTTACAGTGGGTAAGGTCAAATCTAGTGTTAGTGTTCTGTGTTAGTATTAACACCACCACATAATACGACATTTCAACCCATTCTTCGTGTTAATAAACAGTGTACTCTGAGTAATCCGACACACTTGATAATCCGACATTATTTTGCAGTCCCAATATATGTTGGATTACTTAGAGTACACAGTATGATAATACTATATTTACCGCGTAACAATAACACGGAACACTAACATGAGATTCGTCCTCACCCAGTGTTCAACTATGAAATGGCTAGAAAAGCAATTTATTTCTTCACCAAAAAATATTCTGATCATAAACAATCAGCTGATTTAATCAACCAATCAGAATGTGTCTTAACACCTCGTTAAATTCTCATGAAATATCCACATCCGTTTGCCAAAATTAGATCTCAATCTGATGTGCCTCATTACAAAAAATAACAGTTTTTATTTTCTCTGTTCAGGTCAATGAGTTTCTGACTAATGTGGCATCTAAGAAATAATATTCATGACTTTTTCTATAATTTTCAATTTACATGTATAAGAGCACCATAATTCTATTATTTTCATATTTGAAAACTGAGATTGAGTTTTTTATAAAATTATAAAAGATGATAGCTCTCTTGGGGCTAGAAAAGCTGCAATAAAAAATAAATTCTGAATATTCTATTTGTCTCGAAAGGATTGGATTCACTATTATTCCCAACTAGCTGTCCTGATGTGGATTATCTATCCAAAAAACTTGCTCATGTTTTAGTTTTTATGTAAGAAAGTCCATGTTCGTTATTTCAGTAACTTTGCTCATATGCCTGAAGACTATTCAAAGTTTTCTAAAACTAGCTGTACTCATGAGGGTTTTGTGCCCAAAACAGCTGGATCAATTTGAGCTTTTTTTACAGGTTAACTGTATATATCTTTGATGGGGCCGTTTTAGGGTAAAAACCTGTGCATTATACACAGAATTATACGATACTTTGCTTGTACATGTATTAAAATGTCTCTTAAATTAATCTTCCTATTTAAAAGTCCTCTTGAGATGTTTTTTTATGAATCCAAGCATGAAACGAGTGGCACCAGAGTCCTAACTATAGCAGGCCCAAAATTAACAAAAAAAATGGGCCTTTTGGTCTATTAAAGTAAAAGCGATTTCTTTGATTGTGTTGTCAATCTGACAAGTAAATGAGAAATTTATTAGATATTTGGTACCACTCTACATAAAACAGTTTGATAAATACCATCTATAAAATAACTCAGAACATTTTATCTTAGAAATATTTCTTGTCACTTATAAATAGCCATATTTGTCATACAGTATTCATCTTTTAGTTTTCTCAATTTCTATAATGTTATCCAAAATTTTTTTTTCACTTAAAATACTCGTAGATTTTTTCATGTCTTAGTTCTCTTCTCTATTTCTATAATGAAATCCCAAAACTTTTTATCCAAATATCTTTTTTTTTTCACTTATAGTCGTGATTTATTCATTTCTTTGTTCTTCTCTCTATTTCTATAATGTTATCCAAAACTTCTTTTTTTTCACTTAAAATACTCGTAGATTTTTTCATTTCTTTGTTCTCTTCTCTTTTTCTATAATGAAATCCCAAAACTTTTTATCCAAATATCTTTTTTTTCTTTCAAATAGTCGTAGGTTTATTCATTTCTTAGTCTTCTCTTTCTATTATGATATCCCAAAATCTTTTTATCCTAAAATCAGTATTTGTCACTTAGAAATTATAACTTGAAATAGTGATGGTTTTTTTCATTTATCATTTTATTTGAAATAATAATTCACTGCATATTTTGATCTTTTTTTTTGTCGTCCAATAGTACGATCAACTTAATTGAACTGTAGTAGAAAAAAATTCAGACTAATGATCTACTGTTCCTTTTTCAAACATTTAGGATTTAAAAAAAAATTTAAGCCAAAACATGGTCTATGCCAGGCCTTCTCAAGATAACTTCCTGAAGCACCACTTCAGTGAAAATATTTAGCATGAAGCTGTTGCAATGCACCACTACAAGATGAGAAGGCCTGGTCTATGCCTTCAAAGATATTTCACGAATTTAAAATTTATTGCTTATTTTAGAAAATCAGACTAAAGATTGGGGACTCGTATTTCACAGTGATGAAGATTTGATCAATTTAGATAAAAAAAAACTGAAACCACCAATTATGACAGAAAGAGAAGAAATTTGAAAACTTGAACCTAGTCTATACATATTGTAATTGTTTAATAAATTATTAAGAAAACTTATAACCAACTATAGAAAAATAAAGTGCTAAAAGATCAGTGACTTTTATTTCACGCCATGTTGAAGATTCAATCTCTTTAGAGTAAAAACAGAAACCACGAATCAAGATAGAAAGAGGAGAAATAAAAATCAATGGATTGAATTGAAATCGTGTTTTTTTCTCTGCAGGAAGAGTTTACCAAACAACATGTGTTTCTTTCTCTCAATTTACTAAGTCATTGATTTCTGTGTCACATCTATTCACAAACTGTCAGTTGTAAGTTTTAAGTGAATGTAAAGAGGTTATCTAAACTTTTTCATGTGTATCGGGGACACCGATAGGATCAATAAACACAATTTTAATTTTCAATAAGATGTCTTTAAAAAATAGGCTTCAATACTGAAATTCATCACAAACTGTTTTGTAAGTTCATAGAAACTGTGTATGTGTATCAAGGTTACTGTTGTATTTGACTAAAATCAGAATCCTCTGTCACCAAATACAAAACAGCTATAGTATTACATTTAATTTTAGTCAAAATGCACTGAAGAACATCTGATTTGCAAAAAAAACCAATACAGGTAGAGTTCATTAAAAGTTATGAACCCAACTCAAAACCAAGGAAAAAAAATTTCAATGCAACAAAAGCTTAATGAGCTTAACTTCTTACAGTAAAGTTCATCACCAGAAAATCTTAATACCTCTGAAAGCCCTAGCCAAATAACCTGCATATACGACAGAGCCATAAAAACAATGAATAGTTTAGTAGCCATTAATATATCACCTCATTTGGCCTCGGAGAAATAAATCATTTTTATGAATGGAATTATTTCTTTTGACAGTTGGAATGAGGTGAGAGGGGAAAACTATAATAACACATAACAAATAGTACTATAATAAATCTACTACAACAGAATGACTAATAACTCCATTAGCATAACCCCCCTCTAGCATCTATTGATCCACTCTTCAGAAAAGGAGATTGAATTCTTGTTAGCAAATATCCGTTAATGAGCATGATAAATACATTGATAGAATGACCCACTTACGATAATGAATAGAAATGTTTCAATGTTTGTGATTTATTTGGAGTTTTGGTTTCAGATACAAATGCTTAAGTGGTCTATCAATAACGATTTGAAAAGACAAAGCATAAAAAAGTTTTCGACCTCATCGATAAGTGCCATTTTGATGTTTTAGAATTTGAAATGAAATGAATGGAGTTCTAAGTACTACTCTTCTGTGGTGATTATTTAGAAGGTAGAATTGCTTACACTCAATAAATGATTATCAAATATATTCATATTAATCACAAATTCCTATAACAGAGGAAATCAATAAAAATCTATACTTCTGTCCTGTCACACAACAATCTTTTTTGGCCTTCTATTACTTATTCAACGTTCAGATCTAAACTTTGAAGAAGTAATAGAAAGACAATAAAAAAAAGTGATCATAAACTACTGAAGTGTTTCTGAAGAAGGCATTTAGCCGAAAAGTTAGACGACAGGACGATAATATATACTTTCAAATATTTTCTCTTGAGAAACATTCCAAATGAAATGAAATCACATTTTGAATTTTTTATTTCTGCTCTTGATATCAGTGAACAGTTTTGAGATGTTGACGTCTGCTTGCAAATAATGAACAGGATTCCATTCCAAATGCATTTTCTCTTGCTTTAAGCCAATTTCTGATGTCACAAGACATGCTTTCATCTCATGCATACTACATATTAAAATTTCTCCTGTATCAGAACATTTTTAATGCCACAAGAAATGTGTTTGTGATTTTGCTTGACCATAGATAGAAACACATGCAGCAACTATTGATTCTTTACAATCAGTAATCAGTTGATGTTGATACAATGACCTCCCTAGAAGATAATGGATAATCCATTTCCCTCCCACGGACACCATTACTCTAATCTGACATGTTTAATTTATGATTTGGACTAACCAACTGCCTTCTTCATCAATCTTAATAGCTGTTGTTTAGGAGAGAAATGAATCACTTTAAATTGACTGAGATTCAGAACGCTATTACATGTAGATATATTCAGAACATGTGAGATGCATGTTTATGTTCTACATTTCTGTTTCTTGAAATGATATGAAGACAACATTATCATTATCTATTGGGCAATGGGGCACTCTTTCCTATCCAAATGACAGGGTCACACTTGTTTATATGGAAAATGAATAATTGCCTACAGATCATCAGTTTTTCAATCAAATGATACATAGGAGAAATTTAAAGATATCATAGTCGTGGATCAACCTCAAACCATGCATTAAGATTCAAATCAGTGAAACGTATGAGAATATCAGGTCAATGCACGTGTTCACTTCACTTAATAAAAGAGAAAACACAAGTTCCATGCTTAAGAAACTAACAAAGTTGATACATAGGAGAAACTTTCAGACTGAATTATTTCAGATCAATCATAACCATGCTCTAGTGAAAGACTGTCATGCTTTAGGAATCCTTAGTCTTGAATTACAAGTAAATCAGTCAACTAATAATTGATATATAGGAGAAACTTTATCAATCAAAACCATGCACTAATATCATTCAATTCAATGGAATAATGAATTCTTCTATCAAGTTAATACATAGGAAAAACTTTTGAGATTAATTTATTTACTGGAGCAATCAAAACCATGCACTAATATTGAAATCCATGAAACTCATAACACTGTCATGCTTAGCAATTATAATTCTTCAATCAAATTTCAATCAACCAAACGAGGTTATAAAATCAGAACAATGCAGATTGATGCAGCAAGCCTAGAATTGATAATATCCTAACCTCAAATCAATAAGAGTCATTCGTCTTGGTCGAACCTGGACACACGGTCTTTTTCGCGGAATCTGGGGAGTTCCATAAATATTCTGGACATTAAACAACCGCTGACCGTTAATCGATGGAGACTCTTCCGTGGACGTCTCCATCTTTTTGAAGGAAATTTTCCAGGAATTGGGCAACTTCTTCATAAATTCTGATAGTGCCTTACATTTCTGTCGGAATCTTCAAAAAACGTCTCCACATTTTACTCACGTGGATAGAACATTAATCCTAAAAACATGATAAAATAAATTTCAAACATTGGCCATATGTGTATCATGGACATTGATAGCATCCATTTAAATTTTCCAGCCATGCATCTCTGGGTCTTGCAATTTCCAAAACTAACCACTTTCTGATGACTTTATTCAAAAGTCCCTATGATATCATAAGCAACTTTTGAAATAGTGATGTCATTAAATGCTGGTAGCTTTTTTGAAGTGGAATTGCTGGACCCACAGACTTGAGACTGGAAACTTAAATGGTGATGCTATTGTTGTCCAAGAATAACATTTAGTGAGACTGAATATAGTCCCTCGTCTATTTGACACCCCTTTAATCTCAAGTGAACTCTGCCACACATGCATATTTTCAATTAATTTAAAACTATATTACGTATGTTTTGTAGAGTTCATTTGTAATATTAGGGGTGTTTTTTGTTGCCCTGTATAGAAATATGAACTAACAACTAATTTAAACTTACATGCTTTGAAAGGAGAGTTTACCCTGTTTTGAACAACATAATTCCATATCATGCACAGAATGAGTGAAGGTTAAATTGTTAACAGAAGTCAAAACCTAAAAGTTAAATTTCGCATTTTCAGATCGAAACAATAAATCCAGAAACATTGTATGACACAAAACTAGAACAAATGAATAATCCAAACAAATTACTTTTTTGATGATATAGGCAGGGTCATGTTATGTTATTGTCTGTCAATAGAAACACTAGGCATAACTTTACTCTAGGTTATATTATAGAGCTTTGGGGCACTGTTGTACTACTGTCTGCTTATAGAAACATCAGACATCACCAAACTCTTGGGTGCATCCTGGAGCAACTGTTTTACAATTGTTTCTTTATAGAAACACCAGACATCACTTAACTCTTGGTTTTATTCTAGAGCTATGGCATACTGCTTTACAATTGTCTGTTTATAAAAACATCAGACATCACCTAACTCTTTGTTTTATTATAGAGAGTGATCCACAGAAACACCAAGCATCTCGTGACGAAATCCACAGAACACCAAGCATCACATGACACCAAAGTAAAAAATCCAGACAAATTCACTAGAATTTCTTCCGAATGTAGATTCGATGTGTATATATGTTGATTTCCTTCTAGATATATCCAATCAACATTCCAGCAACATGACGCATTAAACAAAACAACTCGAACACAAGGAAAATTTAAAAATCGTGACACACACTCAGTGGACTATGATTGTAAATCACAACAGATGTAAATAAATGGGAATAAAACATTTAGTAAATTATGTCACATCCTGCGTTGAAGTGAGCTATAGCCTCCATCTTTCCTGTTCATGGCTGTACTTGGTTCATTTCCTTACAAAGGTCATTTTCTCAGAATGGTCATACTTGATTACAATTTATTCACTTCCTTTTTTGACTGTGTTGTTCACATGTTGTCTTTATCTGGTACACTTGAATCTTCATTAATATACAGTTTTTTCAATCAAATATTCCTCTAGTTCATTATTTCTAACAATTGTGGCATAAATATCCCGGGCTGGGTGATTCCCTTTTTTTATATATATACAGTATCAAAGAATTATATTCATCCGAATCTTATCTTAAGCACCATCTATCCCATAATAAGTTTGTATCATCATATCCTCAACACTTGACTTGTATTATTTCCTTCCCATGTTGACAATAAATAATTAATTAAAGGAAATTTTGCTCATGTGAACACCTTTATTAAACAATCACCTTCAATATACGACGACCGCAATAAATTCACCCTATGGCACAATCCATAATATTTCAAGATCTATAATGTCTACAAGAATTTCAATAAATCATATCAAACCATATATACTGACCTAGTATGGATTCGTGGTACCATCAATAAGAAGTAATTTAAATTTCAAGTACTAACGATCTAGGTTTTTAACAGTCTTTTAAAGATATCAATTATTCATCTCAAACAAATTTCCTGTTACATTTCCTATACTGACACTATTATAGAATCTATAGAAAATCTGTAATATTCCACGAATTGTAGTGCCATCCATAACAAGTGTATAAAATTAAATAGCCAAGTACCGGTACTAGCAATCCAGGACTCTAACAGTTTTTTTAAGGTTATCAAATTTTCAGCTTAAACATATTTTCTTTTGCACAGCCTGATACTGATAAAGTACAGAATCTTGGCACCATCCAATCTCTTCCAGGAAATTAATTTCACTTTGTCCTATTCTGTTATCGGTTAAGAATCATGGCATAATCTTAACTGTTCCAGGATATTCTAATTATCTCTTCCAGGATCTGTCCTATCCTGATTTTGGTTAAGAATCGAGGCACCATCCAATTTTTTCCAGAATTTTATTAGTCTATTCTATATAGAATATCAAAGAATCACATTTGCCTTGACATTGTCTTATCCTGATTCTCATATACAAACTTGGCACTCTTGCAGGATTTTAAATCTTACTCTGTCCTTTCCTGATCATATTTTTTTTTCCTTTGTCTGATCCTGATTCTCATATAGAAATTTGGTACCGTCCAATCACTTCCAGGAGCTTAAATATCCTGATCATGTACGAACTTGGCACCATCCATTCTGTACATTCCAGGATTCCTAAGTGTTGTATCAACCTTACTTCTATTCAAGCTGTATCCTAACTAAAGACCTAGTATTAGTCAGCTGAAAGTCGATTCTATATTCTACATACAAATAACGAGTAATCATCGGTTCACAAAAATCAATATCTACTCTCTTTAAACATCTATTTATATATTACACAGCATAGAAATATCATAACACAGCCTGTAACACATGGTCAAACTTCAGTAGGGACCCAGGCTGAAAAGGTCAGTTGTCTAAAGATCTCTACTTGTCAAACTTCAGTAGGGACCCAGGCTGAAAAAGGTCAGTTGTCTGAAGATCTCTACTTGTCAAACTTCAGAAGGGACCAGGCTGAAATAGGTCAGTTGTCTGAAGATCTCTACTTGTCAAACTTCAGTAGGGACCCAGGCTGAAAAAGGTCAGTTGTCTGAAGATCTCTACTTGTCAAACTTCAGTAGGGACCCAGGCTGAAAAAGGTCAGTTGTCTGAAGATCTCTACTTGTCAAACTTCAGTAGGGACCCAGGCTGAAAAGGTCAGTTGTCTGAAGATCTCTACTTGTCAAACTTCAGTAGGGACCCAGGCTGAAATAGGTCAGTTGTCTGAAGATCTCTACTTGTGAAACTTCAGTAGGGACCCAGGCTGAAATAGATCTGTTGTTTGAAGATCTCTACTTGTCAAACTTCAGTAGGGATGCAGGCTGAAAAAGGTCTGTTGTCTAAAGATCTCTACTTATCAAACTTCAGAAGGGACGCAGGCTGAAAAAGGTCAGTTGTCTGAGGATCTCTACTTGTCAAACTTCAGTAGGGATGCAGGCTGAAAAAGGTCTTTTGTCTAAAGCTCTCTAGTTATCAAACTTCAGAAGGGACGTAGGCTGAAATAGATCAGTTGTCTAAAGATCTCTACTTGTCAAACTTCAGTAGGGACCCAAGATGAAAAAGGTCAGTTGTCTGAAGATCTCTACTTGTCAAACTTTAGAAGTATTAAGAACTATTTTAATGGTGAAAATATATTTGTATTATGTACTGAAAACTATCCAGCTGAACTCTGATCTGGCTTAAAGTTGTGTTACACAGGCAAGAAAATTTGCCTCTTTCAACAAGCAAAGTAGAAGTCAAACTGTTCATATGATTGATTTTTTCAGAAGGTAAGGAAATTTAGCCTAGGCTTTTTGTGATTTCCAACTGTCATTAATGAAAATGTACACACTAAAACCTAAGGAATTGTATCTTAAAATAGCAACAAATGACATCAGGGTATTCCCAGAAAGACATTTCTTTGGCTGGATTATGACTTTTATATACATATATAGTTTGTATATCTGGTACTACAGTCACGCACTTTCATACAGATACGTATTCATGTGCATGTAGTGGACAAAAAGAGTCTAGGACTTATTCTACAATTACTTGCATTTCAATGCATTTGTAAATTAAAAACAGATGTCAACTTGACATTAAGCAAGTCAATATGGCGATATCAAAAGAAATACCGTGAGTCAGTATTGATCAGGAATCAAAGTAAACACACATGCAGAAAATTTCTAGAAAGTTGATTAATTAGGTCATAATCTATCAACATCCTTGTCAACAAATATCACACGAACGATTGGAATCATACATAAGACAAGACAGAAAATCAATCTTGGAAACAAGGACAGGAGGTGTATCTAAACATACCAACATCTGATCTTCTTATATTTCATATCTTCAAGCATCATCACAATGTCAGGTAATAATGATCTTCTTCCAATACCTTGACTACAATAACCACCTTTCTTGAATCACAGACATATATACATGCAGTAATTTGATTGTTTTCTATGCTTGCGAATACAGCCAATTGTAGCCCTTGACAGAAATTTAAATAATCTTCAATATCATGTCAAGGCCTTTGACTGGCTGTAGCTGCTTGTGTACAAAAAAGTGGCTATTGCAGTCAAGGTATAAGCATGAAGTTAGTAACAGCTTGAAATTTTGAAGATGAAAGAAAATGGGTCTATTGCAGTGAAGGTTTCAAGAATGAAGTTAGTAATTGCTTGAAATTGTGAAGAGGTATAAGAATGAAGTTAGTAATTGCTTGACATTGTGAAGATATATAAGAATGAAGTTAGTAATAGCTTGACATTGTGAAGCTGTATCAGTATGAAGTTAGTAATTTCTTGACATTGTGAAGATGATATCAGATATTATTAAATCTAAAGGAAGGCAAGATCGGAAATCAATCATCAATACACAGACAAGATGGGGTGGGGTGTATTTAAACATACCATCAACTTCTCATCTTATCTAATCATCAAACAACATGCTTCTTCCTTCAAACACTTCAAATACTTGACAATTTTCATCAAATAACATTAATGATTTGTAAGAGTTAGGAAATAAACTTTCATTGAAATCTGTTGAAATTTAGAAAATTACAAGAATGCAACAAAATTGATAATTTGTAATACTTGAAAGATAAACTTTCATTGAAATCTTTTGTAAAAGCATACTACAGAAATTAAGTAAATTGGAAGAAATTCAACATAATGGAAATTTTCATCAAAATCTGAAAGTATTCTAGTACAAGCCTCTTTGACCACTAAATCAGATAAACCTTAACCCTTGGAAATAAAATGTAGTTTCCTTTACAGCTTTTTTAAAAATGGAATGGTTATAAAATCATGCAAAAATTCATATAATGATTAGTACTGAAGTCAAAATGCAGAAGTAACATAAGTTTATACCTTTCCATAATCCTACATTAATCCGTATTTAATACTAATCCAATATTCACGAAGGTTAACCATCATTACGTCATTATAGCACTGAAATATAATATGATTCATAAACAACAGAGGATAAAATTTGGAAGCCATTTATTTTTTAACCAAGTAACTGCTAATTTTACAGAGTGGCCAATCTATCGTTAATTAACCTCCATTTTCGCACAGGAGTCCAAAAGACAAAACTTACTAAAGAACAAAATGTGAAATCTGCAGAAATTGGCAACATTTATTCTCATATGACCTGCCTGTTAGCAGAGATTACATACAAAAAGATCTATAGGACACAATATTCACCATAACGAGGGCACAGCACCCTTCAATACAACCAGTAATAAGGCAAGTAAGATAGTTCATGCCTTAAAGAGAAATTTCCCAATTTTCATAAGCAGAAAATGAAGAACATAAAATTAAGAACTTAAATGACAATCATAGCAAACCAAAAACAATCTGAATATAACAGGTACTATATTGGCTAGATATTCTTTTTCTAATATAAGATCAGCAGATCCGAAATTATCCCAATTTCTCAATAAAGTATTTGTTCCACCCCAGGCTATATCTGAATGAATCAATCAAAACAAAGGACCCCATCATACTAGATTTTAGTGACCTTATAGCCTGTTATTGTGAGATGTCAACAATCGTAAATGCAAAATGTATTTTCATCTCTTTTCAGTGCACCATTCATTAACACAATGAGAATGCAGCAGTATATAAGAAGGGAGACAATCCTTTTCAACTCTGTAATAAGTCAATATCCTGAATGCCAAATTCTCAAACGCAAAAATGACATTGATTTGGAAATAAACAACATAAGTTATTGGACTCTACAAAAGAATTGCTGAGTCCGATAGCAGAGTCTCTATAGTTGATAGCAGAGTCTCTACAGCTGATAGCAGAGTCACTACAGCTGATAGCAGAGTCACTACAGTTGATAGCAGAGTCTCTACAGTTCCTAACAAAACTTGTAGTAGATTTAAAGGTCTTCTGTACTAACAATTACACAAAATCAAAACAAAGTGAACTATATAATTTGTAAGACCATTGAAAGAAAAACTATATTTTACATGGATAACAACTTTCTACCAGTTGGTCCTTGGCCAAACTATTTGGCATTGATCTTTTGGGGCTGAAGCCCACACATTTACTGGAATTTTGAGTGAAGATGATTTATTCAAGTGGAGAACACATACAAATATTTACATTTTTCTCACTGCCTTTAATAAACCAGTTATGCAGACTGATGTTTATTTTTTGATAAACTGCAGTTTGTCAAGTGACACTATGACATAGGCACAACAATGACAAAATCTCAGATCCCATATTACTGGTCATTTATCTTGAAATATAAATATAAGAATTAAACATTGGTCTAATAAGCATTATTGGTGTGTAAATGCAATAGATCACACCACAAACATACATAAACACCATTGTCAATTATATAGTTTGTCACGTGATTTATTGCATTTACACACCAATAATGCTAATGAGATCAACATTTAAATCTGAAATAAATTGTTATTAAAGAAGTGAGTTATACCATAACATATCCCCTGTCTTTTATTCTCCAAAGTGCTAATGTTTTGAATAATTGCTAATTCTGTGGGCACACAAACTGTTTTGATCAGCAAATCTTGATTTAAGTCTATCGTGTGCCGGAGCTTTCCTGACAAGATTATCGAATTTCCGAAACATTTTGAACATCAAACCAGTTTGATATTTGTCACTTTTTCTTCTCCTCAGAGAATGTTTTCTTTGTATAATTGCACTCATGAAACAAGACTACACATAGGGACATCAACTAATCATTCATTTTCACTTCAATTGTATGATTATCATGTGAATAATTAACTTAGCAAAAAACACAACCAACTAGAGATTTTTTGTCTTTTCGTCTGTCTGTAGAGTCAGTGAAAATCTCGACAAGACTCTAGGTTGTGACAAAAAATCACTGGCCAAATCTGTTTGTGTGTCTACAGCATAAATTATCTTCACTTGACTACATCTCTGATATACTATAACAATATGGATTATAACAAGCCTAAAACAGTTAAACATCTTGAAAAATCATTCTCTATAAAATATAACACAAGACATTAAAGTTGGTTTCCCTTATTTTCATATATACATATATATAAGTTAATTGGACCGGTAATACTTATATCAATAGAATGTAGAGGTGTTCTAATGACTGGGAAAAATACCAGATGGTCCCACAAGTCCTTAATCATCTCGTAATTAGGCTATTTATGACGGGATTTCCCTCGGTAGGGTACTACCATAGGTATGTACGTCAAGTCTCAAATGTCATTAATCTTTTTTTTGATCATCCAGTCTGTTAATTCGGTACATAACCGGACGTTGTGGTTGTTAAGTATGCAGGCATGCATAACAACAATGACATTTTGGTATTCCAATTATTATCTCTATCAAAAGGCAATAAAAATATCATTTGGTAAAACATTAATTTTAATTAATTTAAATAAGTTTTAACTCACAAATAATAAAATACAAAGTCAATTCTTATACGCCTTCATTCAAATGACGTCATTTGGTCACGTGAACAAACATGGATTCTAAATTTAGTGTTTCAAAGCAGATCAGAGTAAAATTGATTCCACAAGCATTTCTACGTCCAGATAGGTCTTTTGAACTTGAGAATACATGAATTATTCATTAGAAACCCCAATAAATCAATTAGTAAGCTTAATTTGGCTCTAATTAATGAGGGAAACCAACTTTAATCGTGGAAAAAAAAAACACACTCCTTTAATACATGGTACATAACACAAGTTATATCTTTTTTCATCCCATTCAAATGAAGCTTATATCATTGTCTGTTTCAATTGCATTTCATATCGCAGGTAGCAGTGATGAATTAACAGTTCCCATACACATACATCAGCTAGATAACTTCTCATTTCAAAAACATTTTCAGTCAAAATAATTCTACTACAAGAAAATACTAAACATTAATTCCCAAATCAACAAAAGTGGATCTAAGGGTTTAAAAAGTTCAAACATCAAACGAACGTTGACAAGTCTAAAATAAAGACATGGTGTAAAAGGTCAATGCAACCTTTGAACCTAAAGGTCAACTTGTTCCTTTCCATACTAGGAAAATTCCTAGTATATGTTTAAAGAATTAAGGGATCACAGAGAATCCCAAATGGTCTGTAGTAAAATTTTCTGTGAGAGCACCTCAACACATCACTGTAATCAGTGGCGGCCATATTTTTAAGGTACTATATCCAGATTGTCAAGCCTAAGAAAACAAAATATGCAATGAAATCTCTTAACACCGAGAAACAGCACATAATGGGCAGTAGTATTTCTTGGTTTGGTCAGATTCTCCTATATGTGGCCAGTTTTTTAATAACTTTCAACAACAAATTTTACAGCAGTATATTTAATTGTCAGAAGAAAATTTACCTCCTTTATATACAAATATTTGATCAAGTGTTTACTTATCTTTCATTCAACCTATTTTAATTTCTATTTGACTGCAGTTTAATTTGATTTTAAAAATAGGTCAATTTCACTTTCCTTATTGTATTAAACCACAGGAAAATTTCTACTGAGATCTAGGTTTGAATTGATCACATATTCAACTTGTCATATACTTTACTTTAGGTTGTAGGAAATGGTTTTCCATCATTAGGGTTGGCTTGGGACTGGAATTAACGTAAATAGTCTTCAGAAGTAGGCTAAGTTGCATGAAAATCAAATAATTCCATTAGAATACACAGGACTGGCCTACAACTACAAGATGGCGTCATAATAAGAACCATTAGCAGACGATGAGTGATATTATATGTTGACCAAACCTTCCCATCCCTACTGTCCAGACGCCATCCTACCTCTTTCATTTTAATAATGGCCAAAAAACATGAAAAACAGTTATAATAACCAACACAGCAGCTGTTGAGTGATACTTCTGTTTCATAACTGTCCCCCAGCCTCCCTGTTCTGAACCTTTTCATATCTTCTTGTACATGGCAGACACAATAATGGCCAAGAAAACATGATAAATAAACAAGATGGCCTCATAATAAGAACCAACATTAAGTGAGATACTATTGTTGACCAAATTGTCAAACAGTGAGAGAGTGTGAAACAACAATGTATGACATGTCTACAATCAACTACCATTACATTTATACAAACTTACTACTGACTCACTCACTGGATTCCACCATTCTACAACTTCTAGTCATTTTTCTTACATTTCTCACATTTATCTTTTGTTTTACTTTTTGTTTTTGTCATTTTTGCTTAAAAGTGTAAGAAGAAAACCTTAATAGCATTACTAATTGTCTAAACAATTCAGAATTAGATGCAGTGTGTTATTCAAAAACAATTGACCTCTTACTGACATTTTTAGCACTTTAAGTCTGTTTTTGAAGGTTCTGTTTTGGGGAGGGGAATGAGGGCACCATGTTGGGCTAGGCATGTAATTTATAAATCTGTAGGTTACATCAAATTGCTGCTTTTACTGACTCCAGCCTCACCTTATGTCATACACAAACCGGCAAACCTTTCATTATAATGTTTATCACATGACAGACATATTTTCAACACATGTTGGCCGGACTGGATTGACATAACCATATAGGCTACATTCATTACACAAAGAACAGACAGGATCAGGGCCTAATAAACAACAGTGGCCAACTGTTTACTCACATATCAGTTTTACACTAGACCCATGCTTGATATAGCCACACTCAGTTACATTTGAATATCAATAAATTTAAAGTGACTGCATATTTAGAAAGACTATCAAACAAAGAAACCAGAACTGAAACAAGCTAAAATAGATTTTATAAAGAAACCAAACTACTTACTTCATTCTAAACCTTGTGTTTATATCCTATTAATCCATTATAAATAATCCTTTAAGAGTATAACAGTCAAATTAGCTCGTATACTATACAGTGTTCATTGTACACAACAACATTACACAGAGCTGCTACTAGTCAATGTCAAGGTCTCTCACCTTCATTACAAGGTCAGGGTTCAATAGAGTATACTGTACTACACACCTCTAAGTATCGTATTACCACCTTTTAATGGACTGATAAAATTTAACTTTTGTATTTAAAAATGTGAAGTATTTAAGTGATTAAAAGGAAATCAAGTTTGACTGCTTTCAAAGTGATAGGTCTACAGTTAACTGATAAATTCAAAAAAGGAAAATGCTGGTTTGCAAATCATTCAACCTTCTTTATGATGTCTTTTCTATATATTATAGATTCTCTAGAAGAGACAAGTTAACTTTTAAATAATAATTCAAAAAAAGCATGTAATTGACGTTTTAAATTTCGACAGCGAGCTGTAGAAAGTAAACACTATTATTGATAAGTTTAGCTAAAAATTTTCATTTCTGAGACTAAGGTATGATTGGTCAACATGTCTCTTTAAAGAAGCATTTCTAAGGTAGATCTAAGCATGTCACACATCATATTTGTAAAAAATGTCATTTCATGTTAGAAACATCAAAGAGAACTACCAACAGTGACCAATCTATTCAAAACCACTCCAGATAACAAATCCTATTATATCTATGAAATAAAAAGACTATAAAACAGTAGTCTGAGTTGATGTTTTGTTGGTGTTTTCACGCCCAGTAACCTATAACAGTGTCATGCTTCAATGATTGTTTGGTATTTCAGTAGACAGGTAGCCAATGTGACCAGTCAATTTGTTTCTGTTCATTATTCAAGGCCTCTGTTCTATCAATATTTTGCCAAACTGTTTAGGATTTCGAGTTCCGTTTTGTGCCTCCATTAGTATTTCATTCTTCCTTTATCCCTTTTCTACAAGTTTTTTGCAGTTTCAATAAAATTAAGTGTTTAAATCGGATTATCGCAAAGTTAATAACACCTTTTTACGTCTGCTATTTGCTTCATTTAAATATTGGAAGATGTTTTGGCCACTGGTCAGTCTTAATTTCGAAAACAAAGGGGCCACAATTTATTCAATAAAAGACAGGTGTAGAACAAGAGGGATGATGATATGATTGATCAGATTGTATTAATAGAATTAGTGGACCAACATGTCACCCTACAGAGATCCAATAGATATAAATATCTTCTGATCATTCACCCATAAATACCTGACTGTAATAGATTTTATAGACTGTCATACTCCTTGTTTATAGATCTCACTGTTACTCTATGTCCAGTCCAACTTTAAAGCCAGTCAATAAAATAGGTTTTTGATGTTTGTATTGTGTATTGGACATCCATAGCTTCGGTGTATCCATTCTGATTTTCTAGCTTATGTAAAAATATTAGCAAATTATGTTTTTGTGCACTTTGTTTTTGTAGACTGGCAGGTTGTTTCTGCCAATACCAATCAAGGAAAACTATGACTGGAAATGTATCCAACTTTAATGGAGTTTGTCGCCTTTAAATCTAGAGCCCAAACCCAAAGACTTTGAATTTTACTTAAATAAGAATTACGTCTGGTGTGACAGGATGCCACCTGATCCCACTGTCACTGAGTTTGTCAACTCAATATATAGCTAATATTGTTAATGTTATACTAATGCTTTCAGAAAGTCAACATATACAAATCTATTATATAAATGGACACTGGTACCATATGCAGGAGGTTTTCAAGCTTTTTTTTTTATCATAAACACTTATGTCTACTATTCGAATATACCATCAGTAGTAACTCCTATCATTTCAGAAAAAATTTGACAGATTCCCTATCACAAATAGCGTTTCAACCAGAAGAAATGACTAGAATTTTATCGCACTTAAAACTAAGAAATGTCTAAACCAGATGGTGTCCAGGGACTGCCTTTATTGTTCCTGTTTCATGAGAATTATTCCAAGAACTTTTTTTATTAAACTCTGCAAGTCTCACAGGAATCCTTTCAGAATACCAGAACCATGTTCCATAAATGAAGATGTCGTTTGACTGTCTACAAAGCGCCATTCAGACTATGAATTGGTTTCAGACGCGGGTCCCAGAAGGACAGTCATGCTTAATGAACCAATTTTCTGTCCTTATTCAAGTCAACTGACTATATTTATTTTCAAGTCATCCAGATAAAGAAAAGGTAAAAGATCAATGCACAGTGTTCTATAAAACTTGTAAGTCAACAACCACAGGTTGAAGACTGTATTAGGCTGGTGTTTATTTGACGTCAACCATCTGAAATCATTGAAAAGATATTGAACAAGTCTCTGGATTTAACAGAATACTACCTCTTAGAATGAACATTAAATTTTAAATCTCAAACTTGGTCAATATGAGTATATATTCATCAATTGGACATTACAAGATGGTATGACTTAAGAATAGAATATCTCTATATTACAGATATATCCATTAAGTAATTATTGAAAAAATCTTCTAAGCTTGTTTCAAAATTCATTTAACATTATTTAACATACCAATAAAGCCATAGTTGCTAGTTGATAATATCTGATGTAAGTTTAACTGAAAAATGTTATGGTAACCTTTCGGGATTTATTACCCTAGATTTAAAACTATTGCCAAGTTTTCATGTTGTGCCAGTGTAATATATCATCTTTTTATTATCAATAACTCAGCACTGTATTACAGAAAATATAAAAAGTACAGTGGTGTTAGTACTATCACTCCATTCAATATACACAAACGACGAACGGCGTAATTATTGCAAATGCAAATAATGTAAAACAGTGAATTGGTTTTAATAAGTATCTAAAATATCAATATAAGAATTAAAAATTGGCACTATTGGTGTAAATGAAATAGATCACGCCACAAACAAACATATCCAATAGAATGAAAGTGCAATTTCTTAACAATCTTATGATCTTAGTGTAGCTTCTCTTCCTCAAACTAAGTTTGGCATCCTACTTTGCTACACTTTGGGCCAATAAAAACCAGCACCATGAAATGTGTAATGAGGAAGTTTTGTCAGGACCATTTTTCTATTTCCACCCTTGGAATAATCTGTAGCTGTAGCACATGGAGCATTCAAAAGATTAGGCATTTAATGCCAGACCTCTTGGCCATGCATCACTGAAAAGGTTTTGAAGAAGGAGGTTTAGAAATACTTTCAGTAAAAATTGTCCATCTCAAACGACTTCCATCTTTTAATCATAGTAGTTGTCCGGTTATACATGACAGATACAGTTTCAGACTATTGGCTATTATGAAAATGAACAGGTGAGAATATAGGTGTTGTTTTGAGGTTGTAGAAATTTATTCTAGACAAACCTTCTTGTGGTCATGGCAAGGCTAAAATAACAACTAGTAGTTAATGGCTACTGAGTTTGTTGCCAAAAATAGATAAATTTGAACTTGTTTGAAAGTTTTCTGAGTTAGAGAAAGTCCTGATTTTTGATGACCAATGGCTCTTAACTCATGAATGCTTGAATAGTTTTTGGAATTCTCATTTAATCTGTAACTCATTTCAATCCTCATCAGGACAACAAGTTTAAGAAATGTTGGTAACAACTGGTAATGGTACAGTGATAAAATAATTAAATTAAAGTTACACCAATTAAAAAGAAAATGAAATTCAATATTTTTGGTATAATATCAAATTAAAATGAGGCTTAAACTTCAAATTTTTATCACAACACCAAAATCAAATAATTAAAACCAAGTTGGTTTGCTAGTATATCAAGTTTATTTATTTGCCTGTTTACCAAAAACAAATTTATTTAAATAATTGAAGTTTGCTGGTTTATAGAATAAACTTGTTGCCAAATGATCAAAATTGGATTATCTAAAATAATCAAATTTTTTTTCTTGCATTAGGTGAAATTTTCTTCTGTAGAAGCACTCGCCTTATTTAAATTTTGTTGGAATAGCATTGTTATATCAAAATGAATCAAATTGTTCTTGTATTAGGTGTAAAGAGATTTTCTCCTATAGAAGCACTGGCCATGGTCACAAGTAGCTTGAATATTGATTTAAATTTTGTTGGAATAGTGTTGCTTTATAAAAATGCCAATATAATACCCTTAAAATAATGGCCAGATATCAAAATAAAAATTGTGGTTATATCAAATGAAATTGTTGCTGATATATCAGTCAAATTGTTGAGAGATAAGAGTGTGTTATAAATGAAAGTGTGAAATCAAATGTTTATATTAAAAAATCTCAAAAAAATCTGATGTTTATACTTCCCATCTGGTCTTGATTACATAAAATACGACTAACATCAAAATATTTTAAAAATAGGTCGAGGGGCAGAAGTCAGACAAAGTCAAAATCTGGTTAATTTCAGATCTGCCACTGGTTAGTCATCTTTATTGCGTCTGCAATTTGGGGCAGATAACTCTCTACTTCCTGTATCTTATCTCAAATATGTCAGAAATGTGAATGCAAAATGAAATGAAATGAGGTTAATGTCCTGATTTTCTGCATCTTAATTAAAGGCAAGGCCAAGAAGTGGACAATAAGGGTATTTTTTTCTCTCAACAAAAATATTAGCCTCTCTTTATTAATTTCAGAGAGATCTTTAACAAGTACATAGTTGGCCCCACAGGGTTTATGGTCAGATCTCCTTTTCTCTTCCATGTCCACTCCTAATAAGTAGGATGACACACAAATTGACACATTCCTGATCAGTAAGAAAATAAATATATTCAACAGAAGGCACAATAATTGGGAATAAAACCTACTATGGAGTTTTTATTTTTTAATTTTTAACTACTACTGGCATGTACTGAGCATTTCTTAAACACTAAAGAATGATAACCCAGTTTTCAGATAGTGGGCTATATTTGTGCTATTCTGACTGTTATTAGATTCAGAGAGCAAGAATAGTACTCAGTACTTTTAATTCTTGGCATCAGACCAACCAAGTACAACCAAATATCAAACTTTATCTATATTTTACTACATTTGAAAAATCCTTTTAACATTACTACGCCTTCACCAATATTCTTTAACTTTCAGCAGTCTGAAATTTTGGCAACCACTTGTAAATATTCTAAAATAGGATGGAACTTGTTTCTTATTTCAGGATGTGAAATTTTAACAATCAGCAGACATATTCGGGAAGTCAAATTTTGAAAGAGAAACAACAACAAAAACACTTTCCTTTTACTTTAAGTACTGTTCTTTAGGCTTGAAATCAAATCACTTAGCAGATGTTGTCGAGTTTTGGTTCCTACACATGCATACAAAATGCTACTTCTTTCAAAGGTGAGGAGGGGGTAGGGTGGTTAGGGGAGTGGTATATTCCAACCACCTCCCTCTTCACCACTTCTGTTAACTTGTGGCTACCATGCCTATGCAGTAATAATATACTGGTTTATCTATTAAAATGCACAAGGAATAAAAACCTAGGAACGCCATCAAACAAACTTCTTCAATTTCTGATACAAGTAAATTTCTTCATTCAACACTTTTCAAAACCACAGCAGAAATGTCTGTTCATTGACAATTAAAACCACAAGAAAAGGTAAACTGATGATTCACTTAACTACCTGTTTACCTTCTTTTTTAAATGTTGATATCTTACTACTCTCCAACTACGAAGGAAGGTTTAGTGGTTTGGCCATGTTTTTACAAGAGAATCTAAGTTAATCAGATTGGCAAACTGACAGATTTAATTTCTCAATTTCATTTCATTGTAAATTGGTTCAAGTACAGGCCTGTGGCCAGGTTTAAAGTAAGAGTCTTATTTCTGCTAGAATCTGCAGCATTGAGCAAAGGTGACTTATCTAAGGTCATCAGACTTTCACATGTCAGTCAAGCTATTAGAAACCTTGACCATCAATCCACCATTGGTCAGATGTAAGCGAGCAGATGTGGTCTTTTTACCAACTAAGTTACAGTTGCCTTCAAACGATCAAAACTTTAATAGAATGAAAAAATAGTATAATGAAGTTTTCCTGTGTATCAAGGACACTGATATCACAAATATGCACCATTCCAATTTTCAATCCAATGTCTGTGATTCCTGCAATAACATATAAACTGAGTGTTTTTTTACGTCAATATCACAAAGGTTCTAACATATCAATTACAGCTTCTGAGATTGTGACTTTATAATATGCTTAGTTTAACTGGAATGGCAATAAACACGGTAGAAAAACAATAGAAAGGCATTGTGTAGACTATTCATCATTGCCAATTGTAAATCCATTACTGTTTTTTCTACTAACTAACAAGTGTTTTTGCTAGTTGTTTATATACTGTTAACTAGTAACGTTAGAAGAATGTTATAATGATTGAGAGCGAAAGAAAGTTTCAACGTGTGTTTTGTAGGTTTTAAACAGAAACATAAGATTGATGTAAAATCTCAATGATCTACAACAACAACTGCAAGTTAAATATGGTGTTAATCTGGACACTGCTTTGGTTGGTTAGAATTTCTTTAAACCTTTTAGAATTTTGTAGAGCCTTTCCTGAATTATGATAGAATAAAAACAGAAAAAAATAGAAATCTGCTAAAAATTCAAAATTGAAAGACAAGGATATGTAGTATGAGTAGGCTAATTGTGGTTTACATGTCCAGGGCAAGAAGGCTATAAAGGTGTGAGAAATTTCACTCAAAAATACATGCATTTCCCATCAGGATGTGGGAAATACAAATATATTTGGTACAAATCAAGTATAGGCATATTGAGAAATCGAAAGTAGAAGATCCATTTATATCAACACTATGCCCATTAACATCATTATTTTAGTATCCAATATATTATTGTACAGAATACAGTGGTAAGAATCTTATTGATTCTAGATGCCACCAGAGGCAATACCTAGATCTACCAACATTGGCACCAAAGGAAACCAATTATGATTTTATCAATGAGAGATTTCAAGCCTCTGTGCCACTGACCACAAGATGAAAGAAATTCCTGTAAATTAACCGTATCAATGATGTTTATTAACCTTGAAGCATGAATTCTTGATACAGTGTTTATTTCCCTCCCCTACTGGACTGATCAATTAACTAATAGCTCGGTTTAATAACAATTCATATAACAGTTTCTTCACAATGTCAAGCTATTACGAACTTCATACTAATACATCTTCACAATGTCAAGCTATTACAAACCTTGTCTTATACATCTTCACAATGACAAGCTGTTACAAACTTCATACTAATACATCTTCACAATGTCAAGCTATTACAAACTTCATACTAATACATCTTCACAATGTCAAGCTATTACAAACTTCATCTTATACATCTTCACAATGACAAGCTATTACAAACTTCATCTTATACATCTTCACAATGACAAGCTATTACAAACTTCATACTTATACATCTTCACAATGTCAAGCTATTACAAACTTCATACTAATACATCTTCACAATGTCAAGCTATTACAAACTTCATACTTATACATCTTCACAATGACAAGCTATTACAAACTTCATACTAATACATCTTCACAATGTCAAGCTATTACAAACTTAATACTTATACATCTTCACAATGTCAAGCTATTTCAAACTTCATACTTATACATCTTCACAATGTCAAGCTATTACAAACTTCATACTTATACATCTTCACAATGTCAAGCTATTACAAACTTCATACTAATACATCTTCACAATGTCAAGCTATAACAAACTTCATACTTATACATCTTCACAATGTCAAACTATTACAAACTTCATACTTACACATCTTCACAATGTCAAGTTATTACAAACTTCATCTTATACATCTTCACAATGTCAAGCTATTATGAATTTCATCTTATATATCTTCACAATGTCAAGCTATTACAAACTTCATACTAATACATCTTCACAATGTCAAGCTATTACAAACTTCATACTAATACATCTTCACAATGTCAAGCTATTACAAACTTCATACTTATACATCTTCACAATATCAAGCTATTACGAACTTAATCTTATACATCTTCACAATGTCAAGCTATTACAAACTTCATCTTATACATCTTCACAATGTCAAGCTATTAATAACTTCATCTTATACATCTTCACAATGTCAAACTATTACGAATTTCATCTTATATATCTTCACAATGTCAAGCTATTAATAACTTCATCTTATACATCTTCACAATGTCAAACTATTACGAATTTCATCTTATATATCTTCACAATGTCAAGCTATTACGAATTTCATCTTATATATCTTCACAATGTCAAGCTATAACAAACTTCATACTTATACATCTTCACAATGTCAAACTATTACAAACTTCATACTTACACATCTTCACAATGTCAAGTTATTACAAACTTCATCTTATACATCTTCACAATGTCAAGCTATTATGAATTTCATCTTAAATATCTTCACAATGTCAAGCTATTACAAACTTCATACTTATACATCTTCACAATGTCAAACTATTACAAACTTCATACTTATACATCTTCACAATGTCAAGCTATTACAAACTTCATCTTATACATCTTCACAATGACAATCTATTACAAACTTTATACTTATACATCTTCACAATATCAAGCTATTACGAACTTCATTATTCTTATACCTTGACAGCAAAACCTATCTTCTTGCATCATGGAAGTTTGTAAATAATTGGATTGGATGCCAGCAAATACAGCCAATCAGAGTCCTTGATTAAAAAGTCTGTGAACACATGCCATAATGGTTACAGTCAAAAGTGAAGTTTGTAATAGGTTGACATTGTGATGATGAATAGTCACAATGGAATTTAGAGTAATATATTCTATTAGTACCAGTTGAACTATAGCAACAGATTGATGAATATATCAATATATATAAACAGTATGTATAATATGTCATAAATAACAATAACTACTATTTGATCAATAACTTTGCCAATATTAATATATTTTATATAAGGATTTTATAATATTGTTGTTGCTAAACGTAATCCCTATTGAACATAATAGAAGCATCCACTCTCCTGCACTCTACAGTATAGAATACATACCGTCCCATCAAACCCTATTCCCCCCCTGCCAGTGATGCAGGCCAGAGGTACTGACATGGAAAAATAGAAATATAAATGGGATGCTAAACTGCCGCCCCTCATGCTTAAGGATGTGCACACTATATATCACTGTAGTTGATTATCAAACATAGTCGCTGTCCTGGCAAAATTTTCTCATTGCACACAGCATGGTGTTGGACATCATAAAACCCATTTGGTGCAGGACAGTAAAATCACTTCATTTCACTCAAACGATTAAATAAAAACTTAGTAATTAAATCAGGTATACCCCCCATCAACTCCCCCTAAATCTTACAGGACAATATATACATAGTACATCAGGTGTACCCCCCACCACCTCCCTCTAAATCTTACAGGACAACATATACATGGTACATCAGGTATACCCCCCATCAACTCCCCCTAAATCTTACAGGACAATATATACATAGTACATCAGGTGTAAGAAAGCTAATCCCCAGGTAAATAATAAAAATAGAATACAGGTGAAACACTAATAAACAATACCTATATAAATATATCACACAATATTTACAGGTAAATGCCAAAATTGACCCCAGAAAGACCGTGATATTTTATTTCTGTGTTTTTTATTTTGGTAACATAAACAAGGAAATACTAGAACTATGAGATGATGGTCTGGTTTGAAGCCAAAAACTTGTGCATCTCCGATTTTCTTCTGATACGCATTATTGTACATTCAGTGTTTATCATTTAAGTTTATCTCAATCTTGGTTTTTTTTTCTTTACAAAATTTTTTGCATGGTTGACTTAGAAATTCAAACTTGATAAGTGTCTACTGTAAGTTATCTTGCTGTAATTTAAGACAGATTTTTAGAATTGTGTTTTCTGACACTATAGCCCTGTATACACCAGGTTGATATAAAGCTGTGCATTCTGGGTTTGCACGGGCGTGATAAAATCACAAATTTACCCTGTTTACACCAACAATATAACAAATGGTTTCTAAATCATAATGTACAGGGTGCACTGCTCTCAAATGAGTTCTAATGGATCTCTTCATGGAAAAGGTAATTAATGACGTCCATGTAACCCAGGTGAAAACAAAAATGGGTTCGGTTGATGATCAAATTCAGAGGGAAAAGGTGAAGTTTGGTTAAAGCACACACGCAGTAATCGGTTCTCTGCACGCTTTGCGTTTACATTACAACAATTTATCAAGTCCGGTCTGAGAACTGTTCTGAGACCTCCTCTTTGAGGTGGGCTAGAATATGAACGGTTCTGAGAACATTACATTACACAAAATTCATCCGAAATATTCTGAGAACAGATAAATTTTGTAGTTTCAAGAAAGCTCAACCATTATGAGATGGATAGTTGTTTGCTTGATATTTAAATGCTTTCAAAATCACACCCCTGTAAAAAAAATGTTGGGTTCTCGGCCAATACCTTTATGTGTCAGTATTGTGCAAATTCTGTAACAACTTCATTCGGAACTGACAGTTGAAATGTTATTAGCTAGTAAAGATAGATCTTGAATGAAGATGTAACCTTGTTATGAAGTTTGGAATTGTTTTGAAAACAAATTCACAATGCAGATTACCACAAGATTTCCTTGTTGGTATAAAACAATAAAAAACAATGTGAAAATGGCTTAGTTTAATATATGTTAATATGACAATGTTTTAAAACCTGTATGTCAAATTGAAGGAACAATACAAATTGATTTGTATCTGATACAGTGAAGCAAAACCTCTTTACAGTCTCTTTAAATGTTCAAGAATTATGTTTGACCTAGAATAAGAGTATCCCCCACTAGGAAACATTCCTAATGAACCAATGACATTAGTTTCACACCATGGAATCCATGTTCTTTTCAATCTTCCAGCTGACCGACTTTCTTCATGCCCAACATCTGACCTTCTATGCTGGTCTGGTCATTGTAAAATACAATTTGTATGATATGAAGGCATGTTTGTATTCAATTTACTAATATATACACAGATTGTCTTGATCCAGTTATAAATAGGTCATTCCAGAGGTTCATTTGCCTTTTTCTGAAATGTTCGATATGGTTTATAATTCATGATATAAAAGCAATTCCAACAAAGTCTGTGAAAGGGTTTTTATAGTAACAATTCAACAGCGAAATTTTTAAACAATTTTCAGAAGCACCTGTTTTTAATGAAATTTAGAAGAGCAAAAGAAATTTTTTAACGACCTTACAAGATTTAAATAGTAACTAATCTAAGGCATAATTTTTATGTGTTTTTAACTAGCGTGTGTTTCTAATGAAACTTACTAGAGCATCTAGAATCTAAGAGTATATCCTTTAAGTTTTAACTAAAAATAAAAAAACTGTGTCTGCACTTTCTCATATCTGTACAAGCTCGTGCCATATTTTGGCAGTTAAAGGGACTGACTGATCATTTTCAGGGGCCTGATTTGCTTTTTGAATATATGTAAATAGTCGTAAGAAAGTACTAGAAACGTACAAAAAATAGTATTTCTTTGTTCAAAAATACCTACGATTTAGAACTTTAGGCCTACTTCCTTTTTCAATTTCATGATTTGAACTTTCAAATGCAGATAATGTTGGACACACATGGATTTGAAGGCTTAAAGTCGACTATGAGCTGTGAACACTATTACCGATTATTCTTAGAAAATGGTTTAATTGGTCAAAAACAAACTGTCCCTTTAATTTCACAAGAAGCTTATTTGATTGACTGGCATCTAGATGATAGAAAGCTGTAATTTTAAAAAAAGAACATGTTCTGAAGTCTTAAACACTGACAGATTCTTGGAAGCAATAAATATCAAAGACTAATTTCCATGGTAATAAAAAGAAACGTTCCTAAGATCTTGATGTATGTTAAATACTGCATGTTTTAAACTACATACCAACCATCCTGTAACATGGAAAATGTAATTAAGTATTTAACCTGGTTTAGAATATGTTAAGAGACATTGTTTGATCTCTTTAAACTTTTGATAGACATGATTTGATTATTTCTTTATGATCTTCTACTTACTAACTTTCGAAAATTAATGAGGGCAGTAAGTTTTGTGTATAGATATAAGAATCTTTATCCATGTTTTACGTTTAACATCTCAATAATAAAGATCAGCTTAGTCTTAACAAAGAACAGCAGATTTTAATTTTATTTCTCTTTTCTTAGATAGCCTGGAATTAAACACACTCTTTGCAATTTGTGTTCATGTGCTTGATTATTTCATGGAAAATGAAAACTAATTAACATAATCAATGAGGTCTCCCATCATCTACTATATTGAAAAATAAACACTGCTGAGTGTATCTTCATAAGAACTGTGTCTATCTACATATATTAATTACAAAAAATTACAAGCAAACTTTAGTAGAATTGAATACTAAAGTCAACAATAATCTTAATAAGTAAACTGAGGTATCCCACCATGTACAATATTGAAAATAAACACGGCTAAGTGGCCCCTTATCTCCATGCTATCTCTAGTCTATCTCCAGACATCAACAAAACAGACACACAAATAATTAACAAGTATTGGACACTTTGATCTGTGAGAGATATCCTTTCCCTAACGACCAAAACATATGTTTTTAGCCTCAATATAATCTGATGCCACCATGTTTTTGATAATGGTAATTTTCCGTGATTAGCAGATGTAATTTCAGACTGTTTCTAGTCCAGACGGCCATTAGCTTGGTCTATTCTGCTAATAGATCATGGTCCATTTGCTAGTGATATGGATTAACAGAGGACAATCAGTTGACTAGCATAAACACTGGTTGTTTCTTATCTGGAAGAGGACAACTAGGCAGAGCAGAAAATCGAACACGCTACATTATAAGCTTATTTCCTGGTGACGGACATTGGCTTGACTATCAATATCACTGCAGCTTCAGTATGTTTCCTAACTGGAAGATGACATCTAGGCATAGCTGAAAATCCAACACGCTACATTATAAGATAATTTGTGATTGATATAGGTTAACAGAAGACACTATCAGCACTTCAGCTTCAGTATGTTTCCTAACTGGAAGATGACATCTAGACAGAGAAGAAAATCCAACATGTTACTTAACAAACTACTTTGTTGATGATAGAATCAAAATCAGACACTGAGTGGACTTTCAATAGCATCAATGTTTGTTATCAAGAATTTGAAACCTTGGTAGAGACACAATTCGAAAAAAATCACTGACTGAGCTAATTGGTTGATTTAAATTCTTGAAACAGATTGTCTGTTCAGCATCATTTAACACTCTCAAACCAGATTGGTGCATTCCACAATATTTTGTTGAATATTTCATATTCATAAAAATAAAAGCCAAAGCCAATTGTAAATTTGGACTGAAATTGAAATACAATGACCTTTAAAATCAAAAAAGCAAAATTTGTGACGACTTGGGAGTTCTAAAAAGAAAATAGGGGCTCTAAATCACTCTCAAGCCCTACTATCAGTTTCAAAAAAGTGCTCCTATTATATTCAGAACAAAAAATTCAACACAAACATTTTGTCAATTGAAACCTGGCAGGTTTTCTATTTGAACTTTGACCCCTACAGACTAAACGAAGTTAATCAGATTAGAAGAGATCAAGTTTGTTTCATTATAAAACATTTGTAGGTAGAAAATGAAAGTAGAATGGTGGCTAGTTTGGTATTTACTGACCTAGGGTCATCTGATATGAGGACTATATTTATTGTATAAATACACACATATTACTACACTAGTCAAAAACATGTGTTCTGTTTCATCTCTAATACCAGGTTTTTCACTCGCAGAGTCTGTGTTTATGATTCCTATTGTTAATTGAATTCTCACAAAAACATTTAGCAATCACTGGCAGCACCAGTGGGGATGGGGGAATTTGTCCCCCAGAAAAATAACCTGTATCCTTAATTGCACCCTGAGTTAACTTCTATAAAAATATCAAAACATGATTCTTGTACAGAAAAAGTTTTAATGCCTGACATGTACTCTAGATTTAAAAAAAAATTATGATTTTACATGTTTCTAACTAATTATTAATAATATCATAACAAACAACATGTTGCTAATTAACATTTAATTAACGAGGTTTTTAATAAATCAACCATGTCACTGACTAGATATTATTATTGAGTTATTTCTAGTGTTTTGAATAATCATCTAGGATAATTTCATGCTGTTAGGATTGTAAAGAGGTTTTCTAAAAGTGTATCTGGGACAGGGAAATCATCAATTTACACCATTCCAATTTTCAATCAGACATCTGTGGTTCCTGCAATTACACTAAAACTAGGAGTCTTATGACATAAATTTTGAAAAATCTGCTGGTATTACCTTCATATATTTGAAAATTGAAAATGTGCAAGTTGCTTCAAGGTGAAATGACAATATTAACTAACAGAAGCAAGGGGCTAGATTTATTTCAAAGTGCTATTTTTCAGGTGGTACTGACCTGTCCAGTGCTATATTAAAGAAAAAGCTACTTTATTAATTAACCTAAAGTGACGTCTCTGTGACAATATATAAACTTTGTCGACACCATTAGCCTTGACAGTTTTATGTGTTTTAAATCTATTGTAATAACTAGCCTACTCTATAACTACGGTAATATATTACAGATATATTAAACTTTACCTGACAGTAAAACACAACGATATCATTGTTGTTCATTAAATATACAAACTTGACCTATATCTCTTTAACACATTATGATATCTATTGTTAGGAATGAATGAATGAATAAATGAATGAATGAATGAATGAATAAATGAATGAATGGATGAATGAATTAATGGATAGATGGATGGATAAATGAATGGATGGATAAATGAATGAATGAATGATGGATGGATGAATGAATGAATGAATGGATGGATGGATTGACTGAAATGATGAACTGAAAAATTGATGAAAAATATGTTAGGGTATTTATTATGTATGGGTATTACAAGTATAACAGAGTGTGATGAATGAATGAATGAATGAATGAATGCAATAAATGAATGGTATTAGCATGAAAAAACCACATGTCCAAATTTATGCTCCTTACCTCAAATTACTAGTGGTCTTAATCCGTTTTCTCCAGCCCTTATTTACAACAATATCCTTTGTGTTATCAGACTTATTTTTCTTAGCCACCATTTCACTGGCAGATCAAATACTCAAAGTCATATCAATAAATCCATGTAGTGGGACGACACAGGCATTGGTATGTCATGATGAACAAAAGACTATCTTAGAGGTCAAATGAGAAAAAAATATACAAACACAAAATTAGTTTTGATTGTCAATCTTAATTCAAAATTTGAGTAAATATTTGATTCACAATCTTTGTAATAACTAAATTTCCACAAAAAACACAGAAAATAAATCAAAAAGTATCCATTATTGACCCATGTATATTTCAAATTCCATTTTAAAACAGAAATTTTCAAAGCGGTATTCCTTTCAAAGCACTAATATCAAAAATGTATTCGCCCTCATTCCACCATTGAATCTCACTAAAGAATGCTACACAATAGCAATGTTATCTGGTACAGTCATCTACACAATGCTGGAACAATTAAATCTTTTGTTCTTTGGCGGCATGCTTTGACATTGGTTCCACAATGTTCTGATAATTTCACATTTGAATTTCAAACTAGAACATGACAAAAAGATTAGATCTGGAACTAAACCTGCTACACAATAGAAGAAATCTGCTAATAATTTCCTTAGTTCAAGTACATATTCCTTTGTCTAATTCCTGTATTTTATAATCCATATCACATTTCTAACAAAATTATATAAAATTTCTAAGAATTAATAAATTTGCTGACTATTAACTATTTATCAACTCTGATGTAAATAACTTCCACTTTTCATAAGCGAAAACAAAAAATTCTAAAGTTTGATAAAAAATTCCTTTGTTATCCCATTTCCTTATCACACACTACAAATTCAAATAAATATTTCAAATATTTCTGAAGAATCGCGTATAAATCTTTCAATTTTGCCAATACTAAAATGTCCCAGTTAATAGTTGACTGCACAAAGCCATTGTTAGTGGATCGACCGAGTTGCCACCTGCCTGAACCGTCTGTCCCCTATCTTAAGATAACGAGTCAGTACAAATCGATAAGATGGTCGACACCAGGTGAATAAAGACAGATCATGGTAAATGTTTTATTACTGTTTCTCATTCATTTCATTTGTCAATATTAGGCTCTTTTACTGTTTAGATTGATCGCTGTTTAAAGAGAGGGTTGGGAGTAAAATATACTTCTCACATAAGGTAATAAGGGGTTAGAAAGTAAGGAGAATGTGTGTAAGGGGGGGGGGGGGAGATGTAAGTTGTGGAGGAGATGTAAGGATTGGAGGAGAAGTAAGGAGGGAAGGAGAAGTAAGGGGGGAGGAGATGTAAGGGGGGAAGGAGAAGTAAGGGGGGGAGGAGATGTAAAGAGGGGAGTGGAGATGTAAGTTGTGGAGGAGATGTAAGGGGGGAAGGAGAAGTAAGGGGGGAGGAGATGTAAAGAGGGGGGGGGGTGAGATGTAAGTTGTGGAGGAGGTGTAAGGGGGGGAGGAGATGTAAGTTGTGGAGAAGATGTAAGGGGGGAAATGTAAGGTGGGAGGAGATGTAAGGGGGGGAGGAGATGTAAGGGGGAGTGTGGATGCTGGAATGTTTTATCACATATTATCTTTTATTTCATTTGACAATCTAATACATTGTTTAGATTGACTGGTGTTTAAAGAGAAGGTAGGAGTTTAAAACGAATATCTAGGTACCGGTGACTCAGTTCGAACACTGGGAAATCAAAAATTATGGTCAACATCTCTAATAAAGGACAAGCTTCAAGAGAATAATATTATAAAGAGATAAAATCAGGGAGATTAGACAGAGAAATGACCACTGACTGACCGTAGTTGACCGTCCTGGGCCATTCAGGGTCAGTAATCACATTACACATAGATTAAATCATCACCTTGACTGATTCTCAGTTTAATCAGTACATTGATAATTATCATTAATATAATCTAATTAAATCAATTATTGACTCCAATTTTTAATAAGGGGAAGTTGAATATTAGCTTGTAAATAAAATTACTAGATGATCCAAAATGAACTATGAACTGTTCCAGAATTCAGTCTCATTGGTACTGAGTTCTCAGTCCAGTGTTACTGAGTGCTGAATAAAGCCTAGATGAGAAATATCATGAAGTACGGGAAGTATGTATCACAGAAACCCTGTCTGTAACAATATTACATGATGTTTACTCCAGCAGCTGCTAGTGGTTCCAGTAATCAGCCGTCTGTGGTTCCTGTTATTCCAAAACTTAGTATCAAATGACATTACTGATTTTGAAGGTCTTATGTGATATACCATATGCTGCGAATAGTGACGTCATAAAACTTTTAGTTTTAGTGGAATTGCTGGCACCACTGACATCTGATTGAAAATTGAATTGATGCAAATGGATGCTATCAGTGTTCTAGATGCACATACAAATTTAGGAAAACCTCTTTACAATCTCTTTAAATGAATTGAACAATGACGTAGATACAGTATGTATGCCAAGGTTAAATCAAGAAATGAAAGAAATGAAAGGTTAGGAGAATGTTAATTAGAAAAAGTTATTAAGATAAAGAAAACAATTAATACCAGCTGTATATTCCTCGTTAACAGATAACCACAACTTGTTAATTAACTTAATACAACAGATATCTTATTTATAGACGTACAAATCTTATTATAACTATCATCCTGTATCCTCACTCCCTATCCCCACAATGTATCCTAACTCAGTATCCTCACTCCCTATCCCCACAATGTATCCTAACTCAGTATCCTCACTCCCTATCCCCACAATGTATCCTAACTCAGTATCCTCACTCCCTATCCCCACACTGTAGCCCTACTTCCTATTCCTACTCTGTATCCTCAAGCATTTCCCCACCCTGTATATCCACTCCCTATCCCACCTGTATCCCCACTCCCTATCCCACCCATATCCTAAACCCCTATCTCTATTGGCAACTCAATAAATATTCCCCCATACCCCCAAGCTATTTCCTCACCCATATCCTCAGCCTTATCTCCTATATTCCAACCTAGTATTACCACTCTTTATCCTCACCCTGTCTACCCACTCACTATCTCCACTTTGTATCTAATCCATATCCCCAAACCCTATCCCATTCTTCAGCCAAACAACGCACAACACTTCAGGTGAATAACAACACCTTGTATTAGATGTAAAAGAAAATGAGTAAGACATTTATCTATTGTTCAGAGTACAAATCTACTGGTCAAGGTGTTGTACTAGTATATGTCCACTATGTAAAACATTGTTACAATGACAGTATGATAATACAAGTTATTCTGACCAGGCTATTCATCACTGACAGGTAACAAATAGTCAATAATAAACCACTTAATATCAATATACACTACATTTCTATCATTTCAATGTCACTTTTCAGTATATTTCTGTCATTATGATCTAGCCAGGGATGTTGTTTTAAATTATTTTTGCCAGTCATGTCTCATATCTCTAAATAACATTTATAGGATGTTTTTACTTAATGATTTCCATGGAGGGCTGTTGATTTGTTAACAATTGCCAGTCGTGTCTGAATTAAATACAATTAATACAATATCATCTGCATATCTCTCAAATTTAAAACAAAATTGTTTTTAAACTCAATATTTTCAATCCAGGGATGTTGATATACATCTATATTTGCCATTTATGTCTGAATGACCTCCATATAAATTCTTTATTTAACTAGACTTGGTTTACCATCCCATTCGAAATGATAGTATGTCAGCCCCTACCGAACTGCATCACTGACAAGGGGAAACTGGGTTGAAAAATCGTAAATGAACCCTGTACTCAAATGCATCTTAAAGTTAATGAATGTGTTTTGGGAATTCAAAAGAAAAAATCATTCAGGGTTAGAAAGTTATGTTCACCTGTGAATATTTCTCCTTCAAATTTATGAATTTTTATAAATATAAATGGACATATAACAGTCTAAAGCTCATAAAAAGGTCTAATGTTGTTGTTTAACAAGTTTGTTTCCTTTTTTTAATGCCACAAAAAATTCTTGTTTCTGGTTGAACTTGTTTTAAAATCTGACCAGAATAATCTTGCAACTGTTAACAATATTAATTGAGGTCAAATAGGTCTGACCTTTTACATGTTTTGAATACAAATCAGGTATTATACTTTCCAGCCATTTGGCAAGTTCTTATTTTTTCTAATTTCCGATCAGAACAGAAAAAAAACATCCAACAAACCATTGGCCTATATATCTGGAAGAATCAATTCCTCTCTTCCCAAAATTTAAATAGTTTGAACAATTGAATATGGGAGGGTAGTTAGCTCTCCTAGATAGCTAGTTCCAATCTGATGACAGTTTATTTGCTTCTAATTTTTCCGAGTATATCAATTATAGTGTAACATACAGCATACCTTTTCTAATCATGACTTAATTATTCTGAAGCCCAATGACAACCCCACATATATGTCCTGATACCAGTGGTTTTCTATGTGTTTTTAACTGTCTCCAAATAGAATCACCATGACAACCATGTCCTCAGATAAAGAAAGTGAAATTAGAATTGGATACCATGCACAGTCTTGGGCAGTTGGAGCATAAAATGCTTAAAATAATTTTCCGAGTAGCCATTCCTGTGTATCATACAGTTGTAAGAAATATAAGAGATATGTTTTTTTTTCACTTGGCGAAAACCTATTGTAAACTTCGAATATCTTTTTTTTTTAATTTTAGAGATAATTGGAAAAGTTGAGAAATTTGGTAAAAGGTTTTTGAAATTAAATCTAAGTTGATCTTTGAATCACATTTGGTTAAAAAAAAACAAAAACGGAAAATTTTAACTCTACGTAAGTGAGAACCAAGTTGATTTCTTTTCCTGTTTCGTTTTCTTTTTAGTCCGTATTCCACCGGATATATCAATTTTAAAACTTCAATGTATTTCAACAAACAATTATAGGTTTTATCAATAATCCAAATATTTTTCCCACATTAAAAATAAATATTCAAGGGTCATCGGCAAAAATTTTTCACAAATTTCTCCTTTTAAAATGGGAAAATTATTGAAACTTTAACCCCTTGAACAATGATTAATTATTTAAAGAAAATTAAAAAAAAAATTCTCCTTACGGTTTTGCCCAAATGACGCAACTAGTCTTTTGGTCTATTATATAGATGAAATTGAAACTGTTTTTTAAATAACTTTTCTACAAATTGATTTGACCTAAATAAATTTGGTCAAGCGGCATATCGGCCGCCATTTTGAATTTTTGTTACAATTCTTAAATCCGAAATTCAGACACTACTGATAGACCGATTTGATGAAATTTAGCACATAGATACAATGGATCATTATCTAGCTTTTCTTGGAGACCGATTTTCAAATTTCGTATTTTCTTTCGAATTATTTAAATTTCGATTTTTTCAAAATTAGGTCACTTTAACGGCTACGGAAGGTGTGACCCACTTAATCTATGACCTTGAAAATTAGGTCAAATAATATTCAATATATTGTCTACGAGTAGATATTTTTTAATTTGGCTTACTTAAAAAATTCATAGAGATAAGTGTACTTAAATACAGCAAAAATTGATAATTTTCATATTTTCGCCATCATTAACCGTTACGGAAGGTGTGACCTAATTATTTTATGACTTTGAAAACTAGGTCAAATGATATTCAATATATTGTCTAGATGTAGGTAATTGCAAATTTAGCCTACATAATATTTTAAGGCTCTCGAAATACGTTCATAATTGTAAGCAATTCTAGTTTCATCTTGGAACCTAAAACCTAAAACCTAAAACCTAAAACCTGATTTTAAAACTCAGAGATAAAGGAAAAGAACTGATAATATATTTCAGTACTGACCTTTTTCGAAATGACATGTGAGTTTAATAAACTGGCCTCACATGGGTTAAATTAGAGCTGGGCTGGAGATCTGAACACCACCTTTCTAAGTGTAATCAATGTTGATTTCTTACTTCCTGTACGTGTCACTTCCTGTCCGTATTCCACGTTATATATCAATAATCCCACATTACTCCTTATAATCCAATCAAATTCAAGAATTCTTCGTTCTCATAATCCAAGTTGTTTATTCTGAAATTAAAAAGAGAAATCCCATTAAATATTCATTTTAAATCTTTTTCATCAGAAAAACTTCATCTTAACAATGTCAAGTTATTACAAACTTAGTCTAACACCTTGACAATAACAGCCACCCTCTATTAAGAAAATTAGCAAATTGAGGGATTTTTTGGTAGCAAATACAGCCAGCCATAGATCTCGACAGGCAGATTGTTAATTTTTGCTTATTGTTTGTTTACAGACTCTCTGACAAGATCTCTGATTGGCTGTATATGTTAACATACAATCCATTCAAATGCTTCTGTGTTGTGCTAAAGGGCTCAGGAAGACACTTAACCTGAAGGTACAGAGTTCAATCCTGGAAAATACCAAGATGATGCCTCCAGATTTTTTAACACAGCTTTCTCTTGTCACTGATGTAGGTTACTAGTCATTCCCATAGGACAATACATTGAGGCCCTGTCTTCTTCAGGTTGTGCATATTAAAGATCCCTGGACAGTTGGAAATCACAAAGAGAGGATGTTGATTCTACGAAAATGTCCCAAATTACATTAATTGTCATTAGCCCATAAGGTGCAAAAAAATAGGGCGTAAAAATCCCAAATTTTAAACATCCATTTTCAAGAAAGATAGCTGTAGCATTAAAGATTAATAGCAGGACATTGTTTTATTCATTTGTTGCCGAGTTTAGATTTCGTGGTGACAATTTCAAGCAGGAAATATTTTCAAAAACATTTCAGAAAAAAATTTTTTATGTGCTATATTGTGTTTTATATCCAACCAAATAATCAAATTTAGTCCCAGGCAACTACAACATATTTGGAATAAATCAGGTCAATAAACCTGTAACAATCTATGACTGTACACATTGATATCATTAATAGGATATCATACACTTCAATTAATCAATTAATAAACAACACACACTGCAGGTCACAGTGACATTTTCTATTCCCACTTGACAATATTCCTTTCTAAAAAACATGGTATGCTAATGAGCCCTTCAAGCACCCGTGTACGGCACACAATATTTTAACTACATCATTCTTTACAATCATGTTTAAATTAATTCCTAATAGGCTGCTTGTTCTTGTGAAAGAGACAGCAAATTGATGAGTCCAAATGGTCCTGATGTACATTCATAAAATGAGTTTTAGGTCCTACTCTTATGCACTTTTAGGGTTGATGAAGATGGGGAACACTGTGCACTTTTTAGAATCAAGAACTTGCTCATGCTCCCTTCACTGATAGTAGAAGATTTATTGTAGAAACTAAATACCAACTATGTTTATTCCAGTCAGATTTATTTATTTATTTATTTGTGATCCCTACAAGTGCATTAGGAACAATTTTCTATCAACTTTTTCCCAAAACTATTTTCTACTATATCTGTGACCCAGCGCTATGTCTGTAAGGAAAGCCATAAGCTATCTATTCACATCTAATTATGTTAACCTTAGCCAGTGCTTTACGAACAAGTTTTAAGGCTATTTTTTTTACTGTATCCATTATCCTGAACTGGACAACCCAACAGTGTCTTTCTAATTTGAGTCTAATCTAATAATGTTGACATTTGACATTGGCAAGTTCTTTACCAACATGTTTTAAAACTATTTTCTACTGTATCGATTATCCTGAACTGGATACCTTTTTATGAGCGATTATCCAGACCTGGACTACCAACAGATTTTTCGTGTCTTTCTAATTTGAGTCTAATCTAACAATGTTGACTCAATATCCACTTATAAATCTAATAATTTAACACTCTATTACATATTCTAAGCACAGTCTTCTCACTTCACCCCTCGATAAAATCACTAGCCTCTTGTCAACCTCATTAATATTCATAGATTTAAACTCATCTTGACTTGTCAGGAAATTACTGATTTGCATAAATTCAAGACCACTTCTCCTCCAATAAACAAATCATTAGGGCCATTAACAAGCAATTTCAAATTTTCTGGGCGGAGCAAAAAAATCTGAGATGACACTAATTTGGAGAATCAAAAAATTAAATTAAAATCAACCAAATTTACTTGAAAAGACAGAGTTAGTTAGGTGTTACAATACCTAACTATGTGGACTCTCTGAATGCCAAGTTGACAAATTTGGCCTCAGATGGATATGGGACGTTGAAGTATAAGTAGCCACTGGTTAAATTGCCAAACTGTATCATTCAAAAACCAAAAATGTCACTTTTTGAGTTTGGTTATTAATCAATTTCAAACTACAAGTTTTTACAGTAGCACATAGAACATCAGTAAAAAGAAACAGAACCAACATTTTTCATTAAAAAACTAGGTATATGCCAGTTACATTCACGGCTCTAAGTGGAAGCGAGGTTATAGTTTTTATAGTAATACCCAACACTGCATCTCATAATCAAGTACGGGGACATGTTTTTGAGAAGTGCTACAATATGGAGACATATACAAAAACAAATCGAAAAACACTGTTCAAGAGAGAATTTCAAATATTTAAATAATTGAAATTCATATGGTTAATTGTCATTAATACAAATTAAAATATTTGACCTCAACAGATCGGAACGACAAAGGGACATCCTGTAATTAATTAAAGTGTTTAATTATAACAATTAAAACTTGTCATTATTCAATAACAGAAATTAACAAGTTCATAATTACAAACAATAAAATAAAACTATTTTCATTTTCAGAGTAAGCCTAACATAGTATTTACAGCTTTTGCGATCAAAACATCTACAAATGCTTAGTTTAATGAAACTGGAGAAAAACAGACTTCTGATTGAAAATTGGAAATGTGTAAATCATTGCTATCAATGTCCCAAGTTCCAAAGGGCCTGGTCTTTTATTAGCAGTTTTGAGCTAGTGACGTCAACAAATGCTTAGTTTTAGATAAATTGCAGGAACCACAGACATCTGAAATTAAGAATGTTGTAAATTGATGCTATCAGTGTTCTTGATTCACGGAAAAAGTTAAGGAAAACTATTTTAAAATCTCTTTCATAACAATCATATTTCTAAATAGAGGTGAAACTTACAGAGCAAATTTTAACAAATCTAAGTCTTGATCTAAGATCACTCCAATGATCTGATCTCGAGTTTTCTATTTCTAACCCTGAACCTATATTACTACTGCACCTTGGTCATAACAAACTTTGTCATCATTTTACCCTGTTTAAAAGTTGAAGTAGTACAGGTCTGATAAGAATATTATATGACAATCCCTGTAACACCTAGGCTGGTGTTTGTATTAATATCTCAGTTCGACATATACTAACACTGGTTTATCTCACACTTACTGCTAGGATAGGTTTTATTGTTCCTTTTCTTGGAAATTCTTAATCAATGACTGAATTCTCCTGCAATGACCAAATTCTCCCGCAATGACCAAATTCTCCACAAATGACCAAATTCTCCACAAATGACCAAATTCTCCACAAATGACCAATGCAACAGATTCATTTGAAAAGATGTTATTCATGCTTTTTTTTAACACGACAAATGTGAAGTTAATAAGCCAAATTACGTTATGTATTGAAAAGTTGGCGATGTAATAGACCTATCAAAGAATGATATGATGTGTCTTAACACCACCTGATTAACTGAAAACTGAAAAAAGGGCTTAAATCTGCATGACCATACTCAGTAGAAAATAGTATAAGCAAAAACACAAAGTATTGTTGCAGACACAATTAGCTTGTACTATTTTCTACTGCATCATGATAATCGCATACCAGGCACAATACCATGACAATAGTTTTAGTCAAGCAAGTATGATCTGCCCATCAAACCTATACTAACTTAATGTCCAACAATCAAATCACTTGAAATTTAACTAAGACAATAGCAAGCGAATTGTAGATATATAAACCAACGAGCCAGAATATTTAGAGTTCAGTCTGACTGAGCCAAGTAAGATTTGTTGTAGGGAATTTGAAGTGTTTAGTTACGAATCTTACTATGTTTGAAAAATGTGAGTACAAACATTCAAAGTTTGGTTTACTTTATCCTTAAATACAGTCTGAGACTGAAGAATAAACATCTTACTTGGATTATGTCCCTTGACGTAATATATATAACACATTAATTAATGACTTATAACTAACTAACTGGCATAATCAATATATATATATATATATCTATTACTAATTTTGCACAAACTCTAAATGAATATGTGCAAATGAAGATGGAAACCCTTCTTGGCATGTTTGTCAGTGGAGCTCTTCTTTTAGAAGATAAATTTAGTTTAAATACTGAATTGGCACTGAAAATAAACAAAATTACGTAGGAAAAGGTGACATTGGGCATGATCTTATACTGGTCCGACCTGTAAACTGCCCTGAGACAATTTTCTCAAGGTGGATCAGAATTGAAACAGACCTAAGATTGACTAATTACATAACATAAAATTCCTCCATTCATTCTAAAAAAATTGTTCTGAAAATGGAACATTGTTTGTAGTGAAAAATCATAAGTAGGCCTACACTTCATTTTCTTTAATCAATATTCAAATTAAAGCCAGTTATAATAAACAGCTAATTATTCAGTAGAATAATTTGTTGTTAACACCATATTTTTCCTCCACATAATATCCCCTGAAATCCTTCAATATTTAATGGTTATCTGAAAAATGTGAAGCCAAACAAAAGAGGCTATAACATAATTGAATTAGTAACCATACAATAACTAACACTAACTGTTAACAGTGTAAGTACTTACTGATATACTATAGACAAGTCACATTAACATACAATAATCCAAAACAAGTAGTCTTATATCCAAAATATCTCAAACTTAATGATGTCCAGTTTTAAAACTTAAATCCCAGCACTTAAAGCACCCTGGACCTTTGTTTCTGCCTTCACTAAAACACCCTTTCACTTTTAATTGATAGTAATTTTAGCTCATATTGCTGTGCCTTCAGGCTTGAAGTGGTTCAGTCTATTCTATTAAATAGCAGGGGAAACAGGCTTTGTACTGGTGTTTATTGGATCAGTCTAATGTTAAGTACATGAATTCAAGCCACAGGTTGTTAAAGATCTGGTTTCAAGTTTCCCATGTGATTCGTTTCTAATGTGAAGGTATTATTGTACAGAATTAACACTTTAACTTGTATGGTTTCAAAGAAATTTTATTTTTGTTTAATTTGCTCAGAAAGCAATAGCCGACTGGCCATAACTAACATTTTTCATTGAATTGTAAGAGAACTACAAGTTATATCTTTATTTTGATTTCCATCCTAAAAACGAAAGTTAAAAATAAAACCTCTTTATCATCCCTTTAATATTTAAGTGTTCTATGCACAAAATTTCTTAAAGACAAAAAATTGAAGGAGAGTTAAAATCAATAGACTTGACAACAACTTGCAGTTTAAAATTCTCATCTGTCATATCCACTGTGAAAGTAGCGGAGTAAATTATGACTCAGGCAAATGTCTCAAAGAAATTCAAATCCTCTCATAAAATATGGCTGTTCATCAATAGATATCAGATTCTATGAGATTTTATTGCATTGAAGAAACATCTCAATGGCTTCGTTTTTAGTTCATTCAAGTTTAGACTGTCTAGACAGCAGGAGGATTGGGACTTTGGCATCATTCACTTTCTTCAAGATTTGGCATTTGAGTTTTTTCATCACTCTGACTCCCCAATCAGTGGGTGAGATTCGATGAACATAGTCAACCATGATCGTTTCCAAACCACACCCCAATTCTTCATGCTTTCTCCTACGATTTCTGTGATTAAGGTATGATTGGTGAGATGAATGACGAATCCGTCCCTTTAAATAAGAGGAGAGGAGTCTGGGAGAATTCCAAATATGTAAATGTTGAATGCAATAAAGACACTTTCATACACCCTGATTACACTACAAAATTTATCCGTTCTTGGAAACGGTACAGATGAATTTTGAGTAATGTAAACAGTCAAGCGTTCTCAGAACGTTTTCAATTCTGGCCCTCCTCGAAAAAATGGTCTCGGAATGGTTCTCAGACTAGACTCAATAAATTGTTGTAGTGTAAACGGGAAGTGGCCAAGAACGGATTTCGGCCTATCAACCAACCTTCACTTTTTCTTGAGGAATTTGATCATTATCAGGAGCCATTTTTGTTTTCACCTTATATACCTCTTTCATGAAGGGATATATTTAAATCATACTGCGTCTTAGCATGAACATAAAATTTAAGTTCTGAAGAATGGTTAATATGTGCATATATTCATCAGTTAACTTACCTGGTGTCATAAAATAACAGAATCTCTTAAAATCTAGAAAACTCGCACAGCAAAGTCATTTTTGAAAAACTCTTAATCAATTTATTCAGCTTTTTTCAATAATCAAATGCATCTTTATGGATAATTACTTAGTTTTTTGGATATTTATTTATTTTTTTATGTTTTTTATGATAGATATATTTACTGATAAACAGAGCTTTCTGACCAAATTTAAAATTTGCAAAATTTATGTTCATTCTAAGACCTATTATCCCTTTAAAAAACGTCTGAGAGCAGTCAACCATTTAAATTAATTATTTGGAACCGTTCTTAGCATGCTCGTTAAATTGCTGGTGGCATAGCGGCATGGTGTAAAAGGGCTTCACTGGCATTTGCCTCCAGCACTATATTGTCTCAAAAGGCATTATTTGCCACAGAAGGTATCATTTAAATAAACCAAGTAGGCCTATAACCTTAATCTACAATAACTTTTTATTCCAGTACAAGAAATCCAGTTGAGACTTTCAGACCATTAGAACCATCAAAGGAATTCTGGGTGTGCAATAATTATCAAAGTCAAGGAGAAGGAATGGGCATCATTGATAAAACACTGATTGATCATGTATTAGACTGCCATTTGGCACCAATCTCCATGATCTCCAGACAGGTCAGTGCCATAGTGACAGGCTTCAGACAGGTCACTGATTCAATCCTACTTTATAACTATAATGTCAATTCCTAATATAATTGAGTCCATTGAACATTGAAATATGAAAAGTCATATTCTATTGATTAAAAGGAAATGAAATTGAGTTTTCTTCTCTACTTCATCTGACAAACAATGTCATTCGGTGTGCAATGAGGGTAAATTTTGAAAGAGCAATAACTCTTGTCTATTCTATTTCCAACAATCACAGGATCTTTAGCTTGCACAGTCTGTAGGACACTGGACCTTGGTTTATTGTCCCAACCGAATACCTAAATCACCATGTCAGCCCAACTGACCTCAAAAACTAGGTTAAGAACTCCAATGGAACCATGTTGAACTAAACCTTGATCGAATCCAGAAACCTTAGTTAAGAGAACAACTGTTTAACATGCTTACACTTACTCCAAAGTGATCTTAATACATTCCTTGTTATTAAATATAAAGTAAAATCTTATATTCTCTTATAAAGCTCAAGTTATTGAGTCCAAGTTCGTGTTTAAATAACAGCAAGCATGTACCTCTGTTAATAAAACAACCATATGGTGTATCTAATAATGCCATTATGAATCTAGCCTTACATCTGTTGTATTTAATAGTTACCAGTTTCTAACTAATCTGAGTTTTAATCGTTTTTAAGATGTTCAAGGAGGAAGTTCTACCATTAAAATCTGTGATTTCAAAGTTTCCTGATTTCTTATTATTTTAAGATTTTTCAGCTGTTTTAAACAGGAAGTGAGAGTTTTTATCATATTGAGACATTGTGTTACCCAAGGCAACTCCATCACTTTTAATTTAAGTGGTTTTAAAGGAATTTTTTAAAACTTTGTCACGTGTATTGGGGACTCGAAAGCATTAATTTGCTCCATTCCTTTTTTCAATCAGACGTCTGTGGTTCCTGAATTCCACTAACTTAAAGGTTTTAATACTGAAAATCTTAAATTATTGGATTTGACTTAATTATATTTATCAAATTATTTCTATCATAAGACAGAAACCTAAATTTGTTTTATGAAGTCAAGGACAATAACTCTATAAGCTTTATTACAACAATCTTAGATTTGAGTTGATCTGAGATCTCATCAATCAACACAAAATGACTAAGTTGATCCATGTAACAGAAGCAAGTCAACAACATTCCAAGACATTAACAGTTCAATGTTAAAGCTCTAGTAATTACTCCAGTCATTTCCGTGATTTGACCAGATTATTTCCTGAGTTATTTCCCTTGGTTTAATGAATGTCCATTATAAATGACCAAGAGTCAAGGTTGATGGACTCATCCTGCTTTATCAATATCACTGTTACAAATCACCTTCATTTACTTCATTGTTTACTTAATCCAAAGTTAGTTGCACACGACACTACATATGGTTCTTTCATATAAGTAGCCATTTTGAATCACTACCTTGACTTCAGTCAAAATGTTTAAAAAGTAGGCTATATAAAAAAATATTTCAACTAAGCCTTCAAATCACAAATAAAGCTTGAGAATGGCTTTAAATAAAGATTAGCAGTAACACACACTAGCATAGTTCAGTTATTTTACCTTGACTTAATAAGTCAAATTGTTAAAAAAAAGCCTACAATATTTAAACCTAGCCTTCAAATCACAAATAAAGTTTTAAAATGGCTTTTAATAACGACTATTTGAATACCTTCAAGACCAAAATAAGCCCTGGAAAAAATCATGGCCATCATACACAGCCTCTATTACAAAAGGTCCCAGTTTATTGTCCCTTATAAAGAATTTGTGTATTGAAATCTTCAAATTACTCTCATGCCAGCTCATGTGAAATCAACTCCATGCAAATTACCCCATCATATTATATTCAGTAATGTGGTCTCAAGGAACATTTCAATGGTCGTTTCAGCATCAATCAATACACTAACAGCATATTTAACACTTCACCTTTCAAATTCAACCAATAACACCAGAGTTATTGTTCCTTAATGACTAGAAATTACCTCATTATTTTTCGTTCTTCTGACATTTTCTATTTTTTCACAATTTTTTTACACATTTTTGAAATTTTATACACATTGATTTTCAATGCTAAATCTTCCTCGGAATTCTGTACATTCAGTTCAAAGCTGTACTACATTTTCTAAATAAGTACTTCAAATGAAATGGATTTCTACATTCTACTATTGTGTCACAGCATGGGTAATGTGATGCAGTGTGCAATGAGGGAAATTTATCCAGCTAATTTCACACATGACATTTACAGATAATTGTTTAGGCTTATTGCCTTCCAATTAAACATCTGACAGAGCACCTTCCCAGGTGTGGTACTTTAGTATGAATGGGGAAGGGTGAAATTGGGGTTTACAATGTTTTATGGTAAAAGACTACTACTTCTTAGAATTGACATGAAATAAAAAGCCTCCAACTTCACCAATAAGAATATATATTGATCAGTGTTAGACTTACCAGGTGTAAATATCATCTTTTATAACACAATACTGTAAGGCTACAAATTATTGCGAGATAGAAATTAATGCCTTAAATGCAACCTATCCGCGATCGCATTAATTTGTTTCCGCATTTTTAAAAACATATTCCCAAGTGAATTAAAGGAAAAAAAAATCAAATGATGGACAAAAGGTAGAATGAGTTAAGTAATTAAATTAAGACCGGGCGGGATTAAGTAATTAGGTAATTATCTCTAAATTTGAAGCAGATTAGTAATCAATGACAAAAGATTTTTACTCTTGACTATTTAAAGATAAAATTTTGATCCTTGTTCATGTCTTCATTCATTTAACACTTGTAGATTTCAAGGAAGCCATTTTCTTTTTTATGATATTAAAAAATGCAACACCTATCACAGATCATATTAATTTGTACTGGCCTTTTATTCTCTATACCCCATGTCGCATTAATTTGTTACGTATTAATTTCTAGCCTTATTGTATATCAGTAACCATTGAAAAACGTTTTTAATTCTGGATCAAAATAGACAGTTTAATGGATTATTACTAATAGATTTATTGGATTATAGAGAGATTCTGTTGTATAGTTTCGACACCAGGTAAGTTCACTGACGAACCAAGACTAAGTTTGACTATGTTAAAAAGTGTCATCTTAAGAGGAAGTATTCATTTAATTTTTTATTCTAGACGTGCTCATATTCTATTCTAACAAAGAATGTCCAAGGTGATCAAACTTATCATTTTAAAGAACAAGGGCAATAATTCATATAAGATATTTTTCTATATTTCTTATTTTCAATAGGGTTCATCCTTAGGAGTTAATCAACAATTTCAGCAAGAACAAGGGCAATAACTAATTTTGTTGATTTTCAATAGGCTCCATCTTTGCCTGATCATAAACACCCATATCAAATCTGTCAACAACTGGTTGCCTAGCAAGATACGCCCACTTTAAAATATATTTTCTGTATTAACACAGGCAAATACTCTAGGATTATTTAGGTCTAATCCAAGTTCTCGTCAATATAAATGTTCACACCAAATTTCATTAAAATCAGATGAAAACTGTATTGTCTATCGCAATCATAAGCTGCGTTTTGACAAGTGCAGTAACTCAAAAACAGTATATCTAAATGTCAATTTCGAACTTGACCAAGATGACATCAACTTCAATGATCACACCAAATTTCATTCCAATCAGATGAAAACTGTTGTCTCCAAATTTCATTCCAATCAGATGAAAACTGTTGTCTCCAAATTTCATTCAAATCAAATGGAAATTGTGATCTCTATAGTGTTCACAAGCTAATTTTGAGGCGTTTTGACTAAGTCAAGTGCAATAACTCAAAAACTATTCATCGAAAAATCGCCAATTTCGAACTTGTCCAAGATCTCATCAATATAAATGATCACAGCAAGTTTCATTCAAATCTGATGAAAACTGTAGTCTCTATCACGTTCACAAGTCAAATTTGACGCGTTTGGCTTAGTCAAGTGCAATAACTCAAAAACCATTCATCGAAAAATCGCCAATTTGAACTTGTCTAAGATCTCATCAATATTAATGATCACAGCAAGTTTCATTCAAATCTGATGAAAACTGTAGTCTCTATCGCATTCACAAGCCAATTTTGACGCGTTTTGGCTAAGTCAAGTGCATTAACTCAAAAACTGTTCATCAAAAACTCGCCAATTTTGAACTTGTCCAAGATCTCATCAATACTAATGATCACAGAAAGTTTCATTTAAATCCAATGAAAACTGAAGTCTCTATAGCGTTCACAAGCCAATTTTGACACTTTTTTACTAAGTCAAGTGCAATAACTCAAAAACCGTTCATCAAAAAATTGCCAATTTCGAACTTGTCCGAGGTCTCATCAATATAAATGATCACAGCAAGTTCCATTCAAATCTGACAAAAACTGTAGCCTCTATTGCGTTCACAAGCAATACCTTGACTACTGCTTCTAAAGATCAGTATCTCCTATAACACCTATTTGACCTTGCCTAGTGCTTCTAAAGGAGATTATCTCCTATAACACCTATTACTTGTGACCTTGCATAGTGCTTCTAAAGGAGATAATATTCTATAATACCTAATACTTTGACTAACACCTAGCTTCTATAAGAGTGTATATTCTATAACACCTAATACTTGTGACCTTGCCTAGTGCTTCTAAAGGAGATTATATTCTATAATACCTATTGCTTGTGACCTTGCCTAGTGCTTCTAAAGATTATATTCTATAATACCTAATGCCTAACTTCATTAAGATTAAGAGTGTATATTCTATAACACCAAATACCTATTGCTTGTGACATTGCCCAGAACTTCTTAAGGAGATTATATTCTATAACACCTATTGCTTGTGACCTTGCCTAGTGCTTCTAAAGGAGATTATATTCTATAACACCTATTGCTTGTGACCTTGCCTAGTGCTTCTAAAGGAGATTATATTCTATAATACCTAATACTTTGACTAACACCTAGCTTCTATAAGAGTGTATATTCTATAACGCCTAATACTTGTGACCTTGCCTAGTGCTTCTAAAGGAGATTATATTCTATAAAACCTAAGACTTTGCCTAACACCTAACTTCCATAAGAGTGTACATTCTATAACGCCTATTACTTGTGACCTTGCCCAGTGCTTCTAAAGATTATGTTCTATAATACCTAATACTTTGACTAACACCTAACTTCCATAAGAGTGTATATTCTATAACGCCTAATACTTGTGACATTGCCCAGAACTTCTTAAGGAGATTATATTCTATAATACCTATTACTTGTGACCTTGCCTAGTGCTTCTAAAGATTATATTCTATAATACCTAATACTTTGACTAACACCTAACTAAGAGTGTATATTCTATAACGCCTAATACTTGTGACATTGCCCAGAACTTCTTAAGGAGATTATATTCTATAATACCTATTACTTGTGACCTTGCCTAGTGCTTCTAAAGATTATATTCTATAAGACCTAATACTTTGACTAACACCTAACTAAGAGTGTATATTCTATAACGCCTACTACTTGTGACCTTGCCCAGAACTTCTAAAGGAGATTATATTCTATAATACCTATTACTTGTGACCTTGCCTAGTGCTTCTAAAGGAGATTATATTCTATAACACCTATTACTTGTGACCTTGCCTAGTGCTTCTAAAGGAGATTATATTCTATAATACCTATTACTTGTGACCTTGCCTAGTGCTTCTAAAGGAGATTATATTCTATAATACCTAATGCCTAACTTCATTAAGATTAAGAGTGTATAATATACACTATTATTCTATAACACCAAATACTTTGACCTTAAGTCAATACTTTTATAGAAGAATATCTTCTTACATCCAACTTCCATATAAATGACTAGTTAACATTCTTGTCATATACTTATGACCTAAACCACTGCTTTTATATCTCCTATAAAAGTTTACACATAATACCTCATATAACAGTAAAATTCCTCTAGTCTATTTCATAAACCTGTCCATAGTCCAAATACAATCCGTCATTTCTCTAACTTCCTGTTCAGCCTTTTTTCAAATCCATCCTATAATAAAAGGTAACAAAAAAACAACATGGAAGAATCTAAGGATATTTACTCATGTGAAGTTTGCAATATGGACTTTCCTTTTGCTTGTCGTCTTAAAGCTCATGTAAGAACCCATACCAAGGAAAGACCTTACCAATGTGATATTTGTCCAAAGAGACTGGCTCATAAATATAGTCTAAAGGTTCACAAGAAACATGTACATGATGGAGAAAAACCATTCAAATGTGAAGTTTGTAATAAATGCTTTAGCTTATCAACAGGTCTGAATAATCATTTGAAAATACATACTGGAGAAAGACCTTACGAATGTGATATTTGCAAAAAGAGCTTTAAACTAAAATACTCCCTGCAAGATCACTATAGAACTCATACTGGAGAGAAACCTTACAAATGTGATGTTTGTGAAAAATGTTTCTGCCATAGATCTGGACTTAGAGCTCATCTGAAAATTCATACTGGTCAGAAACCTCATAAATGTGATATTTGTCAAAAAAGTTTTATCACTGCAGCATGTCTCAATATGCATATGAGATCACATACTGGAGAAAAACCTTACGAATGTGATGTTTGTAAAAAATGTTTTACTCGATATAATTATCGTAAGGCTCATATGAAAATACATACTGGAGAGAAACCTTATCAGTGCATCATTTGCAAGAAGTCTTTCGGTACTAAAAGAGGCCTTCAAAATCATATGAAAGTTCATACTGGAGAGAAACATTTCAAATGTGAAATTTGTGACAAATTATACACCACAAAAAATAATCTAAAATGTCATTGGAGAACTCATACTGGAGAGAGACCTTTCAAATGTGATATTTGTCAAAAGCGTTTTATCCAGCTCTATAATCTTCAACGTCATCAACGAATACACGAAAAATATAAGCCTTAAAATATGAGAAGTTTGTTAGCAACCTTACAAATGTGAAGATAGTGTAGCAAAAGCTTTATAATAATGCATGAAAAATGGTAAACTGACAAATGTAAAAGTTAAATACAAAATTCTTTCAGAAATTTATGATAAACTCACTTGGATTATTCCTTATTTATATATATTTTTAATTGTACATAGTTCAATAGAGATTATAAAATGATTATTTTACTGTAAGTTACTATAAGTGTATCCTTGTGACATACATACAAATAAATATTTTTATTTTCCTTCAACACTTTACCACTGACAAATTTTAATTTATAACTTTCAATGATCTGAATGCATCGCTGGATATATTTTTATATTTTGTATTTAATTGTACATAGTTCAATTTTGAGATTATAAAATAATTATTTTACTAAAAATGCATATCTGAAGGATTCTCTACTGTGAATCAAATACTGCAAAATTGTTATCTTTAATAATTTTTTTACATGTTTGTTTTTAATTGTATATAGTTATTAACTTGACACAATTATATGGATAACAATTACTTTAATAAATAACTTGTGACATTTCGACGAAGGTACTTCCGTCTTTATTAATCATTGCTTGATAAAGACGGAAGTACCTTCGTCGAAACGTTGCAAGTTATTTATTAAAATAACTGTTATCTAAACCAGTGTCCAGGAAAAACGATATCAATGTTTTTTCAATTTTTTTTTCACAAAGTGAACTTTTTAATATGAAAACCTGCTAATATGTATTGCACATCCAAAACACCTCATAATCAATCAAAAATACTGGGAAGAATCAATCACTTCTGGGAGAAACACAAATTTCGTGAAAGTGACATTTCCCTCTCTAGCTGTACGTGCATATAAACTGTATAAAACAGCTGACAGACCCCACCCATCTTTACAGGCTTGTCATATTGATTGTACAGATTTTATTGAAATGAATTTCTGCACAGATTTTTCAAAAGTATTACACCAATCCTAAATTTCTACATAATTTAGTTTTTCTTTACTGTCTTTGCAAACAAGTGGTATCGTTTCTTTTGGACATTAGTTTATATAATTGTGTCAAGTTAATTATTACCTTGTTACTAAATGCCACTTAAAGAATGTGTATAGTTATATATTGATGTTATTAAAATTTATTTTACTATTAAATACTCATATTTATTTCTACCCTGTTTCTCTGTAATATATACAAACCTTGATTAGAGAGCAATGAGGGAAATTATGTCACATTATGCACACCCTGTAGCACACAGGGCCTTGGTTTATTGTCCCATTTGAACAACTAGAGGATTTCTCAATTAAAGCCCTCAGACATGCATTACTAACAAAGTAAACCACAGCTCCAAAAGACAATTTTAAATGGATGGGTTCACCATTTATTTACCCATTGCAACCAGCTCACCAAAATTTTCAGTTCCAATAATCAGTAAAGCAGTTCACTCCCAGTCTGAGTCTTCAAATCCATGTGTGTCCAGAATAATCTGTGTTTGAATGTTAAAATGATGACTAGTTATTTTGTGACACTCTGCCAAATACAGAAAAGCTATATATAGATAGTGAAAGTCCAAACATATATATATCCAAACAGTCTGAAGACTATTTCCATATATTCAAGACCGAAATTCAATCCCCCCCCCCTCCTATTTGTCTTGAAGAAAGAATTATTATGAATGAATATATTGTCTTAATATGATATCAACAACCATCTAGATGCTCTTAATAATAATAAAGGCAATGATCTAGTTTACTGATGGTAGTAAATCTGGTACCAATAAACTACCAACCTACCACAGACACACCAGGGATGTCAATCTTATGGTATTTACCAGTCATATTTGATTAATGAAGTTTTATTCGTCCTTTCTTATGTCTATATAGAAGGCCTAATTCATTAACTTTGTATGCCATTTGGCTAGAATGATCTAGTCTTTCAGGAATTATATGAACTGCAGTCAAGAACTGCGCTATTGGGCTAATGAAGACAGGTAATGCCATGCAGTGTGCAAGAAGGGAAATAATTGATAGGATAGTGGCACTAGCCTACGTTTTTGTGATTTCCAACAAATCAGAGTTTCTAACATGTACAGTCTGTAGCACTGGAAATTATTATATTGAAATTGGAATGACTACTCACTTTGTACTTTTTCCATGTACATTTGAATCACTGACAAGGGGAAACCAGGTTGAGAAAAAACTGAAAATTTATCTCGACCTTTGATTGGATTGAAACCTGGATCTTCAGGTTTAGTGAATAAGCATCTAACTCACTGGTAACTGTGGCTTCCAATTTCCCAAATTTATACTTCTTATAATTCTGACATGACAACTAAATGATTAATAACTAGCAAGTGATATTCTGATTATAATGTTAGATAATGTCCCTAGCAGACTTTCAGGTATATCTGGAATCTAGGTCATAGACAGAAACTGAAATTCCCCTATAGTTAATGCTATATTCATGTGTATTATCAGATCAATTTGGAAGCTGAAATAGATATACTGATAACCCATCTTTATATGCCCTCATGTGATGTATATCATGGTGTCCAATACACACCCCCATACATCATACTTCCTCTAGGTCTCACATCCCCAAACATCATACTTCCTCTAGGTCTCACATCCCAAACATCATACTTCCTCTAGGTCTCACACCCCAAACATCATACTTCCTCTAGGCCTCACACTCTCATACATTATACTTCCTTTAGCCTTCACACCCTCATACATCATACTTCCTCTAGGTCTCACATCCCCAAACATCATACTTCCTCTAGGTCTCACATCGCCAAACATCATACTTCCTCTAGGTCTCACACCCCAAACATCATACTTCCTCTAGGTCTCACACCCCAAACATCATACTTCCTCTAGGCCTCACACTCTCATACATTATACTTCCTTTAGCCTTCACACCCTCATACATCATACTTCCTTTAGGCCTCGCACCCCAATACATCATACTTCCTCTAGGCCTCACACCCCAATACATCATACTTCCTCTAGGCCTCACACCCCAATACAACATACTTCCTCTAGCCCCACACAACCACCGATGACTGACTATAAATTGGAATTGTTTAAATTGATGCAATCACCTCTTTACAATCCCTTTAAATGTCAGAAATTTTGTCTTTGCATGTCATAAACCAAATTCTTCTTTGATTCTAGAGAAAACCATTATGTAAAATTCCACAAGATTTACAACACTGGTTCCTGCCATATAAAAATGGTAAAGATTATTTCTTATAGATAAGATAAATACCTCATTCTTCCTCAGTCAACTTGGCACGCTTTCTCACTTATTTATCAAAGGCTTATAATAATAAACACCAGAATTTTTCTATTGACAATCATCTTGTAGAGCTTGTATGTAATAAATCAACATATTTTGTCTAATACACTGTAGAGATTTTGGGAGGTGTGTTTTGTTTTTTGTTTTCAATAGCTGCTCAACATATTTACAGCTTTGTATTACAATGTTTTTTTGTGTTTTTTTTTCAGAATTTACAATGTTACTTTCAATTAAATCTTTAATACAAATTGTGAATTGATGTACAAACAAAATGTCCTCTTTTTGTTACCTTGGCCATATGGTTCTGTAGAGTTATTGGAAAATTCTTTTTGATTTGTTTTCAATAAGTGTCTTAAGCTTGTTTTCAATGCAAGAGACCATTTGTCACCTACCCTTGATCCAGATAGAAAATCAAATAATGAGAACCATCATCTTTACAATTCTGTATTTTCAACATTGTTAACTTATTAAAGGGATTGTAGAGAGTCTCTCTACATTTTATATTTATGATATACAAAACCAATGGCTTTTATTTGCACTGCAATTATTCATCAGATGTCTGTGGTTCCTGTTATTATTGAAATCCAACTGCAAACCTTGGAGTTGGACTTCCTGTGTTCAAGTTCAGGAGTTGCCATAAGGAATCATGGTGAATACATATTGTAAAACTATTGTATATAACATCACTATCATGCAATCTGGATATTCTATTGAAGGGGCTGGTTATTCTATTGAAGGGGCTGGTTATTCTATTGAAGGGCCTAGTTATTCTATTGAAGGGGCTGGTTATTCTATTGAAGGGGCTGGTTATTCTATTGAAGGGGCTGGTTATTCTATTGAAGGAGCTGTTATTCTATTGAAGGGGCTGGTTATTCTATTGAAGGGGCTGGTTATTCTATTGAAGGGGCTGGTTACTCTATTGAAGTAGCTGGTTATTCAATTGAAGGGGTTGGTTATTCTATTTAAGGGGCTGGTTATTCTATTGAAGGGGCTGGTTATTCTTTTGAAGGCGCTGGTTATTCTATTGAAGGGGCTGGTTATTCTATTGAAGGGGCTGGTTATTATATTGAAGGGGCGGGTTATTCTATTGAAGAAGCTGGTTATTTTATTGAAGGGGCTGGTTTTTCTATTGAAGGAGCTGGTTATTCTATTGAAGGGGCTGGTTATTCTATTGAAGGGGCTGGTTATTCTATTGAAGGGGCTGGTTATCTATTGAAGGAGCTGGTTATTCTATTGAAGGGGCTGGTTATTCTATTGAAGGGGCTGGTTATTCTATTGAAGGGGCTGGTTATTCTATTGAAGGGGCTGGTTATTCTATTGAAGGGGCTGGTTATTCTATTGAAGGGCTGGTTATTCTATTGAAGGGGCTGGTTATTCTATTGAAGAGCTGGTTATTCTATTGAAGGGGCTGGTTATTCTATTGAAGGGGCTGGTTATTCTATTGAAGGGGCTGGTTATTCTATTGAAGGGGCTGGTTATTCTATTGAAGGGCTGGTTATTCTATTGAAGGGGCTGGTTTTTCTATTGAAGGGGCTGGTTTTTCTATTGAAGGGGCTGGTTATTCTATTGAAGGGGCTGGTTATTCTATTGAAGGGGCTGGTTATTCTATTGAAGGGGCTGGTTATTCTATTGAAGGGGCTGGTTATTCTATTGAAGGGGCTGGTTATTCTATTGAAGGGGCTGGTTATTCTATTGAAGGGCCTAGTTATTCTATTGAAGGGGCTGGTTATTCTATTGAAGGGGCTGGTTATTCTATTGAAGGGGCTGGTTATTCTATTGAAGGGGCTGGTTTTCTATTGAAGGGGCTGGTTATTCTATTGAAGGGGCTGGTTATTCTATTGAAGGGGCTGGTTATTCTATTGAAGGGGCTGGTTATTCTATTGAAGGGGCTGGTTATTCTATTGAAGGGGCTGGTTATTCTATTGAAGGGGCTGGTTATTCTATTGAAGGGGCTGGTTATTCTATTGAAGGGGCTGGTTATTCTATTGAAGGGGCTGGTTATTCTATTGAAGGGGCTGGTTACTCTATTGAAGTAGCTGGTTATTCAATTGAAGGGGTTGGTTATTCTATTCAAGGGGCTGGTTATTCCATTGAAGGGGCTGGTTATTATTTTGAAGGGGCTGGTTATTCTATTGAAGGGGCTGGTTATTCTATTGAAGGGGTTGGTTATTATATTGAAGGGGCTGGTTATTCTATTGAAGAAGCTGGTTATTCTATTGAAGGGGCTGGTTTTTCTATTGAAGAGGGCTGGTTTTTCTATTGAAGGGGCTGGTTTTTCTATTGAAGGGGCTGGTTTTTCTATTGAAGGGGCTGGTTATTCTATTGAAGGGGCTGGTTATTCTATTGAAGGGGCTGGTTATTCTATTGAAGGGCTGGTTATCCTATTGAAGGGGCTGTTTATTCTATTGAATGGGGTGGTTATTCTATTGAAGGAGTTGGTTATTCTATTGGAGGGGCTGGTTATTCTATTGAAAGAGCTGGTTATTCTATCGAAGGAGCTGGTTATTCTATTGAATATATATATCTTGGTATGCGTTTAAGACAAAAGTTTAAATGAAATGTGAAATATATTAGTTTGTTTTGTAAATTCTAATATTATATGCATTTATTTGTATAGAAAATTATACAAATTGGATATATTTTTTATTATTTAATATATAATTTTTTTTTTGATGTATGTGAAATATATTAGTTTGTTTTGTAATTTGTAATATTATATGCATTTATTTGTATAGAAAATTTGGATATATTTTTTATTATTTAAATATATAAATTTTTTGATGTACTGTGGGCTGGAGGCCTTTTATACTGAAATAAAGTTAGTTAGTTATTCTATTGAAGGAGTTGGTTATTCTATTGGAGGGGCTGGTTATTCTATTGATGGAGCTGGTTATTCAATCGAAGGAGCTGGTTTTTCTATTGAAGGGGCTTATTATTCTATTGAAGGGGTATTTGCAATAGGTATGTCATAATAAACATTGTTTTAGTGGAATTGCAAGACCACCAGGCGACATTGGGATTGAAACTTTAAATGGTGTAAACTGATGCTATTAGGATACAAGATAAACATAATAAAACACCACAAAAATTGATTCTCAGTTTGTTCTAATAGCTTTTAAAATATAGTCAAAAAATGTCTTGTATCAGAATTCTAAAGAAAAATGAATGAAAAGATTCAAGTTCAAATAGGTAGAAACAGTAATAAATCTCTATGAAGGACAAGATAAGGCACATACATAGATCTTACCTATCTAAACAATGTCATTATAGTTCTTACAAAATAATTATTTTCTTTTCTAAAATAGAAATAGCAATGGCCAACCCACTAGATACTAGATTAAAAAGTCAAGTTATAAATATTTTAATAAAAAAAACAATATCATACAACACTGTAATGGTATACTATATCTACTGGTGACCAAACTATTCATAGCAGACAATCACACGCTTTGCTACTTGCAATATGACAGTTTCGCCATTTGTTTGACCAATCATATCTTAGTCCCAAAAACGTGAAATTTTGTTAGCTAATCAGTAACAGTGTTTGAAAGATAACATGATAACTCAGCCATATGGACCATGAAGAACAAAGTAAAATTCTTGGTTTGGGGAATTCTTAAACAATAATGTGATTTTCATAGATTTCTAAACATTATTTACATATATTCAAGATCCAAATCAGCCTCCTGAATGTGTAGACCCATGGAAAAGTATAATCTAATTCTAAGCAATTACTAAATTTAAGAGTACAAGCTTAAAGTTTAAAAGAGCAAGAGAGAAGTTTAAAACTGACAAGAACAAATGGTACTAGTTTAGAAGTAAAAGTTAATTATTTTCTCATTTCTACTGTGTTAAATGTCAGGTTATAGAACTTATAGTTTTACTGACAGAGATAGATTAGGTTTAAAATAGAAACATTTATATAAAAAATTATACTTCAATATGATAAAATTCTACTTTAAAATTCAACTGTTACGTTTATGTAACAAATAAAGTGGTGTTGCAACAATATTTTTGTTATTGGATACAACTTTCTTGGTATAGCACAGATTCTTGTGCTGAAAATTGGCTGAGACCCAAACGGGTTCCGAACCAGGCACCTTATCACCAGCAATACATGTCAACTGTTGGATGGTCCGTTGGCCGAGTGGTCTAGACAGTTGACATGTATTGCTGGCGATTAGGTGCATGACTCTGAGATCGCTGGTTCGGAACCCGTTTGGGTCTCAGCCAATTTTCAGGACGAGAATCTGTGCTATACCAAGAAAGTTGTATCCAATAACAAAAATATTGTAGTCTATAATAATTGTTTTATATTATATATTTTATATCTTATATATATAAAGATATATAGCCTATATATCTTTATATTTAAATAGTCTTTAACAGTACTAAAAGTGCACAAAAATAGATTAATTCCTCCAAATATACCTCAAACTATATATTTCACTTTCCATTTCTTATATGTCTCTGTATATAAGACAGGATCTCAAATAATGATGAGTCGTCATTTCATCTTCCAAACTCGGATATTTCTAGACACAAATGGATTTGAAGGCTCAAATTTGGACTCTGAACCGAAAACACTGTTACCAGTACTGTATCTAACTAAAGCATGCTTGATTATAGAAATATGGAACGTATTGCTTTAAAATAAGTCAAAATTATAATTTAAAAGTGATATAGAATACTACCAATGAATTTTGAAACTTGGCCAAAAAGACTATATATTCATCATTGAACTTGTCTGGTGTTATAACAATACAACAGAATCCCTGTTTAATCTGACAATATGAGAAATATCAAGAGAAACACACAAAGGCTAAAGACTGTTATACTACCTGGTATCAATGAAATAATGCACAAATTTAACTGATTAAAGGGAAGTAACTCTATTATTAACAATAAGAATAGAAATATTTTTTCCATCATCTTAAACTTGTTAATTTAAAATAACTAAGTAAGTACATTAAATCATTCCAAAAAATTCTTGAAACAAAGCTGCCATTTATCTTTGTTGAAGTCCTCACAACAACGCTCTACATGATAAATGTAATATGAATAAGGCATGGCCTTGAATGAGAGCGCAGACTAGGGCTATTGATAATAATGACAATGAATACGCAAAATAATGTCATTCATTGATAAATTTCGACGTCATAAATAGCATGTGACGTCAGAAAACGCCCTGTCAACATAATTTCGACGGCAAGACAACTCTTATATGAGATAAACTTGTTTATGGAAATCCTGCATAGAACATTCAGGAAAAATTCAGATTAAACGTAAGGTGTTTAAATAGGGTAAAAAATATCTATTTTAGTGTTTGTGAAAGAAATGTAATTTATTTTAAGAATTCCAGAATATTTACTTCGAGACTACCTTGATTGACTGCGACCTAGCTGTAAACAAACATGGCAGCCCCCATGGCGGCCATCTTTTTCTTTTTTTTTTTTTACTACCAGTGGTGCAAAGTTCTTCTGATGCATATTCATGTATACATGTTACCATAAGAGAGAGCTTTGCTCTCGACGGCTTCGCCGTCGAGAGAGCTGCACTCTCATATAACTGACAATGTATTTAATCCGTAATATTCCATTCTGTTCCATTCGGCTATAGACTGCAATATTGTATCTACATTGTTTATCCTGAGACAGAAATAGCTATTTAACTTGTTGGGCATGTGTACTTATAGTTCCAAATTTGCTTATCATATAGCATTCCATGAGACCGACACATAGTCAAAAACACAGACAAATATGTAAAAACTTAGTTTTGGAGCCTTATTCTTGAAAATTTAACCCAAAAAGATTTTACTGTTCCACTGATTGCTAAAAAACTCAAACTGTATTTCAGCCAAGTTTATCAACCAATCAGATTATTGTATTTTTCCTAAAATCTTCATTTTTTCTGCAAGTTTTGGAAAATAAAACCCAGTTCTTCTCAAATGCTGACTAGCACTTATAGAAATAACACAAATTCTATTTCAAGCTTTAAATTCATTAGATCTTTAATACTGAAATGACACTAATGACAGTAAGATAATTTCTAATATCTGATGAGGATGGGTAAACTTTGTTCTGTCAGTGGAAAACTAAAACAGATTACATGTATCTATCTGAGAGAAATGTGATTTGGAAGAGCATGTCATCTTTCATATGATTACACATGTATGCGCTGGTAGAAAATGTATTTCAAATTAAGGCTGCTTTTTGTCTATTTTTTGTCTAAAAAGAGTGCAGCTGTCTTTCGTTTGAGTTTTAGGCTTTGGAACAGTTTTCTACTCTATAAAATAACTAGCGTGTATATGAAGGTGCGCATTGTATTTGGGAACATACAGTACCGGGTATACGGTTGTTTCGATAACAATGTTTCACATAGAATTCAAGACACGTGATACATTTCATTGCAACAATAATCACAAATCTTATAATTTAGGCTACTCACATATGAACAGTCAATGTCAATAAAATTGCCTCCAAACTGAACATCGGCAAATCGGCAGATCTGTCAAACACCGGTCTCAGAAAAACATTAATCACCACTTCCGATTTTTCATGATTTACCCCGTTCCTATCTTTATTACAAAAATATATCTTTTAAATTGCAAAATTCAGATGGTTAAAAGCATAGTGCATTTCTTTCATTTTTAAGTATTAAACAGGAGCTACTAAAATAATAATTAATGACTGTATTTATTACAGTTCTTAAAGTAAGTTCCGTATTTAATTTCCGGGGTCAAGATTGTCCGAAATACCCTATTATTTGCTGGAAGAATAATAAAGCGACATACAATGCCAAATAAATTGAGTTTTACGGCCTAATCTTCTGCACCTAATGGGTTAATAAAGACACAGTGCAAGGTGCAATAAGGAACAGAACAGAACAGAACTTTATTAACTCAGACCCACAGTGTGGGTAACAAGAGATTACATAATATATAAACAGAACAAATATTTTTACAATTATAGATATGAAAATTAATTACATGTATGTACAGTATATTTAAATAACTTACAAAATAAGTATTTTATATTTACAATTTAATTTGATAATAATATTTCATTTTGTATTTATTATTGTCCTTTCTATATGATAAACGAATACACTAATATTCGATAAAACTCGGATATTATTATAGCTAAATAAGTTTTTCATTTTACATTTTGACGGATAGGTTAAATAGTATTTAGGTATATATTTAATTCTAAAAAATAATATTGATGGATGCTGACATAAAAATAAATAATGGTATTCATCGCCAGTTCCATTATTACATAATGGACATATTCTTTCATTTCTCGGGATGTTATTCCATCGTCCAGTTTCAATAGGAAGTTTTATATTGGATGTTCTAAATTTACATAAATATATTCTTTGGAAGGGGTTCAATTTCAAAAGATATTCTTCAGTGCCAAAATTTGGCTTAATCATGGAATAAATTTCTCCTCTCGAAGATATACCAATATCATTGTTCCATTTTTGGATATATTGATCTTGAGTTTTTTGTTTGATGGAATATTTCAGAAATGTTGTATTAATTGGCACTAGCGATTGATTAGACCATACATAAGAAAATCCATTTTGATCGAGTGTTTCTTTTACGAAATCTATATATTTAAATTGGTTTTGCCCTGATATATGTAACTGCAATATAAGGCTATATATTCTATGGGATAATTTTTCTGAATTCGGGTCGGCAATCTTTGACCAAAATAAAATCATGCGTTGTTGAATAGTTAAAAGAATAGGAAATCGGCCCGTTTCGCCATATATCATAAAATTTGGAGTTGTCTTTCTTACATTTAAAATTCGTTTACAATATTGAGTATGAATTTTTTCTAAATCAGAGCAATTTTCGTACCCCCAGATTTCACAACCATACAGTAAGATAGGCAAGACTAACGTATCAAATAATTTAAATTGTACATCTATTGGAAGTGATATATTTCTGATTTTTCTATTTAATGCAAACATTGATTTCCTTGACTGGTCTATAAGTTGTTTTCTAGCTAATGTGAATTTACAATTATAATTGAACAATAAACCTAAATATGTATACGATTCTTCAACACTCACGGGTTTATCATTAAAAAAGAATTCTGGTATATTTTTTACTTTACCTCTCGAGAAAATTATTATCTTAGTTTTGTCAAGATTTACAGTCAGTTTCCAATTTGAGCAATATTTGCTAAACACTTCTAATGATTTCTTCATATTTTCTTCAGTTTCAGATAAAATTATAGTATCGTCTGCATATAGTAACAAAAATAATTTTACATAAACTCTTAAATTTTCAAGTGATAAAATACCAATGCCTTCAAGACATTTAACATCATTTTTATCAAAAAAATTTTCCAGATCATTCATATATATAGCAAAAAGAAATGGAGAAAGATTTTCACCTTGACGTACACCAGATAGACATGAGAAATAATTAGAAACCTCATCACCATTCTTTACACAACTTTTCGTATCAGAATACATATTATAAATTACATTAAATATTTTGCCTTTAATGTTACTTTTAATTAATTTGTGCCATAGATTTGCCCTGGGTAAAAAATCAAAAGCTTTTTCAAATCAACAAATAGTCCAAATAGTCTTCCACCGGACGATAAATAAATTTGAATAAGTGAATAAAATATAAAAATATTGTCAAGTGTTGAATATCCTTTCCTAAAACCTGCCTGGCAATCTGAAATTAGTTTTTGTTCATCTGAAAGCAAATTTAACCTATTGTTTAGTATCGACGTAAACAATTTACCTAAACATGATATAAGTGTGATGGGTCTATAGTTGTCTGGATTTTTATTATCTCCCTTGTTTTTGTAGATAGGTCTAATCACCCCTATTGTCCATATCTCAGGAATAATTCCTGTATCTAAAATTTTGTTAAAAAGAACGTTATATAATGGAAGGAGTATATCGGTAGAATTTTTAATATATTCATTATATATTTCATCGATTCCTGCAGCTTTGTTTAATTTCAAGTTTTTAATTGAATTTTTTATTTCCTCGTTTGATATGGGCGCATTTAGTATACCGTCGAGTGTATCATTCGTTTCAATTTGGGGCATGTTGAAATCAATATCATTTGTACTTTCTATATTATTAAGATTTTTAAAGTAATCATATAATTCGTCTATATTTATGTCGGCCTTATTGGTTATGGTTTTTCCATCTAGATCACCTAATAATTTCCATAAGGACTTCGAGTCATTTTTCGATAATTGCCTAATTTTTTGTTCTGTTTGGAACTCAAATTTATCATGGGCTCGGCGTAAACTTTTTCTATAATTTTTACCAGCGCGATTTAGTAGGATTTTATTATCTTTTGATTTGTCGTTTTTATATTTACGTTTTGCTACATGAAATAATTTCCTTGACGATTTACAAGAGGAGTCAAACCATAAATTACTTCGGGATATATTTTGATTTGGTTTATATTGTTTTCTCTTACCAAAGGCACATTTGGCGGACTTACAAAATATATTCATGATTTCTTCAATTGAGTTATTTATTATTCCGCACTTTTTTTCTTTAGGGAAATTTTCTTCTATTCTATTGATATTGTCAATAATAGTACTCACATTTATATCATATTTTTCTATATTAGCAATAAAGTTTTCCTTTTTCTTTTCATTCCATCTAATAGTCGTACTATTCCCAATGTTTTCGGTTTGTGTGTGAGTAGAGATTGGTTGACAATCAAGAAAGAATTCTAAACGAGAATGTACGTCACTATAGAGTGGGTTAAAATCATGGACTTTAAATTCTGAAATAATTTGAAATAAATGTGAGCTTACAATCAAATAGTCGATAACACTTTTTATATTGCTTGTTGTCTTGCCAATAAGTTTATCTTCACCCACTCTCCCGTTTACAATATACATATTATTTGATTTACAAATATTGAGCAAACTGTGCCCGTAGGTGTTCGTAACATTATCTTCACTACATCGATCAAGACTAATATCATATTTTAATAAATTTTCATAATCATACATGTAAGATAATAAATCAGAATTATTTTCAATATTGGCAATGTTTAGTAGATTTTCATCGGGAATAACATAATCAGGATTAGTACCAGTCCTAGCATTAAAATCGCCAATAAGTAATATCTTAGTATCGTCATTTTCAAAATATATTAACTCATTTTCAATCTCGTCAAAAGAATCATGACTTGCATAAGGTGATTTGATTGGTGGGATATAGACACATCCTATGAGTACATCATATTGGCAGTTCAATATAGATTTCGATATTTTAAGCCATTTAATATATTCTGATTTATTATCTGGGAATTGAAAGTATTTTTCTAAGTTCATTTTGTATACTATCATAATACCACCCGACTTGCGAATAATTTTTTTTCTATGTTTTGCATGATAAGAATAACCAGAGGGAAAGTTTGTCAGGACAGTAGCATAAGACTACTCAGAATGGTTCAGAATGTCCGGTCTGATTAGACCAATTATCACCAATCAGTGTTAATCGGATTGATTTTAAGCTCGGTTATCAAATTCTAAATTTTCTTTGGTTGATTAACTTTAACCTGATTAAAGACATCTTATAACAGTTTCGTTTTTTTCATGAATGTATTCATTACCTGAACACCAGCACGAGGAAGAAAATATCCACTATCCAATTCAATACTTTTCCAAATTATTTTTCAGATCTACTTTTCAAAATTATTTAGTATTTTTGATAGTATTAACTCAGTATTAATACCACTATACTTGTAATCAAAACTTTAACCCTGTGCCAGTGCCTTCTTTGAACAGTAACTTTCATTTACTTTCAATCACCCTAATCTCAATTCAAAATACTGGAATTGATTCAGCCTGCATTCTTGAGCTTTGATATATAACTAATAAACTATAACGTTAGATTCCTTCGGAACGTCCTTGTTTCACACAAATTTGGAATTAAAAAAAATAATGCAGACTCAGAACTTTCGGACTAATTTTCAACTTAACTGAGGACTCGATTTAACTAAACAACTACTACAACTGTGCCGTGACGTGTATCCGTTTTGTTGGCAAAGTAGTCCCTTATCATCTTTAATGTTTTGATTCTATTTATCGATCATTCATCTTCTTTGTAAAATTTCAATTCAATTCTAATATTTTCAGACGTAATCAATCAATATTTCTTTTAATTTGATGCCACTTTGCATATGCAAGTGCGCGCGTATGGATATTGATGCACCGACGTGGCCATTTCCATCTTGGAAGTAAACTCGTAGTTCTGAAAAATTGTACATGTGTTGACAAAAAAGACGAAAATATTTGATTTTTCCACATTGTAATCGAAGACAGCAATCATGGTAAGTGTAAGGAATGTGTAGTGACACCTTTGTCTGTTTTATTTCGCCTGAAAACGCCCTCATCTAGCTATTTTTCAAGGAAATCTTTTCTCATTTTGTGTTGTTGACAGATAAGATTGACTAAAATCACAATCCATTTAGCCTATGTCATCAAATATTGTACAATATTGATCATTGTCTATAACTGTTTGCATTTCATAATTATAAAACTTTTGCAATTCATTTAAATTTGTTTATTTCTGGCATAAAAAGTCACCCATTTCATAATAATTAAATTTCTCACAGGGATTTGAATGTCTCAAAATTACTATTAGGGCCTAAGTATAATTTGCAAATTCTCTACTTTCTAAGTTATTTGTGATGCTTGTATTATAATGTCATACACCATGATTTTAAAATTAATAACTACTGACCCATTTCTTAGTTTTCTGCCTCGATCACAAAAGCTAAAATTGTAACTGTATTCATGGTAAAGTGGACCTATTGTTCAATGAAATATGTACTAAATGAAAGAAAGTACTTTCATTTGCTAGACCTATATTGAAATTGATATACTATTGGTGGATGCAAACATTTATGAGACTTGCTGCTTCTCTTTTTCAGTAGTTCCACTCTCATAGGATTTTCGTGCCTTGGACTCTAGCAGCAATGCATCATACTAATAGGAAAATACATACAAGAGAGAGTCAATATCAGGTTGAAGGGAGTCAAAAAGATACTAGTACATTTATTACATCCTTGATAATGAAAAAGCTTAGGTTTTCAAATACTATTATCAATTTATATTCTAGGTGCTTTTAGCCGCCGCAGTTTGTAACAAGGCTGGTAAGGCTATTATATCCAGACAGTTTGTAGAGATGACCAGATCCAGAATCGAAGGTCTTCTTGCAGCATTTCCCAAATTGATGAACTCTGGTAAACAACATACATTTGTAGAAACTGAAAGTGTTCGTTATGTCTACCAACCAATGGAGAAATTATACATGTTATTAATTACTACTAAAGCTAGTAATATCCTTGAAGATTTAGAAACTCTTAGATTATTTGCTCGAGTGGTAAGTTTATTATTATTTTTTAACCACCATCAGCTGCTCTGCCACATTATCACGTGGTGTAGGCCTATATCAGAACGGCTGGTAGGCAAATGATATTGACTGACATAAGAAAACATTAATGTCATGTACTTGCGCTTCATATTCTCTGAAGTTCAGGTTGTTCAAAGGGTAAAAACTTAATGTTCTCTGTTACTGTTACACTTCATTTTATTTGTGAGTTCTTTCTATTCACACTCAGTGTTTAAGTCTATATTACACTATATACAAGATGCCTGATAAGGATATTTCTTTGTTAAAGTATTCAATAGTGAAATTGCTAATGAGGCAAAGCGATGATTTGAATTACCTTACATATTATGTTATTCTTTATTGTAAGAAATTATTACAATATATCTCTTTTACATGATTGCAATGAAGAAAAAGTTACTTTGGCACGTGCATCCAAATAAGTAAGATTCCTTATTCATGATGACTAATTGTTGATTTTGTATATTGCAGATTCCAGAATATTGTAAAAATATGGAAGAAACAGAAATCATAGATCAGTCATTTCAATTAATATTCGCATTTGATGAAATAGTTGCCCTTGGTTATAGGGAGAATGTCAACCTAGCACAAATCCGTACTTTCACAGAAATGGACTCTCACGAAGAAAAAGTATTTCAAGCTGTCAGACAGGTAAAGATAGATTTCAAAACAAGTTCAACTTAAATCTCTGTTTGAAGATGACAAATTCTCAGGGGTCTTCTTCTCCAGAATTTCAAATTAAAGAATTTTAGTACGGTATTCCAATTATCTGATTGGTCAATCACTAACATCAATTTTCATTCTAGTATTAATATCCAATCAGGTTACAGTACTTGAATTTTATCTTCAGTTAAGTTTTCTTGAAAGAATATGCTATATGCTTAACCAATAACCAAATAATTTCACTGAAGCCAAAGGTCAATAGTCTTATAAAGAAAAGTATTAAAGACTTCCAAAATCTACTAATGTGTTATATTACAGACACAAGAGAAAGAAGCTAAAGATCAAATGCGAAGAAGAGCTAAGGAGATACAACAGAAACAACGTGAAATGGCTAAAGGTGGTCGTGGAAGCTCTATGAATAGTTTTGGAAGTAGTTCTTACAGTAGAAACGACACTAGTTCAGTTATAGATTCTTCTATAATAGAACCAACCAGTAAACCATCTTACACTGCTCCTAGGTTAGTTTTAAGGTTTTTTTTCACTGTATGCTATTTCATTACTATTCCATTTTTTGTTATGCTTCTAAAGATATTAAAGGGATTGTAAAGCTGTTTTCTAAATTTGTATGTGTATAAGGGACACTGATAGCATCAATTTGCACCATTCCTATGTTAAATCAGTCATCTATGCTTCCTGCAATTCTACATAAACTATTCAGTTAATGATGTCAATGTCACAAAGGTCCTTTTATATTGATGGCCATTTTTTTTATGACACTGGCGCCAAAAACACTTACTTTAAGAGGCATTCCTGGGTAATATTTTATCTATGAATTTTTTCAGCAAACCATCAGGTCCCTCTAAAGCTCTCAAATTAAGCACCAAGAAGAAGGATGTGGATAGCTTTGTTGGTATGTTAGAATCAGAAGGAGAAAGTAAGTCATTGTATATTTCATTTATCTTTTGGTGGGTCTTGATTTTTTTGCTGAGAAAAATTTCACATTTTACAAAAAAAAAGTAAAATATTACAAATTTTTAATTTTAGTGTTGAGATATTTAAATTCTTGACATCGTAAAATCTTGGGTTGAGATTTGAATGGTCATGTTAGGCTATGCCCTTAAACTCATTTCCCATACTCAGAAATGAATGCTTAAGGCTATGCTATTTGATTGATAAAATTGATCTATTATTATGAAAGATATTGAAACTTATGACCTGAGTGATTTTGAATGTTAAAGAAATAAAGATCTCTTAATTTGATTTGTCTCCCTTTGCTCTGTAATTATGTTTGATATTTGATTGTATGATTGTTGTAATACAGGAGTTGTCAGTGTAAATAAAACAGTTAATAATGCAGTTACTAAATCCAGTACACCAGCAATTGATCAAGAAGAGTAAGTTTACATTTTACTGAAGTTAAGCTCTTTATACTGCTAGGAGTTGCTTGTACTTTCGGTTATTAGAAACGCTGCCATGATGTATAATACTTCTCAATGTAATAGTCCACACAATTACAGCTACTTATCACAAAAAAAATGGAACCCAGAGATCTACAACCCGCTTACAAAAATATCTGAACATTAATTTTGCGTAAGTACAGTGTAACTACACTGAATAATTCGACATACCTCAGGACCGCAAGATATTGTCTGATTAGCAAGAGTCTGATTACTCAGATTTAGAGAATTTTTATTATGTTGCACATGTTACTATTAATAGCTAGGATTACTCCGTTGTCGGATTACTCAGAGTACACTTTAATTTTTTTCTCAATTTAAAATTTGACACAAATGACAATTTATGAAGGTTTTTTTGTGGAATGGGCCCCCAGGGTCTAATATTCTTCCTGGGGTAATACATTGTTTTAATCTTCGTACAGTGTACATATAAGGGTAGAAGAAAAGATGAGTGTAACAGCTGGTAGAGATGGTGGCTTACAAAATCTAGAAGTACATGGTATTGTGTTGCTCGCAATTTCTGATGATAAATATGGTCGAATTAAATTAGGTCTACAAAATAACGATGGAAGAAACGTACAGATCCAAACACATCCCAATGTGGACAAACGCCTCTTCACCTCCTCATCAGTTGTGGCTTTAAAACATCCAGACAAACCTTTCCCATTAAATCAAGACATTGGAGTATTAAAATGGAGATTTCAGACACAAGATGAAGCTTCTATGCCTCTTTCAAGTAAGTTTGACTACAAAGTATTTTTATATTGTATCGTTCTGTTCATACTGTGTTTGCTATGGAAACCAGGGCTGTTGGTTTAAGTATTTCCCTAAAGGACATTGTATTGATCAATTAAGATTTGTATTAATGTCCATCACAATTTTGTGGAAATTCCACTATAATATCCGCATTTGCATAGAAATTGTCCTGAAGATTAAAATTGCAGTCATTGATTTCAGAGTTCTAATCAGACATGACTGGCAAATACAGATAATTCAACAGCCCTGATGGAAATAAGGGAGACATTTTGCTGTCAGATCAGTTCACTTATAATTCAATAGGTTGAGATGGTCAACTCTTAATTTTTATACGCCCACATATAATGTGGACGTATATTGCGTTGACCCCGTCCGTCCGGACGTCCGTCCGTCCGTCCACAATTGATTGTGGCCACAATAGAGACCACAGTTTTCATCGGATTACAATGAAACTTGGTATGTGTCTCTGTCATCATAAAATCTCGGTTCCTTTCGAAAACCAGCTTTCTGACTTTTACCGTTGGTGAGTTATGCCCCCTTTCTTAGTGAGAATTCGTCAAATTCAGCTTGTGGGCGCGATACAGGCCACAATTTTTGTCCAATCTTTTCGAAACTTGGTATGTGTCTCTATCATCATAAAATCTTGGTTCCTTTCGAAAATCAGCTTTCTGACTTTTACGGTTGGTGAGTTATGCCCCCTTTCTTAGTAAGAATTTGTCAAATTCAGCTTGTAGGGTGGGCGCATACAGGCCACAATTTTTGTTCAATCTTTTCGAAACTTGGTATGTGTCTCTATCATCATAAAATCTTGGTTCCTTTCGAAAATCAGCTTTCTGACTTTTACGGTTGGTGAGTTATGCCCCCTTTCTTAGTGAGAATTTGTCAAATTCAGCTTGTAGGTGTGATACAGGCTACAATGTTTATCCAAACATTTTTATATGCCCACATATATTGTGGACGTATATTCGGTTGACTGTGAGTTATCCTCCTTTCTCGTTCTGTTAAGGTGGTGAGTTATAGCCCTTTCGTTAGTCGTGAATTGTAATTACCGCTTGATGCAGGTTATAAGGTCTACATGTTTACAAACTTTTGATATCAATATAATGATTTACGTTATATGCCCTCTATTGCTTGCATAGTCCTTGTGCCATTCTCGTTAAACCTGTAGAGATTGGAGGTTAAAACTTTTTATTTAAAAAATAAAAAAGTTTAAATTAAAAATTTTAAAAATAAAACCCTTTTTTTTTAGTTCCATGCTATATTTTTTCACTGCCCAAGACAACTCCAGCAGGACTTATTATTTACTTAACTTGAACGATTATTTCCAGTAAATTGTTGGCCAACAGAAAATGGAGAGAAATGTGAAGTGAATATAGAATATGAACTTGAACGAGAGTTAGAATTAGAAGATGTTTTAATATCTATACCTTGTCCGTAAGTACAGCTTGGACTCTACATTTCTTTAATTTTGTATGTGTATTTGAAATTAATAGTTTGCGAAAATTAATAAATTTAAAAAATTAATAAATTTTGAAAATTAATGAATTTTGAAAATTAATAAATAGTGAAAATTAATCAATTTTGAAAACTGATAAATAGAGAAAATTAATGAATTGTGAAAATTTATAAATGGTGAAAATTAATATATTGAAAACTTTACTCAATAGTAAAAATTAATACATAGTGAAAATTTACAAATAATGAAAGTTAATAATAATGCTTGTTGATTTTCAGGAGTGGAGTTGGAGCGCCAGTAGTTGGTGATTGTGATGGAAATTATACCTTTAGTGCTCGTCCACCCATGTTACAATGGAGTTTACCCGTTATAGACAGTAGTAATAAATCAGGAAGTCTAGAATTCACCATCGCTGGCCATCCAGATGACTTTTTCCCCATTAACGTCTCCTTTCATTCTAAAAAATCTTATTGTGATATTCAAGTAAGTAATGGTAGTTTTTTCGACAAATTTAATGTGTACCAGATGCCTTTTGTATTATTTTAAATTTTTGCTTAGAAGTCTGTGATTCCTGTTATTATGTAATGCAATGACATGGAATAAGTGTCTAGGGTTTCGGATTGGACAATTAACTGAGTGCTACATGCTGTGCACGTTTGAGATCCCTTGACAGATGGATACTTGAAAAAGAGTAGGCTAACATTGCAGTTGTGTTGCCTGTCTTCTTTAGCCCTTAAAGTGCAGAAAAGTAACACCTCGAACTCCATTTCATTTCATTTTTTTTGTCTTTTTGCAGCTAAAAGATGTTGTTACAGTGGATGGTCAAGAACCGGTCAAATTTTCTAAAGATGTTTCTTTCTACGTTGAAAAGTATGAAATCGTGTAATATAAATAAATGATAATAATTATAGATACTTTTCACATGAAATTATCCATTTGTGAATATTTCATTTACGAATTTATGGACATTTGTGCAAATGTGGACGCCTGGAATAATGGAGGAATTTTCTGTGGACGGAATGGAATGGACCAACTCGTAATTTATTGGAATATTACGGAAATTTCTCTATATTGGAATTGAATGTTGTTCTTCTGAAACTTATTTTGGATTTGAATAACTGTTTTTTTGATTGCATATTTTAAAAAATAAAGCCAATCAGAGAGCTCTTCAGAAATTCGAATTCTGGTTAATGATAATTAAAATCTAATGACTATTGCTTTGAAACTTATTTTGGATTTAAAAAAGTGTTTTCTGATTGGATAATTTCATAAAGATAGCCAATCAGAGAGCTCTTAAGAAATTCTAATTCTGGTTGACTCTAGTTTCTTTTGACAACATTTTTCTTTAACCAATTTCCAGATAAATGAAAAATTAAGTTATCCAAGTTTGCCTGAAAATATTTTAAAAAGCACCTAACCATACAACTTCTAAAAATATTTAAATTTTCGATATCTTCATTGAATAATATATTGTTCACCCATTGGTCAGTCTAGGAATATTCATCCAATCAAAATATTAGACTGATATCCTTGTGGGTATGGATAATAAGGGCAAGAGATTTGGTCCAAGGACCAGCTGGTAGAGAGGATCCTTTACTGAGTGGTTATCCATTGTTAGTTTTGCAGAGTCTCTGAAGTCCATGCTAAGTTGACTTACACAAAGTGAAAATATGAGCATATAACAGAATTGAAAGTGAAAATTTGTTAAAGATATAGAATTTATTTATTTTAGCTGTTAATTAGTGCTGGGGTAACTCTAAATACCACATTTCACCCTGTTTAGTCAGAATTGATAAGATTGCAGTGAGTTCATGTTAGTTTTTGATTTCTACCTAATTTTCCATGAAATATTTTTGGAAGTACATTATGCATTTGAGTTCTTTCTGAATTTTAAGGCGCAGGAGACCACCTTCGATGCATTGGTTCAGTTCCTTTAGTGAACACTTTCCAACACAAGAAAAAAAGTAATGTTAAATAACACAACTGAAGAATATATAGGCTAAGATTTAGGGTTAAAAATATGAACGGGGAAAAGAATATTGAAACTTGTTCTATTACAAAAAGCTGCAACATTATTAAGTATGCCTAAAAGCATTGTGAACTCACTGCAGTCATGTATATATGTAAGAATTAAGTACATTCTGAATTGTGAAGTGTGTACTGTGAAACATTATTTAAGATATATCTTTATGTTTTTCGTTAATTGTACATATTCTGATATTTTTCAAATTTCCAAAATCTTGTGTGGGGAAACATGTTATATATTCTTAGTTTAATCACTGTGTACGAAAAATACATGTAAATAAATATGATAATATCAATTTTCCTTTCTTCTCAGTATCAGTCCTTATTGGCCTAATAAGGTGCTGAAGTAAATCCCCACCGTTTAGCAATTGCATCCCTGACCTGGAAACATTGTTTCTTTTATGCTGGTTTCGATACAGTCTTATAAACCCACATTAAACTTTGCCCACTACACTTGGGCATGAAAATGAGAACAAGCCAATATAGCGTGAGATTTGATTTGAGGTGATCTAGAGAGATTTTGATTGGACTATATTTAGCCATGAATCAGGATTCCCTCAATTGTATTACTGCTGTCTAGGTGAAGTATGACGAAAAAGGGTAAGGTTAGGGCAGGATGACATGGAAAAAGCGTCTTGTTCAGATGAGACATTAAACTGAGGCCCATATTTTACTCGGCAAATAATGTAGACATGTTGTCTTTTGGAGACAAGTTCTCCAACAAAGTTTGTTGACAGGACGGGTAGATGACAGGACAGGTTGTTGACATGAAGGGTTAATGACCAGAAGGTTTGCTGACAGGACGAGCTGTTGATAGGAAAGGTTGCTGATAGGACAGGTTGATAACAGGATGGGTTGTTGACAGGATGGGTTGTTGACAGGAAGGGTTGTTGACAGGAAGGGTTGATAACAGGATGGGTTGATGAGGAGGAAAAGGTTGCTTGACGGGGTAAGGGGTTGATGACAGGATGGGTTGTTTACAGGAAGGGTTGTTGACAGGAAGGGTTGATGACAGGACGGGTTGTTGACAGGAAGGGTTGATGACAGGAAGGGTTGATGACAGAAAGGGTTGTTGGCAGGAGGTTGATGACCAGGCAGAACACAGAACAAACCATAGGGAATTTATTGTTTTATTTTTCAAATTTGTACATAATTAAGAAATACAATTAAAACTTAGAACAGATAATATCTTTTTAAATGAATGAACTTTTTTTGAAATCATTCATTGTATTGTCCTTGCGTATTGGGCCTAATTCTGCCTTGTAAAATAAACTTAGTTTTTTTAAATCATGAGATGTGAATTTAAGATAGAAAAATTCCTATCAGGGAATCACCTAAGGTTCTGTCACATCTTCTCAACCAGTTGTTCCTTCCAGACATGTAAGTTGCCTTGGCATACTGCATGGGCTCGCCCATCCTCCTTAGCTTAATTAGGTGTGAAGCCTAGAGCATAAAACTCCATTCAGTTCATTTTCATTTTCTTTCCGATGGTGTGCAGACGGGTATGATATAGGTTACATGTATAGATTAAAACTAGAATAAGATAATAAATAGTACTATAAGAGATAAAGTTAGGTTTATTTTCTATTTACATATCTATCACAGTCATCTGTTTCTATATCTACTCCTTTAGAACCATATTGCTAATATTCTTCAATGCTTGACCTGTGCATCAGGCAAAAAAATCTGACTTTTAAAATTGAAGAATTGGAATACTGAGGGACTTGTAGAGAAAGAGGTAATACTGTCTATGGGTCATATCATACCAGACAACTATATTTTAGAAGGATAACAACTTAGGTTCTCAAGTCCCCCTTGAGAGGGATCCTTTCTACCAGCTGGTCCTTTGCCAAACCTCTTGGCATTGATCTTTCACAGATTATCTGTACACCGATCGAGATTAGAACTCACATCCAACATTTTCAACGTATCCAAGCAAATTACTTCATGACTTAAAGAAACAACGCTCGAACCTCTCAAATCTTACGAAACTGCCTGAATTTAGAGAGATATACCTCACTGAAACAGGATTACAGAAAAATCACAGATAGCCAAAAAATTAAAATCAGTTCAAAATCATAGGCCACAGAGCAATTGTCAAACATTGAAGAATGTCTTTTCTTTCCATATTTAAATATGAATATTATTAATAATTTATCTACATTATAAGTTGAGACAAAACCCACACCTGAGTTTCAATTGTCAATTCTCTCTTTTCATCTGAAAATCCACACTTTTCCCTCTTAAAATAAGTCTACTGCAAATTATTGTTATCAATTAGACAGTTTTGTCACCCAAAAATATTTTTCACATCCTGGTCCATTTTGAAAACATAAAAAATAACAGTCCATTTTATTTTTAAGGTAAGATGAGTAGTAATGGGTACAATATAAGTATGGTTTATATAGAACTTATCACTACTTATTCTACCTTTAAATCAAAATAGACTGCTTGAATCAGACCAAGATATGTAAAATATTAATTAAATATCAAACTGCTAGACTATATTGTCCAATAAAACTAACAAACTAACAGTCGAACTAACAAACATTTCTTCATAACAAATCTAATTATCTATAAAAAATATACATCTCATTCTATTTTCAAACACTTTGACTCTTCTACTTAAAAAAACTGTACAGATGTTTTCTTAAAAAAATTATGTGTATCAGGGACACTGAACGTATCAATTTGTACCATTTCAATCAGACGTTTTGTGTAGGTCTTGTAATTATAGAATGCTGAAGAGTACAAAACCTCACTATTACAAAAACTACTTATATTTAAGGTCCTTGGCTAAGCTGTGCCATAAAGCACGTACTGGTAGTTTTAGTGGGTTTGCAATAATTGACCTCTGAAGTAAATCCATAATGTAATAGTTGAGTCTAATTCATATTTTGACAACTTTAGCAATTTTGATGTCTTAATTTCTTAGTTTTAGTGGAATTACAAGAACATCAGACATCTGATTGAAAATTTGAACGGTTGAAAATTTTCACTGGAAATTGATACTATCAGTGACCCCAATACACATAAAAAATTTATCAAGCCTCTTAACAATCCCTTTAATTAACTCAACACAATTATATGGATAACAATTACTTTAATAAATAACTTGCGACGTTTCGACGAAGGTACTTCCGTCTTTATCAAGCAAGAAGTAATCCCTTTAATTCAATCTGTGACCTGTATTTTCTTGCGTTGTTAACATGTGGCAAAACAAAGACACCATTTAGTCACAGTCATCATGTCTTACTATTTTTTGCATTGTTCATTGCTAATAATACAATATACTATATATAAATAAAAACACTGAATACTTAAACACTTCATCAATATAATAATTAAACAAGGTAATAATTAATGTTAATTAATTCAAAATAATTTTTCAAAAAATTGGGGGTCGCTGGATTGGTGAGTTCTGCACAGGTTCCGTCTGTTCTAGTTCTGACCTCAATCAAAAAGACATAACCACATGATATCACATTCAAAATTTTCCCTTTTATTCCTTTCACCGCCATTTTGAATTTGGTCTACACCTTCTATTGAGGACATTCTGTTCCAACTTGTTTTATTGAATGTCTGGTTGATTTGATGTAGTCTACCACAAACCTGCAGACCTCACCAATTGAGTGTCCCTGAGATAAATAGACACTATCAATGTAAATGCTTAAAAACAGATAAATCTTAAGAAATTGACACGTCAACAGACAAGAATTAAAACTGAAAACACCCAAATTTAAAATTGCTGTAATATTAAAAATCTTTCTTCAAAAATATAAATTCGGCTGTAAAATTATTTTGAAAGCATAGCACTAAATTTTTTGATTTAAATTTAATTTATAAAAAAAAATTGCATGTAGAAATGTGCAAAAGGCTCAAGAAGCCATTCAAAACTTTAGAAAATTTGAAAGGCAAAATGTGCCACAAAAATCCTCTTTTTATTTTTTTACAGTATTTTATGTTGGTATGTCAGAAAACGACAAATTTTAAATCTTTTTTGTTACAAAAATTTTATATCAGTCATATTTACAATTATATACAAATTATATTTACAATATCTATATAATATTTACAATGTAGACTACATATAAGGATATATAGAGTTGGGCAAGAAAATTTACACCAATCAGAGAGTGCAATGGAAATGGAAAAAATTTCTATAGACTTAATGGTGTAAGCTATAAATTGACTACTGCCTACTGCCTTTTAAAGAGGCTAAAAAGGCCTATATCTTCCTGAATTGAGGACAATCAGAAACCTAATGCATTGAGTGACAATGCCCACTAGAACAGTGACCAGCACTGTGGGAAAATCGGTAGTAAAAAGTCAGCATTATCAATAATTACTATATCAGACATAGAATTCATTTGATAAAGAAACTTCAACTCTATCAGATTTGACTTTGATACATTGTAATAACAGACATTATCTTGTTTCATATTCTCTTGCATTAACTCCTTAGCAACCTCAAAGATCGAGGTCAAAACCTGTTGTCAAACCCAAAGGTCAAGGTCATAAACAAAATACTGAAAAGGTTCATCTTATGAAGATTAGAAAACAACACCAAAGCTCGTCAAACATCTTGGTTTGATCATGCTTCATGGCATCCATTTTGTCAACTGATGAGCGTTGAAATTATTTCGAAAGTATTTTGATGAAGTATTATCGTTGAGCTTTAACTTTCCACCTTAAAACTAAATAACATCCGATTCTTAATATCACAAAAAATATACACAGAATAATGAAATCCAGCCAGAATTCAGCATGTTCTACATCCAATTCCTTCAGCACGTCTGCTGCTTTTTGGAAAATACAGATTTTTTCATCACAGTCTAATGCACCTCTATCAAAGCCATAGATAGCTTGTAGAGCTCCCTCAAACGAATACCTGAAAATATATAGAAATCCATTGCAATGCGTGATCAAGGTCATGCGATATTGATACTCGAATATGTCCCTTTGATATATTGGAATTTGGAAATTTTGTGTATATACACATGATCATTTTTGTAAAAATAGCCAAGGCATGAGCATTGCCCTGCACATATATTCCTTGCCCTTCCCAACAATCAAGTCTAACTTAAGGCCTTCCATCAAAATCAAGTGGGAGTCTTACCTTATATAAGAAATATAGGACAGCCATTGTAGATAGACTGGTATTGTGTCAAAATTAACAAAAAATCCACTGAACAATAGAATTGGAATGGCTGTAACTGGTCCCAGAAATACTGCAACCTGGAATAATAATATGAAAATTATTATGTTACAGTCAGGATCATAATGAACATAATAATTCCAGCTGATAGAACTCATTTCCAGCTGATAGAGCTCAATACCTATTTGGTGGGGCATTATTCCAGCCAAGAATGTTCAATTCCAGCTTACAAAGCTCAATACCAGCTGATAGAACTCAATTGTGGCTGATAGAGCTCAATACCAGCTGATAGAACTCAATTGTGGCTGATAGAGCTCAATACCAGCTGATAGAACTCAATTGTGGCTGATAGAGCTCAATACCAGCTGATAGAACTCAATTGTGGCTGAAAGAGCTCTATTAGCAATCTAAACTGTTTCGATAGCTTACCTGTAAGGAAGTCGCTGCCCCTATCAACAAACCTAACGACTGAGCTACAAGTGACGTCTGTACCGTTAACGTCAAAAACATAAAAAATCTGACGAAATCATTAGGCTGTGATGTCATCCAGTATACAATACTACCATAAACTATTGGAAATATTATCTGAAAAAAATCAAATTAGACATTTTTAATGATATGGAGTTTTACATCTTATTTTTCTGATCCAGATTGGTCCAAGGAGAAGACATGCAGTATGCAATGGGGATCATTTTGCTAAGAAGGTGTCATGAATCTCGTTATTGGTTGCAGAGTCTCCATGACCATGTTTTCTGCAAAATAAGTCCCTCCGCTGACTGAGTAAACCAGTTTGAAGAATCTGAAAGTATTATTTATACCCAAAATATCTAGATTAGCAAACATTTAGCCCAAGAGCCATCCCAAGAATTGGCAACACTGCCATCTAGATGAAGTTGGAGTCTAAAGTTCAATTCAATTTGCATTTAAACTAGTAAAGGTGTATACTCTTTGGTTTAAATAATAATTTTAAAACAACAGGGCAGTTTACCTGGAAGGGCATATCTGCCATAGTTTTAGCTAAGTAATAGGCTTTCAAACTATACCAATAATTTAGATGTTCTCTTACAAATACTGTCATTTCTATTGGGACTGAAATAATAAATATTTGTTACAATCATTGCTCTAAATGTCATTTGCAATATTGTGGTTTTAAGATATCAAGGATGGCATGTAAATTCAGAGATAAGAAAAATTTGCTTTTGGAGGTTGAGCATGAACTGCTTCCTTATCAAACCTGTCACACAGTTTGGTTTCTGCAGTGGTGTTCTGAAGAGTCGGTCATTATTCGCTTAGTTCTTAAGTTTTCGTGGAATGACGTCATTACATGCTCAGAATAAAGACCTTACTGGAAGTTTGTCTTATCTAGAACCGTCTTCACCCCCTTGAGGATAACTGGAACAAGTGACATTTACCTTGGTCCTCCTCCCCTGTGACCCCTCCCTGAAAATTCTTTCAAATACCACTGCTACCTCAATGGACCAAAAAGATCAAGAACTGTACATCCATCAACTTTTGATAGACTTGTAGGCCCTTGAATTGTACGCTTAGCAAAAAATTTAAAGAAAATAAAACTTACAAGTAAGAACTGTAGGCATTAGAGCTGTAAACATGAGAAACAACATACAGAAAAACAAACACCCAGCGTTATTAAACACCTTACTAGCTTCATTACCAATTCCCAGATACAATAAACCAATCAAAATACCCACAGTTAGGTGAGAAATTAACCTCAATCTTGTGAGAGTCTGAAATTATAAAATAATGGAATATAAAAACATAAGAATTGTCAGCAAAAACCGCTAAATAAAGCCTGATATCATAAGATACAGTTTGGCAATAAATTAGTATTAGTTAATAACTTTTCAGATGAAGAAGTATCAGGGCTGTTGATTTCCATCAACTGATTAATTATTGTTCACCTCTTTACTATTAATACCTTAATTAAGCAAAGTAAATGACCGATAGTGTGGTGGTTCATTGACTGCTCATTATATTTGCAAATATACAGTATTTATTATCATATATATATATACATGTATATAAATATAAAAATTGATAAACTCACTGTGTCTCTCATGATAGACATGAAGGTCCTGACAAACAGAATTCTGAACTGAGTAAAACAACTGGTTTGAAATGTGTGACACTCTTGATCTATCGGAAAATCCTGAAAATAGAGGTCAAAGGTCATCATGAATATTAATGTTACAAAGTCGGCCAGTGATGGTAAAGAGTTTTAGGGAATTTGTTGACACCGGAGTCTTGTGCTCATAGAACAAAAGTAGTTTGGTTCCTTGGTGGTGGTGTCCATGTCAACCAGAACGAAAGTCATTTCTTTCTTCACTTAACCATCTTGAATATTTATTTCATCATGATCATTTATTTCATCGTGAATATTCATTAGGCCTACTTCATGAATATTTAGTAGCCTGTATCATCATGTAAAACCGTAAATATCATAAATATAAGAAAACAATAAAAATCACTTAAAATCTACAACGAATAAGTATACACCATCAAATCTCATGCATTAGTATATAAACCAATAAACAACCATTTAACAAAACAAAATTATAATGTACGAAAATCCAGCACAGAGTCCTAATACATGCAACTGATCAGTTTTTCTAGACTCAACTTCAACACCATACAGGGTATATTGAGATTTCTATAGACGAGATCTTTCAGTCATAAGGAGTGACTGTTTTATCTGCTTTTGAGAACAACAACGGTCGATCGAGTTAAATGCTAGTATGCTAACTTGAAGGTCCTAAGGCCTGATTCTCCAACTTTAATCTGATTGGATAATAAAACTACCGTAAATTAAATATCGATTCTAGTGTTTGACTGGAACACTGAAATTATCTTAAGTTAAGACTTTCGAAAAAATAGCCCTTGAATTTAACCTCTGCGAAGGTCTATACATACATTTTTTTAAATGTCCCATCAAACCTTTTCCACTATAACTCAAACCTACTATTGTTTAGTGTATCTAATATTTTAATAAAGAATGTTAGTGTAGCACCTACTATTATAAAGGAATTATTTAGTATGACTAACCATCAGTTAACATGAGTTAAAACAGACACGTTATGAAAAAATATCAGTTCCATAAGCTATTACAAACTTGGATGACTACAATAGCATCTATTCTTATATTATAGAAGTTTGTAAATGAAGCAATTTGATTGGACTGTACATTACAGAATACAGTCAATCAGGGGCTTCGACAGAAGTTCTGTGAAAACAAACGGATTAGCTACAGCCTACAATCCAAACAAAATGTTGCATACTCATGGTTATTACAGTCAAGGTATAAGATGAAGTGAAGATGCTCTAAGTCAACTAAATCAATGAAAACCTCTAATCAGGTCGTTGCTGGAAGAGCAGATGCCAGGCTATCAAGTCTAATAATAAGCTTCCTATTTAAGAATAAACTTTCAAATAAAGATATGAAATAAATCTAAATGCACCAAATTTAGTTAAAAATATTAAAGATAGCTTGCCAGGCAAGGTAACATACGCCCACTGGCAGCATTGAATTTGAAAAATAAATAGAGCAATAACTCAAAAAACATTCACTGAATTAATATTGAAGTTAAGGGCAAAAACTCAACAACTGTTCATGGAAAATTGTCAAAATAGAACTTGACCACCATCTTATTCATTTCAATACTCATACCATTTTTCATCAAATTTATTAAAAAATTGTAGCTTATTTTGCACCCACAAATATTTTTGACGCAATTTTACTAAGTCAAGGGCAATAACCCAAAAACCATTTGACTAATGTCTTATCAATTCAGACGCTTACACCAAGTTCCATCAAAATCCTTTGAAAATTAAAGCTTCTTATTGCAACCACAATAGAATTTTGAAGCAATTTTACTAATTCAAGGGCAATAACTTAAAACAATTCATTGAAAAACTGTCAAATTCAAACTTCACTGAGGCCTAATCAATTCCAAAGCTCACACCAAGTTTCATCAACATCCTCTGAAAATTGGAGGATTTATTGCATCGAAACTAAAATTTTGACAAGATTTTTACTAAGTCAAGGGCAATAACTCAAAAACCGCTCATGCGATTATTTCTATTTTCGAACTTGACCTAGATATCATCAATATATACATGTATACCAAGTTTCATTAAGATCGGATAAAAACTGTAGCTTCTATTGTGGATACAATCCGAATTTGACGCGTTTTTACTAAGTCAAGGGCAATAACTCAAAAACCGTTCATGCGATAATTTCCATATTCAAACTTGACCGAGATATCCTTACTATATACATGTATACCAAGTTTCATTAAGATCAGATAAAAACTGTAGCCTCTATTGTGGATACAACCCAAATTTGACACGTTTTTACTAAGTCAAGGGCAATAACTCAAAAACCGCTCATGCGAGTATTTCCATTTTCGAACTTGACCCAGATATCATCAATATATACATGTATACCAAGTTTCATTAAGATCGGATAAAAACTGTAGCTTCTATTGTGGATACAATCCGAATTTGACGCGTTTTTACTAAGTCAAGGGCAATAACTCAAAAACCGTTCATGCGATAATTTCCATATTCAAACTTGACCGAGATATCCTTACTATATACATGTATACCAAGTTTCATTAAGATCAGATAAAAAATGGAGCCTCTATTGTGGATACAACCCAAATTTGACACGTTTTTACTAAGTCAAGGGCAATAACTCAAAAACTGCTCATGCGATTATTTCTATTTTCGAACTTGACCGAGATATCATCAATATATACATGTATACCAAGTTTCATTAAGATCGGATAAAAACTGTAGCCTCTATTGTGGATACAACCCAAATTTGACGCGTTTTTACTAAGTCAAGGGCAATAACTCAAAAACCGTTCATGCGATAATTTCCATTTTCGAACTTGACCGAGATATCATCAACATATACATGTATACCAAGTTTCATTAATATCGGATAAAAACTGTAGCCTCTATTGTGGATACAAACCAAATTTGACTCGTTTTTACTAAGTCAAGGGCAATAACTCAAAAACCGTTCATGCGATAATTTCCATTTTCGAACTTGACCGAGATATCATCAAAATATACATGTATACCAAGTTTCATTAATATCAGATAAAAACTGTAGCCTCTATTGTGGATACAAACCAAATTTGACTCGTTTTTACTCAGTGAAGTGCAATAACTCAAAAACCGTTCATGCGATAATTTCCATTTTCGAACTTGACCGAGATATCATCAATATATACATGTATACCAAGTTTCATTAAGATCGGATAAAAACTGTAGCCTCTATCGTGGATACAACAAATGTGGACGGACGGACGGACAGGGGCGACGGCAATATACGTCCACATTTCCATGTGGGCGTATAAAAAACTAAAAATATTAATCATGCAGATTCCCCAAATTTTACAGAAATTAACAAAAACAAACCTCAGAAGATTCAGTTTGCTGTAAAAAAATTATAAAATAACATTTCAAAAATTCTCAGATAAATATAATCAGGAATTTCTCCATAAAATAGTTGTTAATTTTTGTTTTCAATTTACTTTAAAATTTCATTTGTTTTGGTTGACTTTCTCATTCAGAGTTTCAAATCAAAATATTTTAACATGCAGTAATATTGTGTTTTTTCTCAGGCTACTGTCTGACTAATAAAACACAACAGCATGAGAAACACTTTCCACTAATTTAAAATTATTACAAAATGAAGAAATCAAATCAAAAAAATAAAAAATTTGAAAAAACAATACCCACCTCTGATTTTGGCACCATGGGAAAACAATAGAAGCCATTTGTTTTGCCGTTAGATTTAGTTGGCAGGTCACCATTGGATACGCCATTACAGCCATTCATTGCTTCGAACTCCATCAAGCTTCGTTTCTCTTCGAATATTTTATGTAAAGATGTAAAATTGGGATCTTCAGGTAAAGGAGGTATTAATGGTGTATCAGTCAGAGTTGAACAACTAGATGAAGCTTCAGAAGAGGCAGAAGATCGTTTTCGTTTAAATTCTTCTTGAAATGGATCACAGCGTCCTGATTTTACAGCGTTGATCAGATGTTGAACTTTATCGGCGCCATATTCTCCTACTGCTACTTCCATAGCTGAAATAGAAATATTCTTATTAGAATTTTTATATGACATTTAGAAGAAGAAAGAACATTACCGTATTGACAACTATTTCACGATATTGGTGTGTATGAAATGCCAACTTAAAGTCGTGTTTTTGCCGCGAAAAGGGGTGCGCACTATACATGGGTAAATGAATTTTCCCCGATTTCGCTGAGGCAAGGAAGGGGTGCGCATTATACATGCCTGCGCACTATATTCGGAATTATACGGTAAATAAATTAGAAGACTATTATGGATATACTACTTTCTTTAATTTTTCAAAATTTTAATTCACATACAGGAATCTTTATCAGATTCTTTGGGTAAATCAAACTTCAATAATAATCGCTCATACCCTGACTACATTAGCCACTATTCTATAAGTTTGAAAATTCATTAGACCTTGACATTGTGAAGATATTAGAAAGGTGGCTATTGAAGTCGAGGTATAAGAAGAAGTTTGTAATAGTTTGACAATGTGATTATAAAAGAAGGGTCGTGATAACAGTCAAGGTATAAGATATAGATGAAGATAATGAATGTGTTAAGACAGTAATGTAAAATAAAACATACCATAATCAGCTGGGTTGTGATAGTTAGGACACTTAAATCCTTGAGCTTCATAATATGGCAACAAGGCTGCTATACTACCACGATAAATACACTGTCCTTCTGCTAACATATATAACTGAAAACACATAACAATAATAATAATAATAATCTGGAGCCGAAACTAGAATCATAATGCAATGTACAAAGGCCCTATGACATTTTAACAGTGACGTTACAAAACGCTTTGGTCAAACTGCAAGAACCACAGAAGTCTGATTGAAAATTGGAATGGTGTAAATTGATGCCATAGATGTTGCCGATACACAAAAAAGTCTTGTGCCTTGATTGCAATAGCTACTCTCCTTATATCACGAAATGAGAGCTTATTGGATTGTATGCCAGAAAATACAGCTTATTAAATCCTGCTAACTGCTTTGTGTTCAAGCCTTTAATTGAAGCAATTACAAATGTTTGTGATATAAGAAAGGTGGCTATTGCAGTCAAGGTATAAGACTCAATTCATAATAGTTTAACAATTGTGAAGACGGCAACTTACATGATCAAACATCTCAAATAATTTAGCGCTAGGTTGATGTATGGTACAGATGACAGTTCTGCCCCCAGCTGCTAGTGATTTTAATAAAGATACACATTGAAAACATGATGCACTGTCTAGACCACTGAAATTAGACAACAAAACAAGTTCACACTACTGGAATATCTGATGCCATTTAAGGTTGACATCTCTGAGAGTCCACATAGTCAATATGATTGAATTATTATTTGGGTTTTACTCAGGAATCCCTCTCAACCTACATAGCTAGTATTGTTTAATTAGTCATATGCAGAGAGTCCACATGACTAATATATTGTTTAAATAGGGATATTGGGTGGTAATCCTCATCCCTCTCAAAGAGTCCACATAGTAAGTATTGTTCAATTAGCTATATTAGGTGTTACTTGGCAACCCTCTCGAAGAGTCCACATAGCTAGTATTGTTTAATTAGTTAAATTAGGTGTTACTCAGCAACGCTCTCAAAGAGTCCACATAGCTAGTATTGTTTAATTAGTTAAATTAGGTGTTACTCAGCAACCCTCTCAGAGAGTCCACATATCTAGTATTGTTTAATTAGTTATATTAGGTGTTACTCGGCAACCCTCTCAGAGAGTCCACATATCTAGTATTGTTTAATTAGTTATATTAGGTGTTACTCAGCAACCCTCTCAGAGAGTCCACATATCTAGTATTGTTTAATTAGTTATATTAGGTGTTACTCGGCAACCCTCTCAGAGAGTCCACATAGCTAGTATTGTTTAATTAGTTATATTAGGTGTTACTCGGCAACCCTCTCAGAGAGTCCACATAGCTAGTATTGTTTAATTAGTTATATTAGGTGTTACTCAGCAACCCTCTCAGAGAGTCCACATATCTAGTATTGTTTAACTAGTTGTATTAGTTTTTACTTTTCAACCCTCTTAGAAAGTTCACGTAGTCCATATTGTATATTTTCAGCCCATAAAGACAAAAGGTTTGGAGTATCCCCCCCACATTCCTCTCATTGACATTGGGTAAATCATTGGTAAGAAACAAAAAATGAGGTCAAATGTCAATAAGTAATTGATATATGAGGATAAGTATAATTTCCTGTCAGTTTTGAAATAACTCTATAATAAACATAGTAAGATAACTCTATCTATAATCAAACTTTATCCTGTCCCTGAACTAAATTAATGATGATTTAATACGAACTTGAGATAAAGTCATATTTCCACATTCTAAAATAACTTTTTACAATCTGTTTTTTATGGTAAAAAATATTTATTGTCCTTGAGTATCATTGTCATCTAAATATTTTAAATTTAGCCACTTTATCTAGGGTCAATTCTAACCAAGTTTCATTTTTATACTCTTTTGTAACAATATGTGTCAAAACACAACAATTTCATTCAAACAAATTTTTCCCAATAAACAATTCAAAAGAACTCTCTATAAGAGGCCTGTGACTATTACGCCTCCATACAGTTGCAGCAGAATTGCCTCGAGAGTTACAATACCACTCTTCATAATTAAAGCTCTTCTGACAGAAAGTTCAGTTTGGTCAAGTAGATACATGAATCGAATAGCATATTTTAGAATTCTTTCTAATTCAAAACCTCTTGATAATAAAAATTTTTTTTACACAGCTTCACAGTGACTTCCCCTTTCTTTTCAATTTTATCCTTGGGCTAATTCTTTTTCACTTTCATCCATGAAATCCCCATTCTGATAACAAATAGTAATGTCCTATAATCAGGGGCTTTATCAAAAATAAAAACCTCAACCCGTCTGATATGAAAGATAATACAGTATTCAGATCTCTTCATCATTATCATGTACATGAACTCTTATTGATAATAACCAAATTGATAAGTTCATATCTTTATAAAAATGTTCGTCATTGTCTGTAATGTGTGCCAGACAGTTTGGAAATAAATATTAATGAAGGTATGATTTGCGTCATAGCCAAACAGAATTTGTCACGTGACCTTTTTGGGTCACTTTGGGAGTCACGTGCAAAAAGTTTTACAATATCTTGCAATATGCGTTTAATTATACTTCTATTTCATTGTTATGTGTGCCAGAGAGTTTGGGAAGTCCTTATTGGGGTAAAACCTGAGCACTATATATGCAATTATATGGTATATGATTACATCCTTCAAATCCATGTGTGTCTAGTATTATACATGTTAGAAAGTTAATATGATGACTTGTCTTCATGAGAATATTACATAGAAATAGACATATATAGAAATAGAAAATAAATTCCCACTTTGAGGTATATTGGAAAATGAAATGAATGGATTTTTACGTCCTACTCTTCTGCACCTTATGGTCTAATGAAGACGGACAACGCCATGCAGTGTGCAATGAGGGAAATTTTGCCAGGACAGCGGCATTAGCGTACTCTTTTTGTGATTTCCAACTGTCAAGGGATCATTAACAGGCACAGCCTGTAGCACACGGGGCCTCGGTTTATTTGAGGTATTTTGGAAGGGATTATGTAATGATTATACATTTCTAGTATTTCTGAAAATCATTTACATATATATAAAGCCCAAATCAACCCCTGAATACCTGTTTCTTTCAGATGTATAAGAATGGGTGGGTTAAAAAGTTACAAACCTGGTTGGTTCATCAAAGAACATAATAGGAGGATTGTTGACTAGCTCCAAGGCAATAGAGAGACGTTTTCGTTGACCACCAGATAAGTTGCTAGTTCTAGTTTTCTTGGTCTCAATCAAACCCAGTGTATCTAAAATCTCATCCACCTGAAATTGAGAAAAGGTTAAAAAATTAATAAAATCCTGACTGGGATAAAGTACGCCATGCAGTGTGCAATAAGGTAGATATGCCAGGACAATGCCATTGGCCTACTCTTTTCCCCTGATTTCCAACTGTCGATAGAGAAAGAGGAATACCAGATCTACTCTCTGCACCTCATGGACAAATGAAGATGGGCAATGCCATGTAGTGTTCAATGAGAGATATTTGCCAGGACAGCTGCATTAGCCTACTCTTTTTCGGTTCCTAACTCTTGCAAGATCTTTAACATGCACAAGGCCTAAATTTATTTTCTCACACACTTTTTCCATGTCAGCCCTCTAACCTACATCACTGGCAAGAGGAAACTGCGTAGAAAAATCTAAAGGCTTCAGGTAAGAATGTAAAATATTCACTGAGATTCTTAGTATAATGATAAACAAGAGTTAGGTGTAGACAGACAGTTTAAACCTATCTTAATATTTACAGTACAGGTAAACTATTATTGTATCTTTCAATTGATTAGTTCTTCCCGTGCTGCTAAGGATGTTTGGGATACACAAACCTAATCAGGACAATTATTGTTATAAATTGAGTTGAACTTTCCAATATAGGACTCTTTGTGTATTAGCAACATAATTTATTACTTAACTTAGGACCTTTTTATATCATTATTATTCAATGAACTCTTTAGTTTAAGGGGGGGGGGTGAGGGGTAGGGCAGGAGGTTTGTGGGTGGGTTTGAGGAGATACTGAATAAACCAAGTTCTAACCAACAGAACCCCAAAATAAAAGCATAAATCCTAATTAACATTTTGATGAAACATTGGTAGCAGCTAATAAACGATCCACATGAGAGATTATATCAAACGTGATATGAGGTTTGATACCTAGTTTGTCATAATATAACCAACTTTAGATAGAAAAGATATGTGTCATTGACGTCATTTCCACATCAATATTGATCCTTCAACACTTCAAACTGACATAATGTATAAAAAAAAACTGTAATTATTACAACAATATCAACTTTCTGACAGAGTTCATGACCTGAATAATAAATAATTTATAATTTACACTTATGACATCATAAATTTATCATTTGACACTTTGTTTTGATATACTCAGTTACATACAAGGCATATTCCTCAACTTCCTAACAGACAGAACCACTCATGCTTACATTCCATCAATATTAAACAGTATATGTATGGTTGGAAGAGGTCATTTGTAAAACTGGGTTTTTTTTGCCTGTTAAATTATTTCCTGCTTTAGTTATTTATTAGAACTGATATACAATTACTGGACAAACTCTGAAAGTCCTAACACATAACTAAACTGTGATACATTAACAATTCTTTCAATTTGTATTAGACTTTCCGATACCCCTTTAACCAATTCTAGTAATTTTTTCTGATGTTTGATTGTCAACTGTCAAGAGCAGCATATGACGTTGAAATGACTCTTAGAGCATATTAACTAAGGTTTAGCTATTGCAGCACGAGGGCAGACATTTAGACCTACATGCATCAACCCATTTCAGCTGCCTACAATGTTCGACAAAATTCAAAACGACACAATTTAGCGTTGAAATAAATGTGAGTAGTTTGCTTTAAGGTATTCAAATTGTAAAGTTGTTTTTAGAATTAACCAGCTGTGACAATGTCGATCAAAGTTAGTCATATATTGATACAATTCTTTAGGTAAAAAAACGGTTACCAATCAATTTTTCTATCAACTGACATGGAGTTATTGTCCTAGTCTAATTCTGTTGAAATTTAACTTGAGGAAAAGTTTAAAACTTGATTAAACTTAAAACTAGTGTGAAATTAACTTGATTTGGAATTACCCAGCTGTGACAGTGTCAATCAAACTTAGTCATATATTGATACAATTCTTTATGTAAAAAAATCAGATACCAATCAATTTTTCTATCAACTTGCATAGAGTCATTGTCCTAGTCTAATTTAGTTGAAATTTAACTTGATTGAAACTAACTTAATTGAACTTTAAACTAGTGTGAAATTAACTTGATTTGGAATTTAACTTTGTTCATTTAACAGTTCATCTAATGTGACCCCAGATACTTTTAGCAGAGTAAAGTAGTACCATATAGGCCTACCGAATAAAAAAAAAAGAAATTTAACTTGATATCAGTTGAAATTCAAACTGATGTGAAATTTAACTTGATATTAGTTGAAATTCAAACTGGTGTGAAATTTAACTTGATATTAGTTGAAATTCAAACTGGTGTGAAATTTAACTTGATATTAGTTGAAATTCAAACTGATGTGAAATTTAACTTGATATTAGATGAAATTCAAACTGGTGTGAAGTTTAACATGATATCAGTTGAAATTCAAACTGGTGTGAAGTTTAACTTGATATTAGTTGAAATTCAAACTGATGTGAAATTTAACTTGATATTAGATGAAATTCAAACTGATGTGAAATTTAACTTGATATTAGTTGAAATTCAAACTGATGTGAAATTTAACTTGATATTAGATGAAATTCAAACTGGTGTGAAGTTTAACTTGATATCAGTTGAAATTCAAACTGGTGTGAAATTTAACATGATATAAGTTGAAATTCAAACTGGTGTGAAGTTTAACTTGATATAGAATTTAACTTGGTTGAAAAAGAACTTAAAATTCAGAAACACTTAAATATTTAGCAATTTAACTGAATTTAATTTCAACGCGATTTCGGCACTCAGCATTTACTATCTTATACATAAAACATTGAAACTTTCACCCTTAAAATAGCTTGCAGACAAACTTGGCCTTAATTCAAGGTCTTCTATCAAATTATTGGACTTTGTCCAAAACTGTTAATGAATGAATGTTCCACTAGGAGACATAGCTTAATGGTGATTATATTTTCATAAACTTTCCAAGCACCTTTGCAGACGAGGAAATTTCATTATCTTTCATGAGCAATTTGGTAATGAAATTAATGAAGTGTTTTTGCTGTAATAGATTGTAAGTCTTCCATAGAGTTGAACTTCAAGAAGCAAACTAATATATATTCTATAACTTCACAAAAAGACTATTACCCCTTTCTCTGCCCCCAAAACCTACATGTACAAATATTCAAGTTCTCCCTCATTTACTATTTCCCCACTCCCCTCCACTATTGCTTCACAAAAACTATTCTCCATCTCCTGGACCAAATCAGAACCTGTACACACAAGATCAGCCTCACTTAGTCTTCACCAACTCCCCAAACCCCTGCCCTCTGAGGCCATAGATTCATTTCATCCAGTCAGGACTCATACTAGTTCTTCATGAAGCCTTAAATCCACTGCTCAATTCCCCTTCCTCTTTGATTCCCCAATCCATCCCTCCTACCATCAGGCTCAGGCATTAGATTTATTTCATCTGGTCAGAATATAAGTAATAGATGAAATAGACCCTGCCCCTCCCCTTTGTTTATTCTTCTCTCCTCTGATTCATTTTCATCAAATCACACCTAATATCAGTACTTGATGAAAGAAATTGCAATGTTATAAGGGTTTTATCTCTGATGAAATAAATATTGTTCAAACAAACTGGTCTCGTAATGGCCTCCTGGGAGAGAATGATACTATATACTAGCTGATCAATATTACAACCTTTCTTTATCTTCACTTTTAGAGAGCAGTTTCTTTGTCAGTAGCAGAGGGTCAACAGTCAAAACAAAAAGGAAATAGTTGAAGCTACATCGAAGCATCTGCCTGCAGGCTCTGATAGATATCCTGACAGATGTCGGCTGGTGCTAGAACAACCCAATAAGTTTTATGATAATTTTCCCCGCCACTGAAGTAATTTGTGTTTTAAACCTATTTATTTACCAGTTCAGTCATTTCAGCATTATCTTACACTATTTATTAGGTTCAATCAAACTTTTTTTTACACGATTTTTCATGTGATGATTTCATTTCCATTTATCAGACAGAAGTCTGGGGATCATGCTATTTCACTGCCATCAAAACTACATGTTTTAAATGGTAGCTATCCCAACATATTGAGCACTTCAGTAATTGGAATAAATGGCCCTGATACATAAGAAGGCTAAATTAATTCCTTTACAATCTTTTTTGAGCTGAAGCATCTCAATAATTACAGGAACTGCAAATAACTAAAGGAAATTGGCATGATGCTATATAAGTGGTCCCCTATACATATAAGTTTAGAAAACCTCTTTACAATCCCTTGAAGCTATCAAAAATCTTACCATGCCTTCTTTCTCTTTCTGAGACAAACCTTCGTCTAATTTCAGATTAGCTGAACACATCATGGACTCCTCGACTGAGAGATGAGGTAGCAGGTGATCATCTTGCATGATGTAACAAGACATTTTACGGAAAGAACGCAGATCTCTTTGTCTGTGACGCACCAACACATCTCCATGGACATTCTTCGTTCTGAAATAAATGAATGACCAATAATTTGTGTGAATGAATGAATATTGAATGTTGCAATAAATTAACAGAAGTCATTGGATTGGGAGCGGAAATATGAATGTAGGAATGAATGAGAGCCACTTAATTGTGAATGAATGAATGAATGAATAAAAGATGAAAAAAACTCCTTGAACATGTCATGAACTAATGACATCTGTTTTTGAAGAAAAGAATGAAAGAATGAATAATTTAGATTTTGAATAAATGACTGTATGAATGAACAATTGCCATTTAATTGTGAATAATTAATTAATTAATGAATGAATAATTGCCTTGTGAATGAATAAAAGAGATCCCACATAGCTAATATCTTTGATTTGGAATAGAACCAGAACCTGTTGATTTGTGTTCAATGGGAAAAGAATTGAGCTCAAGTAGACAGTTTAAGTGTCACATTAACACATCAAGTCAACTCCATTGTACTACTAGGAATTCTATTGTATATCAGAAACCGTAATAAATCTATATCCAGGGAATTGATGCTCTTTAAGTCTTCAACTCTGATAATTGTCAGGAATAACCAAGGTTACATTGGCACCAACATCACAGATACCAATGACATATATATTAAATAACAGAAGAGGTTTATGGCACTCCTGGGTTTTTATTGTACTTATTTTACACTAGATGACAACAATGTAATTTGTTGAACCGTTGTTTACAATAAAACTCAGGAGTGGTATTCCATATAAACTGATAATGGCAATGTAAATTGTTGAAACGTTGTATACAATAAAACTCAGGAGTAGTATACTATATAAACTGATAATGACAATGTAAAATGTTGAAATGTTGTTTAACAATGTAAATTGTTGAAACTTTGTTTACAAAAAAAAAACAGGGGTAGGCTACTATAAAATTGTGTTCTGCTATATAATGTGATCTCTATCCCTGATTGTGGTATAAGGATGATTGACTAAAACTAACCTGTAGCCGGTTAAAATGTTCATTAATGAAGATTTTCCAGCACCAGATGGTCCCATGATGGCCGTCAACTCTCCTGGTTTGAAATGGCCAGAAATATTCTTTAAAATAGTCTTCGTTTCTGAAAACAAAACATGGAAATTGATGATTTCACTCATGGAAATTGGTGATTTCAAACATGGAAATTGATGATTTTACATAAATGATGACAATTTAAAATTGTCAATTATATCTGATTATATTCAATTAACAAATGGGATCAAATTTTCTTGTGGATTGATTATGTATATAGGAAATGGTTTCGACCTAGGAGAGCTTGTCCTGAGAAGAACAGAATGTGACAATAAGCAACTGCAAACAGTTGGCATTGCGCTAACATTTAAAATTCTAAAGTATAACTTTTTTATGTCAAATTCAAAGAGCAATTAAGTTTTATGGTAAAAAAGGAGATTATGTATCGACACAAGGCCAGTGCTTACCAGTGATGTCATAAAAAACTTTGTTTAATGGAATTAAGAAGTCAAGTTTAAAATTGAACTTAAATTGATGCTTTACTGTTCCAGATTCAGATTTTTATTTAGAAAATCTTTTACAATCCCTTTAAAAACTTCATCTTAATCTTAAAATGATACGTTTACAAACTACAAGGTTATGATTTATCAATTATCAGAAAAATTTTTACTCATAGTTATCAAAGTGACTCTTTTTAAATTGTAGATTGTTTATCTTAATGAACTAAACATGACAAATACCACTGTATTAATTTTAATGTCTTAGAGCAATAACAACTGGTATCACTCAAAAGTCTTTACTTCATATCACTTCTTTTGAATATGTAAGTTTGGGACTGTGAAATTTAAAGATAACAAAAGTGAAATTTAAAAATGGATAAATAAAATAAATTTGGAAATGAAAATAAAGGGAATTTTCTTGGGGTCTTCAAAAAGTTGAAATCTTGAAAATTGTCAAGATTATAAATGAATTTTAATATTTAAAATTGTGAATTATTTTAAAATTTTTATACTTTACATTGTGAAATGTATAAGTGAAGTTTATAACAATAGCTTATTTTTAAGTTATAAAAATTTTAAATAGCTAACATGTGAAGATGTATAAGATGAAGTTTGTAATAGCTTGACATTGTGAAGATGTATAAGATGAAGTTTGTAATAGCTTGACATTGTGAAGATGTATAAGTATGAAGTTTGTAATAGCTTGACATTGTGAAGATGTATAAGATGAAGTTTGTAATAGCTTGACATTGTGAAGATGTATAAGATGAAGTTTGTAATAGCTTGACATTGTGAAGATGTATAAGTATGAAGTTTGTAATAGCTTGACATTGTGAAGATGTATAAGATGAAGTTTGTAATAGCTTGACATTGTGAAGATGTATAAGATGAAGTTTGTAATAGCTTGACATTGTGAAGATGTATAAGATGAAGTTTGTAATAGCTTGACATTGTAAATGATGTATAAGTATGAAGTTTGTAATAGCTTGACATTGTGAAGATATAAAAGATGAAGTTTGTAATGGCTTGACATTGTGAAGATGTATAAGTATGAAGTTTGTAATAGCTTGACATTGTGAAGATGTATAAGATGAAGTTTGTAATAGCTTGACATTGTGAAGATGTCAAAAGCCTTGCATAGAAATTTGAACAATTTATTTTTTCTCTGCCTTGAATATAATAATCCTCCTTCCTCAATTTCAATCCCTCCCTCCCTAACTCCAACACCCCCACCCTCAACCAGATAACATCCCAATCTATCCCTTCATATTACTGGAATTTTTTATGTCTCATGTAGTCATTAGTGTCATTTTATGAACTAAGTCCAAAGTATCAAATTATATATATATTATAATGATATATAAATAGATGGCAAACAAAGAAATTATAACTGAGACATGTCCTATATATTTTATTTAATAATATGTTAAAACTTATGAGTTTTAAGCCCAACACACACATGACAAAGACTTTGCAGAACGTTGTTTTGTGACAAATGGGTACTTGGTGCATAAGCAAAGAACACTGTTGTTTGTTTCTAGGAACATTTATTCCAAAAGCAAACTTGTTTGAATTCTGAACAAATGCTTTGGGGACAAATCTTTCTATTCTGTTTTTTGGGGGTTTTTTTGGAATAAAATCATTTTAACAAAACATTTTTTGTCCTTAACATATCTTATCACAAGAAATTAAAATATATTTGAACCTTGTGTTCTTGTGAGACACATGTCATGTGGCAAATTGACAAATGCTAGTTTTTTTTTTAGAATTTCCATAGTGTGTGGCTAATGAAATATAACAACAGAATAGCTGTGTCATCTACACCTGGCTTTAGACTGCCACATTGAGAATGAAATGGGTTGACTGCTCACATAATGAAGTGAATTGTACATCTTACAGTCAGAATTTACTAAGAAATGATGGATTTCTTTCAAATTGATGATGTCTGCCTTCAATCCCAGGAGATGATTATCTCTATTTTAAGATATAATAACTGCTCCTTCAACGTATTCTATTTTCTTGTCTAATTTACTGAAACTGCACATTTTCAATTTCAATGAAGGCCAGAAGTGTACTGGTATCTAGAAGATGTCTGAGTTTGGGAGGAGGGAGATTTATTCCCCTTATCGCTCCTACTCACATCACCCCATTAGAAAGTGGTCAATCAGTTAGGCATGACATTTGTATCAGATCATTTTTTTTCAACTAAAGTTTTTAGAGTAATTGTAGTCATGACCTTAAGAAAAGGTCAACTAAATCAATTTATTGATCCTTTATGATTGATTTTTATCCATTGTTCATTTATTTCCCTCACATTTTTATGAGCTGAGTCAACAGGTCTAATTTTATTTAGGAAAACAACATGTTTAGGTTGATATGCCATAACCCTGAGGGAGTTTTACAACCGTGTTTGTCTAATTAGATGAAGTAAAGTATGGAAGATGGGCAATTTTAAGCAGGATAAAAACGCTGATATAACAAACATATGTTTTAAGGAAGGTTTCTCTTTATTTAAAGTAAAGTTAGTCTTGAAAGGCTTAAACAACAACTACTAATAACATTTTTCAGTCAATGTCAGACATGACTGGCAAATACAGCCATATAACAATGCTGATTTAACAACCATATGAAGAACATTCAGAATTTTAGACAAAGTAAGTCTAATGTGTGGCTAAGACATGGAAAGATACTTTTCAATCAATGTCAAGCATGACTGGCAAATACAGCCATATAAAAACCCTGATCTAAACATACAACAAAACACAAATATGAGGATTGTTTTTGTCCAACTAGGTCAAGTCGGACTTGAGCTCAATTCGTTTAGCTAGAGGCTAGAATAATGACTGCTTGGGCTGTCTTCTAACCTCACAACTAACGAGCGTTAACAACGAACTTTGATCCTTGCTACTTAAACAGTTTAAGTACATCTATAATCATTTAGTTAATTTGGCAACTTTCCATGTCTGATATCATTGAAAAGTGATAATTTGTAAAATGGCTAAATTGTTACAGATAAAGAATAAAAAGAAACATTTCTTACACGGCAAAAATTTGTACTGACGGTTAATCAAACAGTTTAATTCTCGTTTTCTGTGTGGTTTTTTATGTTTACTACACTTGTTGTCCATGATCTCAAGAAACTTTTCTTTATTTCGTGTTCAGATGAAATGAGAGTTAAATTGATGAGGCAATTTAGTTAAATTGTACATCTTGATTCTTATTTCCTTTGTATCGTTTTTTATGTTTACTACATTTGTTGTACATGATCTCAAGAAACATTTCTTTATTTTTTGTTCAGATGAAATAGTTAAATTGTACTTCTTCAATCTTGTTCCCTCAGTAATGTTATTCTGTATACTAAATTTGTTTTTAAGAAATTTTCTTTATTTTGAGTTTAAAATTCGATAGTGAACTGTGAAGACTATTATTGATAGCTCAGCTACAAAATTCCCTTTTCTGGTACTGAGGTATGATTGGTCAAACTTTGGTGAACATGACTCTTTAAATAAGACTAATAAAGATTTATCAAAAACATGTAGACTTGATTATCAAATAGAAATTTTCTTACCTTTGTTTGAGTCTTTCACAATGTAAGATAAATCCTTGAACTTGATATCCACAGGTTTCCGATAAGGAAGATGGGTGAAGGAGCACTTGGTCTCTTTACTGAGTGTACTGTGAACACTGACGTCATTGTTCAAAACACTTATCTGATCCCCGGATTCACTAAATGTTACTTTTTTGTCCACCTGACACAGGGATATATCAAGAGCAGATGGGATATGAACATGAATTGAAAGTAATTCAGCCATCTTGAATTTTAATTGAGTTCAATGTCTTTAAAATTATCCGCTTACAAGAAACATCTTAATTAAAACACTTTAATGCTGAGAAAATCTGAAAAGATAAAATAACAATTTGTCAAAATTTTATTCCAATATTAGTTAAGAGATTGGGAGGCAAAAGTCAATGCCAACTGGCTGTGGTATCAAAACAGTTCATATCCTGAGGAGAAAACAAACCCTGACTGCCAATTCTCTAGCAGAAGACAATCCAACTCACAGATATATGAGGTATTCAACTGCCACAGATGGTGGGTCTCTACCCTACACCTGGGTTTGTCCACTTAACATCATGGAGAGATCAAAGTCTTAATCCAAACCCATGGCTAGCCGAGGACAATCCAACTCACAGATAAATCAGGTATTCCACTGCCACAGATGCTAGGTCTCTGCTCTACACCTGGGTTGTCCACTTGACATCATGGAAAGTTCAAGTTCTTTTCCAAACCCATGACAACTCATTGGCTGGCAGACGGCAATCCAACTCACAGATGAATGAGTTATTACATTGCCATTGATGGTGGTTGTAGGGATTAGGGAGACTTACTCATTATAGCCTACATAGCCAACCCCTGGATGTAGCTACTTTCAGAAAGAAGTTTCACATTCTTCATACTGCTGTATTGAATCTATGTGAATCAAATTCACAAGTTGTTAAGCAAATTCTAACCTACAACCTTAACAAATTTTTAATTTAAAAAGTAAACAATATTTAGGTCAGTAAAGAGTAGAAGAGTAGAAAAACAAAAGCTTGTCATTTTTTTGTGTTGTATATGAATAGTCAAACAAACGTTTAACAGTGGATTATGAAAGTTAATTTCCTGGAGGTAACAAAGTACATAAAACTTTTATAAATAGAACAAATGATTCAGTTCAATTGGTTAGCAACTTAAAAGGATAGTCAAAATATTTTCCTCATATTTTTAGGCAGCATTCCGTATATATTTTTATTGTCACTTTTAAAAATTTGGTAAAGTGTGGGATGCATACTTATTTAACTAATAGTCAATATTAAACACAAATAGAAGCCGTAGGACGAGTGTATTCTAATGCCTATTATCCCTTTAATTAGGTCTAGAATGAAAGGGAATTTAACATTCAATTTTTTGCACCCCAATAGACTTGAATTATAGACAAAAACATGTTGCATTGAGGAAATTTTGTTTTAACATTGGCATTAGACTTCACATCTTACTTTCTTTATTGGAAACGCATCTTCTACATTTACAGTCTAAAAGTGTACAGGGTCAGGTGGATTATTCTTCCATCAAATTAAAACGTAAGGGAATGTTTAAGTCTATATACAGACTATTATACATACAATGTGTTTGTTTCTCCATTAAAAATTCAATAAACACTATATTACAAATTAGAAAGTTTTCATAAATATGTTGGAAAACATGATGATGATGATATAAGTGAGGTTTTCTAGGAATTACAAGTTCAAAGTCCATTGTTAAACCTACATATTCTGAACTATTTCCTATGGGAAATCCGAATGTATAAGAAAAAATAGTCAGCCATCTTCAGAATTAGACTGAGATTGTCAGTGTTAAAGTCATTTCTTGAGATTCTACCATATATAGAAAGACATATATAGAAATAAAAAGAGAACTTCCTTGTTTGAGTTATTTTTGAAGAAATTGTTCAAGTTTTTAAGACTATTCAAATATTTAAGACCAAAATCAACACTAAAAATGGTGAAAATGTTTCAAACTACAATATTAACAATCTGATAGACATTCTCATTGTATTAAAATAATCAAAAGAGAGCAGTTTCGGTACTATGGAGATAGCTCAGTCTGAAACTCAAAATAACAACATGTCTCAGGTTCTGTTTTAATATTTCTAATACCACAGAAAAAGATTTGAACAAATTTTGAAAACGAGAGCAGATATAACAAGAAACACAAAGACAATATTATGATATTAGTCACTTCTTTAATAACAAAGCACATAACTTTTCCACCCAATTTACAGTGTTTTCATTAGATGAAATGACGTAAATTAAAAGTTTTGTTCTTTGTTATTAAAGGAATGACTTTATGTTTCTTGTTACACTACAGAAATATCAATTTAAACAACGCAGTTTGAGAATTTATTAAGAAGACTGTATTATAGCCTGTTTCTAACCTTTAACAATAGAAACCACTAATGATCCACGACCTCTACCACTAATCTTAATTTCACTCCACAGGAGAGTTCCTCTAATCCTTTCGTGACTATTTCTTAATCTTGGTCTCAACAGGGAGTCTGGTTTTATTCCTAATTCCTGCTAATCTACAGGATATATTTCTAGAATCATTAATTTACTTTCATACCACTAAATTTCAAAATGAATCAAGCTTTTCTTTCCTGGACCTTTGCTTTTATAATAATAATTTCTGAATCACTAGATATCTTTCAGAATTTGTCCTATCACTTTTGTGATAATTTCCTAATTTACCATTAATGATAAATCAAACATTGATGAGTAGATTTTATCCTGGGCTTGTGCTTTTATTACAATATTGTGTCAACAAATTTCACTTTTATGCTTAAATACTTGATTCCACAAATTTTCAAATGAACTTATCTGCTGCCTTTGATACAAATATAACACTCTAATAATCTAACAATTTTGTGAACATTCAAATCCTGTGTCAGTGCTTTTGTGACAATATCAATTTCGAGTCGGAATTTCTACCATTACATTGTCATTATCACCGATATTTCATAATTTCTTAACACTTTTCAATCCAAGTACAGCACTGAACAATAGGTGAATCACAGGAAACAATGAAATACACACATGATCAGTTTCATAGGGTCAATATTCCCTAATGACCCACAACCTCTCACCTTTAACCTTTTTAAAAGTTAACAGACTTGATCCTGTTGATTCAGTCTACTGTTCTATTTTCTTATCATAATATGCGATAATAACCAATCTGTAACTGATAAGCAATAACACACTGATTCTGGCATTGGAAAGGTGGACTGGGCTGTTGAGAGTTGGCGGAGGGGGAGAGTGGATTTACCAATTTAATATGGGAGTTGGTAAGAGGGGCCAAAAATTAACAAGAAACCCAATAGTACAAAATATTAAATATGTAAAATGACCAAAAATAGATTCAAACTTGGGGGTGAGGGAGGTTATGGAAGGCTTGGGGGTGATTATGGAGAAACAGATGGGGCATGATAAGTACTGAGAACTATCCAAACCAATCATAGTTTAGTTTCAGACATGACAAATATTAATAGGCTACCTAACTAACTCTCCAATACCTCTTCTAATCAATTAACGAAGTGTCCTAGTTTAGAACCTAAAATCACATGAAACAGTCATTGTGTATTGGACATTCAGACATGATTGGCAAATATTACCAAACTAGCATCCCTCTTTATCTAAAATCAATCAGGATAAGGATCTGTTAATAAATCGAGTGACCTAGTTTAGATCTTGACGTCAAACGAACTAGTCATCTTCAATAATTATCAGTCATTAAATTAGACCAATTATAACATATTGTATATATACTTATTTCATCTAACACAGTTACAGTTATATATATATCAAGTAGAATACCTATATCCTATATAAAAGTAGGCCATTGTCAATATGAGGCAACATTTTCCCTCATTGCACACTGTGAGAGGACATCTCAATTTGAAGCCAAAGTATCTAAAATAAATAATCATAGTAGACTCAAAAATTTTACCATTTCAAACGCTAAGGTGAGTTGTGTAACTGATAAGATAAGCTACAAAATTCCCCTTTACTAAGACTAACTGGGGTTACAAAATTAACAGCAGGATATCTTTTGGTTCAAGCATTCCGATAAGTTCAAGGACACATTTCTCTCGATTTTGATCTAAAGTATTCATAAATTGAATTTGAGAAAACAGATTTTTCGAACTAAAAATAAAAACAGCATGCTCCTTTAAGTACTTTAACACCCTTGGTTTCCCTTGAAAAATACCTACGCTACGTCAGTGAAGGTGACTAGGTAAAAGATAAGAGTGATCTACTAAAACTGGCAGAAGATCCTGATAGCAGATTATATAATAGCATTATCCTAACTGACCCCAGTCAAAATGTAGGACAAATCTTAGATAATGTTTAAACAGAATGGAATTATATTTCATGTGAGATAAGATCGATAGGCAGAAAACTTGGTGCATCAATGCCAGAAAGGTTCCATAACCCAATGCAATTCTTTGACGGTTAAGAAATAGCAAAGAAATTGATGGCTTAAGTATTGCATACATTCAATTTTACAAAGCCACAATTTATTCGAACTAAAAAAAATTGACAGCAAGCTCCATTAAGTTTTAACACTTCTGGTAAAATCAACGCTAAAAATTCATTAAGCTAGGAATGGGACAGGTAGGGGTAGAGTGACTCTAAAACTGGCAGTTAGAGATTCATGATTTACAGATTGAAAATACGCATTCCTAACTGATTCTCAAGTCGATATATGTATGATTCAACCACTTTAGATAATCGATTCCAATAGAATGGAATTTTGATGTATCAGGAAGCCACTGATATATATCTGATATAAAAGTAAATAATTGAGTGAATCTAATGCCAAAATGGTTCCTAACACCAAAAAATGCATAATCTTTAACAAAGGCCTATCAGAAAAAACAGAATAAAAAACACGCTGTTTTTCACTTTATCAAATAGGAACATTGTAAAATAAAACTGAATATATAATTGAAGTGCTTTGTCAGTGAAAAGATAGAAGGTCCAAACAACTAAAAAATAATGGACACTTTTTAAAAAATAATGGACACTTTTTAAAAAATGATGGACACTTTTTAAAAAATAATGGACATTTAGTGAACAATTTTCATGAAATAATGGATAGTTAGTGAGTAGTTCAAACAACACTCATACATTCTACTAGAGAATGGATAAATACAACAAAGGATGACGTTGAAAAGACAACAAAACTGTAATAGAAAATTTGTTAGATTAGAATGAAGTCAGAAAATGCTCTAATGAGAGTGGGAAAAGTGGGCATGTGAAAAACACATGTAGCTTATCGTAGTGTAGACTACCTACACTTCATCAATATTCATTAATAATTAACCATAATTATTAATTAGCCAAATGCTTCATCAAGTTTTTAATTAATTGCTGGACATTAAAGTACACATTAGTAATAATATAGTGATACCCTACAATAAGCAGGGCAGTCAAATTCCAGGTAGCTGGTCAATATCGATAGTCAATACAACTAGGCAATACGATACGATACACACATCATCTTCCTGCTCGATAACGACAAGAGCACACTTGTTGAAACGTCACAGAATAAATAAACTCAGTATTTGTTATTCCATAAAACTTAGTTACTTTTATTAAAATCATAATACTATTGTATCAGGATGTTTCGGTTCACTGGTTGACTGGCCGGCATCCAAAATTTTTTTTTTCAGGACCTAAGATTTTTGGCATTAAAATGAGTCATTCCAAGTTTTCTACTTGGCTTTCCTTGGGGGGTTAATCCAGTCCAATATTCTCCTATGTTTATTATTAGATGGGTGTCCACCTCTTTTAACTACTATTTGACTTAACATTTCAATATTTAGAAATAGAGAGCATATATATAAAAGAACACAAGGAAATGAATTTATAGTATAACACACTTCTTAATAGAGCTAATAGGGGAGGGAGGTAATGTTACGTTATGTACATTGTTATTAAAGAAGTGTGTTATACCATTATCTATTTCCTTTGTGTTCTTTTATATTTACTATTTGCCATGGAAACTGAAATTGAGCCCCAAAGGTGATTTTGATCAATTTCAAGTAAAGATTGTGGGCTAATGCTGCTGTCCTTGCAATATTTTCCTACATTGTAGACTGCGTGGTATTAACTGTCTACTTTAACCAAATTATTCATTTCATTTACAACAGGTGATCACTTTTTCATTTGCATATACTGTCCATGAAAAGCTTAAACAAGGACGAAAGAAACAAAATGCCTACTCATTGTGTAATTTCAAACATGTTGAGGCATCTTTAGCATGCACAGACGTGTAACATAGGGCCTCTGCTTTTAGTCCCTTCTCAACAACTAGATAATTTTTCCATGTCAGCCCCTCCAATATGCATCTCTGACAGGGAGAAACAGGTTGAAAAATTTGAAAGTTCATCTTGACCTTTGTCAGAATTGAACCCTAGACCTTCAGGTAAACGAGCAAGCATCTAACTCACTGAGCCACTGTGGCTCCCTCACCTTGTACATGTAGTTCAAGGTGAAGACTATAGGCCTACCATGCCGGTAATAAGTTGGAAGCAATGTTTTTGTAGTGGCATGTAGCCAGTTTGAATACATACAGTAGACTGGTTAGATAGTTAAACATCAAAACATGTTGTTTATGACAATAAAATACTTGTGTATGGTATTTCATTATAATGATATCAAGTCTTGTACAGGTTCTGATTACATGGAGTTTAGATGTTATACACTTGACATTCGCTAATTTCTCTCATATCGGCCTAAATTTCCTGTGAAAATGACCCACATTTCACCTGAAAATTTCCCCAGTAATACCATCTTCCAACTACTATTTCAACCTGAAGACAATTCAATCTCAGTGGTATTTTAGAGTTGTTATTTAGAATGTTTGTCAAATGTAAATTTCTGTATATGGTGGTGGTTTGTCGTCTGCTAGGATAAGAGTCCTTTCAGTACTTAAATTATTTGTGAATACCTATGCCAATGCTACCCATCTATACCTCTCCATCAGTACACTTTTCATCTTACCTTGAAATATGTATATTATCCGAATCAGCTGTTAGTTATCTCACAAATAGGCCAATACACTCGTTATAGCACACTTTTTATATACCTAATTTCTAACCAATGGTGCAAGGTGCCCTTTATCACATTGGTCAATAACTGATATATACCCCATGCTACATATTGGTTATAACATTATCTTATATTATATAACTTACTAAATACACATTATCCTTAATTAAATACAACTAATGACAATCTTCAAAATAAACCTAAACTTGAGGTTACAAATAGTCGAACAAAGCTGGGCTAAAAATAGACCAAACATCACTGGTTGTTGTTGGTCGATGAAAAGGCTGACTGTTCTTCTTTCTTTTCAATGACAGCCGAAAATAGCACATTATTTATCTCCAATGCGATACAGAATATGTTACAACTTTCAAACTTTGGTGAAATATTCACAAATATTGCCTCGATTCTTCAGAATTGGTATTGACAAGGTTTTTGAATAAATTACACCACGTCATAACGTTTACTTCATTAGCCTTATTTTCACAGAATCAAAACAAATCCAGGATGCATTCCCTACACACGATTCCACCGATGACCTTGAGTGTATCCTTTGGACTTTGACATTTCTAAAAGCCAGGATGCCTAAAAGGAAAGGGAAGTAAAGAACAAGGCGAAATATTAGATAAAAATAGAGATATATTTCCATTACCTTTACGTCCAAAGTTAAAGCAGCATCAATATGTTACAGCACGTGACATTTTATCTAAATATTGAGCAGGCTATTTTTCATTGGATGTGAATCCTGTCGTCATACCGCGCCATTTTCAATTCTTTTATTAAAATCTTTTTATGTATTTTATTCACGGTTTATATCAGTGCTATGACACAATGTTTCAAAATGTAGGCTACCATCTGTTGCTTAAAGAAGTCAAGGTGTGTGGGGTCCTTTAAGGCAAGGTTATCTCAATCTCGGCTCAAACATGGCAGGAAATTGACTCCTGCTGAAATTCTCCACTATAATTTGTTCTATTAAGTTGATTGCTTAATACTTCGGATATTGTTTTGTGAACCTCTTGATACGTAAGATTTGGAATAATTCTTTTGGGGTTTTCAGAGAGGCATACAGGACTACTTGTGAACGACTGAATGGTTCAAACTTATAAACCTACATAAGGATACCAATTTTGTCTATTTGTAGGTTACTCAGACCATTTCAAATAAGACTTGAAACAGTACAAGCGATTAACTAAATTAAATTAAAGCAGAGCTGTAGATACAAGGAGAGGGGGGGGCAGATTGTTTTTAACCCCATGAAACATTCAGATAGCCATTACTTTCACAAATACCACAACTAATTGCTGCCCTAGATGTATTACTTGCCCATCTGAACAATCACATCTAACTACTGGCCTGGACTTCTCTATAGGCTTAGGCATAACACAGAATCATTCGTTGTAGGCTGCTTGTAGCAGCGAAAATGTCCCTTTCTACAACAATAAATGACTGCAGAGGATATGTTGTGTGAAAAAAATAGTTGTGGTCTGAATTTTCCATAATGGAGTTAATTTCCCTAATAAGAGCTCTTTTGACAGTGAGTCTAATACGCTCCAAGCATGTAAACAAACAAACAGTTTCTAAGGACAAACTACCCGTTTTTTTGCACATATTTGTGAATTAAACTTTAGTGCTTGGAAATATTCGTTAAATCTAGTGATCTTCCAGTCGATGTACTAATCGTCCACCGAAATAATGGTTCGAATTTCCGAAAATCTAATTCGAAAAAGAGCAGAACACAATAACTGTGAACTTTCGACTTTGGAAGAAGTTTCACTTCATCAACAAGATATTGAAAGGATCGAATATTTGGATAAATGGTGTCGAGATCTGAAAATTCTATATCTTCAAAGTAATTTGATCCCGAAAATAGAAAATGTGGGCAGACTTAAAAAACTACAGTATCTAAATTTAGCTTTGAACAATGTTGAAAGAATTGAAAATTTGGAAGGTTGTGAATGCTTGAATAAGTTAGATTTAACTGTGAATTTCGTTGGGGAGCTCACAAGCATAGAGAGCTTAAAAGATCTATTCCATCTAAGAGAACTTTTCCTAACAGGTAATCCTTGCACAGAATATGAAGGATATAGGCAATATGTCCTTGGAACTTTACCACAACTTCAATATTTGGATGGCACGGAAATAGGAAAAGCCGAGAGAATCAAAGCTCTGCAAAATTATGCTGTCACAAGAGCTGAGATAATCCAGCAGCAAGAAGAATACAAAAAGAAGAGAGAGAAACAGAAGAAAGAAGCTGCTGAAAAGGAAGAAAAAGAAAGGATGAAGGATGAATTAAAAAAAGAAAAGAAAGCAGGGTTTGATGGAAGATGGTATACAGACATGAATAAAGAGACTCAAGAAGAGAAAAAAATAGAAGAAAAAGCTGAAGACGAAGCGAATAAAGATTTTTGGAATGAAAAAGTTGATTTTACACCAGAATCTAGAATGGCAGTCCATAAACAAATGCAGAAAGAAAAAGACAAAAATAAACCGAAAGAAGAAACAGTGCAGAAGGCTACTCGTAGACTTTTTAACGATGAAGGACGGCCATTAAATGTGAATGAAGCAAAAGTTGATTTCTCTCTGACCGAAGATGACGCAAACAATATTGTATTAGACGTGGCCATTTTTAGACACATGGATACGTCATTGTTAGACTGTGATGTACAACCTTACTACGTACGTGTTACAGTCAAGGATAAGATTTTTCAACTCTGTCTTCCTGAAGAAGTCAAATCTGATTCGAGCGTAGCGAAACGCTCACAAACAACTGGGCATTTAGTTATCTATATGCCAAAATTGTGTACTGATGGATCAATCATATCCACCTTACCCAAGACAATAGTTGATCCCAGTTTCAAAAAGAAAATGCCTAGAAAAGTTGATAAAACTAACCTAGAACGACAAGAACTTGAAGTTGACCCTAGTGCTCATAAAGGGGTGGATATTGCCAATATTTTTAAAGATAAAAAGGACATTGTACCTCCATTAGGAAGTAAGAAAATTGTAGAGAAAACAGAGAGGCCCAATAGTGAAGATTTTATAGATGATCCAGATGTACCTCCGTTAATTTGAAATTATTTTACATCATTTCATACACCCATCATTTCATTTCAATAAAAATTTGAAATACTTAATATTTGTTTGCAAATTTGATATAGAATTGGAAGATTCTAAATGGACCCCCCATGGTTTGCACATTCAAATTTTCATCGAAGTTGGGGTTAAATAAAGAAGTATCCCTTAAAAAAAAAAGCCAGTATATATAGGTGAACATGTATTTAATGTATGGTTTAAAACTAGAAGCTATAATAGATAGTGAGAAACATATTGGAATGTCAGCTACAACTAAAATATAATAATATATCCATCTGGTGTAATTATTACAATAAATATCACATACTTTATGTCTACCTTGAACAATCTCCATATTACATTACAAAGAAAATTGTTGCGCCATCTTAAAGGTGCTTATATGGCAAATTTTTTCAAAAAAATATTAATCCGAACTTTCTCATACATAAAAAGATTTGGCAGTATTTAAAATGGTGTATTGAAGGGAAAACGACAGAAAATTTCCTATACACAAAACATACTTTTAACAATTGATTCCAAAGAAGTATATAAACAAATTGCAAAAATACCTCATGGTTTTGACATATAACCTTAAATAATACACCGAATTTTATATAATAAGCCTGAAACTAAAATGCATTAGTTGCGTCTTTCAATTAAGCCTCACAAATTATCATAATATTCAAATTTTTTTTAAATATTTTGGCAACAAATTACTTCAAGATTTACAGCACACAAAATGTATTAAATTGGAATAATCAGTGGCCATAAAGCTTTAAATGTAACTCATACAACTGATTTGTGAGTTGTGTTCAGAACTTATGACCTCTTTCATTATTCACAACTGATAACCACTATGGTGTGAGGGCATCTTAAGCCACAGACAGGTGTTACTAGCGTCATTTGTAATGGAATATGTAGATGATGATAATCGAAACTGTCAAGATATTATTAGTATGTAATACTGCCCTAATTATAACCCACAATCTAAGGAGGAGCTGTTTTATCAGACTCCCACAATAGTAGAGATAGAAATTAAAACTTGAGATTTTTAAATAAGATTTTTCTGTGGTTTTTTATTTAAAAATTGATGAATTTAAAACTTTACAAATTATAATTTTCTAGTAAATAAATAAATTTGAATTAATTTTGAAATTTTACAATATTAAAATATAAATTTCCAATTTTAGTTTAGTGCTCAATGCATCAATAGAGCACATGAATAAAGAATTCTTCTTTAAGAGAAAAAAAAAGTAGTTTGAAATTTAACTAAAATTTGGGATATTTGTAATAAAACTTACAATAGTATTCATTCCTTGACTTAGAGTTCATAAATATTTTAGAATAGTCATAATTTGTTAAAGTTTTAAAACCAGAGAGAAGGGCAATATCTTTTAAAACGCTCTATACCATGTACCACATTAGTCTAGGGCCATATTCACAAAAATTTCAATCTGTTCATTTGATTGCTGAAGCATCAAAATTTAAATCTAAATTAGGTTTTGTAAACAAACAAGTTTTACTGTGTTTCTGAAAATCAAGCATTTATTTAAGATTTTGAGAATAATGCTGTGAAAAATAAAGTACTGGTTAATAGAGTCATTTAAGAAGTTATCACCCCATATAGCACTTGATAATCAAGTCAAATAAAAATTATCATAAATTAAAAACAAGTTGATAAATAAGATAGGATTTTTCAGGATAAAATATTTACAATTTTTCACATGACTATCACTCCACTTACAAGACATAATGAAAATGTCGTTAAAAATCGATATTTGTTATTTTTTAAAAATAAAATCTGATTTGATTGTAAATAGCACCTCTAGTGTTTAAAACACAAAGTACATGAATATCACACAACTAAGATGACTGACAGCCTCTCTCTCTCCGTGGACTTTCAAAAAATCAACCCTGAAAAATCCTTAAATAGCATAAACACACCAAACATTTAAAGCATACCACGTGACAACACACGTGGGAAAAGGCAGGTTTTGACCAATTTTCTTGGATAATCGGCAAATTGACGCATGCAAAAAATTACATATCATGGAGAAAATGCACATTTTCAGTTCTAAAAGGATTGTAGAGAGGTTTTCAAAAATCCAGGACACTGATGGCATCCTTATTTAAGGTCATTATTAAGCTGTAACCAGCCCTGGATTCACAAAAACTTTAGCAAACCTCTTAACAAGCCCTTTTACACCATTTCAACTTAATGCGTAAATGCTAAAGCCAATCACAGTAAGAAATGTCAAATCACCACCTTTTCAAAAATAAACAAGACTAATTGTCTAAGCATTCTCGTTAAGCATTATTGACTACAGACAAGATATAATTAACTTAAATTCAATGCCCTAAAATAATTAATTTTCAAATCTATTGATAATTTTTAATATTTAGCAATATGTATAAGTGAAAATGCATAGGATTTCCTATTACATATATCTCCACTAATTGTAATATAACAGTTAAATACAAGACATGCCATGTTGACCCAAGTTTTTACAAAAAATCTATCATGAATTCCTATGAAATTCGATGCCACTTCTTAAAAGAAGGAACAAATATAGAATCATATGGCACAAAAATTTGAGGCAAGGTAAAAAAGGCAGATCTTTCTACAGAAAGAAATCTCGGTTGCACATTCTGGCATGAAATAAAAATAAAACGCCCCTCGTTTTCATAGTGAACTCACCCAAACATACATATCTAAGTATGAAAGATAAAAAATATTCATGTGCGGAAGAGTTTAATATGAAATTAAGGGGTGTCAATTGCATGGAACACTATTTCTAACCTTACGAAATGAAGAGTTAAAAAAACTTCCTATGGCAATCCAGAATGTAAATGGAGAGATCTGATTGGAGGGAATATTTACTATATACACATCTGCCAATAAAATCCCCTCTATAACATTCTATTATACAATTATCACATTTAATATCGTAGGTTGGTGATGGGTGATGTTCATGAAATTGTGAAAATGACAAAAATACTGGCCATTAAAATTAGGACCTTATAAAATAGATGCCCTAATGTTTTGAGCTACCTTTGAGTCTTTTCAAATCTGAAAACATTTATTACACTCAAATTTTACACTTCATTACTTAAATTAGGCTGAATTTCGAAAATGAGGACATAGAAAATAGATGCCCTGAACAATCTATATCTCTTTTCAAATTTGAAAAAACTTTTTTTTTTACACTAAAATTTTACAGTTTATGTTCCTCCATTGAAACAGAAATTAGTTTTTGAAGAGAGTTGTATGCATTGATTGAAACTATACAAATCTCTTTTACAAAGTCAACACTAAATTATGGTTTTACAATATTCGGACACGATTAACGTAATCTAAAGACATCAATGCATAAATTTACAATATTAAACTGACTTCCATATAAGCATTTTAACAATGTCAAGTTATTACAAACTTGTCCTATACATTTACTATAATAACACCCTTTCTTGTATCTCAGTAGCAGTGATTTGATTGGATTGTGAGCAGCAAATAGAGCCAATCCAAGCACTAGACTTAATACTTATTGCTGATTTTCTGCCGAGGATTCCGATTAGTTGTTTTTGCTTATGCACCATAAAATCAAATTGTTTAGAAACTTCCATGATATAAGAAAGGTGGCTATTGTGGTCAAGGTATAAAACAAAGTTCACTATACCTCGACATTGTGAAGATACTACAAACAGAACAACTTTTCACTTTCTAGCACTTTTCCTATCCATTAGCACTAAGTGCTTACACAAAATCTTAATACAATGTTAATACAATCTTGATAAGGTTTTTGAACTGATATACAACTGTCATGATTGAATGGACTAATGATTAATTAAAGTGATGAGTATATAATGAAATGTTATAACAGTATATGAACAATATTTATTATTATTACTATACCATATTGACTGATATGACAGCATGTGTGTCATAGTTTTCTAGTTAAGGATGATACGAAACTATGTACAATTCTTACATAGAAATAACACACAAACTTAGTTCCCGGCAATTTTAAATCTCTTCCTTGACTTTATCAGTCAATATTTTAAAAGGTTATATTTCAGTTTTTAAACTGATTGAAATATTGACTTATTCAGTCTCGTTAGAGATTCAGAAAGATTGTGAACTATGAGTTTTGTGTGTGTTAAGGATATGTAATAAAATATTCATTTCTATAAAAAGATCACATTTTTTACCCTGCCCATATTAATTGGATTTTCTTTTGTGAAATGACAAAATTTGTTCTAGTATCAAATAACATCTTTACAATGGTCAATGATACTTAGACTGCAATTTCCACCATTCTTGTTTTATGGAATACAGAGATTTGATCAGATTGTATACAAGCAATACAGCTTATCAAAGTCTCAACTCAACTCAAAGTCCATAAACAATGATTAAGCTGGCATACAATCAAACAAAATTGCTGCATTCATCAACTTCTATTACGCAAGAAAAGTGGTTATTACAGTCAAAGTAAAAGACGTGATACCTTGACCATTGTGAAGTGGATCAAAGAGTGACACAATGGTTTGATGCAGGAAGACTACAACCAAAGCAGCTACTGCACCCTATTAATTATGGTATTTTTTTGTCACCATATCCATTAAGGCAAGAATTAGACACTAACATTCATTAGAATTTAAAATAGGGATCAATGTAAAAGGTATAGATCTATCATCCACATGCAGGTCAACTTCTGAGTTTTGAAGCTCATCAATTTTTTAAATGTAAGATGTAATATATGTTAATACAAGAGACATGGCTCATTTCACACATGCAAGTTGAAATCCAATTATAATGATCGACCCTATTCTTGGGTCTTCAAGTCAAGTCCTCATAAAACATACCATAAAAATGTATGAAGGGAGACATGATTAGTATAAATAAAGAGGAAAGCATGCAACTAGAAGGGCTCTTGGTTTGTGAGTTCTGCATGATATTCATCAAATTAAGTTTCATGTATTCCTTAAAAAATAGCAGGTGAAGACAAAATTCCAAATGGTGGTGAAAGGAATATGAGAAAATTTTGAATGTGACATAATGTGGTTCGGTCTTTGAGATTGAGGTCAGAACTAGAACACACGGAACCTGTTCAGAACTCACCAATTCAGCACTCCCTATATAATACAATGGACATTATTGTTACCCGTAGCACAACTGATGCATCTTCAAAATAGACAATGAAATAAAAGGTTGGTCCAAACATATCTTAAAACTTTGGTAGTCTGAAGTCTTTTTGCCCCTTAGTAAAATGACTTTATATAAATATAGATATTTCCCAAAATGTGAAGAAATTTTATATTCTAATGATTTTGAACAGAATCAGGGTACCAAAATGATAAACCAGAAAATTATCATCAAACCCTGACTGCTATTTCATCCAAATGAATGAGTTGCCAATTTGAAATTTTAGCAGAAAAATAACTGTAACTGGCATAAAAAGCTCATTTCTTGAACATCAATGTTTCAGACTACCAACAAAATGTGCCATATGAGAATGGCACTATAAATTATGAAATAAAAATTTCGAAAACATCAAAAGTGCTGGGTTGTGGTCACATATAATAAGTCAATTTTAAATAACATATATAACAAATTCTGTGGCACCAAATAAAATGGTCAAATTAGAATTAAAGCCTTAATTCCATCAAATAAAATTAATTGATGCTCTTGTTCAAATTCATAAAGTGAATCATTTTCTAGCTAAAAGGCTTATTTTCAGACTAATTTCAGTAACTTTTTTCTAAAATAATCATAGATCAATCTATCTTCAAAAACTTCAGCATCTTTCAAAGTTTTTCTGAAATATTTTGAAACTAATCCCATTACAGTTTTAAACAATTCTTTTAAAAAGTTTGACTCTTCCAAAAACATTTTCTGATAATTCTATCAAATTCTTAAAATGTCTTTTAAGATTAAAAAAAAATTCTTGATTCACTTATAATTTATCCAAGAGCATCACTTTAAAGACACAAAATGCCTCTATTCGTAATTTCCAAGTCCGTGAAAAACATATAACACACTCTTTATCACAACACTAGGCTTTGGACACAGTAATGTTTAACTTTTTACATGCCCAATGAAACCTATCATGAGACCCACTATCGGAATCGGAATCCGAAGACTTGGGGCTGGACCCTTTCTTATAATTTTTCCTGTTGAGATTTTTGTTGTAGGAGGAATAACCGCGACTCGAATGCTGCCAATGGACTTGATCGTTGACAAGGGTGAAGGATTGATTTTGATGTTGATGGACTTTGTTATGAAGATGATTGTAATTATTATTGGTGTTGGAATAATAATTTCTCGAACCCATGATATGAACACTTTGTTGTTTGCTGCGTTCCACTAAATCTTCTAGATCTATCGTATGAGCTTTGTTATCTATTCGTCCATTTTTAAACGAGGCAACGAGACAACAGGCACCTGTAGTTTCACCAAATCTAAAAGAAACAACATTAAAAATACATGAAATTTTGAGCCAAAAAAAAACTTAAAACAAAGCTCATTGGATGGAAAAAAATAGGAAAAACAAAACAGGTTAGGATAACAACTTCAATTTACAAAGATCCTTTATACAAGCTTCTTGACCTCTATTAAACATCATGGTATTGAATTTTCCTAGATTACCTGAACCAATTCATATCTAGTCAACTAGCACAACAACATAATAATGACTTTTTCACAAGATCACAAGAGGCTTGACTGCTCCTTTAAATCTATTCAACATGTAGAGAAAGGAAAACTCAGCAACACACCTGCAATAAACCTCATCAGGATCAACCCATAAGGTCATTTCACTTGGCATATTTAAATCCCAGAATTTCAGACCACATTTTTGAGCTGCTTGTTCTAGCACATCGTCTTTAGGATCACAGGGGTTGATTCGGATACATCTGTAACCTTGACCTTTAAATGGTTTGTCTGCGTACCAGTGGTTTCGGAATCGATTCACTAATATGGTAGAGAGACAGGACGAAAATTCGTCAATTTTAGAATTTGACAAAATATCATTCATCTGAACTAGTCTCTTCACAAACACAACTGCAGCTGCTATTTCTTCTCTCATATTGTCTATTTATTTTGTTCGATTTCACAACTTCTGAAAAGGAAAGGCAAAACAAATGATAAAAACACCAATTATAGCAAAAACAGGAAGGGGCCAGTAACAGAGAGAAAATTCAAGTCAACTCAAACTAAAATTTATGACTGATCATACTGGAAAGTTTGTATTTCATCCACCAGAGATTTACGCCAACATAAGGCTTGGTATAAATGCCACGCCAATTGAGATTTCATTCACCCTAGATTTACTCCAAATTTTCGGACTTTTACGCCAGCTAATGGCTAATAATGGCTAAGTAACTTACGCCACGCCAGAAATATCCGGCGTAACATACATATTTTCCAGTATGGATGACTGAGGCCCGAGGAAAAGCCCTTTCGCAAGTAGCATGGATATAAATCATCAATTTATCTGAACTTGCAAAGTATTTTACAACTGATAAGTAAAGCCTGTTAACACCTATACATTTTAGCAGAGCCACAGGAATTTAGTCGTTAGGCCTACTTGGGATCCAAATGCCAATAATCCATACTGGAAAATATCTGGTAAATGAAATCTCAATTTGCGTGGCGTTTATAATAAGCCTAATGTTGGAGTAAATCTCTGATGGATGAAATGCAAACTTTCCAATGGCCAATAATCAAAGTAAACTTTTAAGACCCAGTCTACTGGCATTTTGTAGATCTATGATATGAGCGTGGGCTAAAATCTGAATAAGCAAATTTTGTACTACATCAGCTGTTTCTAAACCAAGACTATGTCAATCTGCCCCAAACCCAAATCAACAACTCAATGTATAGGTTTGAACTTGACCCAGTAATTTTCCCACCTACTCACTCACTGACTGATCCAGTTTCCACCAGTTATCTATACTCAATCCTCCCCTGAAAAACAAAAATACACACAGATATTCAATAAAATTTCAAAAATTCAAAATAGCCATATAATTTAAGAACCTAGAATTGAACAGATTTCTATCCTTGACCTCGATATTTTATGTGATTTTTCATTTGCCATAAATCGGCCATTTTTAATGATTTTCTCAGCCTTGAGTTGACAAAATTTGATCATAATTTATAACAAATATTCTTCGAAATATTGTCTCAAAATTCTCCCTGTGCCTTTGGAGTACTCTTAAAGTGATAGGCAGCTCAAAGCAAAATGATCGGTCTTCAAAAATTGTTGATTTTAGCTTATTTCAGTTACTTACAAAACTTTCCTCCTTCTAGAAAGTCTGCTGCCGATGACGCAGTTTGTTTTGGTCATAAATCCTTTAACCAATCAGACTTCGGCTTCTGAAAAAGCGACATCTAGGAAATTTCCTCATACAGGGGCAATTATTCTTGTACAGACCACAAAAACATTCTAAATTAAGGGGAGACTACAAATGTTTCAGACTACACAAGTTAAATTTCAGATTTTTCAATGTTTTCCTATTTTCACACATAATTAAAAACTTTCCTAAATTTGATAATTCTTTGACACTTTTTGAGTTAAGCAACTGACTATATTTAAAACACTGGGTATATTGAAATAATACTTTTTTAAACACAAAATTCTAAAATCATGAAAAACAGACATATTAAAACATGGTCGTCTTCGACTTCATTATTTACACAATATTTACAAACTCGTTCTTCACGCTGTACATTATTGTATCTACCAGTTTCTATATACAATTTATGGCAGGATAACCGCAGTTTTGTAATATTTTTTACATATTTAGATTTTTAGGTTTTAATAGATAGTTTTGAAGTTTGAAAGAATCTACAATATGCTGGTAGTAAAAAGATTTGGGGGATTGACAAATGGTACTGAAACATGACTGTTGATAAACATAAAAAATTGGTTGTTTTAAAATATTTGAAGAGAACTTAATAACGTTACAATTTACAATGATTACAGTACGTGCAGCGACTTCTCTACTCAATAATGACTTCATTCACAGTGATTACATAACCAGCAGCGATTACTTTACCCATACCGGCTTATCTGCCTTAATTAATGTATTACAAATGACTGTTCTTCACGTAGTTATTTCTTTACTTGCAGCGATTACTTTACTCATACCGGCTTATCTGCCTTAATCAATGTATTACAAATGACTGTTCTTCACGTAGTTATTACTTTACTTGCAACGATTTCTTTACTTATACCGGCTTATCTGCCGTAATTAATGTATTACAAATGACTGTTTTTCACGTAGTTATTACTTTACTTGCAACGATTACTTTACTTATACCGGCTTATCTGCCAAAATTAATGTATTACAAATTTCTGTTCCATTCGTAGTTATTACTTTACTTGCAACGATTACTTTACTCATACCGGCTTATCTGCCGTAATTAATGTATAACGAATGACTGTTTCTCACGTAGTTATTACTTTACTTGGAACGATTACTTTCCTCATACTTGCTTATCTGCCGTAATGAATGTATTACAAATGACTGTTCTTCACGTAGTTGTTTCTTTACTTGCAACGATTTCTTTACTCATACCGGCTTATCTGCCGCAATTAATGTATTACAAATGACTGTTCTTCACGTAGTTATTTCTTTACTTGCAACGATTACTTTACTCATACCGGCTTATCTGTCGTAATTAATCAAATGACTGTTCTTCACGTAGTTACTACTTTACTTGCAACGATTACTTTACTCATACCGGCTTATCTGTCGTAATTAATCAAATGACTGTTCTTCACGTAGTTACTACTTTACTTGCAACGATTACTTTACTCATACCGTCTTATCTGCCGTAATTAATTACAAATACTTTCTTCACGTAGTTATCTACTTTACTTCAAGTACATTACTTAACTTGCCAATGACTTTCTTCACTAGTTGACACACTTGCTAACCATTCTTAATCAAGCTACCAGTGCGTCTTAATTATACTGTAAAACTCTTGGGGCAAAACCCATTAAAATAATACGGCAAATCTATAATTAATTTTTAAAATATCCAGTAGTTAACTGCCTGAGTATTTTCCCTTCAAATCCATGAACGTCTATTTAAGTGAGTCTGAAATCCTCTGACTTTTTCGGGTCTTGCCCCAGGGAGACAGTTCTCATTTTTAAGTAAGCACTAGTAGCTGAACTAAAGCTTGAATTACCTCTTCGGGTCCCCATCCCACTTAAATTCACGGGAATCTACTCTTCTAGTTAAGCCACTGGTAAGTTCAAGGACAATTTAAAGCCACCCATAACCCCTCCCGAGTTAAGAAATCCACTAGCTCCCATTTTAAAGTAAGTACCAGTGGCTCAAATACTGCTTAAATCACCTCCATAGGTCCCCATCCCACTTAAATCCACGGGAATCCACTCATATAGTTAAGCCACTGGTAAGTTCAATGGCAAATTAAAGCCACCCATACTCCCTCCTGAGTTAATTTTTATAATAGATATATGTCTTGACAGAAGATGGGTCATATTCTGACAGTAGCGTAAGATTTCATGAGAAAATTATGTTGTTTATTCTGAGGTACAATAACCCACATTCTTTTCATTATACACTATACGAGTTCATTTAGCTTATATTAGTTCACGTCTTTAGGTTAGGTCGGATCGCCATTCAGGTAGGTCAATTTTATATATTTAACCTTTTTAGAGAGTTCAAAATCAATGCATGTCAAAAGACATCGCCCAAAGATAGGGCAATTTCTGATATTAATTGAATTTTACAAGGATCACAATTAGGTCCGAAATTAGATTCAAAACCAATACATGCCTATAGGCTGGGTCATGTTGTCAATCCGGTAAGTAAATTTCTAATGCATGTAATTACTTTTTAAAAAGTTCAAAACTAATGCATAATACAAGTCTATTGACTATATCGCATCGTCACTCAGGTTGGACCATTTCTCAAATATTCATTTACTAAAGAAAGGTGAATCCTCACTGAAGTCGGTCAATTTTAGATTTTTTATGAGAGTCTCAAGAAATAAAGAGTCGTCATTTTAACTTTCAAACGCGGATAATTCTGGACACAAATGATTTGAATTTGAATTTACCACAAAAAGAACAAAAAAAAAAAAATGCTTTGAATTCTCAATTGTTAACGGTGAGCTGTGAACACTATTACAGATTAGATTATCTAAAACAATTCACTTAAGACCAAGACTTGGTTGGTCAAACGACTGGCGAGTCTGTCCCTTTAAAATGTCAAAATAATACTAAAATGTTTATCAAAATGCACTTTTTATTCAATACCAGCACAAAGAGATAATACGACCTCATTACTTATATACAATGATAGAGATACTGCACTCGTTAATGATATAGGATCGAACAGATATCGGCCTAACACCGAAAACCTTCAGATTAGACACGAACCATGCATATGGATTTCCAGATGTGACAATTTACACGGTCTTTGACGATACCGAGAGATTTGCACGCCCCATTCTTTTGTCCGTCGATAAGGGCCAAGTTGTGAAGTTGAAAAGGTGAATCAAATTTCAGGTAAGTCGAAACCTTACGATGTTTATGTCATATATACAAAGGTTTAACAATGACAAGCTATAACGAGCTCCGTCTTATACCTTGACTTCGATACCCATCTTCATTGTATCATTGAAGTTTGTAATAGTAACGATTTGATTAGATGATTCTCTAGCGAATACCACTAATCGGAATCCCCGACAGAACGTCTTGTTGAAATAAAAGCTATAATGTCTCTGTTCTGAGCTATTATTGACTGTGTTCTCTTGTGCACGATCCAATCAAATGACCATGATGCTGTAGATTAAAAAATTTTGAAACTTAACAGATCAGCTGTATTCGTTTGCTTAAAATCAATCAAATCTCTGCAATCGTTATTGCAGTCAAGGTATAAGACGAAATTGGCAATAACTTGACATTGTGAAGATGATACAAAGATTGACCCAGTTGGTGTTTTTAACGTTGGTACAGGTGTAAGCCTACAATATACAAAATTGGATATAAACATCGTGTACGGGTGTGTGGTCTGACACAATGATACTTTCAGTGTCCGAAATCTAGCGAAAGGTTATCGACTGCTCAGACAAACGGTTTGCATTCCTTATTAAACCAAAGTAAAACTTAGAGAAAGTAATAAGGTAACCAGAGGCAAAGTGAAAATTCAGGTAGGAATTCATGAAGAAACCAGGAGGTTACTAGCTATTGTTAGTTTTGTGTCAAATTTACTGTCCAATAAGGGGTGATTCCAACCGAAATAGCCCCACACACAAAATGCCCCTCACCTTTACCATATACAATGCATACAAATAGTCATATTACATAATACTGAGGTGAATATATTTTGATAACATGCTATTTTTGGGCTGCTATCTACAATGAGTTATAGATTTATACGGTGCAATCGGAGTTTAATTTCATACATGTATTTGAATATTTCATTCCACACAATCATTTTTAAGGTATCTTGTCTCTGAATTCTATTTGATATATATAGCTTTATAACTATATTCGACAGACCAAAAATAAATTCGATTTACATTAATGATAGAGATTACATGTAAACCAAATAACGGAACTCTAATATTAAAACTCAGGAGTAAAATAGCCTTTAAAGTGGGAGCCGTTAATACTACGTCTTAGAATGGACATAAAATATATGTTCTCAAGAATGGTCAATATAAGTATATATTCTCCAGTGCAAAACAGAATACCTGGAAAATTTGAAAAACTCACAAAACTAAGTAATAATTGAAAAAAAAGATCCAACTGATAAATATATAATCTTATTGACCTGGCTTAAGGCTTTAAATTTTATATCCGTTCTAAGAGGGAGTATACGTTTAAATTTTATATCCGTTCTAAGAGGGAGAATACGTTTAAATTTTATATCCGTTCTAAGAGGGAGTATACGTTTAAATTTTATATCCGTTCTAAGAGGGAGTATACGTTTAAATTTTATATCCGTTCTAAGAGGGAGTATACGTTTAAATTTTATATCCGTTCTAAGAGGGAGTATACCTTTAAATTTTATATCCGTTCTAAGAGGTATTACACCTTCAAATTTTATATCTGTTTTAAGAGGGAGTATACCTTTAAATTTTATGTCCGTTCTAAGAGGTAGTAACCCTTTAAAATATACTGTCAAGTTTCTGCACATTTCAATTATTGAAGGATGAATTGTTTACCGTTTTATTCATTGTTATTTGTTTTTCACATTCCATAGCATATGGGTATATATTAAATAGTGATGCGCTAGGAAAACTAATGTCATCTTTGACATGTCTGAAGAAAACAAAGAATTCTTTATTTATAGATTACATTCCTTGGGTAGTGCTTTCTGGGTGAATTAACACTACATTTAAGGCTACACTCGTCTTACTTACTTCTGTAGTTAAGAAAACCGCAGTACAATCCCTTTAAAATGTAGAAATTAATTATGGAAAAGATGTTGTTTGACATTACTTTTAAAAGTCATGGTTGCCATTTTGGGGTCAATTCTGGTCTTAAATAATCTTCAGAACTACTAGAACTTTAGGAAAATAGCATAATCTTTCGCATAAAGCATGTCGAATGGTACTTTTAACATTTAAAAGCAGATAATTCTGGACGTGTCACGTACGAATTGAAGTCTCAAATTTCGACAGTGAACTGAGAACTGTGAACACTATTATTGACTTTAACTGACAAGCTTAGCTAAAGAAATTCCTGTTTTTCAAACTAAAACTAAACTACGATTATTCAAAAGAATGCCGAACTTATCCTTTTAATACCACCTTTAAGATGTTTTATTGATATGGAATTCGGTTCCGTGTCTTGGATTTGCTTATTTAATAAAGCGAGTCAATTGGTACATATACATGATTTTATCATTACGGCGGTCAATCATATATCTTAGATCTACCCACGGTTAAAGGGATAATAGGTCTTAGAATGAACATAAAATTTGAAAATTTTAAACTTGGTCAAGAAGAGCTCTATTCATCAGTAGATATACCTGCTGCCATAAATAAGATAAAAAAATACATAAATATCCAAAAACTAAGTAATTATCCATAAAGATGCATTTAATTATTAAGCCTAATAAATTGATTAAGCGTTTTGCAAAAATGACTTAGTTTTGTGAGTTTTCCAGATTTTAAAGATTCTGATACATTATGACACCAGGTAAGTTCACTGATGAATACTCATATTAACCATTCTTGAGAACTAAAAGTTTGTGTTCATGTTAAGAAGCAGTATCCCTTTAAAACAATCAGATCGTCATGGTGATGCAAGATAGTTAGATAGAGAAAGTAAAGAAAGAAATAGGTAATGGAGTCAGGTACTTCATAAACATTAGAGTCGGTTTTTCTCTATTTTCTGCCAGACGAACAGATTCACTCCCAGCATCAACAGATTTGTTTTCAATAATTCGTGCCATAAAATTCCAGTTAAAGATTTTTTGTGTTGTGTTAAATTGAAATTTATCGCAGAATCTCACACTTTTGAAATCATGTTTAAATGGAGCCACAGGCTATTGTGATGCTTTCAATATATGGTGGTTAAAAGCGGCCAATGTGAAATTACTGATGACCAATTTCAGACAGTCTGTGTTGTGCCCACTTCATGGATTATCTTGAAATATTACGATCTTTGATGTATGGTGGCTGACAGCGGCTAATTCGCATCTTTGTATCTTCGCCTCGTTAACAATATTGAAGACAAATTTCAGGTTGTTTGTGTTATGGATTATTTGAAACTATGCGTTGCAACTTACTATAGTTATTCCGGTTAAAATTGTTAGCTGTGTGGACTGTCCATAAGGATGCCCAGTTTTTATGAATTAATAGTACTTATAGTGCTTAGGTTAGTAAAATATTTCACGGATATATCAGACATATTTGTGATTTTAGACAGCAGTAATAAACGTTAATTGGCGAGTATCCAAGAAGACCTCTTTAATATTCGATTAGGATACGGACACTTCAAGTGTTAAAGTTAAGCTAAGTGTTGATGATTAAGCAAGCAAGGTAAGAATATAGTCGTCAAGTGAGATTAAACAGGTTACTACAGAAAATAGAAGAATCTAATCCAGTCCGCAACTTTTAGAACTCCTACCTATCTATTCTTACATTCGATATAACATTGGTTTGTGGTTAGATCTGAAATAATGGTTAGAAGTACCAAGTTGACAAATCTAAATACCATTTAAAATCATTATCCCTGTTGACTCTACAACAAGTAACGAAATGTCAAGAATTGTCAAGAATAGTCGAATCCGGACAGAAGCCACGTGTTTTTAAAAACGATTTAGGATATTATATACTATTTACGTCAATAATTTTTGTGAAATGAAAGTTATGTGTCTTGAAACATGCTTCACAAAAACTTTGTTAAATGAATAACTTGAGCAAGATCAAACAATTAAAACTAGCTTAACACGAGTCCCTATTCTTCAGTGGAATTACTAAATTACAGAATTCCAATATAATCCTATAAATCCACAAAACTAAGTACATAGAAGCGTTTTACAATTATTACTTGGTTTATGATAAATATATGTTAGATAGAGATTCTGTTCTTCAGGCATGGTATCTGTTAGTCCAACTAATGTATATACTCATTTTAACCAAGTATGAGACTTAACATTCAGTGTCCATTCAAAAGAGAGGTATCACTTTATAAGGTCAATAATATTCCGAATTTAGCACTACATTAATTAAAAAGCTCAGTGATAAACTACAAACTAAAATACATTTTTGTACCTCTAATCTCACCCTTTTCCTTCATCTTCTATTTTATTACTCAAATATTCCAATTAAATCTGTTTTAAGCTGAGTGCAAATTTATGTTTTATTCTATCACCTGTGAGCCTGTGTTTGATGTGGAATATTTAGAGCTCGAAGTATCTGATAACAATGTCGAAACTTTGGCAGTTTTTCGTGAAATACTCTGATACAGAAACTGGGTGATAGAGTCTACTTCTGTTTACACTGTATTTGAATTTTAGTCTGTTTTTTTTTTGTTGTTTACTTTTTTTTATTGTTGTCATATATATCGGAAACATGGTAGGCTACAAATCAATGCTACCAGTGTCCCAGATACACATAAAAAGATTGTATTATAAAATCTCTTTACAGTCCCTTTAACTGTAAGGAAATATAAAGTGAAATGCGACATCAACAATTAAAGAATTGTTTTTATATTTATATATATGATATTAAAATATGATTTGATATCCTCTGTCAGGGCATTACATGTACCGAATAAATCTTATGTCATAAAAAAGTAATTAGAATACCATCAAAACCCGTTATAAACTATAAAAACGTCCAATGAAAATTCAAATTTAGACAAGAATTCTTTTTTGAATATATGTTTGGAGGAAAATCCTGTTGACGTAGTTGCATTTGAAATGCACCTTTAAATTTATGAGTTTGACTTTTATATGAATGATTTGCTACATATAGAAGTTGCTTTGTCGAATTTGTTATTGAAAACGCAGGTAAGCTTAGAATTTTTTTGATTACACAGTTTTAGAATTATTTCAAAAAACATAGAAGACTTTTGCTTTTATATTCTAGTATAATGTCTGATTTGTTTAGTCACAAGGTGAAATGATATAGCATTATCAACACAAATGGCGTTCTTTTATCCGGCATATTGATGTACTCTGTTTCACATTTTTTTTGATGACCTCCATTAGTTAATGACGTTATACCAACATGGCCAGCTTTAACATTGACGTAATACCAACATGGCCAGCTTTAACATTGACGTAATACCAACATAGCCAGCTTTAACACTGACGTTATACCAACATAGCCAGCTTTAACATTGACGTTATACCAATATGGCCAACTTTAACACTGACGTTATACCAACATGGCCAGCTTTAACATTGATGTTATACCAACATGGCCAGCTTTAACACTGACGTTATACCAACATAGCCAGCTTTAACATTGACGTTATACCAACATAGCCAGCTTTAACATTGACGTAATACCAACATGGCCAGCTTTAATAATGACCTTATACCAACATGGCCAGCTTTAACACTGACGTTATACCAACATAGCCAGCTTTAACATTGACGTTATACCAACATAGCCAGCTTTAACATTGACGTAATACCAACATGGCCAGCTTTAATAATGACCTTATACTAACATGGCCAGCTTTAATAATGACGTCATACCAACACGACCCGCTTTAATAATGACGTCATACCAACATGACCCGCTTTAAAAATGACGTTATGCCAACATGACCCACTTTGTAATGACGTTATGCAAACATGGCTCGCTTTAATAATGAAGTTATACCAACATGGCAAGCTTTAATATTGAAGTTATACCAACATGGCAAGCTTTGACATTGACGTAATACCAACATGGTCAGCTTTAATAATGACCTTATACCAGTGTGGCGCGATATAATAATGACGTTATACCAACATGACCCGCTTAAATTATGACGTCATACCAACATGACCTGCTTTAATAATGACGTTATGCCAACATGACCCGCTTTATAATGACGTTATGCAAACATGGCTCGATTTAAAATTGATGTTATACCAACATGGCTTTTTATTGAAATGACGTTATACTCACATGACCTACATTAATAATGACGTAATAATAACATGACCCAATTTTAAATGACTTAATACCAACATGACCCACATTGATAATGATGTAATACTAACGAGACCCACATTGACGACGTAATATCTTCAGAGACCACTTTATTAATGACGTAATACCAACATGGCTGTTTATAAAAATACCCTCATTAATAATGACGTGATACCAACGTGAGCCGCTTTGATAATGACCTTAATCTCACATGGCCCGCTTTAAAATTATGTTTTACAAAATGGCTCTCTTAAAAATGATGCTTTACCAAAATAGCCCTCTTTATTACCTTCAAAACGACATGAACCATTTAAATAATGACTTAATAGTTTTATTTTATAATAATGTTTTAAGATGACCTAACATGGTAGCGACATTTCGACAACCTGACCTAAGACGTAGCATTTAGCCTTATGGTTCAGTGGATATTTAATGAGGATTGCTATAATATGGACAGTATTGCCTCTTTATTGAACACATATCTCAGTCATTTAGACTTCTCTTACCTCAATCAAAAAGGGATCAAAAGTCAAATTAAAATCGTTGATCAGATGAGGCCAGATAATAAACATAAGCGTGAAAATAATTATCCAAAATAAGCCATTTGTTACGTTATACAGGGGGGGGGACAAAATATTATTGTTAATTGCTACCACTGTCAAATATCGTTATTATCAGAGATTATGTTACAGTTAAAAAGTTTTGGTCTAGTCGACAAGAGTTATTTATATCGACAACGGTAATGTTACAATCGGACTTTCATACTATATTGAGAACAATTACCTTCTGGACTAGCTGACAGTTCGGTGTACCCAGGTTAGATCTTATCAGTTTCGAGCTGAAGTAAGACTTTAAAATTTAAAGGAATATAGTAGCATTAATATTTCTTTTTTCAGCTGGTAATCCTTTAATGGGGTTGTAAAGAGGTTTGCTAAACCTTTTATTTGTATTGGGGACTGTTATAGCACCATTAAAATTTCCATTCAGACGTCTGTGTTACCTGCCGTTCCACTGAACTATATTGAGTGCAAATTACTAATTGCAAAATTTGCTTGTAACACATAAAGAACAAAATAAGACCGTTCGCGTTTAGTAACCTCTCAATACTTAGTTTTAGTGGAATTGTAGGAACCACAGACGTCCAATTGTAAACTGGAATTGTGCAAATGGATGCTATCACTGTCCTCGGTATACAAACAATTCAAAGTAAACATCTGTACAATCCCTTATCTAATTTTGTTTACATTCCAGAAGCCACCTGCTTCAGTCTTCAAAACATTCCAGAATCAATTCAGAGTTAACGACATTCAACGATGACTATTATATATCAATATAAAGTGGCCACTACATCATTGGGTGGTTTTGTCAAACTTCTAGCAGCATGGCGAGGCAGTGTTTATAAACTTATGTTTAAAGAAATGCTGATTTTTGGAGGAGCGTATACACTCATTAGTATAACATATCGACTTGGTTTAGCTGAGGAACAGAAACTGTAAGTATACATATACAATTTAATTAGAATTTCGTTTCATTTTTGTTATTGATATTTGTCGTCTATAATCTAACAAGTTTTCTTCCTCGTCCCCGTTCTAATCACGTTATTTACCCCATTTGAAAATCATTGGCAGTTTCCGTACAGCTGAATCTGTCTCGGTAATGAATGGTTAATTTCGTTGTGTCCCCTTGTCGAGCCTCTTGATTTCCGGTATTATTGGGAATTGAGTTTGGGTTTGATGGTTATTATTTTACGGAAATATTCTAGGTTCTGGACTTTTTCAAAATATTTAGGTGCAAGTGATTGCAAGCTTTGGCCACCCTATTTTCATCTATTAACATCCTTAACGTTTGAGAAGATAACCTTTGATGTTTTTTGTTGATACACAATGTTATATATGAATCTCAATTCTTATGATTTTATCGAAGCCTTTGATGTTATTTTGCACGATGTTCTTACCCTCTTTTTCAGAAAGTTTGAGAAGATAGTTCAGCACTGTGATACCTACACTAGTCTTATTCCTGTCTCCTTTGTCCTCGGTTTTTATGTGTCGTTTGTTGTAAAGAGATGGTGGGAACAATTCATGAACGTTCCGTGGCCAGACAGGTAAGATTTCTTTTGTCGAATGAATGAATGTGTCTTAAACAGAAGCAATGGGGTATTTGAAGTGTTTGCGTGTTTTGGGTCAATGTGTGTTATCACGCATTGTCTACGGAACAGTTAAATGATGTTACAGGTATATAAAATAACTTTGTCGAGGAGCAGGTGGCGGTCCGTTCATATATAGTTGCAAATTAATCTCAATTGAAGTATGCATTCTTGCCCAACAGAACCTAGGTTGATAAGAGCGGAATATATTGAATTATACGCCAGCGAATACAGCTAAGTTGTGCCCCAACTGAAATACTGTAATAGCTATGATCAGTTGTGTTCTGTTGCGTACAATCTCGTCAATTCACTGCATTCACAAACATATCCGTAATATGTAAAAGGTGTCATTGCAGCCAGACGCAGTCCATAATAACCTTGTGAATATGAGGAAACGTATAATAATGGAATTTTTGTTTTTCAGAACGTTGTTTATTATGAATACTTATCTACACAGCGATGACGACAGGGCGAGAATAATGAGAAGAACAGTGGCTAGATATATGTTATTAAGTTTAATCATCATCACCAGATCGGTCAGTGTAGCGGTTATGAAGAGATTCCCTACGATGGATCATATAATACAGGCAGGTAAATCTAATTGGCTCGACCCTTTCTGTCTTTGTAAAGGTAACTATAACATCAAAGTGGACCATTTTGATCACAGAACTGCACCAAGACGGTTTGTTTACACCTTGCTAGCTGGACAAGTAAATGATAAGTCCTTGCAATTGACACTCCCTGAGAGAAAATGTATTTCCAACTGCGGTCAGTACTAACGATTCTGTAAAAATCAACTTTCTATTCACGGGATAGTACAAATGTATTAACTTCTATTTAGTTGGGACAATGTTTACTGCTTGCAACATAGAGGCAGCTATTTTTTTTGAAAACAGGAGAAGGGATAACTCAGTGTCTAAAAGATACGACTTTTAACAACTGATGACATCTTCAATGACAAACCAATCGCTTAATTTAGTTGACCTGAGTACGACTACGACTGCAATATCACCATTCTACTTTCGAACTGCATTGCATTTTGTCGATAACCGGAGGGATCAGAATCCGATTGATCGTGCTCCTTTCGCCTATACCACGGGGAGCAGATATTTTTGCATTTGATGTCAGATTACTCTAAATATTAACTCAAGGCGTACTTATATTTTTTAACGATGCACAATTGAAAATCATATATTCAAAATCAGATCATCTTTCCTCAGCAATCGTGTTTGGATAATGGTTTTTATTTTCATTAAAGGTTTTGCCACTAAAGAGGAAATCGAAATATTTGAAAATACGAAATGTAAATATAATAAATTCTGGGTGCCGTTAATGTGGGCCAATAATATTTTAATACAAGCTAGACGAGAGAGGAAGATAGAGAATGATTTTGGTCTCAGAATGATAATAGAGGTAATTTGATAATCGATGTTTTGATCGAAGCCTTTGATGTTATCTTGCATGATGATCTTACCGACAACTACTATTGAAACTTGAATTTTGATGATTGATTGAATTGGCAACATGTTCTACAATCTATAATCTGTTCATGAGACCTAATTCACAAACTCCTAATTTAAACTGATTATATCATTCTCATCTCGATGGCCGATTTATCTTTTAGGATAACTACTTTAAATTTCTGTAATTGAACCAAAAAGGACCTGCTGCACCTTATGCTCCTTATTTAGTCTGTTATCTATATTTTCAGCAACTAGCCACATTTCGTGATAAATGTTCGTTATGTTTTGTGTATGACTGGATAACAATACCTTTAGTTTATACTCAGGTAAGACAAATTAAGCAGAAAGACCATCCATACTAAGCCTCTAGTTCTTGACTGCTCTGTTCAACGAACGGGTCCAATATAATGGGCAATTCTATGGTACCATTTCTTTTCCTCGCCAGGATTTGACCTACCCCAACCCTATATTTAATTCATATCACTTTACATGGGAAAAGAGCCCATGAGCCCCGTACTGTTACCACATACCCCCTTTACCCCATCATTTCGTGATTCACAGCTATGATACTGTCTCAAAACATCTATGACATACCAAACTTTTGTCAAAAGAACTAATGTTTTATCTCCTTCACCTGTAAAATATTGTTATTATAGGTAGCTACGTTAGCAGTTTATATATTTTTTGCCACCTGTCTGTTGGGTAGACAGTATCTAGATCCCAAGAAAGGTTATCCAGGATACGATCTCGATCTTTATATTCCTCTATTCACAATGTTGCAGTTCTTCTTCTACATGGGTTGGCTGAAGGTAAGATTTGTTCTTTCTCATTGGACTTTAACATTGGAGGATGGGATCTTTTCGCAATTTGTGTAGCAATGATTAGGAAATCGGAAACCAGTTGTGTATTTATGTTTATTCTCAGGCGCAGTATTTTTTTATTTTCTGAACAGGTAGCCGAACAGCTGATCAACCCGTTCGGTGAAGACGATGATGATTTTGAGATTAACTGGTTGTTGGACAGACACACCGAGGTAAGCTAAGGTGACGTCTACTCTTTTAGGACCAACAAACTTCTCGATTGAGAAGTCTACTACTATACAATTATTGCACCCAATAATGTTTGGTAGATTTAGTTGTGTTTCCTATGGCGGGACTCTTTACACTGACTTGGGATGCTATCTCTTGTTACCCCGTTCATGACCCTTTTCAGGTGGCGTTCTCTCTGGTGGACCAGTGTTATGGTAAATATCCGGGCCTGGTTCAAGATAAATTTTGGAATGAAGAAGTCGTCTCTGATTTACCTTACACTGAAGCTTCATTACATTCTAAAAAACCTAATTTCTTGGGTTCCACTTATAACTTATCGTAAGTAACATTGGCTTTTGTGATGTATTTAGTTAATATAGTAGGCGTAGGTATAATTTAGAAAAAGTGCGTAGTTTTCAATGGAACCAGTCTGTATTTTCAGATTGTTAAGTCTCGTCTTATACCTTGACTACATTAACCAACTTTCTTGTATCTTCACAATGTCAAGCTATTTCGCATCTCTCTTTTATACCTTGAATGTCATGCGTGACAAGTTTGTGAATGCAGTGATTTAATTGTATGTCGGCTAAAGATGCAGTCAATCAGAGCCACAGAAACTCTGTAAACATGGCTCATTGTATTGGAACTTTCTGTCGCTTGGTTGTTTCACGTGTCTTTAATTACTAAATAATACTTCTCTTGGATTGCAGAAGACCATCAGCAGAGGAGCAGAAGATTCTGATACCTAGTGCCAGTACCAATGGTATCAGACATAGGAATAAAGGATCGTTCGGGAGTAATATCAGTGGTTCCCTTATAAGTTTATTTACTGGTAGATCTAATACTCAGTAAGTCCAATTTTGAATTTTTTAAGCTACAACGATCAGTGTGCGAACTCTTTTTGCGATATCCAACCATCGAGGAACCTAACCCTTAACGTACATTGGGCTTCAGTTCATCATCCCACATGTCCTGATGAAGACTTTATGTCCGCAACATAGCTCAACGACATGAGATAATATAATGGTAACTGGAATCAATCATGCGGGGTTTATAGCATGTATTTTCAATAATGGACTTTCCATTGATAGAGCTCATTCTCCATCATTAGTATTCCTTTGTCATTCGAAAATCTGACGTAGTACCCCATAAGTACATAACTTGTTATTTTATAATTTCAGAAAATCATTCTACGATTCGAGGCAATCATTATATTCCAATGGTGGTCAGGACAAACTGTTGCTTCCACAGACTAACGGTGGTCCGGGATATCTCAAACTACCGACCACCTCCATGCATAACACTGAACTACCAGCACGCAGAGCCTCTTTTGATATATATGATTCTGAGGACTTGGAGTTGCAGAGAGAACGGGCCAATACAGATCACGAAGATAGAGATATACCAGTCGTTAGTACAGAACGAGAGAGGAAGTTCTCAACACCTTTTAATTTTACATTCTTTAGAAAGGAGAAGGAGGAGAAACCAGATTCTTCAGCATCTAAACCTTCCAGGTGGGCTTTCAATATACTTTCAATTCCCCTTCCGTTAAAGTATTTACGTTCGGTATTTCTCGTTATTTTGCAAATGGACCGTTCGCAGTATCTTCTAGTAAGTCTATTAATTGGAATACCTCCATACTATTCGGGTATTCTTTGAATTTCAGCAGAGTCAAAATCTTTGACAGGGGTTAAACTTCCATTTTGTCTAGCCAACGTGAAATTTTACATCCGAAACGTAAAATAAGGCTTTTTATTTCAGGTTTCAAGTGGAGCCAGTAACAAACGACCCGGATCAGGATTTTGTGGCACCGAAAACTCGCCGGTCAGGACAGATTATGTGTCAGCTAGAAAAATATAACAATAAGCATAACATCTCCCGACCACCAGTGTTATCTGCTATAGAGGAAGGAGGGACAATCACTAGTATCAGACAACTACAATCATCCGGTAGTGACTTATCAGATCCTTTCGACGATCCTCAGTTACTCCAGAGGTATGTAGAATTCTTGGAATGATGATTCCCTATCTGCGTTGGCTACTAGCGAACTCCCACATTATCTGCATCTACACAATGTCAAGTTATTTTGATCTGCTTTTAAACATTGACTGCAATAGTCACCTTTCTTTTATCACGGAAGTTTATGAATTCAGCGACTTTTCCGCAGTAAAATACGGCCAATCATCACTTCCGAAACACGTGCTGCTATATTTTTAACATTCTTTTTGTCGTGGAATCTGATTGGCTGTGATATCTGATAGGTGGATATTGCAGTCAAGGCATAAGACGTATTTTGTAATAGCTTAATATTTGGAAGATGCAGAACCTGAGATATCTTTGTTCCTGGTCTTGACAATTTGTGTTTATTGTGCCCAGTTCTAGAGACTAGAAAACTATGTCGAGTGCACCACTTTCAAGGACGCTCTTTAAATTTTGTTTTGCGTTTGAACTTCGATTATTTTCGTTAGTTTCCGTAGTGGAACAATCAGCTTGGTAGGAGTGTGTATAGATATTTTACTATATTTCAGACAACAGTCTACTGATACCAACAGATCTATTAGCTCATGGGAAGAAGAAGTATTAGATGAACCGTATAATCCATCATGTTATAATAATGGAATTATACCGGAAATTATTATTGAAGAATGCAAATAGTACACATTAGTACTCCAAAGACATTATCAACTACATTGTATAAGCTGATACTAAATCCAAAGTTTCTATTTGTGACCTAGGCCAGTGCTTCTATAGGAGAAACTTATTTATAACACCCAAACTGAAATAAATATCATCAAAATAAACTCTCTGAAAGTCATGCTGATGTCACATACCTAAATTGAGAAATACAAATCAGTAAATATATACTAGTAGATATGACATAACTAGCTATGTGGACTCTCTGAAGGGTATGATGAAAGTCATGCCAAGCTTGAGATGAGCAAATAGAGCTTCATCAGTATATGAGGTAACATACACAAACTAAATGATACTATGAACTCTGTGGGCTCCCTGAAAGACATGTTAATTGTCTTAACTGGAAACACAATAACAAAATGGTGCTAAGAGGTTATAAAGTATACAAAGTCAGTAACAGTGCCTTAGTTTTTCAGATGCAGAAGAAATCTACCCCAAAGAAATAAATTGTTAGCTATTGGGACATTAAAAAAGAATATGGGTAACTGACAGTGTAAAGACAAACAATCACTAAATATGCTATGTCTATCCACTAACCTATGCCAGTGCTTCCGAGGGGTGACCCAGTGTAGACTTTCATCCCCTTATTCCTTACTATTTGTATTACCCACAATTCAATAATTAGATAACCAACATCTGTAATTGCTAGTCGTGTCAGAAACCAAAGATCAAATTTGTATCCTCAAGCTAAAATGAAAAGTTTGCGCAACATTGCAAGAATGAACCCCAAATTCATACAAAACTTTGTCTTGTTCTTCCATGGAAATACCACATTGAAATATTTCAACTAACTTTTTAACTACAAGTATTTCTAAAACTTTACTATTTAAAGGAATCCACTATTCAAATTCAACCATTTAGTTGAGATAGAGAGATACAAAATGGTGTTATTTCCAAGTAAGAACCATGCGTTGTTTTGTATTCCCCAAAAATCCTGCCATAAAACGAGAGATTATGAAGTTTTTTGTGTATATTTTTGAATAAATAACGAACTTAAATAAATATTTATTATAATGAATATATTTTAAACCCGTCGTTTTCTATCCGACATGTCACGTCTGTTGTGATTGGCGCGAGAAGTTTTATGTTTCTCTTTATAAGCTCGGTTTTTCAACACATCCCCACTCTGACCTTGACCTTTGCTTTGACCTTGAACATCATATTTCTTAGGTTGCCCTCCACCTCTACGAGCAACCCTATCAGCATATCTTTGAGCGGCTGCTTCACGTAATTTAGCAGGATCAGCAACAAACTGGTTCTTCTTCCATCCATCAGGAGGTTTGGACTGACCCTGAAAGGAAATGAAATGGAGGCTTATTGTGTTACTTCGTAAAACACATAATTGTTGGAAATCCAAATTTTCAGAACCAAGTAACCCCATGGGTTCTTAAAAGAGATTCAGACAAACTACTCCTGAGGAATATATGATAATTGAAATAACTTACAGCATCCTGTTCAGAATCCTCATCATCATCTTCATCATCTTTCCCTTGCAGGCCTCTAGGAGTTGTAAATTGTCTGAAATATTCAGACCAATAAACTTTAACATTAAATAGTAAATCATTGTATTGACAACTATATGTATTTAACCAATTGAAAACACTAATGTGAAGATAGCTTGCCAGGCAAGGTAATATACGCCCACTGGCAGCATTTATTTCAAATAAAAACTTTTCAGTAAGGTTACAATAAGTGGAATGAATTATTCAACCTACCAACCTATTTTTTTCTAGGGTCTCTAGTTTCATTAAAAACTGTCAAGAATTGTACCTAATAACAACTCATTAAATATTTTTCGGTATTTTTATGATTTGCAATAGGGTTCACCCTTAATAATATTTTGATATTTTTAATTCTTAATAAGGCTCATCCTTGGTTGATATTAAACAATTTCAGCGAGTTTGTCAAAAAGGAATGTTTAGAGTGTTCACAAGCCAAAAGTTGAAAGCGTTTTTGAAAACAGGCGCAATAGCTGACACTAAATATTTTTCGATTTATCTGATTTTCAATAGGGTTTATCCTTGTGAGAAAACAAATACTAAAGCCAAGTTTCATCAAAATCCATTCAAAATTGTTCTTTCTAGAGTGTTTACGAGTTAAATTGAACGCGTTTTCAAAAACAAGGTCAATAACTTCTACTAAATATTTTTCGATTTTCAATAGGGTTCATCCTTGGGAGACAACAAATACTCCAGCCAAGTTACATCAAAATCCATTAAAAATTGTTCTTTCTAGAGTGTTTACAAGCTAAAATTGAACGCGTTTTCAAGAACAAGGGCTATAACTGACACTAAATATATTTCTATTTATTTGATTTATAATAGGGTTCATCCATGGGTAAAAACAAATACTCAAGCCAAAGTTAATCAAAATCCATTAAGAATAGTTCTTTCTAGAGTGTTTACAAGCTAAAATTGAATGCGTTTTCAAGAACAAGGGCAGTAACTCATACTAAAATTTTTTTTGATTTTGCTGATTTTCAATAGGGTTCATCCTTGAGTTATAACACACTCTCACACCAAGTTTCATCGAAATCCATCAAGAATTGTGCCATGTAGAGTGTTTACGAGACAAAAATCGAACGCGTTTAAAAGAACAAGGGCAATAATTCATATTAGATATATTTTGATATTTTTAATTTTCAATTAGGCTCATCCCTTGCAATATCCAACAATTTCAGTGAGTTTTGTCAACATTGGTCATGAATTGTACCTTCTAGAGTGTTTATTAGCCAAAAAGTTAAACCCGTTTTCAAACACAAGGGCAATAACTGACACTAAATATATTTCGATTTATTTGATTTTCAATAAGGTTCATCCTTGGGTAAAAACAAATACTCAAGCCAAGTTTTATCAAAATCCATTAAGAATTGTTCTTTCTAGAGTGCTTAAAAGCTAAAATTGAACGCGTTTTCAAACACAAGGGCAATAACTGATACTAAATATTTTTCGATTTAACTGAATTTCAATAGGGTTCATCCTTAAGTGATTAGAAATACTCATGCAAAGTTATGTCAAAATCGCTCAAGAATTGTGACTTGTAGAGTGTTTACAAGGCAAAAATCCAACACATTTTATAGAACAAGGGCAATAATTCCTATTATATATATTTCGATATGTGCTATTTTCAAAAGGGTTCATTCTTGGGTGATATTAAACAATTTCAGCAAGTTTCGTCAAAATCGGTCAATAACTGTGCTTTGTAGAGTGTTTACAAGCTAAAAATTGAACGCGTTTTCAAAAACAAGGGCAATAACTAATATTAATTTTTTTTCGATTTGACTGGTTTTCAATAGGCTTCATCCTTGGGTGATAACAAATACTCAGGCCAAGTTTCATTAAAATCCATTAAAAATTGTTCTCTCAAGAGTGTTTACAAGCTAAAATTGAACGCGTTTTCAAGAACAAGGGCAATAACTCATACTAAATGTTTTTCGATTTCGCTGATTTTCGATAGGGTTTATCCTTGAGTTATAACATACTCTCACACCAAGTTTCATCAAAATCGGTCAAGAATTGCACTTTGTAGAGTGTTTACGAGCCATTCAAGAACAAGGGCACAAACTCATACTAATTTTTTTCCGATTTCGCTGATTTTCAATAGGGTTCATCCTTGCGTGATCATAAACACTCATATTAAGTTTCATCTAAATCCGTCAAGAATTACACCGTGTAGAGTGTTTACGAGCAATTGTGGACGGACGGACGGACGGACGGACGGATGTGGGTGACGACAATATACGCCCCCCATTTCATGTGGGCGTATAAAAATGGTATGTAAGAATTGCATCCTAGATCTATGACTCCAGTTTAGTGTAAGAAACTGCTACATGGATTTCAATAACATATCTGTGGACATCATAGATAGACATTTTTAACAAGTCTCTCAAACTCAATTTTGTTTATATATGTCCAGTTGTTAGTACAATGGTCGAAACCAAATGAAATAAAAACTAAAAAATGATGATTCAAAACAAATTTAAGTTGCACCTGATCCAAAAAAAAAAGGAAAGATCCAAATATATCAGACGCAAAAAAAAAAAAAAGCCAAAAAAAGCATGACCCACCTTTTACTCAGGATTTCATCAGCTGAATCAGCATCATCTGCTCCAACATTATTAGTATCATACGTATCATCGTATTCATCCTCGTAAAGGTCATCATATTCCACGTTTTTATCGTACATACTCTCCACGTACATCGAACCATACGCATCATACGTCGGTTTCAACTCTTTTATTAAATTCTTATCTCTAAATACCACCTTCTCATCCCTAGAAAAATATATTAGGGGCAAACTTAGAAATTGAGCACACACACATAAAGATAATCCTATTCCGGAGACCTATTCAAGGGATCCATTCAGATCACCTATTCAATGACCTTTTTCAGGACCTATTCAATTCAGGGGACCAATTCAAAGCATGATTCAAGAGACCTATTCCGGGGACTTTAGAAGGAACCTATTAAAGAGAACTTTTTAAGAAACCTATCCAAGATACCTATTCATAGGATCTATTCAGGGGACCTACTCGGATGACCTAATCAGGGGACATTATTTTGGGGATCTATTCAAAGAGCCCATTAAGGCCATCTATTTTAGGGATCTATTCAAGCGACCTATTGAGAGGATCTATTCTATTCAGTGGCAAAAAATCAAGGGACCTATTAAGGAGACCTAATCAGGGGGCCTATTAAGACAACCTATTCAAGAATCTATTCAGGGACCTAATCAGAGGACCTATTAAGACAATCTATTCATGAATCTATTCAGGGACCTATTAAGAGAACCTATTCAAGAATCTATTCAGGGGACCTATTTCAGGGGACATAAATTCAGAGGACCTATTCGTTGGTTATTTTTATTCTCTCCAATGTTTTCTGGCAGTGCTTGATTCCTTATCATTATTTTCAACCGGTCATGTTAGATAAGCAAACAGACATATATGGCCGAATCAACAGCCCTGGTGTATGTTGTATTCATATAATATAAAATGGATTTTTAAGAAACAAAACAGAAATGAAATAATATCTTACTTTTTTCCTTTATGAATTTTGGACATGTCGATTTTATCGTTTCTAAAAATATCAAATTCATCACCATCATATATATTACGTCTGGTTTCTACTAGCAACTCTGGTTCTGGTTCCGGTGCTGCTATTTGTCTGAAAAAATACAAAAATATCTGAACCAAGAACAATAAATCATAATGTTTACAGTCTGTCAGGAACTTTGATAGAATATTTTCGCCAGCGTACAATCCAATCAAACTGTGAACAAGAGAGTGGCTAATGGAGTATAATAAGGTATAAGACAAGGTTTGTAATAACTCACCGTGGTAACGTTCTATCAATCTCAATTAAAGATGGAGGAAGTTTCTCCTCTAAAATACAATTTATAACTCTTTCTACATTAAAGTTTAATTCTTCTAACGCTATCTGAAATAAATAAACCACATCCTCAAATCTATAAAAATATAGAAGAATAATGAAGTTTGCCTGCAGTTCTTGTGAATCTCAGCGTTTTATGACCTCCCTATTGTAAAAGCTGTGATTAATATCGAATGCAATGACATCATAGAAGCCTGAATTTGTGAGGAAAAGCAAGAATCAACGTCATCTGAAAATTGGAATAGGTTTAGAAATTTCTGTGAAACACCCTAAACTATCATGTTTCCAGGTACATATTCCAGAAGGTGAATTAATGAAGCACTGTTGTCAGCTGATACTTAGTTTGATGGGTTTCCCTGATATTTAAACCAAGTTACATTAATAAGTTGGTACATCTATAAATCCTTTGCCTAAATCTGGGCTGTTATTCTTGAAATCTTAACCTAAGATGATTTTAGTATTTCAATCATCTGATTGTTAAATCACTAAAATCAATTTTAAATTTAGTTTTCAAGAAAAAGGTTGCTGGTATTATATGTTCAATTGATAATTGATTTAATTCTATGGGTGTCTCCCTCATGATCAAAGACAGTTACAATAATAAGTTGGTACCTCTATAAATCCTTCACCTAAATCTGGTAATAAATCTTTAACAGCTATTATCATTGAGTCCATTTCTATTGGTGAGACACTGGCACCAACCGCTGATTCTCTTTCCTGCAACATATTAATTTCATTTAAACTAACCACTAGGCTGTTATCTAATACTATATTTAATGAAGTTAGTAATAATTTTTGATTAAATTGTAGCTGAACTGAGCTCCAATTTGAAAACTGAAAAGTGACATGATTAGCTGGTAGCAGAATAATCATACAATCAAAAGGAAATCAAACCACCTTACACTTTTCATTAACAAGAACAACAACTCATACTTACAAATTTAGCTTGGTAAGCTTCATCAGGATAGTAAGATGCTTCTGATTCTGACCCTTCTGATCCCTGATCATAGTCAGCCCCACCCCCATATGCCCCACCCACAGCACCCTGGTCATCAGGTGGGCCTGGGGAACCATCTGGACTAGTCCTCCCTCCAGTAGTTGTGGCCCCTGATGGCTTTTTGCGTTTTCCAAAAGTAGCGAAGGCTGTATTTACAGCATTCTTTATATAATGAAGCCGTTCTTCATCACTAAGTTTAAAGTTAAGAAAAGATATTTTCAATTCACTTTGATCCATTATGGATCTATATATATAGGAAATAAAATGACATGGAGATCAACAAATATTTTTTGATTATGGATGTTCTCCAGTTCTGACACAAAGAGAATATAAGGTAGCTTGCCAGGCAAGGTAATATACGCCCACTGGTAGCATTGAATTTTAACAAAAACTTGACAGTGCAGTAACAATCACCAGAATGAAATATTCAACCTTCACTCATACACTTCTTTTTTGGGGTGATGTACAATATTTCATTAAAATCTGTCAAAAATTATACCTTCTAACAATGCAATAGCTCATTAAATATTTTTCTTTATTTTTGATTTTCAATGAGGGTTTACTCTTGGAGGATAATAAACAATTTCAGCAAGTTTTGTTAAAATCAGTGAAGAATTGTGCCTTGTGTTTACGGGCCAAAAATCCAACGCTTTTCAAAGAACATAGGCAATAATTCATGCTAAATATTTTTTACTTTCAATAGGGTTCACCCTCGGTAATAATTAACTCTTTCAGCCAGTTTCATCAAAATCTTTACAGAATTGTGCCTGTCTTTTCAAAACATGGGCAATAACTGAGACTAAATATTCTTCGATTTTTCAATAGGGTTCATCCAAGTTTCATCAAAATCCATTCAGAATTGTTCTTTCTAGAGTGTTAACGAGCTAAAATTGTACGCATTTTCAAGAACAAGGGCAATAACTCATACTAAATATTTCTCGATTTTGCTGATTTTCAATAGGGTTCAACCTTGAGTTATATAGAGTGTTGACAAGAACAAGGCCAATAACCAAATCTAATTTTTTTCTTCTTTCATCCATTAGAGAATAAGGACCCTGATATATTTTCGATTTCATTTTTCAAATGATGAAGGCATCATCATGCAATAAGCAGGTAATAGAGATTTCTCCGAAGCAGGGCTTTCGCTTTTCATGTATAGATTGATATTTGTATATCTTTTACAGCCTGTAGCATGTTTATTTTCCCACCCAAATTGTATCCTCAATCAAAAAGATACACACTGCATTCTGATTGGTCAAATATATCCATGATGTCTTGAAAACTATAACTGCTCTCATAATCAGCTAAAAACCTGAAACATATCAACATCCATCATATTACTTTTTTAGACAGAGAATATAATGTGCACTTTGACTACAATAAAATGAAAACATAAAAACCAACGATTTTGACAACTTTTACTTTGACTCAATGTAAAATAGCAGGAACTTTAAATAACATACACCAATCAATTCCCTTTGTTATTGTTTAACAAAATTTGAAAAAGAGATATGAACATCTATTCTATCTATCATCTATCTTAGTTATAAAGATGTGGTCTCCACTTAAGAGCAAGTGGCTAGAATTGCGAGAAAGTCTTAAACACCTTTTCACTGCAGGTATCAAACGCGGAATAAATATTCAGATTCTAGTCTTCCCTCTGATCCCTTGTCTATTGGAGGAAATTTAAGAACTGATCAGTTATAACACAACACCTACCTTCTCTCACCCAGTACACTAGTCATGGTGTGTAGAAAATCCTCTACATACGGTTCACATTCCTTTTTATTATGTTCTAGTATAGGCTGGATACTGGTATGAGTAATTATCAAATTAAAAATCTTCTTTAACGAACTTTTACTTTGATGTAATTTCTGTTTCATTAGATGTCGATGACTGAAACGAGAATTCAACATTTTTAAGCTCCTTTGTTATGCTGAGTATTGCCAAGTATGTCATGATACAAAACATGTCACTATGCAATACAAGGGGCGTGATAATAAATGAAACCAAATACAAGAGTTACAATAAGAACCACAGACTTCGGGATGAAAATTGTTTTAGATGGTACAAATTGCTGCTATCAGTGTCCCCAATACATATACAAATTTAAGAAAACTTCTTTACAATCACTTTAAATAGATACAATGTTGTATAACTACCTGATATCATCAAACTCTCTCTCTTTAACAGCTTCGGTTATTTCAGGTATCACTTGCTCATAAAAATTAGCCAATCTAGATAAAAATAACATAAAGAATAAACAAAGAAAGAGCCAGACAGTCTGTCATACCCTATCCTAACTTATTCCATTTGCAAAAAAGCATGTTTTAAGATGACAGCTTAGTTTGAGGGTGTGCGCTTAGACATATGGCTTACCAGGATATGATTTTACAACCTCCACATGAAACACAATACTGAAATTCATATAATAGTCTCTACGTGTGACCAAGGCCAGCGCTTATATTGTACAGTATCTCTAATTACCCCTCCACTATAATTAGTGTGCACTATATTCATAATTATCAGTATATATGAATTACTGTATGAATATGGATAAGCATAAGTCATAATATACATTGTATACCCCTATATTATACCACAAATAACAAAAATTCTGAGTTCATAAAAAACCCATATCTGAATTATCCATAAAAAAGAGTCCGGGATTAAAATAATCACATTTTGTGGTACAATTCCATTAAACGACTTTCTGTTTTAGATTTAGAGGGGGTTTATTCGATATTTAACCATGCTTGAATATACCATAAGAGACCCTCGACCGCAAGCGGTCTCGGGATCTAATGATTCAAGCATGGTTAAATATCGAATAAACCCCCTCTAAATCTAAAACAGAAAGTGTTTATCTTCTAATTATACACCAGGGTAATTTGACCTCATTGTTTACTGTTAGGTGTTAATCAACACTTACATACACAGGTTTTAAAGACAGACAAAATTGAAAACACAAATGTAAAACTCTACTCACTTCTGTTCAAAACTAAATTCGTGAAATATTTGACAAGCTTGAGGATAGACTTCCATAAAACTGGCAAGAGTCTGACCAATATCAGTTAGATAAAACAAAATATCCTGGAAGTCACTGGTTGGCACGGTTACCAGATTATCTGTTGATTCTCCTTTTCCAAGTTTCTTAGGTTCGTTGGTACTGTTTTCATTATCCAGACGACATTTGGCTATCACATTGTCAAATACCTACAAATAAAACAATAGTTTAAATTTGGGTTCCCTTATTGTTTTAAGTTCGATATATATTTGAATAAATGAAAAAAAGAGGACTCAACTTTAAGGGCAGACTAATTAAAATTTGACAAAAAATTCATATTACATTTTTCTTAATTATCTTTTAGTTTTAAATTAAGCCACAATAGAAAAAAAAAATCAATTTTAAAAAGAAGATGTCTGGTTATTTTTTCTTGTACTTTGTTTTTCTGCAGTAAGAAAACCACGCTCAAGAAAAAATTGATAGAAAATTGACAACAATTTAAGTAGATGAAGTAGATGAAGGTAGTAAACTTACATGTAAGATAGTTGGGACAGTAGCTCTGAGATCATCTTCGTACTTCGGTTGTTGAGAGAAAATATTGGTCACCATTTTGGAGAGAAGTTGAGAATTTCCACGTCCATACAGAACACACATATCCAACATCTTGGGCACGTCAAACAGAAAATTCTCATATAAAATCTCTCCAAATATCTTAGGTGTTATAAAATTATCCTAAAAAAATATATTCCGTTAGTTATTGTAACATAGAAGTAGAAAAACAGGGTTTCGATTTAGTTTTGTATACCAGTCATGTTAAGCTAGATGCCTAAAAAGACCAATAGTGAAATATATGGAATGTGTCAGTAGCAGGACCATCAAAATGACTTCCGTTACTAATCTAGTTAACTTTGATTCCTTATCTATAGAAGTAGAAAACAGGGTTTCGATTTGAGTGTATACCAGTCTTGTTTAGCTAGATGCCTAAAATGTCCATATAAACTGTTAAGGACAATGTAAATTGTTGAAATGTCTAGTACAATAAAACTCAGGAGTAGCATATCATATAAACTGATGATGACAGTGTAAATTGCATAATGATATTTCAACTCATTACCTTTGATTCTTTATGAGTAGCCATTCGTAATAAAGTTAGAAATATTAAACGATGGACTTCATTTTGTTTTTCTTTATAGCTGTCTGGTAGATCTAGTCTGTAGACTACATCAAAGGATCTTGAATAAAAAAAATAATTAACTTAAAGAGACTGTTAAGATGTTTTGCAAATGGGAAGCCCTGATAGTATTGATATGTACCATTCCAATTAGCAGATTTTGTAAAAGTGGACATAAAACTATTCAGAAGAAACTGTAGTTTTAGATGAGTTGCTAAATACCACAGACTGATTAAAAATTAGAATGGCGCAATGGTTTTGTTATCAGTTTCCCTGATACACATAAAAAATCTTGTAAAATATTCTTTAACAATTATTTATTATTACCAATACTAGGAAAGCTGTGAAAAATAACATACAGTGTGTCGACTATCAACTCAAAAGGAAATGAAACCCACCTTGGAGCATTGCGTAGATAGGAATCTAATAACAGATGAAGTTTCACATCAAAAACTACCTGGAAAAAAAAAGATACACAATTGTGAACTTTGTTAGTGTGAATTTAAGTTGCTATCCTTGTAAAATATAGTTATTTCATTTAGTAAGAGAGGAAAGAAGTTTACCTGACACCAGAATTTATCATGAGGTTGTTGAAGCAGCCAATGTAAGTCTTCAGCAATAAACTGTAATCTTTCCATCCACTCGCCATATTGAGCTTGATCATTGGTATCTAATGGTGGTGGTTGATAACTCACAAAATTTATACTCTCTATTCTACTTGGATGCTGAAATCATAAACAGGAAAATGAATATGAAATGAATGTAGCTGCACATCCTACATCTTTTTGCACCTTGTAAGTAAATGAAGACAGGCAACACCATGCAGTGTGCTAAGTAGGGGCATTGGCTTTCTTTATTCCCAACTTTTCAGGTATCTTTATTGATAACGTATTTAAGCTTATGCAAAATAATATTATCCAGGTAAACAAGTTTGCAAAACCAAGACACCGAGTTAAAATAATAATTTACCAATGCTGGAATGGTTTCAGATTTACTGTCCGCGACATGCTTCTCATCTAAAGGTACCGACATATTGTTCAATGAGAGAATCTTCAAAATTATAATTATCTACACAGATTTCATTTGATTTTGAAATTTTATAGAATTTCAGTCTGGAATCAGAGTGGCCTTGAACTTGGATGAGAAATTATTGCATCAAAATAAAATATCTTACAAAACCCTCAATTCTCTACAACATGTAATATTACCGTATTCTTATTCTTTTCATACATGTATTCAAATGAATGAAATGATTAATATGTTATATGTATTGTGATAAAGTTTTAATTGACAATTTTACAAGGCAGTAAAATAACTGGTCCCGTTATTTTCTGCGGAATGACAAAATGGCAGCCCACATGAGTAAAGAAGAGTATTTGAAACGTTATTTATCTGGAGAAGATTCCTCTGCGAATTTGAAGAAAAAGAAAAGAAAAAAGAAAGCTCCGATTCCAGAGAAGGTTGTTCCAAGGTAAAGATCGAATTTTGTGTTGATGAGGCTTCTAGAATGGAACAATTTCATTGTTATTGATTATGATTGATTTAGCCTGTAGTAAGATGTAAAACTTCACAAGATAGAACTCTAGTAGATTAGTAACAAGGTGATAGGTCTTGAGAGTCATTGCTCAATATTACCAATGGTATTATTTCCTTAGCTATAGGGTTTGGCTGTATCATGTGTCAACGATTTCTTATTGTTTGCTTTCCTTGTATTAGGCTAGTCAAGAAAGTCTATACCTTTCTTTCTTCTATACCAAGTCGGAACTTATGTTATAGTGTGGACTAAACTGTTACTGCAAATTTGTGGTAGATTTTTTTTCTGATTCATTTATATTGTGTTTGAATGCAATAACTTTTGGGGTTATGGTCTTATTTCAGATCGCGAATAGTAGACGATGATGTTGATTTTAACTCTCTACTACCAGAGAATATCAATAATACCCTGGACGAGGATGTCGGAGACAATGAACCTACTGTAGCAGAGTTTATAGATGAAAGACCAGATCATATAAAACAGATAGAAAACTATAGACAAGATGACAGATGGAAGGGCTTGGATAAATCGAAGGGTATTTTAAGAGATTTTCTTAAACTATTACAGGTTTGCATGATTCCAATTCGCAAAGGTCCTTTATATGAATAGCAGAGCTCTTTTTAACTGACTAATGACAGCAAGTAATTTTTTAATTGTGGCGTTCCCAGGACTGACATTGCGTTGCAATTAATTCAAACACACACACAAATATTGGACTCGATTTAGAAAAGAGAATATCTGCATGATTTTATTGGTGTTGTTTTAGGTGAAGATGAATTTGGAGTTGTCAAAGGTGATTCTGAAGATGACATGCCTCAAAGACGTAGAAGGCCTAGGAATGATTCAGATTCTGACCAATCACCAGTCAGAAAAAGAGGGAAATCTTCAGATTCAGACCAATCACCAGTCAGAAGGAGAGGGAAATCCCAGGAATCAGATCAATCACCAGTCAGAAGGAGAGGGAAATCCTCTGATTCTGACCAATCTCCAGTGCGAAGGAGAGGGAAATCCCAGGATTCTGACCAATCACCTTTGAGGAAAAAGAGAAAAGACTCTGACTCAGATAAGTCCTCAAAACCAAAAACTTCTGTGATACGAAAAAGACCTTCAAAATTTTCCGATAGATCTCCGAAACATAATCGAAATAAACATAATTCTGATTCGGACACAGAGGTGCCAAGAAAGAAATCAAAATCTGAAAATTCAGAGAAAAAAGGTGCTAAACCATCAAAAACTTTGGGTGGGGCTAAAGCAGGATTATCTAGTGCTCAAGAAATGAGACAAGAGGCTGAGAAACTCAGAAAAAAAGAGGATGCTGCTTTTCAAAAGGTATTGAATAACATTGCCTTTCTTTTACTAGATTTCATTCTCTCTTTTATCCGTGCTTTTGTAAATTCAATTATAATTTGTGTTTGAGAACCTCAAAGTTGATATCATATAGCTCTTTAGGTAGGAATTCTTGTCAGCTAGGCAATTGGTGTTATAATAAATAAACTCAGTAATTGTTATTCCATAAAACTTAGTTATTATTATAACTGGTGCTATATTTGGAAATGTTTCTCAAGGGCAGACAACCAGTGCTTTGGAGATTTGACTAAGTGTTGACTTCAACTAACTGCTTGTATCATTCTAGATTGGTGCTGCTCAACTGGGCCGCGATGCTGAAACTGTTTTCAGAGATAAAAAATCTGGAAAAAGAAGAAATTTGAAAGCTGAAAAAGAAGAACAAGATGTTGAAGATGCTAAAAAAGCAGCTGAAATTGAAAAATACAAAAAGTGGGGCAAAGGGTGAGTTTGCATTTGAATTTCTTTCAGCAATTACATTGTATATTACATTGTTGTCTGCTAGATGATTAGGCTCTGTTGATTCGAATCTTCCTTAGGGTAAAAAAATTCTGATATCAGTAAGTGGTGGGTACCACCAATCATGCCACGATATGATACGTTTTGGGATATAAGGATATGATACAATAAATAAGGAGAAAAAGTTGAGATTCCATACACCAACTCATCCTCAATTTATTGTATAGAATGAGAGGTATCGTCAAGTATAGATACACATATTCACGATATATACATTCGTATCATTGCATCTCTTATCATGATGGATCGATTCATCCATATATCGTGCCAGCTCTAATAACAGTTAGTTCTTCCATGTGTAGGTTTTTAAACACCAATCAAATTGGCTTGCTCTCAGACTTGACCAGCAAAAATAAATTAATGGTCCTAATGAAGGAATTTATTTAAATGATAATTTATTTTCAGTTTAAAGCAACAAGAGCACCAAGAACAGTCTTTAATGGCCGCCATTCATGAAGCCAACAAACCTCTGGCTAGATATAAAAATGATGAAGATTTAGATGAACATTTGAAAAATATGGAGAGAGCAGAAGATCCTATGTTAGCCTTTATTAAAAAGAAAAAATCTAAGGAGAGTAAACAACCTGGTAAGTGATTGATTTTGAAATTTTTGGAGATATTTTTGAAAATTAGGGTCTCTGAATGAATAGAATATGGGACCTGAGGTGATACATTTTTTCTCCCCGGTATATAAATACACGATAGGTGGCTGACATGAATGCAGCCTAAAAAGCGTCTAGTCATTTGGGCAGGACAGTAAACTAAGGGCTTGTGTGCAACAGGTCAAATGCAAAAGGTTGTCCAGTTAAGCCCAAACTAAACTAATGTCCAAAAGAAACGATACCACTTGTTTGCAAAAACAGTAAAGAAAAACTAAAAAATGCAGAAATTTAGGATTGGTGTAATACTTTGGAAAATCTTTTATCAACATCTGTGCAGAAATTCATTTCAATAAAATGTGAACAATCAATATGACAAGCCTTTAAAGATGGGTGGGGTCTGTCAGCTGTTTTGTACAGTTTATATACACGTACAACTAGAGAGGAAATGTCACTTTCATGAAATTTGTGTTTTTCCCAGAATTGATTGATTCTTCCCAGTATTTTTGATCCACTATGAGGTGTTTGGGATGTGCAATACATATTAGCAGGTTTTCGGATTAAAAAATTAACTTTGTGAAAAAAAAAATTGAAAAAACATTGATATCGTTTCTTTTGGACACTAGTTTATAAGTAAATACTCTTGTTTCATTCATTAATTTTTAGCTCTGTCTAATTTCAGAGAAACCAAGATATAAAGGTCCAGCTCCACCCCCCAATAGATTCAATATCCAACCAGGTTATAGGTGGGATGGGGTTAATAGGTCAATTGGGTTTGAAGCCCAGATATTCTCCAAGATGTCTGATCAAAAAGCCATGAAGTCAATGGCTTATAAATGGAGTGTGGAAGAGATGTAAGGATATGTCTTGTAAAACTTTGACAGGCAATAATAATCACCCCTTATTTCACAAATGATCTCATCCAATCATAGTTCAAAATTGATATGAAGTATGCATGCGTGGTAGAGATCAATAGATAGTTTAGGGGTGTCAGATAGATGACTTTGGTATAAATGGATATAGCTTGATGAAATTAGACAGTAAAGATAAATCACTCCTGATTTGTCAGGTGTCAGATAATTGATTGGCACACCATATCCATCCTGAAGTAGTCAGGACAGTCAAGACAGCTATCAGTGGCATGCAAGTGCCTTGCTCAATTTGTTGAGCAAATTTGGAAGTAATGAAGTGAAATATATTGGAAATGAACAAGCAGAATGTAAAATGTTCTAAGCATGTGTGTTGCACATTTGTCTAATCGGCAGCTCCAAAGCTTTGGAAAAACTGGAATCCTGTAAGACAATTAATCATCAAGCAAAGGTATTTGTGCATCCTGGGGATGATTCTTAAAATTCCAGGTAGATTACGAAATAAAAGTGTTAAAACCAACCCCATTCGTCATAATTCCTGGTAATACAATTGAGGAAATCATTGCTGCAAATCGTCCAAACAAAATTGACCCTAGATATTTTTGAAGACATCATTTCTATGCCTGCAGAACAAAGTGTTACAGGCCCAGATTAATAAAGCCATGTCAAAACACTTTGAGACTGGATGGGCAATTTGGGGTCAAAACTGCGCACTAGACTCGCAATTATACGGTAAATGATTATTGGCATTGTACACCCAAAACACATTACATGCTTTACAGTGCTTATGAATAGACTATAATTTGAATTATCCCTTATTGTGTTAAAATATCTTTGCCTGACTAGACAGTATATCATTATTTGTTATATTATCGTGTAATTTACATGTGAAAATATTGTTTTATATAAAATGTTAAAGAGACTACGGTAGCTGTGTTTGTTTTGAGACTTATCGTGAAACATCCAAGGTTAATAGCCGTCTCCCGAGACTGGGGTATAGTATAAATAGTGGCAGACTGACTTACTGGATCGTTAACTAATCATATACCACCACCACCACCTTACTGGATCGAGACGCCACACTTCCCATGGTCGAGTTTCACCGCAACCCAACCAGGTTGTATGATTTCCTCACAACTTGATTCACAATTTGAATCAAACCATTGACCACAAGTGACCACAAAAAACATATTCATAACTGTAATATAGCTTCATAACTTTTAATATAACTTCATAACTTTTAATATATCATAAAGAGGTTTTCGATATTAATTACACTGTATATGTTATGGGGACAATGATAGCATCAATTCGATCACAAGGACGTCATTAATCACAAAATCTGCGTTATCATAATATAACTCTCTTTATATTAGTGAAATCAAACAATAAGTTTTAGTGGAATATTGATGGAATTTTAGAAACCACAGACGTCTTATTGAAAATCGATTTTTTAGTTTCCCCAAATATGAATACAATAAAGAAAACGTCTCATAAAACAAACAAAAGAACAGTAACAATTATGTTTAAATTCCTCGTTAACAGGAATACAGAATTAAAATAAATTTGTTAAAATCCTATCGTGATTTGAAATAATTCAATTAATAATTGCAAAAAATAAAACAACTTTCAGTATAACTTTAAAACTTGAACAAAAATAGCGTTCTGCCTGAGACAGATACACCGTCTCGTATGAGAAATCTGTCGATAAGTTTTAGTACCATCTCAACATTGCTTGGTGAATATCACTATTGGTTGTCTCCACACACACCCACACACGAACAAAAATGAAATGAATGGAGAACTGCCGAGGGAGCTTTAAAATGCACAACCGGTAGCAACCTAACGACTAGACGCCTTTTCCATGTCAAACCAAACGAACTACATCACTGACACGGGAAAACCAGACTGAAATGTAAATACATATTATCTGTTGTTGATGAGCAAAGCGGTTGATGAATTGACAGCGAAAACGAAAAGGTGACAGATCCTAGATGGGCAGATTGGGTAACACTAAAGATCCCGTCGCTTCCTCGACTTCATCGTAATTAACTCCACAATGATCCATATTCAGATCTCTTTTACTCGCATTCCCACACGAGGAACCAATGTGCTTGACCATGTGATCTTTCATCGTATTTGAATGACGAAAAAATTTTCCACAAATTTCGCAGCAATACGGAAAGGACTTTTCGTGAATTCTTTTGTGTCTTTTAAGATTTCTCGGGTCGCTGAAACGCGCATCGCATGTTTCACAGCAATGTGGTTTTTCTTTCAAATGTTTTGCAAGTCGATGCGTTTTCATGCTGATGAGAAAATTGAATGCTCGTCCACAGATGTCGCACAAATATTGTCCGCTCTTGTAACAGGCCCGTCGATGAGAAATCAGTCCCGAAGGCTGAGCGAATGCACGGCCGCAATTTTCACATATGCATTCGAACAATTCGTTATGAATCTTTTTGTGTCTAACAACGAATTCGTATTTGCGAGATGTAAACTTGCATCCAGAAAAGTCACAATAGAATGGCTTCGTGATCTCGTGTTCTTTTTTACAATGGGCTCTAAGCTCATTTTCACTTTTAGCTTTCCATTTACACTTTCGGCACTCAAGATACGAACGATCTGTATGTCGCAGTCGTTTATGAAACGTTAGGTTACACTGTCTTTCGAATTCTCTACCGCATTCGTCGCATTCAAGTTTCGGTTCTTCTAGGACTATACACGTTTGCAAATGATTTTCAATTTCTGATATCGACCCGAAAATTGCTCTACAGTTGAGACACTTAAATTCACTCTCATTGCATTCCCGTTCATCCATTTCCATTAGAGAATCGTTTTCAACTTTCAGAATGGATTGAAGTGATTCGGCCGTTTGAAGGTTAGATAATCTGGTCCGACGTTTGTTATCAGACCCTTGCGACTCGTTGTCATCTGATACGTGTTCCTCCTTGACTACATTAATGGACGCATCTCGAACCTCCCTATTTAGAGACACCTTCTCCGAATCACCGTGCCCATTTTCTTTTTGAGTCGTTTTTGGGCGAGGCTTTGTCCTTTTCGTTGGCCGACCCCTTTTCCTATTTTTTCTTTTAGGCGAATTTTGACTGTTGCTTGTCACGGTCGATGTTTGGGGTCCATTGTCAAAGCAGACTCTTACGTCCACGTCGTTTTCAACATTTAGATATTTTTGACAGATAGATTCAATATTTTTCAATCCCATCAATCTTGCACAATTGTACACTTCTTGTATTATATCAGGGTCATTTTTGACGACCAAGCTTCCGGTGTAGAAATACGTAATAATCGGACGAATACCACTGTCGATGACTTCATAACCCTCCAAGTTAAGTTTTTAGCAGAAGCATCAAAACAATCAACTGCAATCGACTCCGTCAGATTTGCACAGAGTCCAAAGAAAACGCATGCATGTACGTCCATGGAACCGTCCGAATACTTGACATACAAGTCACAAAATTGACCATTCTGCCACTGAGTATAAAGAACCCTCTGTAAAGTTGTTTTGTCTTCTGTATCTATTTTTAACAAATCGTCCGACTTTTTCCCATTTTGGTTCATACTTGTGAAACCTGAAAAAGAAATTGCAGAGACAAGGATGGGTGGTAACTGGGAATTCTAAGTCCTACTCGAAAATATATTTCAGATATGCGGAAAATATGTAGCTCTAGGGCACAATTGTATGGTAATTTCAGTTAAAGGCAGAGATTTCCTTCAGAGATTGAGTAGACACGAAGAGTTGTATGTAAATGTGTATGAGGCGCACGTCTAAATAGCTCATCTGTTGTGGTCTGAATAATTTGAAGAAAATTATCTCCCCTTAAAAAAGCAGACGTGAATAGGCTACTTTTAACGCTTTTACCCATCACAAGTCTCATTACTATCCGAAACCTGGGATGAGTTGGTGCTCTGCCTTAAGTGTCCCTGATGCCAAGAAAACATAGCATTAAGAAGAATGTTTCCTACCTTGCTCATGAAAGCTTGTAATCTGACTATTTTTAGTGGACTGAAAATGGCCGATGAAGGGTTTATTATTTATTCTGAACAAGAGTTACGTCCCTTGTGTCGTCTGCAACATCCTGGTCGAACACTTATGTATCCAAATGTCTTTCATTTCATACGTTTATAAATGTCCTAAACTTTATGGCATGAATTATGCTTTTCTTTGCTTATTGGAAGGGTGGGCCCTGTTATGATGACTGGAAATGGACACCTGTGTCCTAGATTCTAAATTTATTGGACCCCTCTGCGACAGCGGGATTGATGTCACCTTCAATCTTATTTCTGGGATAGGCCTACCGGTACGTCTTATCTCCGGTTAAATGTTTTATGTTTATGGTAACGTATTTTTACCCCAATCTTAGTGTCCCCCCCCCCACCAGCTATGGGATTCGCATAAGTTCGGATAATCCTAGTCCTACAGCTATTTGAAATCTCCATTCTTTCCTTCTTGTTTTATTTTCAACTGTATGACGTGTTTCGTGTTTATATTCAATATTTTCATTAAAAAATTCAAATATTATGTCTAGCTGAGCATATTTATAAATTTATATAACGATAGTAATTTTTATGGCATAATGTTCAATTTTAACTGCCAATATCGACCGTAACGTCCTTCGTTCCCAGCTCTTGTTTCTAGGTGATACGAGGTATTTGTTGAAAAATATTTGGAAATAAACAAGAAGTTACCTAGGAGAAGATAGGTATCTCCGTGCCTTAACAATGGAATTTGGATAATGCCAAATTGGAATCATTGTCTGTGATTCTTCATTCAAGTGGGGCCTAGCCTTTGTACGGTGGCTCGTTTAGGACACATTTTTGTTTTTTGATTTTTTATTTAAGTTTGCAGAATTTTTATTTTTGTTCGCCGAATGTTCATTTTTGTCTGCGAATTTTTATTTAAGTTTACAGAATTATAATTTAAGTTTGCAGAATTCTATTTTGTTCCCGATTTTATTTTTGTCCGCGATTTTTTATTTAAGTTTACAGAATTATAATTTAAGTTTGCAGAATTTCTATTTTTGTTCACCGATTTATTATTTTTGTCCGCGATTTTTTATTTAAGTTTACAGAATTATTATTTAAGTTTGCAGAATTATTATTTTTGTATGCAGAATTATTATTTTTGTACGCAGATTTATTATTTTTGTTCACCGATTTATTATATTTGTTCGCGATTTTTTATTTAAGTTTGCAGAATTATTTTTTTTGTACGAAGAATTATTATTTTTGTCTGCGAATTTTGGCGGACAAAAATAATAAATCGGCGAACAAAAATAATAAATCGGCGATCAAAGATAATAATTCTGCAAACTTAAATAATAATTCTGCAAACTTAAATAATAAATCATGGACAAAAATAATAAATCGGCGGACAAAAATAATAAATCGGCGAACATAAAAAATAATTCTGTAAACTCAAATAAAAAATCGCGGACAAAAATAATAAATAGGTGAACAAAAATAGAAATTCTGCAATCTTAAATAAAAATTCGTAGACAAAAATAATAATTCGGCGAACAAAAATAAAAATTCTGCAAACTTAAATAAAAAATCAAAAGACAAAAATGTTTCCTAAACGAGCCACCGTACCTTTGTCGAGTTTATATTTAACGTTGTATTAAAGTATGAGACCGAACCGTATATTTTTGATGGCTTGAAATGAATCGATTAAAAAGCCTTTAATAAATTATTTCGTTCCCTTTTATCTTTTTATCGTTTAATCAAACAAGCTTTCATTCATAATAACAGTAGTCCGTGTCACCATGACTTAGATAATGCCACATGTTTTAAAATAGTCCGACAAATCCGAACTGTGCTGCGGATGACAGAACGACAATTTTTATTCGTGAAATAACGTTTTATATGCGATTTTACAAGAGAAGTAATTCATTGCAATTTTCATTTAACCATTGAGGATACTTCTAAAAATATTTTAAGTAATTTTTCAATTTTTATCTGCACTTGTATAATTGAAGAGATGAAAAGGAGCAACTCAAGGGGCTTAATAAGACTTCGGAGTACTGTAATTCGAAGCATTGCACGTAGGTACAATACGTACCTCTCAATAGAAGAGAATATTCCTCCCCTGGCCTATCTTTCCCACCCTTTCAACCAGTTTCTTGCACTTTAACCCTAGTGCGGGTACCATTTGGAACACCTCTACTTGACTCTCACACTTTCTTGTACCGACGATCAGTTATCTCTGTCCCACTGACTACTACTCGAAGCTTATCCCTTCCACAATCACTTTCCTGTAACCTCCTTCGAGTCCAGCCTTCCTCTAAATTTCTCTTCCCTCTACTTCACCCTGTTCCGATTTCGCTCTTCTTTCTCACCATCTTTACTTTTCCTAACTTCCCTCTGTCCTTCCTCCCCCCCCCCCCCCACTTCTTTCCCACTGACTACCTTTGCTCTTCCTAACTTTCATCTGTCATGTCTTCCACCCTCTTGACTTCCCCTGTTCGTTCTTAACTTCACTGCAACTTCTTTACATCTTTTGTTATCTTTTACAACCTTTAATTTCATCCTACGTAACTTCCTCGCCCTCCTTTCAAACCTTCCCTTAGTGTAGTCCTGATAAACTTCCTTCCCACGGACTACCTTTGATTTCCCTAACTTTCGTCTGTCCTGTCTTCCACCCTCTTCCCTCCCCCTGTTCGTTCTTTCCTCCATACGTTACTCATATCCTTTCTTTCCCTTTTTAGTTATCTTGTTTATTATTTTTCTACCACTGTTCTTTCTACTTCCCCAATCCTTTCTACCTCGCTTTCCATTTAGTATTGCCCCCGAATTGATTGCCTCAAACTGTGACAAGTTTTTTAATCTAAGCGAAACACAATCATATTCACCCTATTACACTAAACGTTATAATAGCACTGAGCAATATTTGTTGTGGTTACGATCAGAAAAAATCATGAATTAGAAAAAAAATATTCCAATAATGATGACAACTTACAATTTATAAGGTTGCTCTAGCAATAATACGCTCGCAGGAAGTTTGTTTTTTATATGGATTTCTTTCTAATGTAATTGAAACTTGATTTACATTGATTACAATGTATTTGAATATTGAACTTTGTCGATAGCTGATGAATTAAAGTGCATGTCAAATGTCTTCACAGTGTCAAGCTATTACGAACTACATCTACACAATGCCAATCTATTACAAACTTCATCTTATACATCTTAACAATGTCAAACTATTACGAACTACATCGAATACCTTGGCTGTAGTAGTCCCCTTTCTCGCATTTTCAGTGTCAATCTATTACAATATATATCTTATACTTAAACTCCAACAGCCACCTTTTTTTTAGCATTTTCACAATGTCAAGCAATTACGAACTGCGTCTTTTACCTCGACTGCAATTGCCACTTAATTGCAATTTCAAAAATTCAAGCAGTGCACGAGTGCATCTAATACCTTGATTGCAATCCATCCTTTCGGTTTGAAATTCCAAGGAGTTTTGATTAAAAAAGTGAAGATTGTTAAAACATGAAACGACATACTTAAATACAATGGACAGCAAGGCACTATAGAGACTCGAGGAAATGCCTGTAAAATGTCGGATAGGGAATAAATCTGGTTGGTTTGTTGGTGGTCGACAAGCTAACGCCCATTTCCAGGAAATTAACCTGCAGGCGAACGAGTTCTGAATTCCAGGAAGTGAATCACCCACTGTTCTATTTCCCTATTATAGCCGGGAAGCCTTTGATATTGTCCCGTCTAGACGAATCCCTGGACATTTCTAATGAGAAAAATCCGAGAATCTCCAATAAAAATCCCGTATACATTATTTACGCTCATTACCATTAGTTTTATGGAGAAATAAAAACTGCAGTACAATCTATCGTCTCCGGTATTGGAATATAACTCTAATAGTCCGATAATGTCGGGTAGTGGTGATTAAGAGCCGACAGCTGTTCAAGAAGTTTTTGCTTGTCCGTACCCCCGCAAATCTGTGCCTACCTATTACTTTGGACTGAAATACAGATGTTGTGGATATTTCCGTGGCGAGAATTCTCAATAACGAGTGACCCAAAAGTTAGTCAGAGCAACTACCATAAAAAGTGACATTTTAAAGATCCGATATCCCATCCGTATATCCCGTCAGAGGAAAGCACACTCGTTGTTAATGAAAGAGGTATCGACTCGCCATGCATGTGCGCATACTGCGTTACGCATTTTGTCCTGTTAGTCAAAGAATTGAGGCGTTAAGCCCTCTGCCAAAAAACTCCTTAGCATTAATCTTTTCTGGATTATTTGTACCCATTTACCCTACAGCTGACCGACTGGATAGAGAGGAAAGACAACTGATTCAAGGCGTCTAGACTTGCACATACCGACAAAGATTTTTACCCACGTCCATCTTTTGTTTTAAGTAACTTAGCAAAAGGTCATGGGTCGACTTAAATAATAAGGGCGAATGTCTCCAGACTTTCACTCACAGACCGAGATTCCAACCCACGACCATCTTTTGTTTTACGTAACTAAATCAAGGTCATGAATAATATCAATAAGGAAGGATGACTTACTCCTTGTCTCCAGACTTTTACATACCGACCAAGATTCCAACCCACGACCAGCATTTGTTATCAAAAGAATGACGCCGGATTGTTTACAGTATATTAAGAATTTAACGCCACGGTTAGTCGACAAAGAAAGACTGTTTCGGACATAAGAGCACTTTAAATGATTAGGTATCAAACATTATTATGCAATAAATATGATTACTGTAGATGGCTATCAGTCTATTTCACACAATGATATCGCTTCATTGTAATGATTTAATGAATAGAACAATCAATCGAACAAATCATTAATCGATCTCATTTTAGTGCGCTTTAAGTCCTGATCACGTTATGCAATATTGACTTTGAATAATTTAGAATTTTAGCGAATATACCCCCTGTTAATTTTTTATGGTAGATTAACCATAACCCGTTGCACTTAGTTTTTGTAGACGTGGAAATGAGAACAATACTTCTGAAGGTCTGATTTGATTGGTTGAGATTTCCTAGAAAAATTCAAGGCCCAATATTGATTAGTCAAAAATTAGCTAAGAATTCGAAAATTTTCCTCATTTGTTTTACAGTGAAACCCCTCTAAACCGACTCGGACACGTGATAAACGCCGCTTTGGATGGGTTACCGGTTTACGCGTAGCAGTGGTAATACATAAAAGCGTAATTAATTGGATTAGTGATTAATTAGCACACGTTATATTCATCTTTCTTGCCGTCAAAGGATTAACTTCAATTAATACGAATTCAGATGACGGTTTTGAGAGACCAATTAACTATAGATTAACTAGTTTAGGAATTGATTTCGATTCCGGATTGCGGTTTAGAGGGGTTACCTATTTTCCTATGTATTATATAGTGATTCGGCCGGGACATTTCAAATATGTCCGTTTGCAGTGGGTGCTGGTTTGTAGAGAATGCGGTTTGGAGAGGTTTCATTCCAGTATCCTACTTTTCCAGACTAATCTCAAATTTCCTAGAATTGTCGGGGGCAATATGACATAATAGAAATATACGTGTATGGGTTATCTATATATTATCATTCCGTGTTTTATTTCCAATAATGAAAATTCAATGATTTTATGGTGTCTGTAAATTGGATTTATTGAATTGTTCTTGAATTGTGGAATTTCCGTCTATAATAATATCATTATTACAGTATTGGAGACGAAAGGTGTTTTTCTATAAAACTAATGGCTGGAACGAAATCTGCATGGGAATGCAAACATTTATATATCAAATTAAAAGCTAAAATCATTTTGAATGAGTCTCTAACAATAGGATGAAATTGATATCGATGGAGTCGAGGAAAATTAAGATACAGTACGTGCGTTTCTAAAGACTCAAAAACAAAAAATTCAACTGCTTTTAAATGTTATTCCATGTTGCTTGGTTGCTTAAAATAATTTTCAATAAAAATGTCAATATTCAATATATACCATCAATAATAACCCACGAAGCTGTGAAACATAGCCCGATTTCAAGGGCATTTTGGTATAATATGTGTTTTTATTTCAGAAAAATACGGTAATAAGTTACAAGATAGTTATTATAGTCATAGTAATACAGGAAGAGGATATTAAGGTCACAGTAATACAGGAATATGGAATAATAGTCACAGTAATACAGGAATATGGAATAATAGTCACAGTAATACGGAGCACAAGTTATTATAGTCACTGTAATACAGGAGCAAGGTAAAATGGTTTACAGTAATACAAGAAAGGGTTTTATGGTCATGGTAATACAGGAACAAGGTATTATGGTCATGGTAATACAGGAACAAGTTATTATGGACACAGCAATACAGGAATATGGTATTACGGTCACAGTAATACAGGAACAAGTTATTTTGGTCACAGTAATCCAGGAATATGGTATAACGGTCACGGTAATAAAGGAAAAATGTATTATGGTCACTGTAATACAGGAACAAGGTATTATGGTCACAGTAATACTGGTACAAGGTATTATGGTTACAGTAATACAGGAACAAGGTATTATGGTCATAGTAATACAGGGACAGGGTATTATGGTCACAGTAATAAAGGAACAAGAATAATGATCACATTAATAAAGGAACAAGGCATTATGCTCACAGTAATACAGGAACAGGGTATTATGGTCACAGTAATAGAGGAATATGGTATAACGGTCACGGTAATAAAGGAACAAGGTATAATGGTCACAGTAATACAGGAACAAGGTATAATGGTCAAAGTAATACAAGAACAAGATATTATGGATACAGTAATAGAGGAACAAGGTATTATGGTCACAGTAATACAGGAACAAGTTATTATGGAAACAGTAATACAGAAACAAGGCATTAAGGTCACAGTTATACAGAAACAAGGTATAATGGTCACATTATTACAGGAACATGGTATTATGGTCAAAGTTACACGGACACAGATAGTTTGGATTCAGTAATAAAGGAACACGGCATTTTTGAACCAGTAATACTGGCACAGATAGTTTGGTCATTGTAATACGGGCAATAAGGTATTTTGATCACAGCAATACAGGCACAAGGTATTCTGGTCATAGTTACACGGGCACAAGGTATTTCGGTCCAAGCAAAACAAGGTATTTTGGTCACAGTAATACGCCTACAAGGTATTGTGGTCACAGTAATTGCCAATTTTGTGTTATGTCCTCAAAAGGTAAGGCTATTAATAATTTCGTCTTATACATCATTAGAATGTCAAACTATTACGAACAGCGTATAATACCTTGACTTCATTGGGCCCTTTTCTTGTATTACGGAATACAGCGTTTTAATTGATTTTACCTTCTCAATTTGGCCCATCAATTTTCCTTGACAAAATACAGTTAAAGCAGCTCGCTACATTCTGATAATTTTTGCCAGGACAGCGGCATCAGCTTTCTCTTTCTCATGGGATATTTAACATGCACAGCCTGTAGCACACGGGGTCCAAAAGCCAAAATGTATACATCATTCTAAACTTATACCCGGATTGAACCCGGGACCATAAAGAAAGCGAATAGTCCATTAATAAGCAATCGCTGCCCCAAATCAATCCGGTGAAGTATAGAAAAAACAACACAATATTTTTAATTACTCTTTTGATGTTCTTGTTTATTTGAACTTAAAAACAAATCAAAGAGTCAAGACCATAAAAAGATAAAATAAAAATTGAACCTCATCACATTATTTTTGATTATCGAGCAATTTTCATTATGAAAATCAACAATTTGACTGAATGGGCTAACAATATAAACAAATAAATAAATCGGTGATAAGCATTGATTGGTTTTAGATTGATTAAGATAGAGAGTTATCGTTCTTGGCCATCGAGTTCGGAATGTGGCCGACCATTCTATGATCAAAGACGACAATAACGTTTTTTATTAAATATTTACAATAAACGTGAGCATGTTCTAAATGCTTTCTGCAATTGAAACGTGTCTGTTGTTATCATGCTCGGTCAGTGAACATGTGAATAATGCAGCGGATGCTGAAACGAACAATCTAAATTCACGAGAATCTTTGTCAAAGTATATCTGATTCTTTTTTTTTTCTACAGGATATTATCCTACTTTCAATCCAAGATCTAACAAGATTCATTTTAAAATGATGTTCTACATATAATTAATATGCTGACCAATCAAAGCACCAAGTGCTAAATGCGGTTTGATATAAGAAGTCCGATTGACAATACGTAAGTGTGTATGATTCTTAGTAAAAACATACTTATATAGGAATAACACACACGAACCTTTGGATTCACTTACTCCACTTATTTTCACACAGCCTTTACTAAAAAAAACTAAGCCTTCAAATCACATTCAAAGCCATTTTTAAAACTCTAAATCTCTGTTGAAATATTATAGTGATTTTAAAAGATTCGACTTGTATAGAGATTCAAATTGGCTGTGAACTACGACCGCGTGTGATATTTCTATGTAACAATATGACGAAATTGATATTTCAATCAGATTTCAAATTTTATAAATTGATAACCGATGGTGTGTTTTTTTATACACTAAGAAGGCTGCACCGACGTAGGCCTATTAGGAAACGGCAAAAACCATCGAAGGTCCATCTATCTTATCATTCATTAGAAAAATTGTGCCCTCAAACACTTTTGATAACGTTCTTATTTGTAACTAGAAATGCGGCTCAAATTTGTCAATGGTTCGATGACAAAACATTTCAATATCCTGATGAGAATTCTCAATCGGTCTACCGTAAATGTTCTGTTCGCGCTCTGCAACGTCACAGTATGGCAGACATTTTTTACCGGCATTATCTCCAAAATGTCACGTGATCTCATGATTCAAACATCGGTTGCTTGTCGATCTGGACACCCAAAACCGTCGTCTACCAATTAGAACTGATTCAAATTCAGCTTTACGCATGAGCGGAACTATTCCAGATCTTGTCACGTGACCTTTGCTGATAAACTTTCTCCAGTTTTTCGACAAGTTTCAGACGTTTTGAAATAAATAAGAAAGTTAGCCCAGTGTTAATGGTTGTCAAAAATTTTGAGTTTTCTCAGCATATTGAGTTACTTGTCTTAAACAAATGTCACCACGAACGACAACTGACGGCACCAGGCACAATAATAAAGGGACAGATTCACCATTATGGTGGTTGTTTTTTTCTTAAATATAGTAGGCTAAATATGTCTGCAGAAAAGATGAGTTTTGTCATTTTAACTTTCAACTTTAAATTATTCTGGAAACGCATTAATTTAAAGCCTAAAATGTTGACTGCAGTGAGCTGTGAACACAATTACTGATAAGATTTAAAAATCCGGTTTCTTAGGAGAAGGTACGATTGGTATTTAAACAATGCCGAATCTGTCCCTTTAAAGCCTAAACAATATCTATTTAAGCAACAACAACAGAAGTATTGTAAGATATATAAACGAAAATATCAAAAAGAAAAGAAAAGATACTAATAATATTTAAAAAATACGTTTTACATAATCACAATCTGATTTCATACAACTCTGGACAATGTGTTTGGCTTATTTTTTGAGTGTTACTTTACACGTTTTATTATCTGGGACTACCGTTGCAAAATGAAGTATTCCCAAAACATATGGTATGAATTAAAAGAATTTGGGGAAATGATGTTTTAAATTCGTTACATATGTTGTTCAAGAAGCATTACATTACATTACCTGCAACGGAGAACAAGTTTCAAATGTTTTACCTCGCCAGAAACAGGATTCAAAGGAATGAAAAAAGGAAGGAATAAATATCTTTAGTTTGATTTACCAAAAAACCATCAAAGAGTAAAGACTATTATATAATAATAGTTGCTATATAGGTGAACCTGAAAGACGATCCGATAAAAAAAAATCATATTTCGTTTCGTTTTTATCAATGATTGACGTTTAGAGATAACAGGAAAGCGCCATCGTACAATCGTACAAAATTTACCATCAGCAAAACATGAAACGAAATATCGAATTTCTATTTTATCAAATCAAATCATATCAAATTGTTTAGCTAACAATAAATAAAATTTATAACTAACATTCACTGTTAATCTATATGGAAGAGCTTCCGGAAAGGTATACTTCCACTCAGGATGACCAAAGAATTCTTAAACTAAGCTATGATAGAAGTCTTCTATAATCCGATGAATCGTTTAGACCTCCATTAAGTTGGTTTGAAAGACGCTTTAAAGAATGATCATATCTCGGATTATATAGACTTTAGTAATGGCACTTGAAGCCTTACTCTTGAAAACCTGACTTAAAATGATTTTAGAGTTCCAGGCATCTGATTGGTAAATCATTTAAACTGATTATAAATTAAGTTTTGTCATCCAATCAAATTACTGCATTTTTATCAAGTAACGTTTTGTAAAATAAGGCCACTGGTAAGTCCAAATGATGAAAACGCTACCTTATTCTTAATTTAAAAGTGCATATCGAAGTCAGTTCGTACCGAAAAAAGTCAATACGTACCTTATGTAAACGTCAAGACTAAATCATCTTAATTTAGCTAACATGGTATCTAAAATTTGGAAAGATTCCAATTTGAGTCATGAACATACACAAAACTGAATGTTATAAAAGGGATAATACCCCTTAGAATCACAAAAAAAGTTAAAAACTTGGCCAATATGAGTCTTCGTTCATCGTGATCTTACATGGAGTCAAATCTAGATGATAGATTCCAATAGATTCATAACAGAATAATAGAATCAAAGCAACGATCAATTAAACTAAGTCATTTTGAAACACGCTTAGAAGCGTTTTTCAATGATTATTTATTTAAATGGATATATCGTATACTATAGAGATTCGATTGTTTAGTCATGGCAGGCTGATGAATACATACTCTTATTGACAAAGTTTGAGACTTTAAGTTTTATGTCCATTTCTAAGAGGTAGCAGTCCTTTAAAACGAGCAATAAATAAATAAACAATTAAATGAAATGGCATTATAGAAAGGAAGACAATACAAAAAATATCTACAATGTACAAATTTTTGAACGTCTGAACTACACCATGGCATATTGGTAGGGGATCCAATGACCTGGCCCCATATTCTCCAAACAATCTAAAATACGTATTGGTACGTAATGTACTTTGTGAGCCTTGTATCCAATATGAAAATCGAATAACGACTATAAATCGGTTTTGAAACCTCTTTCCAAATTCCTTACAATACGAAAGGAAACTACTACAGTAGTAAACTTAAACGCAGTGTAAAAAGGGCAGATAACTGAAGTCTATATTAATAATAGAGTGCAAAAATATTTGCTGTAAAATCGATCTACTTGTTACATAACTTTAAGTCTATTCAATTCATCATTATTTACAAAATAAATATTTTACTTTATTTACAAGAAAAAGAATTCTTAATCCATGGTTTAATAAATAAGTCTGATAACAATAACATTGATTTAACTTATAGTCAAATAAGTCAGCTTACAATTTAAATACAGAATATACAAATATCTATCGATGTGCTGTACATATCGAACAGACCTACAATTACATCCAACTGGGAGCATACACTTTGTACGAAGTTTATAAACAAAATACGAAACTAATCGTTAGCTATTTCAATGATAGCTTTTGAAATAATAATTACACTTTTTACGAAGCTAATTGTCATAGATATAACGTCTAAAGTCAATTGACGTTTATTCTGAATTTAAGGCAAAATGTTGCGGTGTTAATGCCAAAAGACAAAAAAAAAAAAACAAAAAAAACAAAAAAACAAAAAAAAAAAAAAAATTATGCCCTAAATATTTGATAATTAAATAAGCGATTTCCGACATTATAGTGCAGAACGTAAAAATGGCGGCAAGTCTGTGTCTGAAAATTTAGCCTTTATAACCCAGATATGTTGTGGGCAAGAAAATCTAGATGTCAGAGACTAACAAACGATTGCCGCCACAAATATGAGAAAGTGTTTTCATTCTTCACGAACATTCTTTGCAAGCGGGAATATTTTGTATTCATGCATTGATGTCTTTTATAGCAGCCGAGAGCAAAGTTAACGTCGGGTAGTTTAAAAAATAGGAATATAAATAAATAGAAACAGTGTTATGGTTACTTTGTGGTGGCTGTTTATTTCTGTTATTTCTATGACACAGGGCTAGAGGCAAAATTGACATTGTTTACACTAAGTTTTTTTTCCAGAACGAAAACAAAATATTGTTTTTGCTTTTCATATATACACAAAGATTGAATGAAAAATGACAATTGATATTTCATTGTGTTTCTATAAATAGAAAATAAAGTTGAGTTCTTGGTTCAGGAAATGCTATGTCGGAAATGTAGGAGGTAGTCCGAACTTTCCATAAAGAATAATTATTGTTCTCATCTTCATCCCAAGAATGTCATCTTTGCTTCTTTAACAAACATATAGACTTTATTCTTAGTTTTGATAGATTAATGACGTAAATCGTCCTCACAATTTCAAGCTATTACAAACTTCGCCTTATACCTTGACTGCAAGAGACACCTTTCTTGTATCTTCACTTCTAACGTTTTTCTTCCTTTTTTTTTTCTTTGGAGTCTGGTTGCCTGTTTTGCTAACACACAAAGAAATCGCTGAATTCTGTGATGGCTATATCTGGCTATAAAAGTCGGGATAAGGCGAATTGTAATTGCTTTACATGGTGAAGATGTGATACTAGAACAATGGCTATTGCAGTCAAAGTATACGACGAGATTCGCATTAGCTTGACATTGTGAATATGGACGTAAAAGGACAATGAAGGAATGAAATTAAAAAGGTTGTGCAGATCGAAAATATGCGTGTTGTAATCAGATTCCACGGAAGGAAACATTCTTGTTTATTTTCTTTACGGTTGTGCTATATCTAAATCCGACTGGATCAATACAACACGAAATTTGTTTGATATCGCTAAAATTCTAAATATTTGACACTTATATTGTAATAATAATTCTGCTGTATCACGCACCATTTGTTTTCATCTGAGTTTTAAGGCCAATTAGCAGTCGAGTTTGAAAATTATCCCGATAGTGTGAAAAATCGATGGTATGGAGTTTTTGTAAGCGGACGTCATTTAAAAGGACAGTAAAGAGGTTTTATATACATTTTTATGTGTATCAGGCACAATGATATTATCCGTTTGCACCTTTCAAATTTTCGAACAGACGTCTTTGGGTCTTGTAATTCACTTAAAATAAGTGTTTTGTGACGTCAATATTACACAGAATATATTATATCTTTCTGAGGCGAACTGAATTTGCAGCTTCTGAATTCGGAAGATATTCTTCCGGTAAGGTCAATCGAGTGAGTAGCAGAAAAAATATGACACACACCACACTCTGCATTTGAATGCTATATTGCCAACGGACGCCATTTGGTGTTCTGTCTCTTCCATCTCCGACTCGGAAGACCCAGAAGACTTTCTAGAAACGGAAGAGGACAAATCGAGCCGACAGAATAGATCTTCCGGAATATGAAGGCGACGAATCGAGTCGACCTCAGGTATATTATACGTTAGTGACGTCATATAATGCTTAGTTGTAGTGGTATTTGAAGAAACCTGTCTGAAAATTGGAATGGCGCAAATTCATACTATCCATATCCCCGATACATACACGTTTTAGAAAACCTCATTACAATCACTTTAAATTTGATTTTACGGCTTGAATAATTTTATAGGTAAAGATAGTCGATAACGTTTGTTTTTTGTATCTATGTGAACTCTCGGAACGCTGCTGTTTTGACAAACCGTGTACAAGATGACATTGGGTGTCTTTTGAAGATGATTAAGAATAATTAAAATACATACAAGCAAAACAATTCAAGTACCAGTAATCAAAAATTTGTCCAAAGAATATCAAGATCGGAAGTAATATACGATAGTCTAGTATGATACGAGATGTAGACGTTTCGTAATGAGTGAGCAATGTCTTTGATAACAGCTTTGTCAATCTGATTGAAATTAGATTGCGGATCTAGATGTTGCATCTTGTATTTCCATTGAAGAAATAATTATCATTACAAAAAGCAGTAGGCCTATGAATTGGAATGCATCATCATTTCCCAGCCCGCAATTACTTAACACATATCTGTTGCTTAGATAACAGAACTTATTTGCAAAATATTCTAACGCATGGGATACAAACTGTAAGAATGATAAATTTTAAAGGCACAAATCTTCAAAAACATCAAATATTTGACTAAAAGTATAATATCTTCTCAAAACAACTTGTATGAAAATTAAAAGATATACTAGTTCCTTCAGTTAACCAGTTTATTGGCAGTGTAGATTCTCTTCAACTCTTTTAGACAGTCGGTATTACCTGCCTCGATAAGAATGTAAATCACATGAAGGACCGTAATGGTTTTAAAAAATCATTATTATAAAGGTACGAATTGGCGAGAAATAGTGCGCACACTTCGTCTAAGTGGCGCTCGATTATCAAGTTCTGAACAGGTTCCGTGTGTTCCAATTATGGCCTCAATCGAACGGTGTGGAACCAGAATGTAATAACAAAATATTCTCTTTTCCTTCGTTCTCTGTCATTCTGTAGTTTGTCACCACCTAGGATCTAACCTACGTTTTCTGAACTCTGTTCCAGATTGTAATGTCGCAAGGTTGATTCCATGAATCCGACCGTACAGAACCCCCCAATCGAACGCCCCTCCTATTCGGACCTCCAAAGAAATTTGTAGCAATAAGGCTGAAGTCATTCCATTTCTATTCATTAAATGTATAAAGAAAATGACTACAGTTTGCCTGAGGCATCAATAAGGTTAAATAGTAAAGAAGCTATCATCAACACATTAAACTATCAACTTTCTATCGATAGCCATTGTCTCGTTTGTCCTTTGTCACCAAGCACCAGTTTTCAACTCGCCATGTTTTTACTAAACGAGTCTGGATGATCGATCATTTGGTTTTGATCTTGATTGACATGACCTAATTTCTCGCGATTAAGTAGCGGTTTCAATTTCCTTGGTAAGGATGCTCGCTGCCCATGCGATAAATGAGTTTCTCCGGTCCGACCTCCATATCTTCGCGGATGACTAGACTCGGAACTATTTCCAGCGCGGACTGTCATATTGGAATATTTGGTTAGCACATTTTCCACAGCTCGTGCGTACGTTTTGTCGGTTGGTATTTCCGGATGCAAAGTTTCGGATTTCAGATTCGATAATTGCCTGTTATTAACGCTATTCGATTTTTTAATAAACCGAGTGCCGTCGGAGTCTGATTGGAAGGTTTCACTTTCTCGTCTTTTGTCTACGTAATTATCATGGAACGGAACTGCAGAGGAATCACTTTTCGCGCGTTGTCTATCGAACGTTGCGGGAGATAGAGTGTTTTCAGTATAATTAAGAAGGTTATTGTCTAAATGGGTTCTATCGTTTCGTTTTTCCGATTCACTTCCACTAAGTTGGCGGCTATGTTTTCTGGTGTTGTCCGTGTTACCATAGTAACGGTTCGCAGTTTCCAACGACTTTCTTCTGTCGCTTGGCTGATCGGAGACGCAAAGCGTGTTGTCTTTACCATCAGCTGTTTCTTGAATCACGACGAATGTATCGTCGTTGTCTATGTCAATCACTTCGATTTCCCCGTCTAACGAGCTATCATCATCACTATCCGCATGGTATAAAGCTTGCCCAGCGGATTTCGGTCGGATCCGTCGATCAACATTAAACTCCTCCCCCTTTTCCTGATAAAAACTTCGTGTTATTTCACTCTTCACATCGGAAACGTATCCTCTATCCAATGATTCACTTTCATCTGTTTGAAGGCGTCTTCTAGGCACGTTTGAAGGACGTTCATGGTCGGATGTGCTTGGCGTCGAGAACACACCGAACGTTTTCTCCCGGTAAAGGTTTCCCGGAAATGGTTTTGTATCCTTTTTCGTTTTCTTTGGTTTTCTACGACTGTCAATATTTGACACTTTTTGCACATCCGAATTTTTTCTTACCCCAAACCGATCTCGGTTTCGTACTGGTTTCGAGGTACCTTTGGTTAATGATAGACTCGAAGCGGTCATAGTTGTTGTTCTAGGGTAGGCACCGAGACTTGGATTGACGGATGGCTTCACAGGAGCCCGACGCACGATCGGAATACGCGTAGTCAAACGACCAGGCGTTTTGTCGGAAGGTTTGTTGTCGTTTGTCCACATTTTGCGTTCCAGTGTACTGATCATTTTTATCAGAGACAATTCGAGCCTTTACAAGTTTCTCCGATTAGTTCACCATATTACATCTGAAAATAAAAAAGGATATATTATTAGAAATATTTTGCCAGAAGATCATAGGCGATTTCCTTCGGTAATCTTCGACGATTCCCGTCGTAATCCCATGGAAACCATAATTATCTCTGGTACTCTCAATTATCATGCATACTGGAAATCTCGATTATCATGCATAATGGTACTCTCGATTATCATGCACTCATGTATTCCAGGATTATCTTGCATAATGGTACTCTCGATTATCATGAATAGTGGTAACTCATTATTCTTCAAAATGCCCGACGAATTATTCACCCTTATAAACATTATAATTATCATTATCGAGAATAAAAACAGACATGATAATCCAGAACAAAATTATGCATAAAAAACTAGAGTCAAGAACACCGTTATTCATGATAATCGTGAGTACCATTATGAATGAAAATCGAGAGTACCATTATTCATTATAATCGAGAGTACCATTATGCATGCTGATCGAGAATACCATTATTCATTATAATCGAGAGTACCATTATGCAGGGTAATCGAGATTTCTAGTATGCATGATAATCGAGAATACCACTATTCATGATAACCGAGAGTACCATTATGCAAGATAATCCTGGAATACAAGTGTGCATGATAATCGAGAGTACCATTATGCATGATAATCGAGATTTCTAGTATGCATGATAATTGAGAGTAACATTATGCATGATAATCGAGAATAACATTTTGCATGAAAGTCAAGAATATCATAATTCATGATAATCGAGAGTACCATTATACATGATAATCGAGATTTCTAGTATGCATGATAATTGAGAGTACCATTATGCATGATAATCGAGAGTACCATTATTCATGATAATCGAGGTTACCATTATGCAAGATAATCCTGGATACAAGTGTGCATAATAATCGAGAGTTCCGTTATGCATGAGAATCGAGAATAGCATTATGCATGATAAACGATAGTACCATTATGCATGATAATCCTGAAACACAAGTGTGCATAATAATCGAGAATACCATTATGCATGATAGTCGAGAATACAATTATGCATGATAAACGAGAGCACCATTATGCATGATAATCGAGAGAACCATTATGCATGATAATCGAGAATACCATTATGCATGATAAACGAGAGTACCATTATGCATGATAATCCTGGAATACATGTGTGCATAATAATCGAGAGTACCATTAAGCATGATAATCGAGATTTCTAGTATGCATGATTATTCAGAGTGCCATTATGCATGATAATCGAGAGTACCGTTATGCATGATAATCGAGGTTACCATTATGCAAGATAATCCAGGAAAACAAGTGTGCATAATAATCGAGAGTACCATTATGAGAATGCCAGCGTGCATGTTAATTCACAACAATACTATCATGCGTGATAATCGAGAATTCTATCAAAATCAGAGTTAATATACTAAACCAAAATACATTATGCACGATAATCGAGAATTCTATTTACAATAATATTAGTCCTATCACCATGCATAATAATCGAGTATTCTACTGACAATTACAACACCACCATTATGCATGACAATCGCGTATTCTACCGTAGCTCATGATAATTGAAAATTTCTCTTGCCACAAAACTAATACCATCATGCATGATAATCGATAATTCTATCAAAATTAAAGTATACATACTTAACCATAGATGAACGAGAATTCCACAATTTTTCATGATAATCGAAAACTTACTTACAACAATACCACAATGCATGATAATCGAGAAATGTTTCAAAATGTTAGTGAAGATACAAAGCTCAAGTCCTCATGTTATGCAATGCAATCCCAGGATGATTTATATTTTAATTTTCTAAATGGAAAACGTTAGAATTTTACTAAGTTAGCAACACAATGCGTTGCCATAATAACATTACTTGATTGCATGGAGCTCAAACGAGTTACTCATGCGTGTTTCTAGTAATGCACTTTCCTGTGATATATTTCCATCGATCTCTATTTACATACCGATAGGGATAGGTTGCAATGTAATCGAATTCGTAAATTATTCATGACTCTCTATCGTAGCATTTAAGGCAGCGGATCTCTATTTAGGCCTATATTTATTTCTATATTTCGGAGCTCATTTTAACGTTAAAAAGGGGATAATTCGAGACATACATGATTTGAAGGTTTTCCATGCAATATGTTGGGGTGGTGAGGCGTTTTGCAGTCTTGCATAAAATTTTATGAAAATTATAATTCTTCAAGTCTTTCCTTTCTATTTTCTGACAAGAAACATATTGCATGACAAATGTTCAAATCAATGTATGTCTAGAAGTATCCCCGTTTTAACTAAGGCCTCGTCCTTTCTTTAGATTATACGAAATATAGAAATAGAAAGTAAAATTATTTTTAGATATCTATGAACGAATAACGCGATTTTTGTAAACTTCTAATACTTCTGAAGACTATCTACATTTATTCAAGACACAGTTCGAACCTTTGCCTTTTAACAATAGGCCGGTAAGGAACTAAGATAAAACAATGCATCTAAGCGATCGATTATCAACTGTTCTTTGATGTGGTCAATAGAGAATACAAACATGACCTAATTATTTACTATCTAATATTAATATAGATGCTATCTTACTAAGTCAATTACACGCTGAGCTCGTTTCTAGGTCACTTCCCAAGATTACAGATTAACTCCCTTTGTGATTCGGTTCGATTCTAACCACTGAAAAATCTTGCCATGTAGGAGCTCATCTCCCAAGAGTCTCGAGTCTCGGATACGCTTTTTTATTTTGCAATGGGGACTCTGCAAACCACAGATAGATCATTTTCGAAAGTCCAATGACGACGACAATGAAAACAATGATGCTGACGATGACGACAATGAAAACAATGATGCTGACGATGACGACAATGAAAACAATGATGCTGACGATGACGACAATGAAAACAATGATGCTGACGATGACGATGACCACGACGACGACAATTACGAAGATGACGAAGACCACGATGACGAGGGCAAGGAAGACGAGGACAGCGATAATGATGATGATAATAATAAACAGCTAGAATTGGGTCCATTCCCGTAAAGTGACATGGTTTTGAAAAACAACAGGACGACCATATTATAAATTATTGCTTGAAATGCATTTGATATTCCCTAGTACATTTGAAATCTTTATTAACAAATAAATAGTCTTTGTTATAACTTTTTATTAATAATTCCCTTTGATTTATAATAATGCCCTATTATTGATGAACTTTGATGACAATTATAAAAGACATTCGAGACTTCCCCTGGGAAAATTTTTTATTATGTTTCAATGACATGTGTAAAAGTTTTGTTGCTTTTCAAAGGGAATGAAATAAATGGGTTATTCAGACTACAATAAATTATCTATTTATTGAAGCCACACATTTAAAAATGGAAACAACAGAGTTTGCTAGCAAAATAAAATATATTTTTTTTCAAAAATAGAGTTGCCATAATATAACTTTTAACCATAATACCACAATAGATTGTTACCACAATAGGTTGTTACCACAATAGGTTGTTACCAAACTAGATTGCTACCACAACAGGTGGTTACCACAATTGATTGTTACCACCATAGGTTGTTACCACAATAGATTGCTACCACAACAGGTGTTTACCACAATAGGTTGTTACCACAATAAGTTGTTACCACAATAGATTGTTACCACAATAGATTGTTACCACAATAGATTGTTACCACTACCACAATAGATTGCTACCACAACAGGTGGTTACCACAATAGATTGTTACCACAATAGGTTGTTACCACAATAGGTTGTTACCACAATAGATTGTTACCACAACAGGTGGTTACCACAATAGATTGCTACCACAACAGGTGGTTACCACAATAGATTGTTACCACAATAGGTTGTTACCACAATAGATTATTACCATAATAGGTTGTTACCACAATAGGTTGTTATCACAATAGGTTTTTACCACAATAGGCTGTTACCACAACAGGTGGTTACCACAATATAATGCTACCACAACAGGTGGCTACCACAATAGATTGTTACCACAACAGGTGGTTACCACAATAGATTGTTACCACAATATATTGTACCACAACAGGTGGTTACCACAATATATTGTACCAAAATAGGTTGTTACCACAATAGTTTGTTACCACAACAGGTTGTTACCACAAAAGGTTGTTACCACAATAGGTTGTTACCACAATAGTTTGTTACCACAATAGGTTGTTACCATAATATATTGTACCACAACAGGTGGTTACCACAATAGATTGTTACAAAATTAAGTTGTTACCACAATAGTTTGTTACCACAAAAAAATAATTGTAACCACCCTCCTCCCCCTTCCATATGTGTCTTAAATACAACCAGGTATTATTTTTTGTTTGAATATGTCAATATACATCAATTGTCAATATGTATTTAAGTTTTTTAAATTTGATACGAATATACAAAAATACTACTTAGGTGTCAATCAATTCCAACTCGACGAGATAAATTATCAGCCAAGTATTGTATATTATAAATCAATAGTTGTTGTGACAGAATGTTTAAATAAATTAAATAAATGGAGTCTTACGTCCTACTCTAACGTAACAGCTCTTTATGGGTTAGTGACTCGGGCAACTGCATGCAGTGAACCATAAGAGGATATTTTCTAAGATAGGGGCATTAACCTACTCTTTTGTGATTTCCAACCGTCGATGTAACAGCCTGTAGCACATAAGGGTCTTGGTTTATTGTCCCATGAAAAGTGAGGAAATTCGACTCATCCATGGTCACCAGACTTTCACAAGCTTACCGCGATTTGAACCCACGACCACTATCTGTTCCAACCAATTTTAATGTATTTCTCTCCTACCGTTCAAAGTGTTTTAACAGTTTTAACAGTTTGATTAATAACAAGATATTTGGTTGTGGCCCCTCTCCCCTCCCTCAGGATTTCTTTTTCAATAAAGATCGGGGACTCGTGAACTTGATTGAGCCACTGCTTCAAAGCCTTGACCTACTAACAAAGAAATGCAGGTGAATCTAAGAATAAATTGTAATTGTGAAATATATAAATCATGAGTAGAATATGACAAGTGTGTATTAAAATCTGGTAATTATAGAATATAAACTATATTTAGACTTTCCTACACGTCACAAAAATGGAATAATGTTCTTATATTAGCTTAATTAATCAACAAGGTCGATTATTGATTAATTTCATCCTTAGATTGAATTTCTCTATCTTCGTTACTAGCCTCGCTTGAGTAGTTCTTTTCATCACTACTTTGCATGTAACTTGACTATTTTATCGACTTACACTGTGTTAACGAATCAGGAAAACGGGATAGGAGTTTTACGTCTACCTTATTGTGTAAATGGAGAGGTGGGTGAGCGAGGTGGGTTGTTGTTGGTCGATGGTGATCTTTTACAATACTTGTCATCATAAATTGGCAATTAACTTGACTTATTTTGACTTACAGTGCGTTTACGAATACGGACATGATATGGGGTTATATGTTTTACTTATGTTCTTCTAATGGAGGGGGGGGGGGCTTTTGTACTGTGCTCCGCTGTAGAAGTATTGTTTTAACATCGCTTTGATACTAGCTTGGCTATTTCATCGAAAAAAACCCCAAAACAATGGGATAATTCAATGGAGTTTTAAGTATGACTTATTAGCGTATTAAGCATTTTAAGCATAGGAGGAAGGGGGGAGGAGGGGAGGAGGGGAGGAGGAGGGGAGGAGGAGGAGGTTGTAGAGGGTTTGGTGTGATAAGTGATAAGGCAAAAAGAATGGAGTTTTAAACCTTAACTTACCGGGTAACGGGAAAGGGTACCTATCGGAATGCAGTAAAATATTGGCTCTCTTGCAGCATCTATTTTCATTACTATCAAAAGACTTCAAAGCATTGCTTTTCACTCGAAATGTAGGGCCGACTTTCGGTTTAGATAACTGTTACATCAGCAACGGACCTTTTCAAAGAAGGCGGGGTCTTAGTACTTGTGTGTTAGCGAAGACATAATTTCCCCTTCCGTGCATTGTTGTACAGAAATAGAAATTGTGTTCTAAATTTAACAGCATATTATGTAGATTTTGTTTTTAGCTCTAGTTAATAGTGTAGTAATTCAACTACACGCGCCATTTCTACTCAACATGTCAATGAATATGACGTAATAGCCTACACGAGCAGAAGTGAAAAAAAGGTTTTGTGTGTTTTGCAATGTGCCATTAGAAACCACGTCGCAACGATATATTCTACATAAGGTACAATAGATAAAGAATTAAAAGAAAACCTGATGGTATTCATATCATCAACTTACGTAATTGGACTGATTGGAGATTGAAGTTGTCTCGAGACTGATTGGAGATCGAAGTTGTCTCGAGACTGATAGGAGATTGAAGCTGTCTCGAGACTGATTGGAGATCGAAGCTGTCTCGAGACTGATTGGAGATCGAAGCTGTCTCGAGACTGATTGGAGATCGAAGCTGTCTCGAGACTGATTGGAGATCGAAGCTGTCTCGAGACTGATTTGAGATCGAAGCTGTTCTGAGACTGATAGGAGATCGAAATTGCTCGAGACTTATTGGTGATCGAACCTTTTGAAACGGATTTGAAATTCAAGCTGCCCTAAAACTGATAAGCGATCGAAGATATCTAGATACACAAAGATTGCAACTGATAAGAGACTGGAGCAATCTGAGATTTATTTCAATGATTGGTCGACGCTATCACAAAGAATATCAATAAATTTTATTTAATCAAGTAAACGAATTTTAATATTTGTTCAAGAATCATTATGATCGGGGACAATTAACAAGCATTCAAATTGTGTACTTTTCACGATGACCCAATTACATATATCTCTTCTCTATTAATTAAATAATCATTATTATACTCCGGGAAGTAACAAATTGACTCGATGTATCTAAAAGGGTTGGTAAATAACGGTAAAAAGTAGATCATTTGTTACTGTAATCGACCCTTGGAAAAATAAAAGGACTGCCCACGCAATCTATTGAAAGTGAGATTGTGCACTTAAGATTTTTCCATCTTCCGTTAACAAATCTGCTACCAAAACAATAACCGTTTAAGGGGCATTCTCTTTTCATTTTTGGGTTGAATTTTTTTGTAACCAAATTTATGAAACTGCGAATGGGGAATTGTTCATACAAATGACAAATGATATCGGAATTCTCCACAGATAACAAAATAGACGAATTAAAACATTCTTTATAAGACATTAAAATACACAAGATATATGGATATACTACTGCTAGGTTTATTATATACTACTTCTAGGTTTATTATATACTACTTCTAGGTATATTATATACTACAGTTTCGAAACACATTCAAGTAACGTTATCAAGTAAAATGATTAACAACAATTTTTTTGTTGTTGTTGTTAATCATTTTACTTGATAACGCTACCTGTATGTGTTTCGAAACGTAGTATATAATAAACCTAGAAGTAGTATATCCATATATATCTTGTGTATTTTTAATACTTAAAACATATTCTCAAATAGAGCAACCTACTGGTGAAGTAGGCTCTACAATATCCTTTGTTGGTCTAATGGTTTGAGCAATATTAAATTGGATTCGTACTTTCTTTCTCGGAATTGCCGTTTCAATTTTTTTTAACAATATTTTAATCATATAAATATAACCCATCTATTATAAAATGCTCATATATGTACAATACAGTATCGTTTCAATTGAAGAAATAAATTTTTAAAACATACTTTACTTTATTTATCTGTCTTTATTCTACTAATCGTTATTACATTAACAATCCTCTCCTTCAATTAATCTGATTTTCTATCGAACTCTCCAGCATAATTAGATCCCGTATCTTGGTTAATAGACGCGACAATATTGAGGCGTGGTCGAAAGAAATTTTAAGAATTTTCCAATATTTCAGAATGTCTTAAAGTAATGTGTTCCTTTAATTATTGAATATACTGTCTTATAAGGCTGGTTTAATACGGTATTTTACGTCTTATTGTCTCCGCTTCATATTGGACAAATAAAAACGGACAACGTCATTCAGTGCCGAATGAAGGATTTTTTTTTTAGCTAGGATAGCTTCAATCATCCGTGCCCATTTTCAGTTTGAATATAATTGTTTTACAATTCAATGATTGGGAATAAAAAAAAACCTTAACAGCGGTTGCATTATCCAAAACCTGTCATATTATCAATAATTGGTTATCCAAAAGAACGATTTAGTATCTGTAACACTTATTTAAAATCTGACGTTCTGATACTAAACAAATACTCAGATAATTCCATCTGTGGAAATGATGTCCTTTTCAAATTATTATTTTATTACATTCTTCCGACAAGAAATATAGTATGCGTATTACATAACAAAGTTTATCATATTGCAGACAAACGTAAAGTCAAAGTATAATCCCTCTTCAGGTAAAGCTAATGCAAAAACGTGGACATCCCTTTAAAATCAAACTCAATTATATAATTCACTTTTCAATTACCCACTTCGGTTTTTTCTTCTTCCATTAACTCTCAAATAAAATCAATGACTGATTCCAATTTTCAATAACGAGTAATTTTCATAAATTCTATTAGCTTAATTGAAGGCGCTACTTGAAGTAAACAATTACATTATTTATAGTGAAAGATTTATACTGATTTCACAAAACAATAATGAGAAATTATCTCATATCAAGGATTTCTTGCAAACTTGAATTAATTGTACCAATGAATATGAAACTAAGTATGGTTCTTTATACGAAACTACGTATGCATGGTTCCTTCATACGAAACTTAGTATATGTCTATGGTATTTACATATGGTACACAATATGTTAACATATGTTACAAAAATGTTCTTGCAAACTTGCATTAACTGTACTAATGCATATAAAACTAAGTATGGTTCTTTCATACGAAACTACGTATATATGGTTCCCTCATACGAAACTTAGTACCGTATATTATGTATGATTCTAATATACGAAACTTAGTATTAACCTAAGAAACTAGATATGGTTCTTACATGGAAAACTAAGTATGATTCTTACATACGAAACTTATTATGGTTCCTACATACGAAACTAAACACGATTATTACCGACGAAACTATGTACGTAAGATTATTACATACCAAACTAAATCTGGTTCTTACAATAGGAAATAACAAACACAACACAGTTCTCCATTTTGAATCTCTACCCCGACTTAATAAGTCGAATTGCCTGCACATAACATTTTTTGACTTACAAAATGCTTTTGAGCTTTTTGTTAGACATTCAACTTATAGAGCTCTTTTAATGTATAATAGGTCTTAGAATATGATTATTGAAAAGCGCTTAATTAATTGATTAAGCGTTTTTCAATAATGACTTAGTTTTGTGAGTTTTCCAGATTTTAAGGGATTCTGTTACTTTATGACACCGGGTAAGTTAACTGATGAATATAAACTTATATTGACCATTCTTGAGAGCTTAAACTTTATGTTCATGCTGGGAGCATCTAAAACCTATTACCCCTTTAAGTTATGAATATAAAGGTTTTCTGAAATAACTATTTTTACCATCCGTTTCTATAATAAACTAGGCCCTACATGTAACATAAGGTTGTTCAGGGTAATTATTTCTAAAGTTCAACAGCATGATAAAAATCAGTGAACTTTATATTAATATCGATAGAATCTTTATTTCCAGCTATACATTTGATACACTAATTACCATGGTAATGATACATGGTTTGAAAGGTATATGGGATGAGTCGGAACAAGTTGACGTACTGACGATGGAATATTATTTCAAAACTTACCATCAGATCATAGCCACTATTCAGAAAAGAATGAAACAACTATTGTTTACTAGGATAACACGAAGATCCTTTCATCCAGCTGGTCCTTGGCTAAACCTTTGACATTGTTATTATTCAAAAGAGTAGGACGTAAAGCTCCGTTCATTTAAATTAACATTAACGCCTTTTTTTTAGAAGATAGACTTTATTTTCCGATCATAGAATATTTGCATAATCTCCATCGACGTCTGTATGTTTCAATCCATTTGACAAGTGTCATAGTAATATTAATGACTTTACGTCTGGGTTGTCGGGGAAATGTCAGTTATAGACTCGAATTAATGGACTTTGAATTAAAAATTAATATTGAATAGCGATAAATTCAATTATGATTTTTATTTTAATTTTCGAGAAGAAATAAATGTAATATTTTATCAACATGTTACACAAATACCATATTAACAATGTAAATCTATTACAAACTTTATAATTATACATCTTTACAATGTCAATCATATGCAAACTTTATACTTATAAATCTTTACAATGTCAATCTATTACAAACTTTATACTCTTACATCTTCACAATGTCAAAATATTACGAACTCTGTCTTAAACATGTCAATCTTTTACAAACTTCATACTTATACATCTTCACAATGTAAACCTTTTACAAACTTTATACTTATACATCTTTACAATGTCAGTCTATTACAAACTTTATCCTTATACATCTTCACAATGTCAAGCTATTACAAACTTCATCTTATACATTTTCACAATGTCAAAATATTACAAACTTTATACTTATACATCTTCACAATGTCAAAATATTACGAACTCTGTCTTATACATCTTCACAATGTCAAACTATTACAAACTTTATACTTATACATCTTCACAATTGTCAAAATATTACGAACTCTGTCTTATACATCTTCACAATGCCAATCTTTTACAAACATCATACTCATACATCTTCACAATGTCAAATATTGCGAACTTTATACTTATACATCTTTACAATGTCAAGCTATTACAAACTTTGTCTTATACATCTTCACAATGTCAAACTATTACAAACTTTGCCTTTTACATCTTCACAATGTCAAGATATTACAAACTTCATAATTATACATCTTCACAATGCCTGGCTATTACGAGGTTTATCGTATACCTTGACTGCAATAGCCACTATTATAGTATGCCAAGTTTGTACGTGAAGCGCTTTGATTGGATTGTGCCTCAGTAAATATAGCCAATGAAAACCCTAGACAGATATTCGGACTTTCACCTAAGCTTATGTATGCATGTGTATATAGGGGAGAAAATAATTGGTAAGAAACCACAAGGGGAGTACAAAATATTATATTAATCTCATAAATGATTTACGACAATATTTCTAGTTCACTGGACAGGTGAGTCTACAGAATGACTTCTCGTAATGTGATATGTTTTCGCGACTTTCACCTTGTCAATCAATGGAAATAATAACGTCATTATGACGTTTAATCGCGCGTGACTAAACGCGGTTTGAAATAATGGCGGAAATCCCGGATGAACGAGTGTCACAAGCCTATCATATTACCAATAACCCTGAACACAATCACGGCTACAAAAAATCGTCATTAATCAAATTTGTTTTTGTTTTCTTCTTTTCTATTTCTACATTATCTTGATGTTGAATTATTCAGCTACTAGTCAAATCCTCAAAGGTTTTCACTCGGGTAGGGACCAGTGGTTAACTGTTGCAAGTTCTGTATAACTAAGAAAGACCGTTTGTCAACTTCAAAGTGACAACAAATCTGCTTCTTGGTGCTATGCTTTGCATAGTCAGTGCAATAGAACTGCTTCTACCTAGAGTGGATTGTTGTCAATAAGAGTGATTATATTCATTAGTTAGACTTACCAGGTGCTATAAGTAAAAGAATAGAATCTTTACACGAAATACATTAATATGAGAAATTCTTGAAAAAAGCGCTTCCAAGCTTATTTCAAAATTAATTAAAAATGAATACTACCTTTTAAAATAAAGCATACAATTTGAAGTTCTCGAATTAAGTCAAATAAAAACTATTTGTTTGATTATCCTATATAGAGGAAGCATATCTTTCAGAAGCTCAATGGACTGTCCGGGGATTTATAGAAAGTACATGCATGATACGGAATGACCAATTGATAAAATGGAAGATTTGTGTTTTTCATAACGGAATGGTAATTTTCTCCTTAATTAGAAAGTTAATTTTCTTAGCTGTAAACGGCTATTTTGATCTCTCAATGTTTATTTTGGTCAAAATAATTTGATAGTCTTAATTTTCTTAATATAATAACTGGTTCATAATGGTGATAACAAATTACGTTTATACAATTTATAATCAACTTTGTGTCTTTAATCGGCAGATTGTCATTTGAGACATTGAGATGTATCCTTTACTAGAGTTTTCATAATTTAATTATTATGCTTGATTTATAGCTAGTGGTTATTTTGTGTTCAGCTCGTCAAAGGTTCAAATAATAAGTATGTCGGAAAAGCTCAGATAATAAAATGAAATGAAAAATTTCAGAAAATGTAAAAGGTAGTTTAGAACATTATAGAAAAATTTCAGAATTTGTGTTCAGTGTCAAATGATTGAATATAAAAATTTATGCTTTCGGAAAAGCTCGGGAATTTAAAAAATAAAAAATTTGAAAAATTTTTCAGAAAATGAAAAAGGTAGTTTAGAACTTAAGAAAAGTTTAGAATTATAGAATAGTTTAGTGAAAATTAAGAATAAGTTTCGAAAATAGATAATTAAAGAAAGTTTCAGAAAATGATTAGGAAGTTTAGAAAATTATAGAAAAGTTTCAGAAAATATAGAGTAATTAAAAAAATTGAAAGTTTCAGAAAATGATAGGCAAGTTTAGAATTTAAAGAAAAGATTAAGAAAATGATAAGAAAGTTTAGAAAATTAAAGAAAGGTTTCAGAAAATGATTAGGAAGTTTGAAAATTAAAGAAAAGTTTCAGAAAATGATTAGGAAGTTTGAAAATTAAAGAAAAGTTTCAGAAAATGACGAGGTAATTAAAAAAAGGTTTCAGAAAATGATTAATAAAAAAAAGTTTCAGAAAATGATTAGGAAGTTTGAAAATTAAAGAAAAGTTTCAGAAAATGACGAGGTAATTAAAAAAATTACCGAAAAGTTTCAGAAAATGATAGGCAAGTTTAGAATTTAAAGAAAAGATTAAGAAAATGATAAGGAAGTTTAGAAAATTATAGAAAAGTTTCAGAAAATGACGAGGTAATTAAAAAAATTAAAGAAAGGTTTCAGAAAATGATTAGGAAGTTTGAAAGTTAAAGAAAAGTTTCAGAAAACGATATAAGAATTCAAAAAGTTTAAAAACATTCAAAAATGATAGAGAAGCTCAGAAAAAATATTGAAAAATTTATTAAATAATAGGGGAGTTTTGAGATTGTTAGAAATGTACAGGAAACGATAGGGAAATTATAGAGAATGTGGGAAATTAAGATACTGTTCCAAAAAACGATAAGGAAGTCAATAAAATGAGATAAAATAGGCCTATGAAAATTGATACAAAATCTCATAAGTGGTATATAACACAATCATGTTATACTATACAACACATATAGTGGTATATAACACACATAGTTCTATATAACACATTTATACTATAAAACACACATAGTGGTATATAAAACACATATAGTGGTATATAAAACACATATAGTGGTATATAACACATGCTAAATAACACATGTTACAATATATAACACATGCAGCAGTAACACTTATAGTGGTATATAACACATATAGTGGTATATATCACATAAAGTGGTATATAACACATAGTTGTATATATTACATAGTAGTAACACATATATTGGCATACAAGACATATAGTAGTATATCACACATGATATATATCAAACGTTATATCAGATATAGTGGTACAATGTATATAAAACATATATCACTATATAACACATATCACATATAGTAGGATATAAAACATGCTATATAATACATGTTATACTATATGACACATATATTCCTATATAACACGTTATAAGTTATAACACATATAATGGTATGTGACGCAAAATATAGTGTTATACTATATAGCACATGATGCGAAGACAAAACGTGTAAAAGCATTGTTCTAACCTGAACTTCGATTTCAACATAACAAAGGATAAGTCTTCACAAAACTCTCCTATTTCTCAAATAATGTTTTACTATAGAAACCACACGGTGAGAAATATATTGATGAAGATGCCGAGACAAAAGAAAATAATAAGAATTCCTCTTACCTGAATTTACATTTTAAACATCGCACCTTGCATACCTTTAATTACCAGGTAATTACTAAATCACTAAGCATCACTGAACATCACCGTAAAGATTTACTAAATGTCCCAATCTGACCACACTAGAAAGAACAATAGAACAGAATGATGGCTTGTGTGACAGATAGTTTTAAAAGTTGATCGACAACACGCGGGTAGGAGATTTTCTAGCGACACGAAGCAAGATCGATATGAAAAAAATCGATGACCGTATATCATCTTTCACATTATTACCTGTATCATTGAATTAAATGGAATTGTCGACTCGAGCAAGACTGGCGTAGAAATACCGTTATTTATTGGAATCGGATTTGTGGCTTTCATTATATAAATGGTGTATTACACCCGAGTTTCTTTTTGTAGTTGTAGACGGACAGCACCATGTAGTTTGCAATGTGCAACAACTATTTTTTAAAAGATTTACGTGGGGACAAAACGCCATTCAGTGTCTATGAAATAATAGGACACAAATCATTCCCCTCCCTGAATTCCATTGCCCACATTGTTTAATCTAATTGAGGGTACTGGAAAAATTACAAGGGCAGATAGAGTCATCAACCTTTCTTTGATTGTACATTTCGTTTCAGATACAGATTCAGAAAAACACCTCATTGCTAACTAGGAAAAACGAAGTAAAACTTAATTTGCATGGTTTATAATAAGTCATATGAAAGCCTTAAAGACCAAGTTTCGATATTTTCGGGAGTTGATTTGGATCTTGAATATATTATGTAAATAGTCTTAAATGTACTGATAATGTATGCAAATTAAAGAATTTTTTATCAATATACCCCAAGAAACAAATTTCTATTCTATAAACATGTATGTTTTTTGATACATAGCAATGAAAAGTCGCCATTTTAACTTTCGAAAGCAGATAACTCTGGACACATTCACATTCTGCGTTTGGCTTAAAATGCTACGGTGAATTGTGTACATTATTACCGATTAACTTAGCAAACAAATTCGTGTTTCTAAGACTAAGGTACGATTGTTCAAACGAATGGTTAAACTGTCCCTTTAATAATTTAATCTAAGCAATAATCAAGGTTTTCAACCACTTAAAATATAATGATATTTACACTCGATACTAGGATGACGCCAAGCGTTACCGATTCTTTTGAATGACTTGAAATTAAAACCATCATCAAACAAAACCTTGCTCATTTCCTCTTTTCGTATATTAATTAATTTTTTTGACGGCGGGCTTATTACTGTTTTTTAATTAAATATTGTTAGTTTATATGAGTGTATTAGATACACTTCTTAAGGTGGTTATAAACATGTTTTGAAAACATTTCTATTATGTGTATCGGTGAACTTGATATCGCTTAGCATCATTCTGATTTTTCAGACCATCCAAAAGTCTCTGTCGCTTTATTGGTCCATTCTTATTTTCATATCATTCCTGTAATTACAGAAATACTCAACCATTCCCATTTGTTCCAGACGTCTGTGGTTCCAGACTTTTGTAGTCAAGAATGAAGTTCGTTATGGTAATGGATTAATATGAGCTTCGACTTGTTTTCATACATAAGTATGTATGTTACAATTTGCAAATATTGAATAAATATTGTTTTAAAAAGTTCGTTATAGATTGTCATTGTCAAGATGAGTTGAACCAAAACATCTTCTGCACAATGACAATTTCACATTTAACATAGTATTCATTTAAAGGGATTGTCGAGAGGTTTTCTAAATTGTGTATGAGTATAGAAGACACTCGTGGAATCCATTTGCATCATTCTAATTTTCAACTAGACGTATCGTAAAATATGCATGTAGATTGAAGGCCTACCACACGATTATTTTGGTTGGAATTGCAGAAAATACAGGATGTCAGATTGGAATTAGGGATAGTGCAAGATGATGATATCAGTGACCCTGTTACACTTACACTATCTTTACCATCCCTTCAACAACTGATGCAGTCACATGAAATACTGTATGAAGCTAATAAGACAATTGCGCAATATTGATTAAGAGGGCTAACATTAAAGTTTATGAATATTTTATTCAGCTTTGCAGGGGACTGTCCCAGCGTGAATTTCATTTCTTTGACAAATTTTACCCAAGCTGAACTGTGTTTTTAATATGTCCCAGTGTACGTGATTAGCTGAATGACTTCATTTTAATAATTCAAGAATTGTGGAAATGACACCGTAAAATGCATTATGATATATATTAGATAATATCGCACAAACATAATTATGATATACACAACATTTTCACACGACTCTATTGAAAAACTTGCTGAAGTGGAAGCTAGTTTCTTTACTTAAAGTAGCAGTTCGAGAAAGATGTATTTTTTTTAAACATCGAGTAAATTTCACGGATAGATCTGATGCCGGTACTGTTAAGTTTTTGAACTTATTATCAGTGGCAGAGAGATGTTGTTTCTTTAATACTTAAATAAGCAGTCCCAGATAGATGTTCTGATAAATTCTCGTATCTGACCTATTACGAACAAGTTTCTTAATTTAAAGTATCTATCCCAGATAGATGTTGTGTTTCTTGAAAACTTAAAGAAACAATCCCACGTTAACAGTATGTTTCTTTTATTAATATAATCATTATCTTGGCATTTGCCGGGAATCCCTGACCTTTAGTTTAGCGAGCAAGTGCCTAACTTACTGGGCCGCCATAGCTTCTGGAATATAGTTCAATGACCTACATATTTGATGAAAAAGAATGTCATACCAAGCAATTCATCCTCGTCATTAATGGAAGTAAGGAACGTCATTGTGGAATCAAAAGTATGTATATTATCTAAATCAATCAAAACATTTCGATCTCATTGATTTAAATTGATTGAACATTAATCCTATTTAAGAGAGATAATAACGTAAAAACCTATTAGATTCTCGGAAATTGTCACTTAGTTTTTTTTAGTATTTTTAGTTACTACAATAGTACTACATGGTATACTTTCGGATGGTAGAGTCATTAATCAAGATAATAATTTTAACTCTAATAACTCAATGCTCCATAATTTTGTAGATATTGTAAGGATTATTGCACATCTACGTGGATGTGATGATAAGCTAGTATTTCAAGATATGGTACTTTTGTTTTAATTGTATGAGAACCCTGTGCTGATATCATTTCTGAAAAATGATTTGGATATCTGTGTGCTCTATCAACAGGGAACCCAAATATATCAACACTTTTTACCTTTGAAACATAGCTTATAACACCATAATAATTGAATTTTCCAAATAATTTAAATTGAATCTACAGTTTCGATTGTAACTATTTGATGAAGATTGCTATTGTTCAATGAATTTGGTTCAATAGTGAGAGTTAAAACGCGGATATTAGTGAATTAGTACGGACTATATTTAGAAATAGTTCGTAATGATTTCAGTCTTATTTTAGTCTTGTTTTATTAGTAACCTAATGGGGCTGTGGTATTAGATTGAATCTCAGTGGACTGGATCGTTATTTATTATCTTTCTTTAGTGTCATAGTAATTAATTAAAGTAGTAGAAATATTAAAATTATCTTATAGAGGCTGGAAGAGAAGGCAGGGGCAGGGAAGCTCGGGTTTAAACAGGAGGGTGGCGGTTGGTCTGGCCTGGATCGGAAGGGGGTTGACATCAAGACAATTTCTGGACTTGCTCGTTATTTATTAGCATTCTGTAGTATCATCGTAATCAAAGAAAGAAATTACATTATGGTGGGGTGGAACTTATTCTGGACCTTGGTAGTTATTTTTCCTCATTCTTAAGTATCATCGTAACTAATAGAGGTACTAAAATTACATTATAATAGTTGTGACGGTAACATATTTGTAGTCTGAGATAAAACTAGAGTTATCTCCATCTACCTGACATCATTCTCCGCCATTTTGACTGTATGGACTCAGTCCACCAATTCATTTGCCATCTGTTTCAATGTTAAATCACGATATTCAATATGTCACATGAAAGCCTGGCCAATACTTGGTCTCTGTACAAAATTTCAATTCAGTATGACCAAGAAAATTTTGAACTAAACAAAATGAAAGTTAACCACTACGGTACATTTTATCAACATCCGCTTGACTGTCACTTCACACAAAACCACCAATTTTAGAAATAACCTTCCGCCAATTAAATTTCTCATTATCTCAGAAATTCTGAAAGAAAATGCAATTTCAGACATCAAATTCCAAATCTAGAATTAGTCGAAAATAGACATGCAAAAACACCAAAAGGAAGGGAGAAAGAGGGTTTTTAAAAATAGCTCGGACTAAATATACAATCATTAGCATAAAATGTTTTTGTGGTCTGAGTCCATATATTGTCTTATTCTATAACGTTTACTTTGAACAACTATCGTATTGTTATTACATGGCTACAATTGTGGGGTGGGAGTTTTGGGCTGGTGACATCAGGTGGACGGGAGGTTAGTTGTACTAGACAAAATCTTCATTAATATTTATCATTTTCAGAAGTAATAAATAGAAAAGTCCAATAGTGGCATCGATGTCTAGATTATGGTATTTCTTAACTGAAAGTTTTTTCCAAGCGTGCGCAGTGGTACGGGAGTACATATTATAATTCATCAAGAGGTGATGTCGAGAGATTTATCAAAGCACGAAACAGCCCTACTTGTTGCGCTTTGATTGGTTAAAATCAACGTCACTAGAACTCCATGTTGGTATAGAACTTGTTAGACGACAAAAGAGACGAAAATTATCAAGAGGACAACAATATTGTAATCATATTTTGATAAGATTGTACTGAAAACTACATAATTATCCTTGTAATATCGATATTTCTTTATCCTTGTAAAATAAACAAGTTGTTTCTTTCTTTTTGTAGTATAAGGCCCATCAAATAATAAAAAGAAATAAAAATAAAGTACCTGATACATTCTTTGAACCCCTTTAAGTTTTTATCCGTGTAAACAGTTTTTCTTACTTTGTAGGACAGTAGAGCGACATGTAGAGACTATATGCAATACAGTAAAGACATAGATGTAACATCTATCTCAATGGGCCTTCTGAAATAAAATAGAACGAATGGCTGTGGGGTATTTGATTAAGATATTAATTTAGAATGTTGAGAGACTAATAACAAGTTATCCTTCAGTCATTCCATTAAAAATCTGTTATAATCTTTCTATTCATATACATTTATAGTCTTAAATACCCGGCCAACACTGAGTATTTTAGTAATATGCGTCTTGCTGAAAACACAAACAAAGTGTGTCCTTGGTTCGTTTATAGAAAGTGCCAAAATGTGATATAAAACGAATCGAAAGTATTTCCGCGTTCGGGATTGAACCCTGGACCAACAGGCAATTTTTAAAGGATTGATCCTTTTCATTCATTCCCGTACAATTTTTTTTTAAAGAAAACATAGTCTACAGCTAATAATTGAATATTAAGATTATACAAAACTTATTTTCAAATTCATCTCGTAAGAGTCAGTGTCCAGCCTGTTAAGCCACTGCGTCTCCAGGCGACTAAATAAATAATATATATGGCGTATGCTTCGGCGTATAGAAAAAAATATCCATATCGCAAGACGTTAACCAAGGAGTGATTTACTTCTTTATTCCATGTCTTCTTTCTTGTTTGGGTTCTTGATTCGTCTCCTGTGAGGTTGTGTTTCTTATGGAGAGTTATATGCTCTTCTGGTTTCACCTGTACTGTCTTCTCCGGTGATTATAATTTATATGAATAATATAGATATAATATATAATAAATATAAAATAAGTACTTAGGAGTCAATAGCGTTATAACAGATACCTCAAATATTTGGGTTCTGATTACTATTCTCTGACAGATAAATCAAAGGCGATGTGGAATCGGGGTTTTCGAAATTAAGAGTATGTCGTGCCCATCTGGAAGTGATATCCGTCTTATTCTGCGGCGTATTTAGGGCCATATAGACAAGTCAATCACGTTCGTACGTATCCGCATCTATTCCTCAACTAGTCGCTCTCTCTAGTGTCTATTCTCGGACAGTTATTAAACGTACAACCTTTTAAGCGTATATATAGAACAAAAAAAAATGATCAGAACGAGTTTGGAAGAATGGAGAAGATCGAGTAACTCACGCCACACCACCCGGGGCCGAGTTTCACCGCCATGTCATTAGACCCGACAAGATCTCGGGATTTATTAACAACCAAACCAACAGCACAGAATGATCTAATTGGAACAAATCCATCTACCAACAACTACCTAGTTTGCAATCCCTGGAAGTAAACGTTAGTTTGTTACCTACCAACAACTACCTAGTTTGCGATATCAGCATTTGCTGGAAGTTAACATTAACTTGACATCCACCAACAACTACCTAGTTTGTGATATCAGCATCCTCTGGAAGCGAACGTTAATTTGTCACCTACCAACAGCTACCTAGTTTGCGATATCAGCATTTGCTGGATGCTAACATTAACTTGTTATCTACCAACCAACCAACTTTCAGTGTATATCATATCCCGTTAATTAACGGGCTTCAGCCAGGTTAGCTGAATTTGGCCTGACTTAAAAGACTATAGAAGAATCAGAACATGCCATCGGCCATTGGAAATTAATATCACTTTCATACATAATGTAATGAAATTGACACAACATGGCGACTCGATGTATTCATCGAAGAAGATGGATGTCGAATGTATCCATTACATGACAATTTTTTAATTAATACATTTATCATCAACATGTGTTTCCATGGAAACTTAATAAACAAACAGAGATGATGTATAGCATGTGAATATTTACTGTCTTCGTTCTATTGTCGGTAAATAACACGGATAAACAGTTGGTCTTGATAGTCTGTAGTCCTCTCATAGACTGAATATTTATTTTTATTAAACCGTTTCTTGAATCGGACTTATAATGAAATAACGAGACAGAAAACCGTTACTGTACTAAGAGAATAATAAAATAGGTCACTTAAGGCCTGTGTCCACATTCGCGTTTTCAGGAGCGTTTTCACGCCGCGTAATACGCGTCGAGAAACCCCAAAGAGTATTTCAATAGTGACTTGTCCACATAGGCGTAATCGAAAAAACGCCACGCTTTGCCAACGCGGCGTAAAACGCCCATAACTTCCGAAGGGGTTTTGAGCGTTTTACGCCTGACGTGAGTCAATAGCTGCAAGTGAATAAAATTTCACTCAAAATGTCACGTGAGCATATTTAGCAGCAGACTACAATTACATCAGTCACAATAGGCAAGGGAGATAAGGATATAGTACGACTTATCGAAGAAATAGAAAAAAAAAAAACAACCTATTTACAACAAGCAAGTGCTAGTATTCCCCAATTCAAGCTCGCTCTTGCAGTAATTCGTGAACCCAGTATTCATGTGTTCTTTTCTTGTTTTTTCGCCGTTTATTATAGATATACAGTGCTATGACTTCAATGTTACTGTCCTATTCATTCGCCATTTCGTCTTCCTCTCTAGCATTTACGCCCCAAATTACGCCTCCGAGAACGCTAATGTGGACATAGTACAACGCAGCGTATTACGCTCATTTCATGCGTTTTCCGACGCGTATTACGCGGCGTGAAAACGCTCCTGAAAACGCGAATGTGGACACAGTCCTTAAAAGTGATACTGCGTCTTAGGATAGACTAACATTTAAGTTCTCAAGAATGGCCAATATGAGTATATTATATTCATCAGTAAACTTACCTGGTGTCATTAAGTAACAGAATCCCTGTAAAATCTTAAAAACTCACGAAACTAATAAATTATTGAAAACGCTTTAACAATTCATTACACATTTTTCATAATCAATTGTATGTTTATAAAAAATTATAAATATTTATCTGATTATATAAAGATTATGTCCTGATTTATGTTCTTTTTAAGACTCTGTATTCCTTCAAAGAAAGAATAATTGGGATTTTAGGTTGTAACGTTGCGGTTAAGCAATGCTACGAAAGCACAGGCACAGGCATGGAGGCATTACCTCCAGTGATAGGAGTATCGTATGTGCGGTTGTGCAAAAAAAAATTTGGAATGAAATGTTCAAGTAATCATCTATAATCTTTATAATCTGAAATGTAAAAAAATACTACTGGTTCCCACAGGAACATTAATATCAATGGAAATTATAATAAATGTTTTTTACTTGTGAAACTGAAAAGTTTAATGGAAAAAGGGGAGAAAAGGACATAGCCTTAAAGCATGTTGAAGATAATGACGAGGAAAGGCACTCTATAGATAGTGGTTACATCAGAAATAAGGAGAAAAGAAATAAATCTAAGGAAGGGGAGGTAATCTACCACGAACTAAGATATTATTTAAATTTTTATTTCGGGTATAGGCGACAACTAAATCGTTTGTAAAAACTGCTGGGAATTTTGGGCTAGACTTGTATTAATCTTGTGATGATGAACAAATTGCTGATAAACTATCACATTATTTAATCTCATCAATATATGAAAGCCTATGATGTTTATACAACAGATAATGAAAATTTAATCGCTTAATTGATTATTTAATTTACAAGAGTTCCCTATAGTCGTAAACTATATTGAAAAGTCGAAGGTCGCTGTCATATATTGAAGGTGATTGTTTAATAAAGGCCAAATTCCACTTGTGCGATTAAAGTGAAAATTAATCGCAAGTCACTTGTCGCATGGTGTAAAGTATACGATTAAAAATAATCGTTAGAATGGAAACTAAATAATTAAACATTCTGTGCGATCACATGCGATTAATAGGAAAAAAGCATGCGACAAGTGTACATTTTTTGGTGAGACCATGAGACCAACGTATTTGATATTTAATCGCATACACCCTGCGATAACCATATTAATCGCTTACTTTCTTGTCTGTACCGTGCTGCCATTTTTCTTTTTCATTGTAAATATTTGTATCACGTGTTGCGATTCTTTCTTTAGTCGCACAAGTGGACACATTCGATTAATTCTTGTAGGAAAGTATGCGACTACCTGCGATTTAATTTTTCTGGCGATAAAACCATGCGATTAATTTTTTGTGGTCGTAAATACTTTATGTGGAATGCGGAATTTGGTCTTATGGGATATCACCTGAGCAGTACTCGCTGTACAGTGTATAAAATCCGACATCTGAGTAATCCGACAAGGTAGAAAGCAAATATTTGGCGGTGGTATTGAATTCGATATACAGGCGTATTTATTCTGATAAAAAACGTAATTACAGAAACTCAAGATATTGAAGAAAACAAAATTCATGAGCAGTATTCGCTGTATATGAAAAGCAATCATTTAATAAATAGCTTGTGGCATTTCGATCAAGTTTCAGATAAACACGAGCTTCTCCGGTGTCATTATGGATTCGGACCTCTAATTCATTTGCCATCTCTTTCCATGTTAAATCACAATATTATTTAACCTTCTATAATTTTTTTCCAATATATCACATGAAAGCCTGGCCTGGTTTCTGTACAAAAAGTCAACATGAATATGAAAATTTTGAACTTCAAATTTCAGACATCAAATTCGAAATCTAGACCAAAAATTAGTCAAAACTGGGCATGCAAAAACCCTAAATGGAAGGGAGAGAGAGGATTTCTAAAAAATAGCGCGGACTAAATTCGTATACAATCATTAGCATAAAATGTTATACAGGAATGAATCCATATAAGTAATTATTCGAAGCTTATACTCAGAAAGATTTTGTGACAGAAGAATTTGTCGTAGTCTTTATAAAATAATTGCCATTGCACACCTGTTGTTACTTCCCTTGTTGTAACTTTCTATTCGGTCACATTTAAAGTTTTGAAACCTTATGAATATTGGTAAGATTCCAGAGGCCAAACCAGCTTTTAAACACCCATATATGTGTACAAGCGGTCATTGACAAGTGCAAAAAAAGTAAATGACCTTTCATTTGTCCATTCATAACTCTCTGACCTTCATTAGTGGTAGTTAACGTACAGGTGACATTAGAAAGTATTTTGGTTTAGTCTAGTCTCCATTGATAATTGCATTTGACTAAATCGCAAAGAATTTCCATTTACATTACCATTTTAAAGTAGAAACGCATTAACAAAAACTGTAGAGATAGATGGACTCAAACGACTAACCGGAAGTAGAATATGGCGCGAAAACTGGACATTACTGTTAATAAATTCGATAATTTCATTACTCTGAACGACTTTTTTAGTATTTCCCATGCCCATCTTATGCTGTCCAAAGTGTTTTGGATACATACCTTCATTCAGTGTTTTATTGTTTACCACTTGACCACCTGAAATGTCAAAAAACATATTCAAAGATCAAAGAGGACTTATTTGGTCACAACATTATAAGTCATAATACAGTTTTTCAAACACATTATTTTCTTTTTTTGTTTATTGCCGAGAAATACCTAAAATATATATATCTCCCCACAACCTACCAAAAATGTTAATTGTTTACGATTGAAGGGGGTACTGTTAAAAAGTAACATTCGGCGGCGGTGTTTAGTGTCGAAATGAATCGTTCTAGGTATACCGTGTTTGGTTGCGGATTGATTTTCTTTCTATTATCAGGTAAGCAGGGTTACATATAGTACCATAGCCATTATTATGTAAACTGTTGAAACGTTGTATACAATACATTTCTGTGGTCTGGGACTGTTCAACCACATCAAATTTATAGAGGGATCGGAATAAATGTTTGGTCTCATTTATTTTTCAATTATTGGTGAATAACTCTGTCAAAAATAGCACATGGTCGATTATGGACGTAACCTTCGCGATTAAAGGGACATGTTCGCCCACCGTTTGCCAAATTGTACCTTAAAAATGCGAATTTTTAAGCCAAGTTAATCAGTAATATTGTTCACACGTCACCTTCGAAACATCAGTCAGATCATCTTTGTCAAGAATAATTAGCGATTTTAGAGTTAAAATAAGGACTCGTCTTTTATTAATACTAGACCATTTATTCAGACATAATATATGAAAAAAAAACTGAAATTTCTAATTTGAATCACATTTTGTAATTATTCGATCAGCTCTTGTAGTTTTGAAGACTATTTACATAATCAAGAAACCCCAAATATGACGAATCATGGCCTCAAAGGTTAACCTTTAGAAAATTGTTGTCAATCTTGTGACAAGACTTTATCTGTGGGATACATATTCTGAGCGACCTGTGAGTCAAGGTAGTGCTTGTGACTGAGTAGAATAGACCATATAGTAAATTGTCCTTTGACGCTGTAACATTATATTTCAGGTTGCTCTGATGGTGCCGTAATACTAGACATTGCCAGATCAAAACAACTGGCAAAGGAAACAGATTTTAATCGTGATGCCTTTCTACAAGGATTGAGATGGCTAAACCAAGAACCTCCTTCACCGGAAGCATTGGTAGCACCACCTAACGACGAAGACTGGGCTCTTCCACAGACCTGGTCTCTTTCACAATCATCTTCCAATCAGGACTCTTACCAGGGATCTTCAAATCCATCCCAACAAGGTTCAACTGGTGAAGATTGGCAACAATCTGGTTTGACACTTGGACAAGATCCACAACAAGTGTGGTCACAAACCGGAAACGAGGAAAAACAATTAGCTTGGCCATTTAGTCAAATTCAAGCGAGACCACAATCTAGTCAAGGGCAACAAGCACAGCAATCAACATGGTCACAGTCTGGCCAAAGTCAAGGTTGGCCACAATCTGGTAATGGGCAACAACAAACATTGCCACAGCAAGGTCAACAGTGGTCTCAATATAATCAAGGTCAGCAAGGTCAAGGGCAACAGTGGCCACCGTCGGCTCAAGGACAACAGAGTCAAGGTTGGCCTCAATCTAGTCAAGGTCAAGGGCAACGGTGGCCACAGTCTGGTCGAGGACAAGGGAGTCAAGGATGGCCCCAATCTAATCAAGTACAGCAAGGTCAAGGGCAACAGTCGACACAATCCGGACAAGGGCAGCAAGGTCAAGGACAACGGTGGTCACAGTCGGGCCAAGGACAACAAGGTCAGGGGCAACGGTGGCCACAATCTGGACAAGTCCAACAAGGTCAACGAAGGCCACAGCCTGGGCAGGGGCAAGGGCAACAGTGGCCACAGTCGGGTAAAAGACAACAAGGTCAGGGGAAACAGTGGCCGCAGTCGGGCAAAGGCCAACAAGGACAGTGGCAACAGTGGCCACCTTCGGGTCAAGGACAACAAGGTCAGGGGCAACAGGGGCAACAGTCAGGCAAAGGTCAACGGTGGCCACAATCCGGACAGGGACAACCAAGTCAGGGGCAACAGTGGCCACAGTCGGGACAAGGACAACAAGGTCAGGGGCAACAATTCGGTAACGTAGTGCAGAGTCAAATGCAAGGTACAGGAGCATGGAAAAGTACAATGTCAAGTGGAAAATTGTCAGACAAGATGAAACAGTCTCGTCCTCAAATGACTGAAACTGCGTCTGCGATGTGTGAAGACGACAACGACGAAAATTGGAGTGCCAGCTGGGAAGTCCAAGAGATGCAAGAACAGAATTCAGAAATGCAACAAGAGCACGAGATGGGTGATGAGGAAATGGAAATGCAGGAAATGGGAGGCGGAGAAGAAGAGGAGGAGGAGGAAGAAGAAGAAGAACAAGAAGAAGAGGAGGAAGAAGAAGAGGAAGAGGAGGAGGAAGTAGAAGAGGAGGCAGATGAAGAAGAAGAAGAGGAGGAAGTAGAAGAGGAAGAGGAAGAGGAAGAAGAAGAAGAGGAGGAGGAGGTGGAGGAAGAGGAAGTAGAAGAGGAGGAGGAAGAAGAGGAGGAAATGGAGGAAGAACAAGAGGAAGAAGAAGGAGAGGAAGAAGAGGAAGAAGAGGAGGGGGAAGACATGATGGAAGAGGAACATCGTTGACAAAGAAAATAAAATAGAAATGGAGAATGTCATTTTGATGTTGGCAGATTATGATAATATCCCTACATTGTAAAACTTTGAGTCTCCCACAACCAGCAGATAAACATTGCATTTTTAGTATATTCTATACATTTGATACTGTAAATATAAATGAATAAATATATATGAGCACTTATACGACATAGCAGTTCATTGAAGGATAAGTTGTGCTTATTTTCAGGCATCATGACTGATGGTTGTGTATGAGTTCTAAAGCATGCAGATTGAAAGAAGTAAAGAAGTCCGAAAGGCAATAAATAAGGGGATCTTCACTGTCGTATCATAATGGACTTAATGTCAGCATGAACAATTATTTTTAATGAATACTTTCGATCATCCTTATCGCTTATCTCAGTGAGTAATTCCTTTTCCCAATGATGTTACTGAAATCTTGGCACAACTTTTTCTTTCCAAACAGGATATTGACTGTTCAAGCAATGTCGAGATCATTATATCAATTACCCGTGTATTCAAAAGGTGTGTATGTATACTATAAGTATCATCTTGTGTTATATATGTGCTCCTCGTTTCAAAATGTCGTTCAAATCTTATACAATGATATCAAGTTTTATCTCCCATTACCAGCGTCCAGCGATGTTTGTAAAATATAAGTTTTCTGCCTAGCTCCTCCTACTTGCCCTTTTATAAATTTAGAAAGATTATCATGTACATATCGTGAGCAGAAGGGGATCAAAAGACAATCGATTATCCAGTATGTACCCACTTGACATCCAATAGAACATAGGTATACATGACACTTGATTGCCACCTATCAATCAAGCCTTAACGACATTTGATTGATGTGTACATGTAAGGGTTCAACTATTGTCCGTGTACAATACAATAAAACATTTAGTACATTACTATAAAAAATGTTATAGTATATGAATCACGCCACGTATAGCTCGTATTGGAAAATTCTGAAGGCTGTAGGTAATAAAACACAAGGGTTTGGATAATTCCCCAAAACCCTATCGAATCAGCCTCTAGTAAAATAAACTAACAGTTAAAGGCAATTCGCCTCATCTTTAGGGAATTTCATCGCTTCAACATTAGCTGAAATAAATGAGTCCCCCCCCCCTTATTTTTTAAAATAAACTGTAAGTCAATGTAATGCCTGTTAAAGGGGCACAATCTTGATTTTTAGTGGTCGTTTTGGGCCTTTGTTACATTTAAACAGTCCTCAGAAATACTCAAGCTTTAGGAAAATCGCAAAAATACCTCGGAATATACCTCAAAAATTTCACTTTTTATTTTTTTCCGTGCTGTACGCGGCTGGTCTTCAGTCAGTCTGAAAATTGTGTGTCCTGTTGACAAAATCTACAATTGTTATTACATGTACTTTCTTTTGTTTTATCAGTGTGGGCCTGCGCAGTAGTCTATTTATAACTCTTTGATTTTCCAATATGGCGGGACGTTCATAATATCTTAAGACATTATGATTTTCAAACACGGATAAATATGTATACCCATGGATTTGAAGGCTCAAATTTCAAAGGTAAGCTCTGTAGACTATTTCTGATTAGCTAAACAAAAGATTTCATGTGTTTGAGGCTGTCGGATTATTGTCCGAAACAAATCAAGACTGTGCCCCTTTAATAGAGAGTTAAAGATTCTTCTGTGGGCGGGTTTCCATGGGCTTGGTTCAACTAGTTCATTTGGTTATTTGACTTTTTTGATAGTTCAGTGTATCCTCTGTAAAACAAGAGGCCCAGTGGCGTTTTTATAAATCTTAAAGTGAGAATGTTTATAAACAATTTGATGTGCCATGACTCGTCTTGCTCCTCCTTTATTAGAAATGCCAATATGGAGACCGGATCCGTTTCCACATTAAGTAGAATATATTACCAATTAAATAGTCCAAACCCTAATAATAGTATTAACAACTTTTATTTCAATAACAAATTCACTGACAAATTTACATCTATATACAAAGCGAGTCTCATAAAAAGACTCTTGACGGCCCAGGGTCACAAACCTAATTTCATATTTGGCTCAGATTTTACTCAAATTTGAAGCAACTATTACAGATGAATAACTGATTGTATCCAATACAAAAATATATCAATCTATTTCTTAAAGTACAATGTTCTTTACTTATCAAATTATCTCAAAATTTTACATTTTCCTGATGAGAGGGACATTATGGCCCTGTAGTGTGATCGTGGACTGGATGGTTTGTTTTAAACTTTTAACAGTCGATCGTAGACGTCCGTACTAATACTTTTACGTCAAATAAAAAGGTCTATACAATAACTTTGTTGTTGTAAGAGACTTTGATGCCGAGATTTTTCCTGAAAAATAAATTATAAATAAAGGTGAACAGTCAAAGATCTTACAATCTGACTAATTTTACTATACCAATAAACAAAATTGACTGTGTGGACTCTCAGCAAGGAATTCCATGTTGGCAAATCGAATTACAGAGTAGCATCAAGGACCGAGGAGCCTGCAGAAGGAGATAAACAACCACTTGTTTTCAAGTTAAACATCCGTGGTCTTTGATATAGACCTTTTTTGATCTTTCCGTTCTAATTAATAGGTAGGTCCGACTGGAATAATGAATGACTAATATAAAGTCACCAGACTTCCACTATCCAACCGATTAAGACAAAACCCCACTTCTTTTGTTTGACGTAACTAAGCAACTAAATCATAATTTCAACGCTTAAACCGAATGTGCTCCGGCCTGTCGTCAAAGTAAATTGAGTATTTGAGAAAGAAACTTACCCATCACCCTCAGTGTTTCCTGTTATAGAGATTACACTGAAATAAAGAAATTATTATTGAAATTAATATGAATTCATGTAGTAACTCATATCCGTGAACCTGTCGTTCTTGGGTTCGTACTATTATCGGGTCATTTCGTAATAATATGAGTGTGGTTTTCCTTTATTCGGCCTAGGAAGAAATTGCGTTAAACTCAATATTTTCATTTCGATTTCACACTCTGTACCATCGCATCGTACTATCTAGCCCAAAGCTCTATGGAGCACATTTACATGTCTCAAAGAAGAGTGACTTACACTTGACATCCCTCGGATGTAGTTACTGTGACCTTTGAACCGGAAATTCTTATTGGAACTGCAGGACAGGAACCTGAAAATCAGAATAAAAGGATTTAAACTATTTTATAAATATCGGACCGGCTCTTCCAATCTTTCAATTAAGTATTTGTTCGGCCATCGACCTTTACATCTGGGATAATTAAACTCTCTTACACTTACCATAAAGAGCAGCGTTATTCTGGTATCGTAAACCACTTCCACGCCTTTCTGATGAGACACCAAACATATTATCCAGGAAGTCATCTTCACCTTCATCTTCTTCCGCTTCCGTTTCTGGAGCTTCATAGTCAATTTCTTCATACTCCATAAATTGCGGTACAGGTGGCTGCTTTCGATTCTCGCGGAAAGGATTACGTTGTGTGTTGGTGGATTCCAAAGATGCTGATGCGACATCTCCAGGATGGTATTGAGGTGATGCTAGGTCATCTTGGTGGTAGTACATACCCTGGTTGATCTGATTAATTCCTTTAATCGGGTCTGTGGGTTCATTTGGATGTTGGAATCGTGTCTTAATTCCGTTCTGAAGGCTGCTAATTGACATCATAGGTACGTCGTTTGCTGATGACTGGGACGCCTTTGCAATAGTCGATAATGCCATTTGTGGTCCTGATTTAGCACCAGCTGTTATTTTCGACGCTTTTCGTTTTGCTGCAAGAGCCATTAATCTCCTTATTCTTTGTAATCTCCTAATTTGCTTTGATCTATCACCCTTACTCTTATAGGACTTTACATATTTTCCTTTGCGCCCCATCTTTCGGTGCTTAATTTGCATCAAAGCATCGTAAGTCTGCATCAAAGCATTGGTGTTATGTTTCAACTGTGGGCCTTTGGGTTGCTTCGTCAGTAAATTTCTTCTCTTGGCATTTTTATTGTAAATGTCCAAGAGAGCTACGAGTCTGTCGTTGTAAATATGTTTTCTGGGTTGACCTCTAGCCTGTGTATTAAATAAATTCATGTGGTCTTCAGCATCGTCTTCGGCTTCTTCTCCACCAAAAGATGTTTGCTGAGTGTATCCATGAAAGCCATTGCTAAAGTGTTTCAGATTGTCCAGAGACTTTAGATAATTCTGATGCTTTGGGATCTTAAATGGGATATGTTTTGAAGCAGTAGTTTCTCCAAAATCATCAAAGACTTCGTCAGAATATCCGGAATAAGTTGGATCACCAGCTTCATTGGACTCCCCGAAATCATCGTATTTGTCGTCTGATGAAGCAAGAATATCTTCCAACTCCTGAAGATCGTTATCGTCCAATTGTTCAAGATCGGATTCACTTAACTCTTCAAGACCGTAATTTGCCTCTTCCGGTTCTGGAACTTCTGGCATTGATGTGTAGTCATCGCTGGGATGATCATCATAGGCTACGAAACCATTTTGACCGTTGGCCATTCCACCTCCATAGTCGTCATAGACATCGTCGTACATAACTGGTGAGGACAAGTTGTGCTTGTAGGTGTCATCAGGGATGGTCAATGCGTCGGTGAAATTTGGTTGAGTCTGAGGCAACACATCACTGGGAAAGTGCTGTACTATTGGCTCATTTGCAAATGTTCCGGAATTCAATCTATCAATGACAGGTTCTTGAATGATTGTGGAGCTGATAACGTCTGACGGGTGGTACTGGACGTCCGAAGACAACTGATAGATTTGATCATCTTTGGCGAGTGAAGACTCAGGTTGAGTGTAGGTCTCGAGATGTGGAATAGGGGTGTCTATTTGTGCCGATGGGTGATGCTGTAGCGCATTCACGTCCTGTAGAAGCGATGTCTCTTGGGTAGTTTGGATCGAAGGAAGTGTATCAGTTAGTATACCATCTTCCGAAAAGTAGACTTCGGATGCTGGGTTTTCTGCGATGGATGGCGTTGTCAGAGCTGCCTCTCCATCAACGTTCTGATTACCAGTTTCCGTAACAACAGCAGAGTTGGTTGTAACGTCAACGTTTGCGGCTGTATTTGGGTATACCGCTGTCGTTTGAACAAGGTCGGTAGCATCGGTAGACAAAGGAACTTGTGACGTTTCAGTACTTGTGATGCTCTTAGATAAGGTTAAATTAAACAATACAAAGCCTGGAAAGAGATTAAGATAAAGAGAGATGTAACATTTAATATACCAAACGATTAAGATATACAGATTTCTTATACCAAGGCCAAGATATTCGAGAGTAACCTCAGCGACATATTCATTATCATGACCTTGTCAACTGTCATAAGAGCTGGCTTATACAAATAAAACAAAAGACAATCATATTTATTGTCTCTCTGTAGGTCTTACTTTTCTTAGATATGCAAGAACAGTGTTCAACATTTTAAACGGTTAAATGAATCATTGTATGGTATCATCAATCAAGTCAATAATTCGAAATATCTACACTCGATAGTTCAGGACTTACTGATTTTCAGCTCACAAGGAAATGATCGATATTATCGCTTTGGAGAGTGATGGTCAAGTAGAGGTTGTTTTCTCTACTTTTGAGGCTTAACCCAAAATCAAATATACAACAGAAGTGTTTTGTAAGGTAGACGGCATTAAACAATCTTCAAATTCAGATTAAGCTCACATCCAGCTCTCCAAGTGGATGTTGCTAGTTAACTTAAGATATTGATGATATCCAAATTCATTATGGATTCTATCGATGTTATAAATGAACGATTGGACATGAAGTTCCTGTCAAGCCTGAATATGTTAAACGATAAACACAAAAGATACTTACAGCATATCAATATAGGCTTGATGTGTCCTTTCACTAAACATTTTAAAATCATAACGTCCGATATCAGCTTCAAAATTCTCAACCTGTCCCCTGCTCGTTTAGATGGATTATGGACAAAGCTCGATGGAGAGCCTTAAAACTCTATCAGAAACCTGATTTGCTTTCGTAAAGGGACAACGGCTGACATCATTGGCCTTTGAAATGGCTGTCATTTAGCAATCATTGTCCCTCGTCCATCATGACCCATCATCACCCATCATCAAGGATGACCTGACATGCAACTTCATGCGGACATTAATTTAAAGAGACAGATTCACGATTTTCGAGGTTGAATATATGTAAGTAATGTACAAAAGTATTGGACATGTACGCAAATTAATTCCCCTTTTTTATATAATAGATACTTTCTATTTCTATATATATCCTTTCTATATCTATATTTTGTCTCAAGAAATGACGTGTCGCCTTCAAACCTGGATATTTCTGGACATATATTGATTTGAATGTGAAATTTTGACGGTATGCTGTTAACCCTATTACTGATTAGTTAAAGAAATGCCGTTTCTGAGATTGGTCAAACGAACCTATTAATTTAAAAAGCGTTGTTATAAAGGGATTTCTAGCCCTTTAAAGTATTAGACCCATACATGCCTATCATTTGCATCATTCCAAATTTGGTCAACTTTTAATGGTTCATAAATTTATAGAAATACTTAAAAAATTAGTGGCTTTTGTAATAGTGACGTCATACACGTTTGGTTTGAATGGAATTACCAGAACAACAAACTGATTGAAAATTACAATGTTTGTAATCAATGCATTAAGTAGACCAAACTGGACCCCTTTTGTCTTCCCCTACTAGACAAGACTGTAAATTCAATAGCGGACGAATTTATCAGTGTCACCAATATACAAAAACGAAATTAAAAAATCCATTTACAGTCCCTTTAATAGTATATCGAGGGGGTGAAGGGTTGTACATAATATTTACATGCTTGTAAGTGCGTCATTAACATCATCTCATTTGTCTTTGACACCTAATGACGTATGTGTGCACATTATTCAAAATCCTTTAGACCATTGTCAGGTGGGTTAAGGAGGATAGATAAGGGATTCCGAATTTGGTATTGTACACACTAGTATATATGGAAGTCGTATATGTACTCTTTTAAGATGTTAAAGAGATTTTTTAACCTTTTGTTTCTGTAACGTAGACCCTGGTAACTTCTATTTTCACCATTCTTATTGTTTAGTCTTTATATGTGTATTAGGAACACTTATAGCTTCTATTTACATCATTCTGATTTCCTAACCTTTGTATGTGTATCAGAAACACTTATAGCTTCTATTTACACTGTTCTGATTGTCTAATCTGTATATGTATATTAGGGACACTTACTTATAGCTCCATTTACACCATTTCTGATTTGATTTTCAGTCCGGCGTCTACTGTATATTAGAAAACCTTGACCAATTTAAACATTATTATATAGTAAATTGGATTAGGCTTAAATGGTTGTTGCAATAGTGGCGTCATAATGTTTTTATGGAATTATTAATATTTCATCTGACGATCATTATGAGTGGTTCCAATAGGCAAAAACAAGAAAACGTTTATTAAATCCGCATGAGAAACTGTTCAGTTGACACAACGTTAATTTTTAGCCCCAGTGACATAATTAGATAATCATGACTATTTCTTTTTTTCGGAAATTAAATTTACACGAAAATATTTCATACCATTCATTCATCATCATTTATAATTTTTAATTTTACAAAAATAAAGATATTACACAAAAATATGCCACTTCAGCACAATTTATAGTCATTGTGGCCATGAAATATCGCTTAGAAAGATAATTTTCTCTTAATTTGGGTTAAAATGCACAATAATATCATTCATTTATAATAAAAAAAAAACTTCAAACAATTTGTTTGTTTCTAATGGGATTCAATTGGGAAAAAATGGATAACCATTGTTCATTGTGTAAAGTTTTTGGATTTTAGGTCAACGTTTGCTCTTGACACAGTTTCAGATAGTTTTGAAATTCGATTTCGTTAAAGAGGGGGCATACGGGCGTTTTTTCTTCTGGTCTCGACGAATTTTAATATTGCTCGAAAGTTGTTGGATTATTCGCCTAGCATTTCGTCGGCGATTAATTTGCATCTGGTATATTTTATAGAGCGATCAATACAGTTAAACCAATCATACGTTATGTTCAGATGGTAACAGAATAATCTTGAGGTAATCGATATATCGCGATACAACATGCGATACAACATGCGATAAAACATGCCACGATACGCGTATCGTATCGCGAGGTCGTGTATCAAAACTTGACGATATATTCTCTAAATAGTTGGTATTTGATTTTCTTGTTGAATGAAAGCTCATCCACCCATCATATATTACTTGCTGACTTCTCTGAAATCCAGTTTTCATAATTATTTGACATTTAATTTATTAAAACAGTCTATTATTATTTAGTTAACGGTTATTAGTGAATACCTCAGAAAACAAGCAATATATATTATTAATAATAATTTATTACCTCAAAATATAAATACTCAAATATTGAAACCTTGAGAATAAGTGTTACTTTTTATCTATTATCCCATATCGCGATACGTATCGTATCGTGACCCTTGTATCGCGATACGTATCGTATCGTGACCCTTATATCGTGATACGTATCGTATCGTGGCATGATTGGTAATACCCAGCACTAAATCATAAGGTCCTTTCTTCGGGGTCCGCCATTTTGTACTAATCACATATTAATTAAAATGTTAAAATTCGCTACATGAGGCCACCTTGTGCTTTTCACACTGTCCCTCATCAGGAAAATGGAATGTAAATCGGGCTCAGTTCCTGTATAGATGGGGTTGTTTAGAAAGGTTCATAAGAGGTCCGAAATTTAGCTCAACTTCAAGTCTGAGAAAGATTTTATTTTGTAAAAGGCATCTTAATGCGATTTAAGGGAGCCTTTCCGTCCATATTAATAGGGCCCTGGAGTCGCAACCTCCTCCTCTTTGAACATTTTCAAATTTACACCCCCAGGTTTACCACTACCTTGAACGAGTTTTTAAAATGTTTGTGGATTTAAATGTTTACGTTTCACCTATTGTTTATTGTATTATATAAATCAAACAATTAAAAATTAAAAATAGATTTTCCCAATGAATCAAAAGTGATATGTGGGTCTATTTTCTTAGCCAATCAAATCAATCAAATTAATTCATCGATCTTTCTTTGGTAAAATCATTCATCCAACGTCAACAGATGGTAATTTTTAAATGTTTTTGTCATTTCCGTAAATGATACATGTATACAAATAAAACTTCCTCCACAACGTGTACGTAATAAGTGTTACTAAAAATAGAATGCCAATTGACGTCTGGTTTATTAAATGTAGGCGCCAAAAGTGTGCACATTGTTGAGATATCTGTTACTAGCATTATGATATTGCAAATGCATGATAAGCATCATAAGTACAACTCTATTACTCTAACGTACATGTAACGTAACCGTACACGTTGTCTCCTTGACGTCCGTGATATTTTTTTATGATTGATACTTAATCAAATTGATGAATGGGAAAAAGGTGGGTAAGAGGATTGTTTTAAGACATAACAATGACAAGATGTTATATATGTATTGAATATATGATTATCAATTATTGGTTTGAATAGTTCTTATTGAAAACTTGGTAGTGGATTAGACGTTGTAAGGATTATTACACGATGGAATTCAAATTTTTATTGGTTCTCGTTTTATCTTGTAAGTTTATATTATTGGGGATTTTGAGATTAATGTTGAAATGGGATTTATCGCTTGTATGATAAAAAGCGTTATATTCTGCAATAAATCTCTAAAGAGATAACGCTATTATATTTGAATTTGATGTCTTTTTATACATTTTAGGAGTATCGTTCTCATTCCTTATGGCTTTTTAAAGATAAACATTATAATTTTTGTTATTTGTTGGTTACTTCTCTTGAAAACGCTACCTGTAAGTGTATGTGAAACGTTGAGTGTAATACATCCAAGAAATAGTATATCCATATAGTATTTTATGTTTTATAAACTTTATAGTTAAGTCTCAGGTGCGATGCCAGATTTGTATATAACAATTCCATTTTACAGTCAAATATTAAATTTCACTTGCGATTGGAATTCATTTCAGTTGCTCTCAATGGTTCATATTGGTTCAATGCAATCAATCAGATTTGAAAAAGAAATAGGTTCTGATGTTATGATAGGTTTCGGTCTGGAAAGGGATTTTGAAGAAGTTGTCTAAACGTTTGAAGTGTATGGGGCGCATTGATATCATTGATTTGCACCATTCCAACCAATGTCGGAATGAATATTGAGCAAGTTGTTGTCATCATCGTTTCCATCTAGATTTACATAGAAAAATTTGAAAATCTCTTTACCATCCCTTTAAAATATAATGATTTTTTCCATTGATTATCAGCAATTACCGAGGTAACACGATTTTCAGCAAAGCGACATGATATTTTAAGAAACCAAACAATGGTATAGTATGTATATATCTCCCGACATATATTCAGTAGAAATCCTTATTGATAACCTCGATAAAACTGTTTCAGATATGTTAACAACCAAAGCCTCACAAGATAATGAAATCGCGGCATCAGTAAAGCGAGCACTGATACTGGATATTCTGTACAACTTGAATATTCTTCACGATGTCCCGGTCAGAAAGTCAAAGTTTGTTGGTCGGAAGTTAAATGAGGCTAGAACAGATTTGGCCATACAACGTGCTATTTTAGACCAATCAAAACCAGGTAAGCTTGTTGCTCTTATTTATTAATTTGAGTTACCAAAGTCCAAGAGGGACCTGCCAATTAATGCAAATCGGAGGACTGGCCGTAGAGTACACCAAGACTCTAATATAATATGTTTGGTAATCTATTCACAGTAGGAAATCAAATATTTGTGTCATTGCCACTGTTTATAGATATGAATAATGAACACAGTTTTTATGGTATGCTACTCCTCAATTTAATACAATAAATACACAGCGTTTCAACAATTACACTGTCATCATCAGATGAACAGACGACAGAGTAATTGTTGAAACGTTGTGTATTATTGTATTAAATTGAGGAGGAGTATACCATAAAAACCGTGTTCATTATTCGTGTGCTTCTTACCCCTTAATGTCGCTTATAGATTGTTTATACATGTAGATAGATTGCACATGGAATAACATATTTATTCTCTAGCCCATTCAGGTCCTTTGTTTGAGGCAACTATAGAAGAAATGATAAAATGGTCTTTCAATATTGCCCAATACATGTGTACTTATCAGAAAAAATACCCATTTATATAGAGTTGTCTACCTTTGTATCTGTGGTGCATCTAAAATATAAAGTTAGTTAACGTATTTCTTCGTATGTTTTCAGTTCATAACGACGCCCCGAGGTTCGAGAAATTGGTAGCACCATCTCCATCACATAACCGAGCAAACAGACCGCCAGAAAATCTGTTGGATGAATTTAACTTGCCAAAGCAGAGAATCAAAGCACCATCTTTTCTTCAGCCCAAACGAAATGCCCCACTTGGAGTTGGCAATCCTAATCTATTTGTCACTCGACCAAATTCAGTATGGGCTTATATGAATTTGGATAATCCGAAATCCACACCTGAAATCCGAACAACAACAGCGCCGCCTGCGATTAGGACAATTAAAGTATCGATTAACTCCCCCTTTATAGTTGGGCAACCTAATGTCGATCCCGATGCTACTGATACGCATCAACCAAATAAGGGTAATTCAGATCCAACCGCTGTGGCTCCCGAAGAAATAAAAACAAAACCAACGACCAGATTTACTCCCACGACAGCCACGACATCATCACCAGAGAGCATGGATCCGTTAGGAAATCTATTTTACAATTTACTTCAGAATCACAATCAGACATTCAGTCTTGATAGCGACATAACTCCTCTAAATCCAATGACAGTAGATACAAGCTCAGCGCCTCTGGCGAATAATAATACAACGGACAATGCTCTAAGTGCGCCATTGAATGACCCGTTTGCCCATCTTATGTCAAACTTAGAGAAAATTCAAGAATCTTTTACAAATCCCATTTCCGACTCACCGAATTCTCCCAGTCCTGGAATTGCTTCCAGTGTAGTTGAACCTGTGGTGAATAGCACAGATCCAATGGCAAATCTCTTTGCCCACTTGCTAGATCAATCACCAACATCTTTTGGAGTAACCAATGTTGAGTCAGTTTCAGCGACTACCCCAAGTACATTACTGCCCAACATTACGCCACCTAAGGTTTCGCCGACAACTGACACTGCGTTTGGGAATCTAAGGGCTGGTACAGTTCCAATAGCAAGCTCAACCACCTCAAGTCCATTGGAGAGTATTTTCTCAACAGCAGCTTCCCAAGGTCCTACTCAAACAACCAGAGTCTATCTGGACACTATCTTAAATGCATTCAACCCACCACCTCCACTTATCACAGGAACAATAACACCACCAGCATCAAGTATTTACAATAACCATCAATCTGGTCAAACAAACTCAAATCAGATATCAGCTGATTCTAATATTGCTTTTCAGAATCTACCACCAACGCAAACCAATTTTCAAAATCGACCGCTAACGCAAACCAATTTTCAAAATATACCGCTAACGAAAACCAATTTTCAGAATCGACCGCTAACGCAAACAAATTTCCAAAATATACCGCTTACGCAAACCAATTTCCAAAATATACCGCTAACGCAAACCAATACCCAAAATCAGTCACCGAACTCCCAGCAATCGGGATCAACAACGGTGCATTCAACAAACAGTGATGCAGGTCAGATGCATCCGAATGGCGTACTGGCAAATCCACAAACCGTAATCCGCGCTTTGGAACCAGCTGTACCAGCAGTAAAACCAAACGTAGGCGCTGCACCACAGACTAATGTGACAAACGCACTAATACAAATGTTCACTGCATCACTACCAGAACAACCGTCTGAGGATAACGAGTTGAGTGATTTAGACAAATTATTAGCTCCACCGACAATATTTACTTTAGGATCGAACGATGCCATATCAACTCCAGTTGCCAACACCATTGGTTCGGGCTCTCAAATACCTAATCCTCCACCCACGACTCTATCTAAACCTGGAAACACGTCTGCAACTAACGAGCCAAAGCAAATTATAACAACGGTTACGTCAACAACTGATGGACCCACATCAATTGTAAACAAAATACCAGGTATCAACGTGTTCCCTCTGATATCAAGCACAATTCGACAAAATGCTGGCAACAACCAACCATCAGTTATTCAAAATAAACAAACTACACCTTCGACAATAAATCGAGGTCGTCGCCCAAACCCTTTCTTCAATGCGAGACCTGTTCCTGTTAACACTCAAGTTAGATATCCACCAACGCAAACTCCAAGCAAGCCTCCACAGACACGTCCAACATACATTTTCGATCCGGTCACTAGACGATATCGACTGTCTAATCAACCTCTCAATCCAACGAAGCCAGATCCAACGACATACCCACGGGCTCCCATTACTAACCAGAACGCCCAAGAACCACCGAGGCACCACCAAGGAAGCATAAACAATCGATACCCCCCAATTCCACGTGGCCAAAATCCAACTCAAAATCGATATCCGTATGTGAATAACCAGCAACAAGTGCCTGCCGGTTACAGACCTCCCGGTTTTTACTATCCTAACTATCCATATACAACAAGAACTGTCTATCCAAACCATAACACCCAGACAACAGAGGCACCAGAACCCGTGGAACCTCCAGAGGCCATAGAACCACCAGAGCCCGCAGAACCACAGGAGCCTGCAGAGCAAGAGGAACCAGTGATCCCGTATTGGAACTATGGCGCAGACAGTAGCAGTAGTAGTAGTGAGGGAGATTAACTTCAGACTTCCGGTGATATTCAAAGGGAGATAAGGAAGACTTCAGTATTCAAAAGCTGTAACGCCAGCCATGTTAAAATGACGAGGGTCTGAGTCAATTAAACTACATAATTGAAAAAAAGAGATATTCTTAAAGACATAACGCTACGGCTTTCTATTCTTATGGTAAATGTCAAACACCCAGACAGGAATTCTTTCAAATGTCAGTGCTATTTTGTTCTGGATACTTATTTAATGGATTCGAAATCTTATTCTTGGACCTTACCGCTTTAAATTTCACACCCCAAGCATATTTTCAATTTCTAGTGCTATTTTCATTTTTGGTTATCAAAGTCACGGTGCTGTATGTATAAAGTGATTTCTGAATCTTACCAGCTTAGGATCAATTTCAAAAGCCAGGCATCGTTTGGTGATTTGTATATTTATTTATTTGAAATTTTGCCAACAATAACAGAATTATCTGAGTTTTATTTTATTTCTTGAATATTTTTGTACAAATGTTAATAAATAATTGTATTTATTTTATGATGTTAGTTTTAATTTATGATTTAATTTGAAAAATATTTATTCATTAAGCTCTGTTTTATGTATTTAATTACTCTATACGAAAACTCTTACGTCAGTCCCGATTTTCTTCCTAATATCAAAGTCAACACACAGTGACACATATTTTCGTGACAAGCTAAGACGGTTAGTAGATGGCAAAAAAATAATAATAAATATTAACACTATTAAAGTCAAGTAAAACCTTATCTTGGACCATTCAAGATAGAATCCTTCAGTCAAGCTGCAGTCAATATCTAATCTTCACAATGTCATACTATTACGAACTGTGTCCAATACATCTTCGTGGAATCTCAAGCTATTACGAGCATCATACTTATAAATGTTCACAATGTCAAGCTATTATGAACTTCATACTTATACATCTTCACAATGTCAAGCTATTACAAACTTCATCTTATACATCTTCACAATGTCAAACTATTACAAACTTCATCGTATACATCTTCACAATGTCAAGCTATAACAAACTTCATACTTATACATCGTCACAATGTCAAGCTATTACAAACTTCATATTTATACATCTTTACAATGTCAAGCTGGTACAAACTTCATCTTATACATCTTCACAATGTCATGCTTTTACAAACTTCATCTTATACATCTTCACAATGTCAAGCTATTACGAACTTCATATTTATACATCGTCACAATGTCAAGCTATTACAAACTTCATCTTATACATCTTCACAATGTCATGCTATTACAAACTTCATCTTATACATCTTCACAATGTCAAACTATTACAAACTTCATCTTATACATCTCTACAATGTCAAGCTATAAAAAACTTCATACTTATACATCTTTACAATACCAAGCTATTACAAACATCTTATACATCTTCACAATGTCAAGCTATTACAAACTTCATCTTATACATCTTCACAATGTCAAACTATTACAAACTTCATCTTATACATCTTCACAATGTCAAGCTATAACAAACTTCATACTTATACATCGTCACAATGTCAAGCTATTACAAACTTCATACTTAAACATCGTCACAATGTCAATCTTTTACAAACTCCATACTTATACATCGTCACAATGTCAAGCTATTACAAACTCCATACTTAAACATCGTCACAATGTCAAGCTATTACAAACTCCATACTTAAACATCGTCACAATGTCAAGCTTTTACAAACTCCATACTCATACATCGTCACAATGTCAAGCTATTAAAAACTCCATACTTATACATCTTCACAATGTCAAGCTATTACAAGCTCCATACTTATACATCGTCACAATGTCAAGCTATTACAAATCCATACTTATACATCTTCACAATGTCAAGCTATTACAAACTCCATACTTATACATCGTCACAATGTCAAGCTATTACAAACTCCATACTTATACATCTTCACAATGTCAAGCTATTACAAACTCCATACTTATACATCGTCACAATGTCAAGCTATTACAAACTCCATACTTATACATCTTCACAATGTCAAGCTATTACAAGCTCCATACTTATACATCGTCACAATGTCAAGCTATTACAAACCCCATACTTATACATCGTCACAATGTCAAGCTATTACAAACTCCATACTTATACATCTTCACAATGTCAAGCTATTACAAACTCCATACTTATACATCGTCACAATGTCAAGCTATTACAAACTCCATAACTATACATCTTCACAATGTCAAGCTATTACAAACTCCATACCTATACATCTTCAAAATAACAAGCTGCGTCTAATAACTTCACTTCAACAGTCACTTATCTAGTATCATGAAATGCACAGTTTTTTTTTATTGGATTATACGGTAGCTACAACAACTAAGTTCGTTGCAACATGACATGGTGAAGTTGCTTCTATCTTTTTTCATTCATTCAATTGCCATCTCAAAGTTTTGTGGACATCCAGAAAGTAAAAATTGATTTTAAAAAACCTGGTCAAGGAAGTGAAGGAAGAGGGCCAAAGAGTTAATATAGTCCTAACTTTTTGATCTAAGTATGATATTCTCTCAATTGACACGGACCAGCTGCAATCTGAACAATCGTGTTTGTGATGGGTCTAAAATATAACCGTGTTGACGCCCAAGGTTACCTCGAGACACGTAACGCATTCTCGAACTGTGAAATAAATCATTGTTAATAATTGTAGCTTGTGTCACAGTGGGTCGTAAATCATGTCTTCCACAACTCCGTTTGCATCATGGCGTTTAAATCAACCATGCCTTGTATACTGCTGACACTTTACGACTATAAACCTCTACTTTCACTGACACTGGTACATATTTACACCATTTGGAGTCATAATTACAGCTTTTTATGTATATTACGTATAGGTACTATTAATAATGACGAACGTTTACAGGTTTTATTTCTCCAGGTGTTTCCGTTGTTGATGGAGACTTTCGTAAATAGGAAACAAAGTCCTGGAGTCTTCATCGAAATCTCAAAAGCGGTACTCCTTGAACGTAAAAAGATTCCATTTATAAGCCATATTTTGGACTCCATATGCTATCTGTTTGACAACAACTAAAGGTGGTTGAAGCTGTCAGCTACAGATTTGAAATCATTTTCTTTGGATCCAAGAGGTCGACGTCGGCTTATTCAGGCCTAGAAAAATGGGTTATTAAATCCATTCTCTTTCTTCGCCAGCTGTTATCGGAATAATGATTCTAATTGTTCTAATACTCTATGCCCCTCTGTCTGTAGAACATTTAACATATATTCTAATGCTTCATAAGAAAACTTTGTGGTTTCTGTAATTAAAACTGACCGAAATTAACGGAACTAGAAACGTACCACTACATATGAATAAAGAGGAATTTGTTTACCCCAAATGTTGACTGGATGTCACAGGTGTACCTTGGAAACGATTTATATCACTGACGACAAAAATTACCTTTTTAGTATCAAGCTATGTCATTACAACACATCTTCACAATGCAAAGCTATTACGAACTTGGTCTAATACCTTTCTTGAATCTCCACATGTCACTATTTCGAACTACGTCTTATACCATGACTACAATAGCAGCCTTTCTTGCATCTCCACATGTCACTATTTCGATCTTCGTCTTAGACCTTAACTGCAATGCCCGTCTTTCTTGCATCTCTGTAATGTCAAAAACTATTTCGAACTCCGTCTAATACCTTGACTATAATGCCACCTTTTGCATCTTCACAATCTCAAAACTATTTCGAACTAAGCCTTATGCCTTGAATGCAATACCCACCTTTCTTGCATCTTCACAATGCCAATCTATTACGAAGTCGAACTTCGACTTATACCTTGAATACAATAGCTACAGAATGCAGCGATGTGATTGTACGCCAACGAATACAGACTTCTCAACAGAAAGACTGTAAACGTTATGGTTTATGGTTTACAGAACTTTCTGTCAAGGACGCTGATTGGCAGTATTCGCTAAACTTGTTGCATTTCCAAAGGCCTTTGATGCAAAAAGGTGGCAAGGTGTAAGCTGAAATTTTGTCAGTAAATACAATGATATTTACTCAGTTATGTAAGTGTCTAATCACTAAGATATATCACTTTGGTCGGTTTTATTGATTTATTGAAGATGTAGATTAAAACGTTCTTTTCATCATTTTTTATATATTAAAAGCCTCGATTGACTGAATAAATCAGCCTTTTTGCTCTGTTTATAATTCTAAATTAGCGATTTGTTATTTACTGACATAGATCAATCATAATGACAAAAATTTTTCACAGTCGACAGGTTGCCCGTGTTCACCATCGTAATGATTACTAAATCGATTTTAATTCTGTTTTACAGTGACTGATAGGGACATATGTACCGTCAATGTCACGGAGCACTTGAAATGGGCCAATTTCATAACTTTAGCTCAGACAATACTCCATTTCCTCGCCAATAATCGATTTATTAAGCGTTTTTCACTAATCAAGTGCATCTTTATGGATAATTACTTGCTTTTTTTGGATATTCATATATTTATTATGTTTTTATGGAAGCATATTTACTGTAAATAGAGTTCTTATTGGCCAAGTTTGAAATTTTCAAAATGTATGTTCATGCTAAGACCTATTATTCCTTTATGCAGCCGAACAACGTTCCTGGAAATGGTAATCTATGCACTTGATCAAATGTTGAAGAATTAAATAGGAGTACTGCGTCTAAGAAAGAAAAAAAACGTAAATTTAAAATAAGGCATTTATTTATCAGTGGATATACCTGCTGCCATAAATAACATAACAGAATCCTCATATAATCCGATAAATAAAAAAAAATATAGTAATTATCCAGAAGTATAGGTTTTATTTCAATAGTTATTATGAGTTTTCCAGATTTTACAGCGATTCTGCTACTTTATGACACCAGTTAGGTTCACTGATGAATATATACTCATATTAACCATTTTTCAGAACTTAAAATTTACGTCCATTCGAAGACACAGTAGCACTTAAAGCGTACACAACCTGTAGCATATGGACTATAGATATAGAAACTGGAAGTAGACGTAAAAAAATAAAAGAAACATTTTCTTTTGGGTTTTTTTCTTTTTGAATAATGTTCTATTGTTTTAGTTATACTCTGAAAATCTCTTAAAATAGATGTATTTTGTTAGGCACAGAGATTCAGAGGTTTCCCTAAATAAACGGAGAATTTTTTACTTACAACATCTTCGAGATTTTAAAGGAGGGTTAGTGCGCCTTAAATTAAAATCTTATAGTAGTTTGAGAGTGAAACGTGGAGAGCAGGGAGACGTTCTATTACCTTGTTTCTTGCTGAGCTTTATCAATAACATTTGCAGTTCGTTTAGTAGCAAAACATTTAGAAGCGTTTCGTTGATTCGTATTGAACAAACACTGAAGGCAGGACGTTTCTAAAATTTGTTTCGTGAATGAGTACAACAGAATGCAAAACTGATGTATTTAGCTATATAATCTCTATCAATTTCATAACTTTTCAGATTCAGTACAAAAGTGGCATTTGGTGTTCTACATAAATTTCAGGAAATCCTGCCTAAATTATCATATAGCGAAGATGGCGATAGTTAATTATAAATTGTAATTTACAACGAAGAAAATGTCATCTTCTAAAAATTTTAAAATTTATCTTTTACATTAGCGAAATTTGATTTAAACGTCGTATTTATTATGATAATTTTTTCACGTTTCAATTTTTTATGGTCCATAACCGGCCGATGTAAGTAAAGAACACCGACTCAGATTTTAATCCTTTTCCAATTTATTCGGCAATAAGTCAACTCTTTGAGTTTTAAACGTCAAAAAAAAGCGTTCAAACTTCAGTCAATTCGGTGATTTGAGGTGAACTCTATCTTCGTTTGAGGGTAGCGTACAAAATCTGGAAGATATCTAATTTCGACACGAATTAATTATTGTTCTTGTCTACACCGTGTTCACTTTGACAAATACTTAAATTCATGACCCAAAATAGTCCAGAAAAGATGAACCACATTTAACATAAACGTCTCCGCCTTTTTCTAAAATGGACGGTCTTCATGGAGTCATAGTGTGTTTTCTCTTATTAGGTAAGCAGTTTTTTTAAGCATTGATTTAAGCAACGACCTATACTTCATTTTTTGGCAATTATTTCTAATATATTTATTCGTTTTTTTTTAATTTGAGATACTTTATTTCAGCAATTTCATCGATTGTTTACCATTTTTTCTGAAATTGGAATAGTTTTTTTTTGAAAATTTTTATTTTTAGAAAAGTATTTGTAGCACTCCACTAAAAATGATGTATTGTATTCCTTAATATCGTATTCATAATCCTATTAGGTGCAGACGAGAAGGATGTAAAACTGATGTAAAAAGGAATATTTTTGTTAATAAAATTATTGATAACGGACTAAGGCAGCGAGCTGTCACCTATTCGATTTGTTTTTAAAATTTATTTTCTATATTTCAAAGATTTCTGGTATTGAAATACGGAGATGATATAACCGGACTCAATGTCTCACATTTTCTAAAAAGATTTTGATAATTTTTGGAAAACAATTTTTAGGGCCTTGTGAATATTTTGCAAAATTTGCAGCGGAGATAGACACGGAGATATATTGAGGCCTTCGCCCTTGAATACTTGTTTGAATCAATCTGTTTTCTGTAATTAATATAATCGTGGACTGATCAGCGATTAAAGGCCTAAGACAAGGAGATATGTTATCACTGTAAGTTTTCAAGAATTGATTTATTGAATTGATATTTTAACTTTTTATTTCGACTAAATCAGACGCAAGAGAATTAACAATGTTTCATCCATTTAATTGTTGTTTTCTTAGTCACTCATTTTTCTAATTTGATTCAGTCAGAAATTTTGTTGAATTTGCCTTTTCTTCCATGTCAGACCCATGGTGGCATTTAGTAAAATCGATGTTTGCTATAGAGTACTCATGTTAAGGGAATTTTAAAGAAGTTTTATAAACGTTTTAAGTGCATCGAGGATTTCTGAAAGCATCAATTTGCATTATTCGAGTTTTTTGTTAGACGTCTGTGGTGATTACAATTCCACATGCACTTAGTGTTTGATAATGTCATGTCACCAATCTCGAAATGTGCATATTTTGCGATTAGTAACGCCACCAAATTAATGCTATCATTGCCATCGATAGACATGTACATAAAAAAATATCTTTATTATTTCTTTAAAGACTAGGAATCCCTAGTCGAAACGTTGCTAAAAAATCAGTTATTTCAAAAGTTATTGTTTTGTCTTAATATGAATGAAATAACATTAACTTGCAAAATGTGACAAAATGTCAAATGATGTCCTTTATTATTGTTTTCTATGGATTTTTTATAGGGCCTTCGTACAGTCAAACACAACATGTACCGCGTGATAATAGTAACATTGTGTTCGCCCCTCCTTCAGGTTAGTGCAAATATTCCTTATAATAATTGATATACCCAATACTATTTGATATACCATATACTATTTGATATACCCAATACTATTTGATATACCCTATACTATTTGATATACCCAATACTATTTGATATACCCTATACTATTTGATATACCCAATACTATTTGATATACCCAATACTATTTGATATACCTTATACTATTTGATATACCCAATACTATTTGATATACCCAATACTATTTAATATACCTTATACTATTTGATATACCCTATACTATTTGATATACCTTATACTATTTGATATACCCAATACTATTTGATATACCCAATACTATTTAATATACCTTATACTATTTGATATACCCTATACTATTTGATATACCCTATACTATTTGATATACCAATACTATTTGATATACCCTATACTATTTGATGTACCCATTATCATTTAATATACCCAATACTATTTGATATACCTTATACTATTTGATATACCCAATACTATTTGATATACCCTATACTATTTGATATACCCTATACTATTTGATATACCCAATACTATTTGATATACCCAATATATTTGATATACCCATACTATTTAATATACCCTATACTATTTGATATACCCAATACTATTTGATATACCCTATACTATTTGATATACCTATACTATTTGATATACCCAATACTATTTGATATACCCAATACTATTTGATATACCCTATACTATTTGATATACCTTATACTATTTGATATACCCAATACTATTTGATATACCCAATACTATTTAATATACACTATATACTATTTGATATACCTTATACTATTTGATATACCCAATACTATTTGATATACCTTATACTATTTGATATACCAATACTATTTGATATACCCTATACTATTTGATATACCCAATACTATTTGATATACCTTATACTATTTGATATACCCAATACTATTTGATATACCCAATACTATTTGATATACCCTATATATTTGATATACCCATATACTATTTGATATACCCTATACTATTTGATATACCCTATACTATTTGATATACCCAATACTATTTGATATACCCTATACTATTTGATATACCCAATCTATTTAATATTTCCTTATCATTTGATATACCCAATACTATTTGATATACCCAATACTATTTGATATACCTTATACTATTTGATATACCCAATACTATTTGATATACCCTATACTATTTGATATACCCAATACTATTTGATATACCCTATACTATTTGATATACCCAATACATTATCATTTAATATACCTATACTATTTGATATACCTTATACTATTTGATATACCCAATACTATTTGATATACCCTATACTATTTGATATACCCAATACTATTTTATATACCCATTATCATTTAATATACCTTATACTATTTGATATACCCTATACTATTTGATATACCCTATACTATTTGATATACCCATACTATTTGATATACCCTATACTATTTAATATACCTTATACTATTTGATATACCCTATACTATTTGATATACCCTATACTATTTGATATGCCCAATACTATTTGATATACCCAATACTATTTGATATACCCAATACTATTTGATATACCCAATACTATTTGATATACCCTTATACTATTTGATATACCCTATACTATTTGATATACCCTATACTATTTGATATACCCTTATACTATTTGATATACCCAATACTATTTGATATACCCAATACTATTTGATATACCCAATACTATTTGATATACCCTATACTATTTGATATCCTAATACTATTTGATATATCCTTATACTATTTGATATACCCTATACTATTTGATATACCTCTAATACATATTTGATATACCCTATACTATTTGATATACCCAATACTATTTGATATTCCTAATACTATTTGATATACCTTATACTATTTGATATACCCAATACTATTTGATATACCCTATACTATTTGATATACCCAATACTATTTAATATTCCATATATTTATATACCTACTATTTGATATACCCAATACTATTTGATATACCCAATACTATTTGATATACCCAATACTATTTGATATACCCTATACTATTTGATATACCCTATACTATTTGATATACCCAATACTATTTGATATACCCAATACTATTTGATATACCCAATACTATTTGATATACCCTATACTATTTGATATACCCAATACTATTTGATATACCCAATAATATTTGATATAACCTATACTATTTGATATACCCAATAATGTTTGATATACCCAATTATATTTGATATACCCAATACTATTTGATAAACCCAATAATGTTTGATATACCAAATAATATTTGATATACCCAATGATATATGATATACCTAATATATATCATATACAGTAATATTGATATAACCAATTATATTTGCAACGATTTTCTTCTCTTTCAGCAAATCCACCCGGAAGAGCCCAACAGAGACCAGTAGAGAGCAATGTTGTTTATAGAAGACCAGGTAAGGTTCCATGATTATGATTCGGTCGGGAATTTAGGAAACTCAATTCTCAGAGCTTGGTTATGGAAAAACGCCAAATAATTATACTTAAGAACTCGTCAAATCCATGATTGAATATAATATGAAGGCTATGTTGTTATACTTCTGCTAGAATAGAAATACAGAAATGTACATTATCAATACTCTTTGTTCTATTTATAGCACAGCCAGCCCCACCCCCTCAACAACCTATTCAAAGGAGACCGGAAGTCAATTCTGTTCACCATGGAGGAGGTGAGAGATTATTTACAATTCAAACAATCGGCGGGGGACGAGTTTCCTCAGTCTGAAATCTACAAAAAACCGTCCATTAAAAGAATCGTCGATCTGACTATAAAGCAATAGAAAGAGGTTCTCCTAAAGGATTGCAATGCCTGTCTGGTATAAAATATTTTTGCCATCTTCCGTCCAATGACAAATACCTTGAATTAATTCAATATTTGATTTTTTTTTCAAAAGAATGTATGTATAAGTCAAGTCCATATTTTTCAGGATTACGCCCAACAAAAGACACCGATGGTGCCATCTACCAGAAAACAGTTGGTGGTGTTTCCTTTAAAATTGTTTCGATGTGCCAAGAGTTCGACACGGTGTTTAAACCTGGCTTGATGGAATTCGATACATTACAAGGTGGCTGTAGATTGTAAGTGTGGGCTTTCATTATGGAGTGGCGTAGGCAAAGTAGGCAAAGAAGACGATGTAGGCGAAGCTAGTATTAAAGGCGGTGGTTGACGAGTAGTACTAAAAAATCAAGTGGGGCTCACTATCCTTATGTAAAATGATGCGAGACCCCCAGTCCAACCATCCTATGGAAACACCTCAATTAGTAGGCTCGAGGAGTGGACTGATCTATTTTTCTACTGAGGATCTATCAGAAATTTTCAAAGTTTGAGTTTCAAGCTCACGAAATGTAATAAAAAGTTTATAGCTCGCCGTCTTCAATAATTCTATCTCAAAGTGTACAGATATGAACTTTAAGCATCTTTGTTTATAACTCTGTACAGAAATAGTTTATGTATGTAAACTTTTAGTTTATCATTAAACAATCTGTCATTGTCCTTAACTTGACAACTACATCGACATTTGACATGTCTTCATGCATTGATGATATATTGTACATTGTATATATATATATAAATCTAGATGCAACACGATGAAGATGTAGCTTGATTAATTTAAAACTATATTACCTCTTAGAATAGACATAACGTCTCAAACTTAGTCAATAAGAATATATATTCATCAGGTTGAATTGCTTAAAAATTCACTCTTTATAACACAATATATCCATTAAATTATTAGCCTTTAGAAATACTAGAAATGCACGAGAATCTATTATCTATTCTATCTATTTTTAACTTTCAAACGCGAATAATTCTGGAAAAATAGTCACATATGGATATTTCTCGACACACTGATTAGCCTAATTAGCCTAGCAAAAAAAATTCCCGTTTCTGAGACTAAGATTCAATTGGTCAAACGAATCTGTCCCTTTAAACCAATCAAATTCACTGACACCAATGCCTTTTTCCATTGGTGATTGATTCAATATATCAAATGTCATACATGTCTGTATATTTCCTTTTTAATTTCAGTGTAATTACTTTCGACAAGAACCTGCCAGCCAGCCAAACCGTTTATACCCCAGGTCCGGTGTACAGTGCTTCATCAGCAGTTAATCCTTACTATCAGAGTCAAGCTGTTGAGAGACGGCGAGAGTATTACAACCAGCCTCCAGAACCCCCGGCACAACAGCGAGCTCAACCTCGTACTGTCGTCCGAGAACCAGCTTATCCACCCCGGCAATCATACCCGCCACCGAGACAAGAACCCACGCGTGTTGTTCGGTATCAGTCAGGGCCTGCACCTCCCCCAGAAACACAGTATGCCCCTCGAGTGGCGCCACCACCAGCTCAATCAGCAGCAAGACCAGCTTATCAACAAGCACCGCAACCAACAGTAGTCCGCGTCCAACAAGTCAGACGATACGAACCGGTTCGAGCACCAAGCGCTCCACCTCAAAAACGTACATTGGATAGATATCAACTCGAAGCTTTGGGGGTGGGGAATCTACATGATCCTGCACCTCCAGCCGTAACAGTACCTCCCCAATCAGAACCCCCTATCCCCCGGGTATAAATACGGTAAATGGTCTTGTAGTGTATGTTATGTATATAGCGCTGTCAGATGCTGAACAATGGCTTTGGTCTTAGGTTGTAAATAGTCGTTTCGTCTCAATAAAGTTTAACGGTTGCAGAGTTGGAGCATAGAGCAAGTTTACAAGGTTATTTTACTCTTTCTATTTGGGAAATCCTGACTACCTTGCAAATATATTCATATCTACTTAACAGGAAAAAAACTTTCTACGAATGAGAACCAAACGTAAAGATTCAAAACGAATTGTATTTGATTGTACTGGATAAGTATAAGCTCTCGCCTGTAAAACTCGGGAATTTGGTCTGACATATGGGGTCTGTCTATTTTTGTTGTTGTTAAATAAAGGTACCTTATAATTATATTAAAATATAACAAACATGTGTTTATAATGTTCGCCGTTTTTTGTTTTTTTTTGCTGTTGTTTTTTTTGGGGGGGGGGGGGTGATTTGGGTCTTAAATATATGTAAATAGTGTTTAAAGGTTACAGATGATAATGACTGATACCTCAAACAATGCATTTTCTTTTTTGTCTTTTCTCAAGTAATGAGTCGTCATTTTTTAGACACATAGGTTTGAAGGCTTGAAGGTAGGGTTGGCTAACCTATCTCTTTAATATCGAAGATTCGTCTTCGTGTATTCTCTTAAATTCAAAAGATACTTCCTCGCATCAGTAATTTTTTACTTCGCCCTTATAAATAACCGTAAAAAATGATATAAAAAAAAGTTTTAGGGATTTCGCCTTAGAAAAAACATTTAAAAATTTTAAAATTTTTAAACTTGGGCAATTTTAAAAGATTGTTATTAATCACCGTAATTAGTTCACTGATAAATAACCCTAAAATTCTTTAGAATAAAAAATTTTATCCGGGCTTTAAACCAGGTTAACTTTGGTTAGTTTTCTAGATTTTAAGGATCCTGTTCTTTCCACCATGTTAGTTTCCCCCCCGGATTTTTAATTTAATATACTCAAAAACTGACCCGGTTTGGAACTTTAAAATTTTTATAGTTTTTGAGATAAGACCATATCAATTTGAAATAAAAATTTTAAAATGATCCCCCTTGTGTTTTTTTTAAGTTATAAAAAAATTGTCCCCCATTTACTTAACAGCTTGGGATTTAACTTTTGATTCGGGGTATTAAATGAAAAATCACCTTACAGGGTATTTGCCTTAATATTTAATTGGAAATAAAAGAAAAGATTTGATTTATATTTTTGCACGAAATAAAAATTTGTAAAAAGAGTCCATTTGGTTTTTATAGTTATAAAAAAGAGTTATCGCCCATTTACTTAACAGCTTGCAATACCACTCTGCGTTGATTCGGGGATATTTTATGAAAAGTGATACACCTTTATCAGTCGGTATACCTAATATTTAACGAGAAATAAAAGAAATGTTACATTTTACTTTTCTGCACGAATCATGAAAAAGATAAAATGTGTAAACGTAAACGAGTTAACGTGGTAATACAACTGTTGGAAATTACGTGATAATAATTAAACATTGCCCAATCATAATTAGCTCTAAAATCTTTCTAGAATACCTCAATCAAATCATAGCACTAGTTATAGTTATAGACGCTTTGTTCTCATCTCAATTCCTACCAAAAGGAAATACAGTGTGGTTAGTTTTAGACGTGTTAATAAACTATGTCACAAACTATATTCAGGATACGATGATCCGATACGATGATCCGATACGATGATCCGATACAGTCATGATGAGTCAGCTTCAGATTATAACACAAATCATGATGTCGACAAATGATGTGCTTTTTTTTAACGTTCTTTTATTGAGGATGTATTCCAAGGGTTTTCATCGGACGCAATATCCTATTTGTGTCATCAGATCACTCGTCAAGATATAAAAGTATATTGTCTACATCAATTCAATTTCCGTTTTGAACCTTCGGATTTTTCAGCCCGGTTTCCTCTTGTCAGTGATTCAGGTCAGAGGGACTGACATGGAAAAAGCGTCTAATCGTTCGAATAGGACAAAAAACCGAGGCCCCGTGTGCTACAGGATGTGCACGTTGGGATCCATCGACAGCTTGAAATAAAAAAAAAGTAGGCTAATTGCCGCTGTCCTGGTAAACTTTTCGTCATTGCACACTGCATGGCGTTTTCCGTCTTTATTAGTCCGTAAGATGCAGAAGAATAGGCCGCAAAACTCCATTCATTTCATTTCATTTTGAGAAATGTAGTTCATCCTATAGTCAGAGGAAGAGAGCAGTCAAGTCTGAACTAAAATATATAACCTGGTATAACCTACTTTCATATTCTCAAACTGGGAAACAAAACTGTCATTATACGTCACTTATTTTCTCTTTTTTTTCTTTTTTTTTAAAAAAAAGGGGTTTTTTGTAAAATTTCAAATAAAAGGTTCTGGGTTTTAACTTGAAATGAAAACTTTTGGGTTTTTAAAAAGACGGTGTCTTTTTAAATTCCCGTACAAAAAAAAAAAGGGTTTACCCCCCTATGGGAGACAAAACCAATAACAGGGTTGCAAAGGAAAACCCCCTTTAGTGGAAATCAAAGGAAAAGTGATCCTTTTCGGGAAAAAATGGTTTAAATTTTTGAAGTTCTAAAGTAAAAACCATCTGTTAGAAGTGCGTTTCCACCTCCCCTTGAGATCGCTAAGATTCTGGGAAGTTAAAAAAGTTCTTACTCCGGTTTAAAAAACGACTTGAAGTCAAATTTGTGCCAAAACCCTTCATTTTGAAACAAAATACCCTAGCAAATAAGTTATATATCAGATAAAACAGATCCCCTATTTATCAAATGGTATTTGAAAACCGTTGTTAGGAAACCCCTTGCGATGAGACTCTCTGGATTATTTCCCGTGTGATGCGGGATTTTAAATATCATAAAAATCTTTTGCCTTGTTTTATCCTGAACATTATTAGATTTATTTATAAGTCGGCCCGAACGCGGGACTTAAATTAAAGTTTTCTTATTTACCAAACCAACACAACCACCACTACAAAGATTTCAACAACTACCTAGTCTTTAATATTAATCAGCTGAAAGCATAATGGTGCACGTCCAGGGATCTTCGAACAGATCGGCAATTATATGATCAAATGAAAAGGATATAAAACAATTGGCTTTAAGGCGCATTAACGGTGTATCGGATCTCTCAACGAGTATCACAATAGATTATCAATTTGCCAAGGAAATAAGTTTTCTTTTCTGCCTTTTGAAACATTTTATAGAAAAATACAGGACATTGGTTCCGACTGCATTTCGTTTGAGATCTGGATAATCTTGCTTTAGTTTAGCAAACAAACATGGTTTTATCAAGAATACGTATTTAAAAATTCAGCTCATGCAGTTAACAAGATAGGACCGAAAGGGTAACCTTGCTGTCTCCAAAGTATGAATAATTCAGCTCATGTGGCTATCAACCAGAGTATGTATTCTATACTTCAGCTCAGGTAGTTAATAAAATTGGATCAAAAGTGTTACGTTGTTGTATCCAAAGTATGTATATAATAATTCAGCCCATGTGGCTAAAACGATAAGACAAAGATAGTAACCTTGCTTGCTACCAGAGTATTCTATAATTCAGCCCATGTAGTTAATAAGATTGAGTCAAAAAGAGTAACCTTGTGTCTACCAATGAATGTATTTATTAATTCAGTTTATGTAGCTAGCAAGACAAATATGCTTAAGCTCATGAAGTTAATCGTGGTCATACAAATAGTTAGCTTATCTCACTGGTTGACAAACTTGAAGACACAAGTTGCGCCCCTTGTTTCATTATCATTCATTCGTTTTGTCCAAACAAAATGATTACTCTATATTACGAGTTTATATTCAAGTCTTCCTGAACACTGGAAAGAATTTAAGGTTTCTTATTGACCAAACCACTACATCCACCACTACAAACTACAAAGATTTCAACAACTACCTAGTCTGTGATATCAGTTAGCTGAAAACAAACGTTAACTTGTCATCTTCTAACATCCTCCTAACCTGTGATATCACATAGTTGGAAGCGAACGTTAACTTGTCATCTTCCAACAACTGCCAAGTCTCTGATATCAGTTAGGTGGAAGCAGGCGATAACTTGTCAGCTACAAACAAATACTAAGTGTGTGATATTAATTAGTTGAAAGCAGGTGTTAACTTGTCATCTACCAACAACAACCTAATCTGTGATATCAGTTAACTGGAAGCGAACGTTAAACTGTCATCTTCCAACAAATACCTAGTCTCTGATATCAGTCAGGTGGAAGCAGACGAAAAATTATCATCTATCAACAACTACCCAGTCTGTGATATCAGCTCCTGTTGTCTGTTCCCCAATAAAGATACAACACCCCTCCCCTTCTACCCTCCTCTTTATAAAGATACAGACCTGTAGATAAAGTAGGTAACAATTACAAAATTCGGTTATATGATGTATCACTTTTTTTCTTTTTTTAATGCCTAAGATGAGGTTCTTCCATATCAATACATAATTTTAAAAAAAAATTTTGATATATGGAAAAATTATTTGATGTACTTTCAAACAGTCATTATCCCACAGAAAGATTCCTAATCTTCAAAGAGGCACGAGGTACTATTTTTATCATTTTCTGTCATGTTTGACGAAATTATTTGCATTGAAACTCGGAAGTTGAATTTATCACAATTCAAAAAATGTATATTTTTGTGTAAAATTCGTAATTTCGTGATATATCTCAAAAATGACATGTGAAAAGATATCTCAAAAAAATCAAATATATTTATGTTTTTCACGAGCACGGTAACTGTCAAAATCTAACAACCAAATCGAGGAAATTTGATTTGTGTAGAACGTGAACTACAATATCAAAGTTGGTATCAATTTGGTACCAGAGTAGTAAGGGTCCATTTTCAGAATGGATTTTAAAAAGGACACGGCGGTGTTGATAGCTATATTAAGTTTTATTGGTAAGTGGGGAATAATTTTGTGCTTCTGAAAGGTTTGTAATCGACACGACCCTGCCACGTGTTACAGAAATTGTAGAAATGGATAATTATTAAAGTGCTTTGGAAAAATGGTATTCATTACCAGACTCGCATTGGCACAAAACTGACATTGTAATTAAAGCTTAAGGATAAATTTATTAAGGTGCTTTTAAAATGTGTTCATTATCTGATTCCACTCGGACAATCCTGTTACAGCTGAAGAGCTTACAGTTGAAGGATACGTATTCAGGTGCTTCAAAACGGCGGGCATCACTCAATTCATCTCGGCACAATACTGCCAAATTAGTTATAGAATTGAGCTTAAAAATAAAATTAATGGATTCTTACGTCATACCCTTCTGCACCTTTTGGGCTAATGAAAACGGCATGGAATTTTAAAGTTTAAGGATAATTATTCAGGTGTTTTTGAAAATGGGCATCACCTAGATCGTCCGAATATTCCTACCACAGTAATTATATATTGATATGGAGCTTCATGTAAATGGAAAACGTATTAACCTTATTGATCTGTAGTATTATTGAAATGGAGTTCTTAGTTGAAGAATAATTATTAATTAGGGTGCTTAGTGGTCATCACCCAATTCACCTCACCATAATGCAGTCAATCAATTATTGAAATGGAGCAGAAAAAAATTTTAAGGATATGCATAAAAGTACTCCAAAAAGGTGGTCACCACCTGTTATGCTGCTGAAGTATAAACAATAGAATGGAATAGAAGGATAACATTTTAAATCAGAGTGCTTTTTGAAAGATGGCCGTCACTCGCCACAATCCTGCCGTAGTAATTAATAGATTGAGCTTGAAGGAGTTCATGTACTGTCATCACATAGCGATCATCACCTTGTCAGTCCGCACCATCTTCTCACAGTAATTATTCAAATGGAGCTTATAGTTGAAGATGCGTATCCAAGTGCCTTGAAAGGTGGGCGTCGGCACCATCCTGCCGTAATAATTACAGGACGGAGCTTAAAATTGAATGATACGTATTAAAGTACTTTTGAATGGTGGTCATCACCTTGTTAGTCCGAACAATCTTCTCACATTAATTATACATATGGAGCTTATAGTTGAAGGATGCGTATCCAGGTACCTTTAAAGGTGGTCGTCACTCGACACAATTCTGTCATAGTAATTAATCGATGAAGCTTAAAATTGCACGGTGGCATCACCTGCCACAGTGGAGTTGAAGCTTACGATAACTAATTACGATTTTCCTGAACGGCGAGACTCACATTGAGACCATCCTCCAGCGGAAATCCAATTAACGCACAAAATAACAAGCTTTTGGACATAACAGTAATGTGATGCGTGCATAGTACAGTGAAGGGAATCGCGGTGGCTCAGTGACTTAGACGCTTGCTCGTTAACCAAAAGGCCCAGGTTCAATCCTAACAAATGCTAACCCAGTTTTCTCTGTTAATAAGGCAGATCAGATGAACTGATATAGAAAGACATCTAGTCGTTCAGAAGGGATAATAATCCGTGGTTCTTATGCTGTTAAAGATCGGTAGTTGGAAATCGCATAACAGGATCTAATGCTGCTGTCCTGGCAATATTTGCCTTATTACACACTGCATGTCGTTCGCCTTCTTCATTCGCCCATAAGGTGCAGAAGAATAGGACGCAAAACTTCATTCATTTCATTTTATTTCAAAAGTAATATTGGTTTTGGATTAGTAAAGGGCGACAATAAGTCATTTAATAATATCTTAAGGAAACGAAGATGAAATTAATCATCTAACCAAACATAACCAACTTAATAAGTTCTCACAGTACAAGGGTGATGCCGAAAAGGCCTGTTTCTCAGTTACGCCGTTATGAAGGTGTATTAGAGTAAGGTGGACAACTCGAACCTAATATTTAATGGAACCCACTAATATATGAATGTATTAATAAGATTTTCCAGTGGACACATCGAAATTTGATTTTTTTCTGTTACTTCCAATTGAACTTTGTCTGAGCAAATTTTGCTCATCAAATCAAAGCTTTTTTGAATTTTGTCTATAAGAGAATTGGAATATCATCCTTAAATTAGTCTTGTTATTCTTAAGATAAAAATTATTTCTGTTAGTAGTTAACCTTCAAAAGAAACACATTTCTCTTATGGATACTTCAGAGCAAAAGAGTGAAAAATTTTGACTGGAAATAGTCCTCTGTAAAAAGAAAAAAATAGAAGCTTATATATTAATCAATGCAAAGACATTCTATGACTAACAGTACTATTTGGGACTGATATATAAATTCTCATGAGAATAATGGAAACAATCAAATACCTTTTATTTTGTTTACTTGTTTACAAATAAAACCTTTTACGCGAAATTCATCACAGGAACAGAGATCAGAGTGGTTGAACTTAAACTTTAAAAAAATTTCTATTGCAGTCGTTTCTATTTCTGGTCAAATAATAATAATAGAAGATCTCAATGGTAAAACAGAAGGAGGTGCTCGACGGCCATCTTTACCATCATCCACCTTGGCTGACCAGTCCCCTACTTACAGTTTCCTCACCCAGGATGTCAGCAAATTACAAGAACCGCCAGTAGACTCTCTAGGTAAGGTGTTATTCTTTCTTCTTAAAGGAACGGATTCGACATATATGTATGACCAATCGTACCTAGGTCTCAGAAAATGGCGAAAATGTCCCTTTAAATACTTTAACTGTGTATCTATGTATCTTATAATTCCACTTGATAATGACGTAGCTTGTCAAGCTGTTTATAATCTATTACAACTATAAATATGCGACTTGGCTTCATATACTGTTAAAGGGCAGTATGCAAAATGTTCATTTGCAAAAACGTTGTAATCTAAACATGAAAATATATCTAAAATATGTTTTAAGTATCTTAAGACATATAGAATCAGGAGCATAAACATTAAAAAACACAAGACATACGGATATACTACTTCTAGATTTATTATATACTACGTTCCGAAACACATACACATACACATCAAGTAAAAATGTTTCAATATATATATGGTAATATTATTTGCAAGGAGCATAAATATTAAAAACACAAGATATAGATGTACTACTTCTAGGTTTATTACATACTACGTTTCTAAACACAAGATATAGATATACTACTTCTAGGTTTATTACTACATTATAAAAACACAAGATATATGGATATACTACTTCTAGTTTTATTTTATACTACGTTCCGAAACACATACCCTTACACATCAAGTAAAAATGAGTCAAAGTTGGTAACATTATTTGTAAGGGGCATAAACATTAAAAACACAAGATATATGGATATGCTACTTCTGGGTTTATTATATACTACGTTTCGAAACACAAGATATATGGATATACTACTTCTGGGTTTATTATATACTAGGTTTCGAAACACAAAATATATGGATATACTACTTCTGGGTTTATTATATATTAGTTTCGAAACACATACACATCAAGTAAAATATAATAAGTGTCTACTTGATCAAACTGAATTAGTTCTGAAACTAATTAGTTCTAAACTTTAGATGTTGGACCTCTTAATGTCTTATATTTGAAAACTAGACCAAACTTTCGTTTCGTTTTTTAGCTTCTAATTATGACTATTGCCACTTTTGTTGGGTCAAACGATTTTACGATTTAAAACACTTCTGATTTACAACACAGAAAAAGTTTTTATGGACCTTTTGACCAATCTGCTTTAACCAATAAACTAACGTCTTCAGTGGCGTTGGCATTTTAGGACGTGAACAAAAAGGGTGTTTTCAGTAGCAATAGACTCGTTTATCAAGTTGATTGAATTTGAAAAATATGTTAAGTCAAATTGCATATATGTATGTGGCTAACTAATTAGACCAACTGAAGTGGCTCTAGTAAAAATAAAAGCTTAAAAAAAAAAAAATAAAAAAAATAAAAAAATAGTGGAACGAAACTTTGTTCCAATTTTAATGAGACTTAATTAATTGGTCTATCGTATTCTTCAACTCATTAATGATTCAGTTGAAACAGACACAGAAATCTATTGGTCAGAGCAACTCCCATAAAAGTGGACATTTATTCTAAAATGTGCTGATATACTATTTGAATATCACCTCCAAAGAACGGATGGGAACTGATTTGTTGGTTAACTTTTAATATTTACCAGCTTTATTTCGATTACGATCAGCGTTTTTGGAATCAGGGGCTATTCTGTAAATATATTTCTCTTCCACCTTAACTTGATCAGCTTCTGACGTCATAGCCTTAAATACCATTAAGCTATTTATAATAAAAACTGATGTCAGAAATTTTGGCTTTTTTTTTTCTTTTTTAGTTTTGCAAGCTTAAGAGTTAATCTGCGTCAAGGGTAATTAATACATGACATGTGTATGACACAAGACAACGCAGGGTCAATGTTATAAAAATAAATTAAAAGTGTTAATGTCTTTATTAATAATGAGGTGGGTGGTTTTAGCAACTTTTAAGTCGCCGAACACATCATGAATACGTCACCTAATGATTTAGCTTGACATAAAGTTTCTTGCCAATTGTTTCTTCAAACCCTAATAAAACACAACTTTATTATTTTCTTGGCTTGGACTTCATTCAATGTCGAAGTTCAACCATCAAAATATTGTCATTCATTTCAGGAGTATAAGCTTGATGAATGTGATGCACTGACTAATTCATAATGATAATAGTTTCACTTAATGTAAATAAATATTTAAAAAAAAAATTGATATACGGCAAAGTTTTAATCTTTTTAGATAGCTGAGCTTAATTATCAAATCCATACTACATAATTACATGAGCTGAATATTAACATATACTATGGTAGACAGCAAGATTGCCCACACAGTTTATTTGTAGTAAAACGAATTGAGCTTTATAATAAAATACGATAGCCACAAGGTTACTGATTTGGTTTTATCTTATGAAATACACGAGCTAAATTATATTTGTCCAATCTTGCTAGCTACATGAGCTTTTACTAGAATTATAACATATATACCTTGGTAGACAGCATGGTTACTCTTGTCCTATCTTATTATCTACATCAGCTTAATTTTAACATACATTCTTTGGTAGACAGCAAGGTCACTCTTTTTGTCCAAATCTTATTAACAGAATACTCTGGTAGCAAGCAAACTAACTATCTTTGTCCTATCGTTTTGGTCACATGGGCTGAATCATTATATACATTCTTTATTAGACAGCAAGGTTACTCTTTTGGCTCAATCTTATTAACTACCTGAGCTAAAGTATAGAATAAATACTCTGGTTGATAGCCACATGAGCTGAATTATTCATACTTTGGAGACAGCAAGGTTACCCTTTCGGTCCTATCTTGTTAACTGCATGAGCTGAATTTTTAAATACGTATTCTTGATAAAACCATGTTTGTTTGCTAAATTAATGCAAGATTATCCAGATCTCAAACGAAATGCAGTCGGAACCAATGTCATGTATTTTTCTGAAAAATGTTTCAAAAGGAAGAAAAGAAATCCTATTTCTCTGGCAAATTGATAATCTATTATGATACTCGTTGAGAGATCCGAGCCGTCGTTAATGGGCCTTAAAGCCAATTGCTTAATATCCTTTCCATTTGGCCCTATAATTGTCGAAGATCCCTGGATGTGCACCATCATGCAGGGAAAGCGCATGCTACCTAGTTAGTTCGCCCAAACAGATAGTCAAATTGATGAAAAACGTGAATGTTATTAAGTGATTTTATCCACCTTCATTTCCTTCTACAAAATATCCTGTCATAAGTCAAATAAATGTATTTATAATTTTATTATCAAAATTATCATTTTTTACCCCAAAACACAGTGACCGAGATGACCATATCATGTCAAAAGTTATAAATGACTGGAATGCCTGAAATAAATCGAGTAATGTCCTCGTTTACTTACTTGTTCATGTCTACTTTTGTCATAATAATATTATTCGTAAAAGAAAGAGTAATATTGCTTGGTTTTAAAGGAATCATAAAGATCCCTCTAATGCAAAGACAATTCAGAAGGGCTCATATCAAAGCATCAAAAGTTTGGAATACAACTGTTATGCAACTGTGTTTTAAGTAGCGTTCGGAAATCGTAATGACTTTAATTTTTTTGCAACCATAAGCACCGAAATTGATAATATTTATTTAGTATTATTGGTAATTTCATCACCTCTTATTTAAAATACAACTGACTAATTCATTATAAAAAATAATTTCTGTACCGAAAATCCCAACCACCTATTCCTCTGATAATATTTTCGTTTTTTAAGCGTTAAATTTTGACTGCCATTTTTAACTTAAAATATGAGAAATATTTTTTGAAAATTAACCCCCAGTATTTTTTTATGTTAAATTTTTCAAAAATGGCACCTCATTAGTTTTGTTCCGTGCCCCTGAAGGTTACACATGTCAAGCCGAATTTCAGACACGCACCATAAGATACGCTAGTCACGATCATCACGGCTAAACCGGTTTATTTTCGGTGTTATGTTTTTAATGAGACAATTAATGATACCGTACTTGTTATGCATGAAGTAATATTTTCGGTCATATCCTAAGAAATAGGAGCTCAGGCCTCCTAACCAGTTTTCTCAGTATGTGGGTTTATCTCCTTTTCGCCTTGATCCTTGCATCGACCAATTTTGCATGGACCAACAAGAAAAAACGTAAGAAATTTTTTGTTAAATCTTATTTTGATTTTAGGTAAATGTACACGAAAAGTTTATAGGATTTTTTGAAGTTGTTAATGTTCGTGATGTTTTGAGAAATATGTTGATGGACCTCGCATATTTTGAAATTAATTATTACAAACTCAAAGTCAGGGAAGAACATATAAGTATTTCAAAATGCAAGATATCAATTTTATGTGGCAATATACAAGCGTTATACGACGTTTTGAATATAGATTAATGTCCGTGTCATGTTGATAGAAATACGTTTATGGACCTCGCCAATTTTTTAAAAATAATTATTTCAACACAGGTGTTATAAATGGTATTTTATCAAAATGCTATAGTTCTGACTATATGAAAACCTCATGCGATTTTTTGAATCTAAATAATGGTTTAGGCCATAAAATGAAAACTTTATGCGACTTTTAAATGTAAAACATGGAGCAAATGAAACCGTTATGCGACTTTTTGAATGTAAAACATGGTTTCTGCTAAAAAACGAAAATGTTATGCCACTTTTTAAATGTAAAACATTGATTAATGCTATAAAATGAAAACGTAATGCGGCTTTTTAAATGTAAAACATTGATTATGCTATAAAATGAAAACGTTATGTGACCTTTTAAATGTAAAACATTGATTATGCTATAAAAATGAAAACGTTATGCGACTTTTTAAATGTAAAACATTGATTATGCTATAAAATGAAAACGTTATGCGACTTTTTAAATGTAAAACATTGATTATGCTATAAAAATGAAAACGTTATGTGACTTTTTAAATGTAAAACATTGATTATGCTATAAAAATGAAAACGTTATGCGACTTTTTAAATGTAAAACATTGATTATGCTATAAAATGAAAACGTTATGCGACTTTTTAAATGTAAAACATTGATTATGCTATAAAATGAAAACGTTATGCGACTTTTTAAATGTAAAACATTGATTATGCTATAAAAATGAAAACGTTATGCGACTTTTTAAATGTAAAACATTGATTATGCTATAAAATGAAAACGTTATGTGACTTTTTAAATGTAAAACATTGATTATGCTATAAAATGAAAACGTTATGCGACTTTTTAAATGTAAAACATTGATTATGCTATAAAATGAAAACGTTATGCGACTTTTTAAATGTAAAACATTGATTATGCTATAAAAATGAAAACGTTATGTGACTTTTTAAATGTAAAACATTGATTATGCTATAAAATGAAAACGTCATGTGACTTTTTAAATGTGAAACATTGATTATGCTATAAAATGAACACGTTATGCGACTTTTTAAATGTAAAACATTGATTATGTTATCAAAATGAAAACGTTTATGTGACTTTTTAAATGTAAAACATTGATTATGCTATAAAATGAAAACGTTGTGCGGCTTTTTAAAGTTGTTAATGATTTTAAAATTACGATGAAGATATATATAAAATTTGTAAATTTGGCATTATCGGTTGTAATAAGTCGAGATTTTCAAACTATCATTCAGCAATAAATAAACCTACAGGAACAATCAGTCTTATTCGTAGGTCGAATAGTTATAAAAACTGCATACCAAATTCTAGAGAAATTTTAAATTGGATTTATCTGAAAGTTTCATTTTTAAAGAAATCCTGCCATTAATTTCTTAATTCTAAAACTATTCAAAAGGCTACGTAAACTTTTTTAGTTCGTTATGTATTTTTGGAAATACTGTGCGAAATAGAAAAATATGTCTCCTACATATTCTGTAGGTTTCAACAAGAAATATTGAAGCCTAACACCTAACAATTAGAATGATCGGTTTTAATTAACTCTTTAAAACCAAATTCAGTTTGATCAAGTAGATGCATTCATACATAGATGTAAAAGGCACATTTCAGAAGATTTTTGATGACTCAGCAGCTGGGTGGTATAACTATTCACTATCCGACGGAAGCTCGATATCTTTGGTAAACATATACACAAAAACCAAACTGAAACGCAATGTAAACCCCTAAATATTTAAATTCATTTGAAACAAAACTAGATCTGAAAGGAATAGTAAAGAGGTTTTATAGACTGTAATTAAATCTAAGACACTGCTATCAACAACGTGTACAATTTTTTTTATGGCGTTTGTGGTTCCTACAATTTCACTAAATCAAGGGGTTTGAATTCACTAATTGTGGGGGGGGGGGGTCTTTTTTCTTTTAAATAACTAATAAATTTTTTATTAGTGATGTCAGCTTATCGGAATTGCAGGGACCAAAGACGTAATATATTTTTTTGGAAAGCATCTTTACAATCCTTTCTAAAAATTTCCTCAAAATGCAGATGATAAACGTGGATTTTAATAAAATGATAAATTACCACAGTATAAAAGTTTATGTTATGTTATGTATTTACAATGTAAGGTGTCAACCTCACTTCCACTTGTGTAATTTTGGTTTAAATCGTGGTCTTATAAACACATTACGCATCAATATTGACATACATGTCATTAAAACTGTGTCTACATGTTACTTCATAGCCACTGCTTTGTTACTGCTTAAGGCGTCCAATACACTCTATTATCCAGTTCATACCTACGTACGGCTTCAATGAAAGATGTTTATTCTCGTCGTTGACAGGAATAATCTGGGCGTGAGAGATTAGATGACCTAAATTCAAAGCGATTACCTGTTGCGTATGGTTAAAATAATGGAAGTGTTCACGAAGACGCGACTAACAAGCCACGACACATGAGAGATGCGTTCAAAACTAATGCCCACACAATGACAATGAAAAGGCGCAAAAAATAAAACTTCGGATTTGTCAAAGAAAGGATTTTTTAATTGATATCCACCTATTCATACAGAATGAAAATCATACAGTTCCTCCTGGATTACATAAAACCTTTTTAAGCAGTTATTAACACTCTCTCATAGAGATATCAAAGACAGCGTCATGGATTCAGATTTCTTTAATGAAGAAAAAAGCCCCTGTCCACAGCAAGTTGTTGTTCATTTTCCCGACATCTTGACGGAAAGTAAGACGTAATATTTCATTTCATTTCAGGACTAGTAGGTTAATAAGAATAACAATTAATCGGTTTCTAATAATTTTTTTTACATATGTTAATATAATGATCATATTGAACTTTTCGTATTATACAAGAACAAATTAGATCATTATGTCAGTTCGGGGGTCAATTTGGAGACAATTCAATCGAACCCAGACGTCATAAATTGACGCGCCAAAATTAATCATGACGATGGAGATCTCATAGTCCGAAACACTTTTGATCATAAGCATCTTTCCTCATAATTCCAGTTGAGCCAAATGTAAAGGAAAAACAATGTGAGCGTTGCCTCTGTTCCACTTTACAGTCGGTTAGAAAGTTAGTTCTTTACAATCATGACGTCGTTTGCTTGGTTATGTCGAGAAAATGGCTGTGGGTTCCAATGTTGTCATCTTCACTCATAATTCCAGTCAATCCAGCTGTAAATGGATAATCTGATAAGGATTAATGTTATAATGTTTGACCAGCTGATAGAAAGGATCCTTAATTCTGAACCTAAGTTATTATCCTTGTACATTATGCATGTAGTTGTTTCTTATGCTAATTTAAAACGATTACAAAACTAGCTGTCTAAATAAAAGCAAATTAGTGTGCAGATGAAGTTTTTGATGTTTGTATTGTAACGTAGTTTAGTACATGCCAATATCCCTTGTTATTCGGACAATTTTGGTGACCCCAGTTATTAACAGACTAACAATCTGATGACAGACAAAGCCAAGTTAAGTTTGGGTGTCAATGGGATTTTTTCTGAACCTATATATCATAATGAGAGACGTTTTGAAGTCTATAACAAGAGTTACGGGTAAAGATTAAAGGCCAGTAAAGTGTAACATCGTAAACCGTCAAAGTACAATAAGTCGACCCTTATTGGCTGGCTAACGTGCCCACAGAAGATGAATGTTTAATCAAAACGTTTCGAAATGTTCCCAGGCGAACATCATTAAATTTCTTGGATAATATTTTAGTGACTTAAACTTATTTAACTACATAACAATGGTGAAGTTTCGATTAATTGTGACTGTTTTAACAGCTTTATCAATTACTGTGAGAGGCCAATTCGGAGTTGATACGGGAAGTAAGAATACAGCTTCAAAACCTAAGAGCGGTGAGTTTAAAATGCGTACATTATGATTTTCTTGAAGGTATAGGAAAACTACCTCTTAGTTGACATAAAATCTAGATTTTTATACTTGGCCAATATGAGTCTTTGATCACCAGTATACCTACCGTGTGTCAAAACTACACAACAGAATCCGTTTTTTATTCATAAAGCTAAATAATGATCCATTAAACTAAGTTTTTTTAAGTAATTTTAACACGCGCTTAGAAGCGTTTTTCAATAATTACTAAGCATAATAGATCTATCGTATTTGAAGATTCTATTCTTTAATCAATGTACCCGGACAGTCCAACTGATGAATATACTCTGATTGACCAAGTTTGAGACTTTAAAATTGTATGTTCAGTTGAAAAAGATGCATTCCTTAATATTGAATTGGGACTTTAAACTTCAATTGAGTTTAAATAATTGCAAAGAAGATAGACCAATGTTAGTAAGAGGACATGTACAAATTTGTATATGTATTAGGTGAAAGTGGTTGTAAAAACAATATATAATTGAAATTACGAAAGCACAGGCCGAGGAGAAGATTCAGTACCACCAATAACAGTTATGTGCAAAAAAAGAATAGTGAGTAAGAGGAAAAAAAAAAAAATTATTTTCTGAAACTGATTGATACATTTAATGGAAAACTGTAACCAGCATCTGCTTGAGTACAAATCTAAAATGTATCGATTTTCAGTATTCTAATTTTCAGTCTGTGGTTCTTGCAAAAACAGTATTATGACATTATTTGACCATTAAATATTATATTATGCAGGTTGAGATATTGACATTAATGAATACTCAGTTCTTGTGGAATTGCTACAGTAGCTGTTAAAAACGTCGCGTTCTGTTATCAGAAAACTGATTTCGGTAAAATGAATAACATGGACATAATTATGAACAAATTATAAGTGGCCAAAGATACACTCTTCACAACCGAAAAACGCAAATTGTTCCGATTACAATTCAATTTATTTAGAAATCTAATCGCAGTAATAAAAATTCTGTTTTCGTTGAGACACGACAAAGTAATACAAATTTACAAATATAAAAGTGGTCACTGGACAAACACGTTATTTATTTAATTAATTTTTTATATATTTCCATATCATAACGAGACAATTCTATAGCATATATTCATTTATTCATTTCATATTATTTACAAGATAAAGGGCTTGTAAACGTCATACTCGTATTTATCATTAGACCATCAGGTGCAGAGGAGTAGGAAGTTAAACTCCCTTCATTTCACTTCGTTTGTGTTTCTTAGTCGAAAAAAAACACAAATCTATTCTACAAGGTGGATTTTATGGCCGATTTAAGACTGATTGAAATATTTTTAAATAGAAATAAGGAAAAAAACAGCGTTCAATTTTCATTTTTTTCTATTTTATTTGACCTCTCCACACACGAATTGATAATATCTTGAAAGAATTCGGAAAAATATAAAAATTAAAATTTACTTGTGAAGGAAATTGTGTGTTGTAATGCCTTGAACGTCAGTTTTGGTCCCTACTAAGGTTATACATCCGCTAAATAAATTCTAAACTATTTTTCTTTCATTTCAGCAGCCTCTCAACCTAGTGGAAATTTCGCAATTCCTACAGCACTACGACGCCCAAATCCGTTTTTACAGAGACTTCCATCGGCGGCAGCTGACCAAGAAGCTCTTTTCCAGTCTAAAGCTACACAGACACAATCTCAAACAGGGGCGAAGCCTACAAATCAACCATCGTATCAGAATGGGCAACAGCCGGGAGGGAATCAAGCAATGTTTAATAATCAACCCGACCCCTACCAGACCGGGTCGTTCCAAGGGCCATATAATTCGATGAACTCAAACAATAATAACCCGCCGACCATGGCAGGACCTGTCCCAGCTGATAGAATCTCTTACCAACCGGCACCGACAAATACAGTTCAGAGTGGTTACCAACAGCCTGTACCTGGTCAACAATCCATGCAGGTTCCCAACAACCCTGGACCGAGCTATGACGTACAAAATCAATACCCACCCCAACAAAACGCGTATTCACAACAAGAGCCCCAGTTCTCTAATCAATATCAATCACAGTACCCACAATACAATCAACCCCAACCTGGAATGCAACCACCAATGACTTTAAATTCACCAGCTGGTCCTGTCCAAACGCCTGGATTCAACGATCCAAATGGTAAAGGATACGATGCATATGGTCAGCCATCATATCCTCTATATGAACAGCAGCCACAAACTCAACCAGGTGCATATCAGCAACCACAAACACAACCAGGTGCATATCAGCAACCACAAACTCAATCAGGCGCATACCAGCAACCACAAACTCAACAAGGTCCATACCAGCAACCACAATCTCAACCAGGTGCATACCAGGAACCACAAACTCAACCAGGTGCATATCAACAACCACAATCTCAACCTGGTGCGTACCAGCAACCACAAACTCAACCAGCTGCGTACCAACAACCACAAACACAACCAGGATATCAGCAACCACAAACTCAACCAGGGGCGTATCAACAACCACAATCTCAACCAGGTGCGTATCAACAACCACAGACTCAACCAGGTGCGTATCAGCAACCACAAACTGGTGGATACCAACCGGCCTACGTTGATCCGAATCAGCAATACCAAACACAACAGCAAAGCCAATCACAATATTCCCAATACCAGCAACCTGCAAACCCTGCACCACCTACTCAAACGTATGCGGACCCCAATGTACCGATTCCAAGAGTACCAGGACAGCAACAACCTTACGACCCACAGTCTCAAGGTCAGGGAGTTCCAGCTACCGCACCAGCACCAGGCAAGTATTTCACTTCATTTCTTATCTAGCTTTTTACCCAATCCACAACAGGTTTCTTTAAACTTGACGCAGGATCGTGGCAATCTGTCAGAAGCTTAGCTATTGATTTAGAATTAGAGCCTTAAAGAGAGAGTTTGGTTTTAAAATAACAAAATTGTCTCTCTTTGTACCCGGGTATATCACTTTCGGCATACATTTGTCAAATCATTCTAAGTTGATCCATTCAAATAAATGGAAGGAATCTTTTGTTCCATCAAAAGGTAGTTCGAACATTCAGGTTCAGCTCTGTGTTTTGATTACTATATAGATATTTTAAAATCTGCTAAGAAAATTAAAACATACTCTCTTTTTAATCCACACGCTTGGTGCATTCTGTCCTTTCTGAGTTAAAACGGGACAGTTTTTTTTAAGAATATGGCAATGCTAAACCTTAAGTTGTTGGTGGATAGAACTGTTTTTTTGTTTTTGAGCTTTAAATCTATTATATTTAGAATAGGATAAAAATACAGCTCATGATATTTCGTTTCGTTTATTTTCTGAATCTGTCACCTAAATTCCAATCGACCCAATTGTAAATAGGTACGGATAATCAGGAAAAGATCAATGCCAAGAGGTTTCAGATTTACGGATTCGTCTTTGTACACGCGAATTCTTTAAGTAGTTGTAGTTTAAGACGCACCTCTTGTCTCTCAGAAACTGTACGACTCGAGATAACTTGAGCTAAATTTATATACGATTTCCCATATTGACTGAAATTAGAGAGGCCTGAGACTGAAACTACCATATGATGTATAAACAGAGAAGTGACTACCAAGTACTGGAGCTCTAGACGCAAGGACATGGTTCTGAACAGAAGCATGAACTGGTCCTACACATGATAATATGTTTTAGGCTTTCATTATGGCAGGCTGATTTGTGGTTATTTGTATGGAGGCTTCTGTGTCGCTTTTGTGGTCGTTTTTTGCAAACGAATTGGAAGAATTTTTCTGGTCTATATAACGTATCATGGACACATAATAGTTATTTGACCCTAACCAGCGTCTGTTAAAAATATATAATGGAAATAGATCAATTGATGCTGAATATGTCCACATTATGCATACAAATGCACAATATATTTGCACCTTCAAGCCATCGTTGGTTGTTCCTGTGTTGTCGGAACACTGGGATAGATTTAGAAATGTTCTGATACATATACAAAGTCCAGAATAGCTCTTTCTAATGCTTAACTGGAAAATGTTATCATTTTTATTTGTTGTACGGTCCATGTTTTCTGCTTTCCACATGGTCATCAGCTTATGGAATCAAACAGGTCGTTGTTTTTTGTTTTTTTTTTTGTTGTTTTTTTTTTTCGTATCAAACATTAACACTCTAAAACTCTATTTTATCGTCTTGCTCCCGCAGACTGATTGAACGCAAAACTAGAAAAATAATAATCTCGATGAAGTTCTAATGGGAATATTAGACATAAATTTAGACCTTTGTTAACACTCTATAACTCTAACCATGCTTTAAATTCAATGTATGAATATAGCTTCCTGGAACCAGCAACCAGTTGACACACCAGCTTATATCTCTTATGAATATGTTCAACCTCAACAAAACTCGGCCCCTACATACCAAGCTCCACCCAGTGTAGGTTCCCCTGCATACCAAGGTCAACAAAGCGCAGGGTCCCCTGTATACCAAGCCCAACCAAGCGCTGGGTCCCCCGCATATGCCGCTCCTCAAGGGGCAGCTCCATATGATTATGCAAACCAACCAGTAGTTCCACAACAAAACTACCAGCAACCAGGAGCTTACCAAGTTCAAAGTGCTCCTCCAGTTGTCTACGACCCACAACCGATTGGCGGCGGGGCTCCAGTTCAAACAGTGTATATCCAGCAACAAGCATCATACCCAACGAACCCTGCCCCACCGACTCAATACCAGTACTCACAACCTGGTCAATCACAAGCAGGACCAGCGTATGCTGCATACTCACAGGCAGGAGCCCCTTACCACCAGCACGCAAACGGTGCTCACGTCCATTCGCATTATCCCGGCCAATATCACGCCCACCCTCCACCTACTGCTCCACCAACTACAACCCCTGCTCCGACTACTACGACTGCGGCTGCCCCTGCCGGAGAAGTTGAGGTAGAGGGACCAGTGACAACACCAGCGCCCATTACGACAACTACTGCAGCTCCAAACCTTACGGCCCCTTTTGTTCCTTATGGTAAGATCAATGCATGACCATCTTAAATTGCACAGCACTTTTGTAGTGTTAGCCTTAGTTTTGTAGTGTCTTGTCTTGTGGTACTGTTTGATTAATATTAATATGGTGATTTGGGTCTTTGTATTGTTGTCTTCTCTCTAAAATTTTAAGGTTCTTTCTTGTAAAAGCCATTATTTTTAGTCCGACTGTCATTAGTGATCTGATAATGATTCCATGATACGACAATATATGACAATAAACGAGAATAAATCCATCCTAATCGGTAGACATTGTGATAAGGATAAAGCCAACCTTTGTAAAACTCCGACTTGAAAATATATAGGATACAAATAAAGATCAGATCAAATTCTGTACAATAAGCTTGTAGATTTCTTAAACTGCAAGTTCAACTATATTGGAAATGTATGGCATAAATCCTTGTATATGCTCAAAATTTCAAAAATTTTACAAATGATAAATGTCGAATTTTTGAAAATCTTACTCAGACAATAGATTGTAAATTTGGGTAAAAAAATCATCGATTAGTTTTGCGGTTTTAGACATGGGAGAAGGTCATATGGCTGAAGAAATCTTCCTATATTAAATATGCAAAGTGTCATATTCTTACATTTGTTTGGAATATTCTTTAAGATTTAATCAACGGTATACCAGCAGCATTGTATGAGGCAGCCTTTGATCCTGCTGGGAGTGCAATATACTACGAGCAACCTCCTGTAGGTTATCCAGGAGGACCACCGCCGGGAGGAATTCCTATGGATTATCCGCCACCAGGTGCACCACCAATGGATTTCCCGCCACCGGGATTGCCACCAATGGATTTCCCACCACCGCCACCAATGGATTACCCACCACCAGGAGGGCCGCTTTCTCTGCAACCACCGGGATCTCTTCCACCAGGTGATTTCCCAGCTCTAACAGGTGCAGACCTAGGAATCGGTCCACCGCCACCTCCCCCATTTGATATTGGAGTTCCTGGTGGAGCATACGATTTCTTACCACCGCCCCCTCCTCCACTCATGGGACAAGCTGGAATGGGTTATCCCCCTGATCCATCTATGATGATGAATAATCCTATTCAAGGTCAATTCCCCGCACCACCCCCACCGACTTCGAATATGGCTCTTACTTCAAACATGGCTCAGCCGTCCCCTCCTGGTTACCCACCTGGACCTTCACACCAAAATCCCGGACCACCACCACAAAACCTTGGACCACCACAATCAAATATTGGATCGTCACCACAAAATTCTGGACCCTCACAAAACAATCTACCTTCAATCTTCCAAGGACCCCCTATGTATCTATATCCATATCCAACTCCACCAAACCAAGCTCCTCCGATGCCCGGATCCTTTGCCTTCCAGCCGTTCCCGGGTCCTGCTATGATGATGCCTGTTGCTGCTCCTCCAGATACTACGACCGTTCCACCAACAACCACCCCTGCTGGAGAAATAGAAATTGAAGGACCAATTACCACCCCAGGAACGACAACTCCTGCTCCGACCACTGTCAGCCCATGGAGATCACAAGGAGGAAACCCTTACGTCCCTTTCCTCGGAAACAGGCAACAGCAGTTCTATAAACCACCAAAACAAGTAGCACTACAGAATACTCAATCGGCGACCATCAATAACATGGGACCACCTCCTGGCCAGGGTAAGCGAACCAACGCTTGCTGTGGTATCTAATAAACTATATTTATCGCTGATACAATTATATCTTTATAATTATCTTATACATTATATCAGAAAGTGTATCGCGCTCTAAAACCAGCCGCTGAGAAATGTATTACAAACGTCTTCATATATCGCTTTTTACTATAAGTATATTTTGTATGACCAGTTTCGGGAGCTTACTTAGCTCTATCCTTCTTACGAGAAGCTCCGTTTTGCTTTTCTTAATGTTAGTAAGTATGGCAAAGCATGAAGCTCATTCATTCTGCTAAATCTGTGTCTTCTCTGTTACCAAGTAAGTATTGGGTGTCATGATTTGATCACTAACGGAGCTATATTGATTCAAACATTGGCCCGAAACTGGTCTTCTAATGATGCATGAAAGCTGAGATATAATCCTCAATGTCTACAATCAATTATATTGTTTATCACTATATTCAACCTATATAACTTGTATTCTAGTGTCGTTCGTTTTGTCACGATTCTTTTGTTTTGTGGTGTTATTTAGACGTAGCATAGAGCTTAAGCACAGAAGTGTCTCGATGATTTTGGGCATTCTATTACTTTTATTCAGGGGCTTCAATATGTTGCTTTTTGTGCATTCCCATTACAACTTCGTCTGTATTATTATTTTAAGAATCATTTCGTTTTAAATTGACTGAAATTTTCTTTATCGAGTTCTTGTGTTTCATGCGCTTGTTTATTGCTAGCGTTAGCATTGCGAGAAGATTGCTAACGGCGCCTTTAAATTCAGCAATATTTCATCAACGTTTTCATACTCTTTGTTTCTATAGTAATTACTACCACAGCTGCAACACCGACGAACGCTGCGGCAGGTGAAATAGAACCGCCGGAGATAGAAGAGGGAGCTCCGGCATCACAGACGACTACGCTAGCACCAATCACATTGCAAGAACTGAGGCAAGCTTTTGCTCATAAAGCCATGAAAAAGACAGTGACTGTAAACTCAAATACGAAAAGCCACATAAATAATTCAATAGAATTTTCGGTTCCTGCACCCCCACAAAGACTGTACCTCACCCAAGCAAATTATCAGATATATTTAAAGCAACAGGCCTTGAAAAAGCAAGCAGACGCTCAGGAGAGAAGAGCTAAGGCTCTTGCGCTTCAGCGTCAACGACAGCTTAAGAGACAACGACATCGGGAATTGGAGCGTCAACGGTTACTTTATTATAGACGTAAGATCATTGGAGCGACTTGCATGACTGTCTGTCGGTTTGCATGCGACCATCGGAATGGCACCGAACCTGCATGCTCTGTTCAGAACTAATTTTCTTTTGTCTATTCACAGGTGCCGATATTTCTAAAAAAAAATTATTTGTACTTACATGCATAGTGCCAGCATGCTTTTACTATTATACTGTTTTTTCATAGATTAAAAAAAAACATATCTATTTATGCTTGGACAATCTATAGATATCAATTGTACTCTAGCGAAAATAAACGTTCATGCCCATCGGAACAAATCGAACAGGGTTGTAGATACGGTTGACGGTAATATAAATAACTAAAGGCACTTAAGTTTCAGTAAATTATCAAAATGTGTATATAATTTAATCTCAACAAAGATAGGCCTATAAATTAGAGGTCACGTTGTTTTTTTTTATGTTTTGATTTAGCTGCGTAAGTATTTTAATAAAGTTACATAATACTTACAGCTATACTCACTATCTAAATAGTTTCAGTCTAGCGAAATAGTAATTTTTAATATCTTGTGACTGCTAGAGTAGTTTGAGACTCTATGACATTCTAAATGACTCCAAAAATAAACTATTTGACTAAATGGACCAAAATGACTTCCAAAATAGTGCGAAGCTATGTGATCACTCTTATACTCCAAGACTATGTGACTTCCAACAAAATAGTGCGAGACTATGTGATCACTCTAATAGTCCAAGACTGTGTGACAACCACAATAGTGCGAGACTATGTAATCACTCTAATAGTCCAAAAATATGTGACAACCACAATAGTGCGAGACTATGTGACCGCTAAAATAGTCCATGACTATGTGACATTCAAAATAGTGTGAGAATATGTGACCGCTATAATAGTCCAAGCCTATGTGACTTCCAAATTCGTGAGAAGCTTTGTAATCATTCTAATACTAGTACTTCAAGACTGTGACAACCAAAATAAGGCTGGACTATGTAGTCACTCTAATAGTCTCATACTATGTGACTTTCAAAATAGTGCGACCACTATAATAGTCCGAGACTATGTGACTTCCAAAAAAGTGCGAAGCTTTGTAATCACTCTAATAGTTCAAGACTTTGTGACAAGCAAAATATTGTGAGACTATGTAATCACTCTGATAGTCCAAGACTATGTTACAACCACACTGTTGCGAGACTATGTGACCACTACAATAGTCCAAGACTATGTGACTTTGAAAAAGTGCGAAACTTTGCAATAATTCTAATATTTCAAGGCTATGTGACAAGCAAAATAGTGCGGGATTATGTAGTCACTCTGGTAGTTCAAAAATATATGAGTTTCAAAATAAAGCGAGATTGTGTGATTATTCTAATAGTCTGAGACTTTCTTACGACCCAAATATTTCAAGACTATGCGAAAACCCAGAGCCTGAGATATTGTGACAATCTAAATAGTTTATAAGTCTGACTTTTCAAATAGTTCGAGTCTTTTCTAAAACACAAGTGTGAGACTATGTTTGTACCAAACTAGTTAAAAACTGTGTAACTAAAAAAATAGTTTAAAAAATAGTTTAGACTTTGTGACTATCCAAATAGTTTGAGGCTATCAAAACACTTTGTGACTAACTAAATAGTTTGTGACTAAATAGTTTGTGGCTATCAAAACTCTTTGTGACTTACTTAATAGTTTGTGGCTATCAAATAATGCGTTAAAATAGGCATCGTGACTATCAAAATAGTTTAAGGCTTTGTGATTATCAAAATAGTTTGAGGCTTTTTAATAATTTCAACAGTTTGAGGCTTTGTGACTATAAATATAGTTCAAGGTTTGTTACTATCAAAATACTTTGTTACTATCCAAATAGTTTGAGGCTTTGTGATTATCAAAATAATTTAAGACTATCCATATATTTTGTGACTATCTTGATATTTTGAGGTTTGTTACTACCAAATACTTTGTGACTATCCAAATACTTTGTGACAATCAAAAAACTTTTAGGCTTTATGAATATCAAATTACTTTGAGGCTTCATAACTATCGGGTTTGATACAATAGTTTGAGGCTTTGTGACTATCAAAATACTTTGTGATTATCCAAATAGCTTAGGGCTATATAAAATACTTCTGCGGCTACTACGGAAAATAGAATTTTGGTCTTAAATTTGAGAAGTGTACGGGCTAAAATCTGCGCTCTATATTCCATGAAACATATTTACAATTACTTTGAAATGACTGGATTCGTTCATGTGGGCATTGTTCCCATCCTTGGAAGTAGAAGCAAAAAATTGCTGCTGTTGCTGCGTCTACTCAAATTTTTAAATATATTACATTTTTATCTTTATCCCAAACCGAGCACCAAATTGTCTTTACTGAATGCTGTCATTTGGCAAACTGCTGCTGCGGCCATTTCATCAGCAGTCGTTTTTCGTTATCTGTGTGTTTCTGTTTCCTTTATGTTAATTTTTTGCATGAGGGTGCATGATGTTAGCTTATATTTTAGTATAATTTCCACTAATTTTCTATATATATACTATATGCATGTTTAATTTAACTAATCTGGAACATAATCAATTTTGCACGTTCATATTTATTGGTATCGTCGTGGTGGTACATACACCTGCGATCTCACGTTGTATCATTTGACTATTGATCACGTGGTATAAAGCATGTGTGTGTATCCATCGCGAATGCATACTTTACTAAAAGTCGCATTAAGCGCGTTGAACGCAAAGCTCAATTTATTATTTTTTTTAATTCATGTTTTAAGAAGTTAAAGTGTTTATGCCTAATATTTAGCATTTAAGTTATATTCTCATATCATGGCAAGGCATTGTTTGGAATCAATTTTAAAAGGTTGAATTCCTCCTGTTATATTCGAAATTTAACAGTTATACAAATGTATTTAAATCTAATATTGAGTTTAATCCATAATGATAAAACTAAAGTGGTTCTGGTGATGTTTCAGGTCAGCCGCCAGTGCCAGCACAATATTCTGGATACCCGCCACAGAACCCTCAGGGATATCCTCAACAAAACCAATATTATGACCCTTCACAACCTCAGCAACCTTATTATGGAGCTCAAGGTCAACCGCAACAGGTGCAATACGTTCAACAACCTGGTGCGTACCCACCTCAACAACCCGGTGCATATCCCGGACAGCCTCAACAAGGCGCAGCGTACCCACAACAACAGCAGCCCGCGTATCAGCAGCAATATCAAGCTCAGCCACCGGCACAGCCTGGGTATCCCCCACAACAACAGCCTCAGCAGCAAGCGTACCAACAGCCCGGATACCCACCTCAGACAGGGTACCCACCACAGCAGCCACAAGCAAATGGATACCCACCTCAACAACCAGGCTACCAACAACAACCGCAGCAAGGGCCTTACCAATTCTCAAGCCCAGCTGCCAAATTCCCAGCTAATAATCCTTACAATCAGCAGCAATCTGTCCAATACCCACAGTCGGGACAAAGCTACACCCCACCCAGAACGCAACAGTCGCAAAACCAGGCTCCAATGTCTGGCAAGATTCAAGAACTGTTAACTAAAATAAGACAAGCTCAGAGCCACTCCACGTCGCCTACTAAAACAGTGGAAGAAAAAAATAAATGGAATGCTATTTTCCGTAAACTATGGGATATCTACTTATTTTGGTCCAATATGAAGCAATCCAATAAACAAACGAATCCGAGGTAAGTTATAGATTTGTACTGCCACTTTGGTCTTAGTATATCAAGGTGCATTACGATAGAATGCGTTAAGGAACACGTGATGACACGTTGCGACTGGTTTTGTCAATTTTGACAGAACATCTCCTGTGAAATACCCCTTTCCTCACACTTTACTTACCCATGAAGTAATAATTTCACTATTTAGTGGTGATGTCTTGATAGTCTTGTAGAGTCAAAAGGTTCAGAATCTACCCCCATCCCCTCAGGATCTATGGCTAACATGTGATCCCTGGTTGGATATTATGTCCATGGATGTGTCCTGTAAGCGTAAGTGTTTCATGTCATATAAGTAAACTGTGTGTCTCGTGTGTTATGAGCTTATTTTCGAAAACAAAGCTAAATTTACATGAAGTCAAATTGGCGGGAAAAAACACTAGCAGACGTTAAGAATAACAAAGGTGTTCGAGCTGATTATAACATTTTAGAGGTTAAGAGTAAAATATAAAACAGACAGCTTATCATAGAGGCGATGGGTCGAAACATAATATATCGCTTTATTTCCTAGCATGTACGTAGGAATGACACCTTAAAATATGAGCTCCTAGGCCAGCGTTCTGCCAACGTTTCAGCTGAGGACTTGGGCAGGATATTTGCTGGCCTGGGATTGTCACACCCACCCCACCTTCATGCCAAATTTTAAATGACATACCATTGAACTCCTTACTTGATAAAAAAAAATATGCCGCCCCATCTCTCCACCCTCCACTCGACCCTTCTTCCCACTGTTTTATAAAAACTCAAATGCGTTTAAACATATCAAATATATATTTTCAGGGGTATGGTGACGGCGTAAGATAACCTTGTGACCGAGGACAGACAGTATTTGAATACACCAGCAATATGTCAGGCGAAGAATGACATTAATCTTTCTATGATTTGTCGTGTGACAGGCTGTCCGCTTGAAGAGTCGATTTAAACATAATATGTCACTCACGTCAGGTTGAAGTAGCTGTGTTTTTTGACATGTTTATAGTTGACATTATGTGTATTTATAGATGGATTTATATTATTTACCTGGGTGATATGACATTTTTACTTCGAAATAATAGATGTAATTGGTTAATAAAGGAAATGGAATGACATGGTCGCCATTTTGACTATAGTTTTCCGTTCTGAAACAAGTTTAAAACCATTTAAAAGGTCAACTGACGTAGAGTTCAGTCCCTAGAAATTCTCTTTGAAATGAGTTGAAAGTACATTTCGCAAGTCATCTGCTGTGACGTTCAAATATGGGATAATACAAATAACACACTTTCATCACAATATAGCAGATCTCTGTATCTTATTATTGTACATACGAAACTTTAGAAATTATATTTTTCTACGAAATAATCTTTCACTACTTATGAATATTTATGAGATGAGATTTTCTAATTGGATTAAAAAAGGAATGAGAAAAGAGCCTTCCTTTCGCTATGTTCACCCTTGTCCTTTGACCAATAATTGGCTGTAACAATTTTTGTAACAGTGAAAACCTGTTCTGCGATCCTATTACATGCTCGAAGCCAATACCAACAGGAGTCCAATTTAGGACAAAAACAACCTATTTTATGATGTGATCTGCATATCTGCAAATCAAGAGTGATTTTCGGTCCAAAGTAGATGCTGTATTTCACATACTAAACTACGTATTGTTCTTACATGTAAATAACTCATACGAAACTACGTATGGTTCTTGCAAAGAAATTACACACAAAACTATGTATGGTTCTTACATAGAAATAACACACACTAAACTACGTATGGTTCTTACATGGAAATAACACATACTAAACTATGTATGGTTCTTACATGGAAATAACTCATACGAAACTACGTATGGTTCTTGCAAAGAAATTACACACAAAACTATGTATGGTTCTTACATAGAAATAACACACACTAAACTACGTATGGTTCTTACATAGAAATTACACATAACGCAACTATATATGGTTCTTACATGGGAATAACACACACTAAACTATGTATGGTTCTTACATAGAAATTACACATAACGCAACTATATATGGTTCTTACATGGGAATAACACACACTAAACTATGTATGGTTCTTACATAGAAATTACACATAACGCAACTATATATGGTTCTTACATGGGAATAACATACACTAAACTATGTATGGTTCTTACATAGAAATTACACATAACGCAACTATATATGGTTCTTACATGGGAATAACACACACTAAACTATGTATGGTTCTTACATGGAAATAACTCATACGAAACTACGTATGGTTCTTACATGGAAATAACCCACACTGAACTATGTATGGTTCTTACATAGAAATTACACATAACGCAACAATGTATGGTTCTTACATGGAAATAACATATACGAAACTACGTATGGTTCTTACAAAGAAATTACACACAAAACTTTGTATGGTTCTTACATAGAAATAACACACACTAAACTACGTATGGTTCTTACATAGAAAATACACATAACGCAACTACATATGGTATTGCTGGCGATTAGGTGCCTGTCTCTGAGATCGCTGGTTCGGAACCTGTTCGGGTCTCAGCCAATTTTCAGCACGAGAATCTGTGCTATACCAAGAAAGTGTTATCCCAATAACGAAAATATTGTTGCAACACCAATTTCTAAATGACATTAAATCAACTCCTGATCAAAGCAATCTATGTAACATACCGGTAACCAATATAATGTTAATTTCAAGCAATATCAATCTATTAAACACAATCAATGTAAGTCTACAAAATTCAACCAATTCCATTCTGCAAAACTCAACCAATCTCTAAATTAATCTTATAGAAATAATTGCAATTCAATTCATCTTTCAATATAAAAGGCAAGTATTATACTCAAATCAAATTCAGCCCTAAAAAGATGGGAGATAACTCTTCTTTGTTTACATAGGTGACACCACTGACAGCGTGTATCGCAACCAGTCGACAGTGTAAACATTATCGACTTAAATTATTAATTTCGTAGGGGATGATAGATATTCTAGGATGTCTTTGGTTCAAAGATTTTCTCTGGCACCAGGGTTTAATCCCGATAGAGTTGTACCCGCTGTAAATAGTGACTATTTCGCTCTACCGACGACACGAACCACAGTCGGGGTTTGGTCATTCAACAAACTCGAACATCGTCACAAGCCACTCGAGTTACAGGCTCACCGGCGAAGTATTTCGGCCCTTGCTTTTGGAAATAGTTACGGTTCTGGACTATTGTGTTCGTGTGCTGATGATTATGTTATCGTCTGGGACATTCCAAAGTGTCTAAAACATTTTGATGAAAGAAAATCCATACGAGGGGAGATAATCGCAACTACAATCGGCGAACCTATTCATTGTTCATTCAGTGCAGACGACACTTTGGTAGCCATCTGTGTGGACATTGATGTGCATATTCTAAAATCAAATTCACAAACCACTGTAGCTCTCTTGGACGGACATTTAAGTCGAGTTATAGGGGCAGAATTCTGTCCCCACTACTCCTCAACTGTAGTTAGTATTTCGGAGGACGGGACTTTTAAAATATGGGACCTCGAAAATAAAACTCTAGTGTACCAAAGTTGCGTCATTACGTCATTTTCTCTTGTCAGTTTATGTATGAATTGGGCAGATCCTACGTTCAGTGTGGGATCTGCTGACGGAGTAGTAAGGACTTACGACCTCACTGACGGAAATGATTTTCGAAAATTACATCAGGTGGACGTTGAAGGTATCGTGCGGAAGATTAATTCCACTAAGGCTTTACAAGATGCGACGAAACTGAAAGATTCAAAAACCATCAGCAGTCGAGCGACATGGAATAAAACGGAAAAATTTATTCCGCAGATGGAGTATAAAAAGGAGGGTGGAGAATCTTATTGTGCCATAGTTGGCCTGTGGTATGCGTATTCCAACACGCACTCGAACGCAGACGCGGACAAACCCCAGTTTCTGAGAAACGCCGTAACAGATGTAATATCCAACAGACCCACAATACTTGTTGTATCTACAACTTCCGGTTTGCTGCAAATCGATCCCAAGACATTAGAAACTCTTGAATATGTCGATTTAACCGAGTCCATTCGAAGTGAGGGAAATTTTGCGTCCAATGGTGTCACCATCAATGCTTTAAACTATGCCTGCTTTTCTTATGGCAAAAATGTTAGCGATGTTTGGATCGTAGCTGGAACTTTGTTCGAGAATCGAATCCACGTGCTTGACTGGACCTTGTCAGAAACGGTGTGTAACGAGGACGAAATTGTGGAAAATATTGACTCGGCGATGGATTTACTTTCGTTAAATCCGGATTTGAATCCAGATAGAGACACGCGAACAAAGACCACGGAACTATGTTTCATAGCGGTGAACCCTTTACGCGAAAATTCTCTTCTGAATTCTAAATTAGAACCATTATCAAAGGCAAAAGTGAATCCCTTAATGCGGAGAAAACAAATGTCGTTGTCGTCTACCAATAGGAGAAACTCCTTCTCGAATCACACAGTTACTTTCAAAAATAAGATAAAGTCCTCGGGATATGCGCAGCAGGGTCCCAAAGCGAAATTTTTCCAACCAAATGTTGGAAAACCTAAACCAACTGCATTAATGAAAAGATCAACATCCTGCGACCCTGTCTTGCTACTCCAAGAGTATCCGACCAATTGTGGTCCGGTGGATGTACTGGTTCACCAAGAGAGTCTTTCTGAATCCCCAACTCCGATACTGTCATTGCGATTTTCTGGAACTGGGCAACATCTTGCGTGTAGCCTCGCTAACAAATTAGCCATGACATTTTCCATGCCCTTGAAAAAGGCGGGAAACGTATTTCAAGGTCATGACGCACCAGTAAACTCCGTGGATTGGAGTCACGATAACAAGTTCTTGTTAACGTCATCTGATGATCGTTCGGCGATTTTATGGAATGCCGCATCTGAACCGATTATGAAGATGGCGACCATTAATAACAATTTCTCGTGCCTTGAGTCAGAAACTTCGAATAAAAATAATCCGTCTTTCGGTAAAGAGATCCGACAGGCTCAGTTCTATTACATGGATAAATTTATCTTGCTGATCAGCGGCAACACGTTTTACATGTATAAATACTTCCTCGATCAAACTAAAGACGAGATCAAACGATACTTGACAAAATCTAAATACAAACTTGTGAAATCCTGGGTCACAGAAAGCCAATCGTTAACAGCCCTTGCGGCTATGAACTCGTTTTACTCTTACGTTGCGATCTGTGCCGGTACGAATCGCAGTTTTGAAGTGTTTGACTTGAATGAAGGTCGTAGCGTTTTCGTAGTCGAAGACGCACATGCAAGACCGATTCACGCAGTGTCTCTGAATGGAGGATCTAACTATGTATCGCAGCCATCTTCTGCTTACAACGTTTTTGCAACCGCAGCCGTAAGTGATTGTATCCGACTATGGGATATAAGAACGAAGCGCTGTGTGCAGAGATTTGAAGGACACCAAAACAAGGCTCTCCAATGCGGCTTAGCTATCAGTCCGTGTGGACAGTATCTGGCTTCCGGCTCCGAAGATAAACTAACGTATATATTTGACATACGGACCGGGACGTATTGTGAACGACTACGAGGACATACTGACGTCGTTTCAACCGTGTGCTATAATCCGGCTAAACCCATCCTTGCTTCTGGTAGCATCAATGGAAGTGTGTGTCTTTTCAAACCGGAACGATGGAAGCGTTGATGTCATACACACTGTCTACTATTTCGTTACACATAACGTACGCTTTGGTTAGTGTCTTTCAAGAGATATTTCTCATACACTCCTGATGGGCATTATATTTTCACTATGATTCCACTGTATTGGGTTTCAGAAATCCAATTTGTTTGTTTTTATTGAATAAAATTCACATCACTGTTAAATTTGTATTATATTCTTTGTCTTTGAGTTCCAAGGGCATGCTACCACTTTTAAAAGGTTTGAAAATTTAGGAAGTTAAGGTACGGTTTGGTAATTTTCTTAAATACACAAAATAACTTGTCTACTTAAAAGCACCTTGTTATCGTATAAAGTTTGAAATGGGCAATCCCTCTTAAAAGCTGACAAGTTGTCATCGAATATAAAGATGAACAAATCCAATACGTTCCGATGAAGCAAAAACTAAAATGGTGTTACCTCCCTTGTTTAGTTAGCTCTCAAATTTCTAAGGCAATAAATACCCTCCATACATAAACTTCCGCTGACGTGCTAAATTTTGTTTTGTTGTCAATAAATTGATTATTTGGTGCAGATTTTGAGAATATTTGGAAACAACAATGGAAGATACGGGGCAGAACCCCCCTTTACAGAATCAGACCCCAGAGTCTGTACAGTCTTTTGTTTCATCAGGTGATTTAATTTTTATCCCAGACCCAATCAACGAATCTCGTCTTTCAGTTCTTTACTCAGTTACTGATATTAGGTAATTGTTGATTCCAGTCCAATCTCAAGATTGAATCAGTCAGTCGATTTTAATGTAGACTGTCTACTCACAAGAAGAGATTTCAGTCTTGTCTTTCAACATTGAAATCAGACATGTTGTAAGGGTGAGGTCTAAGGAGGCTGGGCCCTAGCAAGTGAGAATTAAGTCCAAGGGAAGCACACCTGAAATGGGATTGATTAATATTCATCAAATTAGTAAAAACCAAAATGGTGAATGCTTTAATAAGTCGTTTAGTGTCACAAACAGAAAAGAGTTCTCTAGGCTTGTCATTTTCAAAAAATCCTTGGGGGGTTGGTTCCATCTCCTAGATATTGCGTATCTCTGAGTTGACAGACCGGCCCTTACCAACCCGGTCCAAAATTTAATTCCTAGCTCCAATAAATTCCTGGTGAGTTGATACAATATATAATTAAACCTTTTTTTATTTATCTATTACCGTACTATAAATAATCCCATTGAATAGTTCGCATCAAAGTGATTAATTGATAATAAGTCATTGGTCCTAGTAGTTTGTTTCCTTGCTTTATCAAGACAGGAGTACCCATATTGAAACGTTGCGCAAGTTCTTTAATAACGTCATTTTTGCCCTGATATTGGACCAAGTTACCTTTGGTTTAAATTATACTATCTTCAAGAACTTTAACCATCTAGTCTTCGGTCAGGTTTACTCTGTCAAAATTGCAAATGGTTTATTTTTTATAATAGTTATAAAATAAGTTTTTTGATGTTTTTTAAAAAAAATACTTATTATTTTAAATGTGTTCATTAGAGAAATCCAGAGAACATGGAAATAATAATTTTTAATTTTACTTTCAGTTTTTGGTAGTCTTCAACAATATGGATGGTTTATTCTTATTGGACTCGTAGCATTATTTTATTTCAAACAGAAATTCCTCGACCCAAAAATACAACAATTTTCTAGTCAACGTGAACAAAGAAACGAATACAAAAAATATGGTAAGAATTCCCCTTGTCAAAGATTACCTGAAATCCTTGAAAAATGGTATTAGCCCATATAATAGTTTGCCATATTGACTTCAAAGTTTTTTTAAGAGAGTAGCATTGTTTGTACTTTTACAAAGCATATTTGTTTTGATATTTCTCCATGAATTATATTCACATATATACTAAATGTCCACTGCTTCATCAGATCTGGGACTAACATGGAAAAAGCGTCTAGTTGTTCTGATGGGACAATAAACCAAAGCCCAAGTGCTCGTTAATGATCCTTGACAGTGTGAAATCGCAAAAAGAGTAGACTCATCTTGCTGTCCTGGCAAAATTTCCCTCATTACACTCTGCATGGTGTTGACCGTCTTCATTAGCCCATAAGATGCAGAAGTGTAGGACATAAAACTTCCATTCATTTCATTTCATTTTTTACTTCATCAGATCTCTACAATTAAGGATTCCTGTTTTAAAATTTTGTGAAGCAATGCCAGGCTTTGAAGATTTTGGAGATTTTGTGATTATTTGAGTAATGTATTTTCAGATAGTGATGCAGCACAAGAAAGAGTAGAAGCAATGGAGAGAGCCAGACAGAAATTGCAGGAAAAATTTAATGAAGAAGCAGCTGTTTTTGCAGAAGAACAAAAAAAAGTAGGGAATCAATGAAATCCTTAAAATATCTCCTTAATATTATAGAAAGCATATTATCAGTTATAAAACGGGAATTCTTTGCTAAACATTTGATTTTCTAATTAATGAATTGAATAATTGATAGAATTCTTGCCAAAAATATCGTCAAATACAAATCTACATATACATGTGGAGCTAAACATATCTTCAAATGAAAATTGTCAAACACAAAAATCAACCAACAAATGTCCAAATACAAATGTTCAATAACAAATCTTGCTAAACAAATCTTGCGAAACATTTCTCCAAATACATTTCGAATATATTTGAAGGTCATGATTATGACGACAGGTGTTGCTGTAGAACCATCACCAAATAAGATATAGACAATATAGAACAAAAAGTATATATTTCATTATATATATGCTTGATAAAGATTCCTGTATGAATTGAAACGTTGCTTAAATTAAAGGAAGGAGTAGTATATCCATGATAGTGTTCTTATTTAGCTGATGTTCCACCTACTTCTAAATGTCATTTAAAGATTAAACTTATGAGAGGTTTTAATTTTTATCGTTGCAGAAAGAAGAAGAAAAGAGGTTGGCTAAAGTTGAAGATTGGGAAAGGGGTTATAAAAGTAAATATAAGGTGAGAATAATCAAATCACAATTCCATTTAAACAGATTTATACAGTGAACACAGTTTTTTTTTTTTGTTCATAAACTGAAAAAATGTTCAGGTCATTCCTTAAATATTGTGGAATTTTACTTGTAATAAACTTATATTTACAATATTAACTCAAGTCAGGGGCAAAGAATTTCCAAATACTACCAATTGTTATTTTGTTGTCATTAGCAGCCTGTCTTTACAATACAAGCCAGAAAAGGAAGTGTTGTAAAGAATGGAAATATGCAGCAACTCTGAAACAACTATATTTAACAAGCGTAACAATTTAGGTTCACAATTAAGGATCCTTTCTGCCAGTTGGTCCTTGGCAAACCTCTTGGTATTGATCTTTACCAGATTTTCCATACCTATTTACAGTTTGGTTGACTGCAAAAATGATAACAAATTGCTTTCACAAGGATGATAGCTTATAATTAATATTTCCTAGATTATCCCTAGCTTTTTACAGCTGGGTTCACTGAAACAATGATAATTTCTACCAGCTAGTCCTGGACCAAAAATCTTGAAATCAATCTTTGCTGGTTTATCTTGTTTCTCGTTTGACTGGAATACAGTTGAATTAATGAAAGTATCCAAATTTACTAAAGGAGACCCAGTTTACTTAACCGTTTCTTTTTCCCTAACGTCATCATCTTCAAAAGTTTGCAAAAGTTACACAGGAAACGGGTTGATAATGAATTAATTACAATATATTTATGACATTACCATGGCAACATGTTGGCTATTTATCAGTTATATGACATTATATACTTTATCAAACTATCAAAATTATCATGATTAACAACATGTTTTGGGTTCTTTTTTAATATTTCTAAATATCACATTGAACAAACAAACAAACAAAGGGAACTTCCTGTAAATTTAAGAAAAGCAGAGAAAAGAACTTTCCTCCAAACTTTCTGGATGTTTACAAAACATTAATTCTTACATATTTCTACAATGTTTTCGAACTAGATATCCAACCCCCTTGCACAATTCAATGTTTTGTTTTGTAATTAGGAACTCACAATAGTAAACAGGAAGAGGACAGATGTTTGATTGGTTTAGTCAAAAGGTTAGTGCCTTTTGAGCACTGTATCTACCTAAAAGCAAATATAAAAAATATAAAAGTTTGGTATTATTTTAATTTGACTTCATAGACTTTGCAATCAAAAGAATTTCTGTTAATATTTTGAAGTACCTGCTAATAAAGACTTCCTATCGAATTTTTTTTATATAATCCAATAATTAGTTATTTTTTCCTGATGTAATTTATGTGATATATAACGTAAAATTGTCACCTTATTATTTCGGAATGTTGACGCAGGGATAGGATAAAAAAAACAAAATTACCAAAGTACTAAACTCGTTAATGAAGCTATCCTGTCAAAACATAAGTTTCCATTTCAGGAAATAAGAATATTAAATCGGACATTGTCTTCTCAATGTAGAGCTATTATGAACATTGGCTTATATTTTGACTGAAATAGTCATCTTTCTTGTATCACATCTTAGCAATGTCGTGCTATTATGAGCGTCAGCTTATAACTTGATTGTAATAGTCACCATTTTAGTATCACATCTTATCAATGTGGAACTATTAAATTTTGATATCTTGTCTGTTGTATTAGTAGATCTAAAGGACAATCTTGGTATCAGTTGATCTAAATGACAGTCTTGGTATTAGTAGATCTAAAGGACAATCTTGGTATTAGTGGATCTAAATGACAGTCTTGGTATTAGTAGATCTAAATGACAGTCTTAGTATTAGTAGATCTAAATGACAGTCTTAGTATTAGTAGATCTAAATGACAATCTTGGTATTAGTAGATCTAAATGACATTATTGGTGTCAGTTGATCTAAATGACAATCATGGTATTAGTAGATCTAAATGACAATCTTGGTATTAGTAGATCTAAATGACAGTCTTGGTATTAGTAGATCTAAATGACAATCTTGGTATTAGTAGATCTAAATGACAGTCTTGGTATTAGTAGATCTAAATGACAGTCTTGGTATTAGTAGATCTAAATGACAATCATGGTATTAGTAGATCTAAATGACATATTGGTATTAGTAGATCTAAATGACAGTCTTGGTATTAGTAGATCTAAATGACAATCATGGTATTAGTAGATCTAAATGACAGTCTTGGTATTAGTAGATCTAAATGACAATCTTGGTATTAGTAGATCTAAATGACAATCTTGGTATTAGTAGATCTAAATGACAGTCTTGGTATTAGTAGATCTAAATGACAGTCTTGGTATTAGTAGATCTAAATGACAGTCTTAGTATTAGTAGATCTAAATGACATTATTGGTGTCAGTTGATCTAAATGACAGTCTTGGTATTAGTAGATCTAAATGACATTATTGGTGTCAGTTGATCTAAATGACAGTCTTGGTATTAGTAGATCTAAATGACATTATTGGTGTCAGTTGATCTAAATGACAGTCTTGGTATTAGTAGATCTAAATGACAGTCTAATCCATTTCCCATTCCCTATCTCCCTCTCTCTCATTTTTGCTTTGATTGATTAATAATAGTATTATTTATATCAGAACCTGACTGCGGTATAACGTTTTAAATTTCAATGGCTGTGAAACGTCATGAAAAAATAACGATTCAATGATTCTTAACAAGCACAATTATACTGTATTCCCATACAGATAATTTTTCGAAAAATGTTGTTCTGTCTATAACAATGAAGTACTTAACTTGCTGTTTTAAATATGTTAGTTGTATGAAAATGTGTTTGCTATATAATTTACTGTATACTGTCCATAATAGATTGCGCGTGCACACCTTTACAGGTTTAAAAGGTATGAAATGAGACTAATTTTATTGGTATTAGCATGCTTGCTGTCTGCACAGTGGAATTGATGTAGAATTATTTCTGAATTGCAGCATCTAGTCTTCAGATGAATATAATGGATGACAAATATATCATTGATAATTAGATAGTTTGTATACCATTGTACAGCAATTCATTTGATGTATACTGAACTTGGTGAATTAAATAATAAAATTGACATCAAATACCATCCTTTAAATCCCAACGTTTCGTCAAAAAAGTTTGGACTTCTTCAGTGGAAGAACTAAATTACAAATGGTGGAAGTCAGTTAGAATAGTGACATTAATGTCATTAACGTTGGGTGTTAAAGGATGGTAGATGATGTCAATTTCATTATTTAATTCACATTATAATGTCGTATATTGTTGTCAACCCTGTCAGTCCATCCTTCCACATTTGGTTTTCATCAGATTTGATTGAAACTTGTTGTAATCATTTATATTGACGATATCTTTGACAAGCTCCATATTGACGATTTTTTGCTGAACAGTTTTTGAGTTATTGCACTTGACGTCAAAATTGGTTTAGTAAACGCAGTAGAGACTACAGTTTTTGTCTAATTTGAATGAGATTTGGTGTGATCATGTATATGAATGAGATCTTGGATTAGGCCCAAACAACCTGTATTTAAACAGCAATAAACTTTATTTTGGTCGTATATTGCTAGGCAACAACATGTTTAATTATCTAGTTTAAAAACAACATTATTCATATACCTACATTTGTATGTATAATGCTCATTGATATTGAAATCCATGTCAGCTAATCTTTAATGATCATTTAATGAGCATGACAATTGTGTAATAGGGACACCAATTAGGTTTATATGACAGTGAAATATATGTTATACATGAATAGTGCATGTGCTTGTGTTATCTAGGGCGCCAATAGTCAGATTCAGGTTTAGGTCTTGTGGCCTCCAACTTAATATACATCAAACTATTGGTGCGTTTACAGAGTTTATCCTATACCTATTTACCCCTTATTATGGTGTCTGTTAATTGATTTGTTCATATACTATATATTTGTGTGAATAATGCTCAATATATACCCCTTATGATGGTGTCTATTTATTATGACAAGGAGAGAAATTATGCTGTCATAAATGCAGTAGTACCATAACACTGTTATAAGCAACTGGATGGGTATCCACGATATGCATCCATTTTGGGTTTAGTAGTTGGTACCGTATAATTCTGAATATAGTGCGCAGGCATGTATAATGCACACCTCTTCCTTGCCTCTGCGAAATCGGGGAAAATTCATTTACCCATGTATAGTGCCCACCCCTTTTGGTGGCAAAATATGACTTTAAGTTGGCATTTCACAGACACCAATATCAGGAAATATGTTGGGAAAAAGGGAAAGAATTTGAACATCTCGTAAAATATACAGCAGTCTGGTAAAATATACAGCAGTCTGGTAAAATATACAGCAGTCTGGTAAAATATACAGCAGTCTGGTAAGAAAATAAGACATATTTATTTAACGTGTATTGCTCATCAAATGACAAAAGTTCGTTAAAATTTAGACATTTATTTTCTTCCGTAACGTAACAAGTTGTTGACGCCTTCAGTCTGGAGTGAATCATCTTCTAATTCTTCCTTGAGAACTGGGATGTATCCATGAGCAGGCATCCAAATCCAGTAGCTTTCGTCAGTATTCCCGGACCTTTTTACAGCTGGCTTAAAAAGGGATGAATATTTTTGATAAACGTTTGGTGGAGGAATGACAGGCATTTGTCCTGGACGTCCAGACAGGATGTATGCCAGTCGATTTTCGTGAGGTCGTTCTGGGGCACTTTTTGTCGTAGCTCTGGTTGCCATGGTAATACCAATAATAAACAATAGCAGGCCAAAGAGAATATTCTGATATACTGATGATGAAGACATTCTGAAAATAGAACAACAGATAAACAAATTGAATAAAAATAAAAGCTTTCAATATTGTCTTCAGAGTTTTAAAATATGTTGATATATATATAAATATAGAAAATTTGTATTGTTTACAGTTTACTTTAGGCCCTTTGTTATTATTAGCAGGTATTGCAATAGTGAGGCTTCAAGCATTAAATTCCTTCAATTACAGCTAGTGTGTCTACTTTTTTTTTCTTTTTTTTTCTTTTTTTGTCTGCTATACACATTAAAAGTTTGGTTACGGTACAATGTCATAAACTATGTGTACAAAATCAATGTCTAAGTTCTTTTATTTGGATTGGTTTTGTTATGGGATTATCTAACAATTATGATTTTACCATAATTGATAATTGTCCAAGCTTAATATTTTAATATTCAATTATCAAAATACAAAAGAATTCTTTGTTGAACTCAATCATTTAAAAAACAATAGAGAACAAACTTAAGCCTTAAATCTTCTTAACATTTTTGAGTGTATTTGAATGTAAGTTAGAGTGTATGATGTCAGCTGGTTCATTAAAGAAGGGATTATGTCTTAATCCATTTTCCCATTGTTCATTGATATAGAGGTTTTGTTTAAGATGGAATATGTTCTAGTATCATAAAACTTAGTACTTTCTCCCAGTGTATAGTGATAAATACTCTTATTCCAATCCAGTGAGGAAAATGGTTATACAACAAATTGGGGTTTGGGGTGGAAAATCCCACGTACATGGACTTGTGGAAACCCTGTATTTATATATATTTCTTTTGAAGAGCCTGTATGCAAACAGAATTTTAAGTTTTTTGTACCTGAAAATATAACTTAAATAACTATTTTCATCTACCTATTTACTTCATCAAACTCAATTTTTTTAAACCTGTTTTTAAGGGTGTTAAAACGAACATATTTTAAATAAGTTTTAGCTTTAATAAATCAACGATTGTATTTAAAAAAAATTCAGAGAAGTTCAATAACACATTTCGCAAAGTTTTGATATCAAATTTTCAAAAAAAATAAGTTCAGCCTAAAATAAAAACATACTGCTCCTTTAAATAAGGAATATGGTCAAAATTAGTTCATTTTGAAATAAGTATCAAATTACAAATGTATTTTTAAAACTGACTGTTATAAAGAACAGGAAAAGGAAGACCATGAAATACATGTTACTATTTGTATTGATATTAAAGTAAAAACCCATGTTTAAACTATTGATAAACAATGATAAATTATAGACCATGACCTTCAGAAGATTAATGCTGTTATTTATTATGATGTTGGAAATGTTGTTGAGTGTCTGTTCTCCTAGGCATGTTAAGAGAAAAAAAAAACTATGTTTAACAAGGACAACAACCAAGGTTCACAGTTAAGGATCTTTTAAACCAGCTTGGCCTTGGTCAAACCTCTTGGCATTGATCTTTCCTTGAATATTCGTAACCAGCTGGGTAGACTGGAATTATGGGTGAAAAAGTCATCCTACATTTACACAACAAGCAGATGTCCTTTGCTACATGCTCCAGGTAACCAAGCAAATGGCATCATATAAAGAACAAATGCTGTGTGCAGGACAGAACAGGGTTGTCCCACTCCCATTTAATTTACCAGTGAAAGAAAGTTTAGAAATCATGTTACTAAGTTTCTTTTTAAATTCCAGTCGGCATAAAATTAGATCATCAGGTGTCATTGGTTATGTAAGTTGTAATTTGGTAAAAAAAATCAGTTTTATAGAATTACATCATCAGTCACGCTTATATAACGTCATAATATTTGTTTATTGCCTAGATAGCATCTTAAAACATAATCATCTTTACAATAGCCCTAGACTGTTTGATTAATTTAAATAACAAATATCATGGATTTAAATAGGAGGGTGAACTAGTTTTTTTATTCATGTCATAGAATTGTTTCAAAGTTTCAATGTATTCTTATCTCTAAGTTAAATCCCAGCTTAGTGGAGAAAATATGGTAATATTGTGTATTTTGCTGTTGGCAGAACAGCTTAGCAGAACTAACATCCGGTTTTAAAGAACTATCTTAAGTTTATTTTCTCCTTCTGGACAATGCCATATTGTTTCAGGAATAGTTCCAGAACAATGCCTAGACTGGGTTTCTGGGTAAGTCTCAAAGACAAAGATATCAGAACTTAAATCTCAAAATACTGAGTTTTATTTTAAGCCAGTAGTGGGATGAAGATATTATGAAAATAAACAAAGGCCCAGCCTAATTTGAATAAGTAAAAGAAATCAGCTTTGATGATTATTTCCAAATTAAAAGAAATTTTTGTCAAATAATAGTCCAGTCTAAATTGACATCATTGGTTACAAAATATATTCATATCACAGGCCCTTCGCAAGTAGGGACGTCATCAAACTTTTATAGTGGAATCGCAGGAACCATAGACATTTGATTGAAAATTTGAAATGGTGCAAATTGATGATGTTAGTGTTCTTGCCAGGAACTTCCTGGTACATGAAACTTGTAGAAAACCTCATAACAATCCCTTTAAACATCTAATTGACTATATTGTGGAAAAATACAAAGCCAATTTGGTTTGTCATAAACATTTGGATTAAAGTCAATCACCAATTAAGAATTGGATATTTTTTTGAAAGATATATTGACTGAAAGTGGCTAGGTCTATATGTTCTTTAATTTTATTATAGCAGTTCTGTGTATCAGGCTTTATATGTATGCATTTTAGGACTCTTATCAGTCTAACCTGACAATTCTTGCTCTACCCATTCTTTGGACATGATATATGCACTTGATATTATAAATGTTCATATTTATGGGAGTTATTCCGAACCATTTTGGAATGACAAAGGTCACTATCACATCCAAGATATAAAAGATTTCTTAAGTTTTTATTATGAATGTGAAGTGCTATGTTAAAAGAAAGAAAGAAATAACAAGGATAAGAACTGCAGTTGTTCCTTTCTACCAGCTGCACCTTGGCCTAAGCTCTTGACATAAATCTTTCAAGGATTATCTGGACCCATATACTTGGTGGACTGGAAATATGAATCAAGATGACTTAATCAAGGTTGCAAGCCAAATAAGATTCAAACTCATTGGCACTATTTGATGGACGTAACCAAGTAAATGACATTGTGTAAAGAACCAACACTTTAACCAACTGTGCTATAGAAGCCCCACAATTTCCAAAAAGCTGTCAGCTATGAACTATTTCTTTGATTTTCTGCTTGGTTAGTTTTTTTTATGTCAGTTCTCTTTGTATAACTAGACCTACTTCTTGAAGCCCACTAGAACTGATTTCTGTATGTGTAATGACCGTGTTGAAAGCAAAGTGCCTTGGGTACTTGATGGAACTAATCAGGTTTTAGGAATTTATCCTGGAATTGAATATTAGAACATTGTTAATTAGAGTACCGTCTTGTATGGAGCCAGGTTGACTAACCAGTACAGGTTTGTTTTAAAATGATGAACTTAAAATGAAGTAGAATATATACGATTAGATTGAAACTGACAATAGTATTATGTTTGATTGAATTGAAGTTGACTTTTACAACTTAGCCAGTGGTCATTTTAAATTGTACATAAGCAATAAATATCCTCCCAGATTGTCCATTATCCAGCTTATTTCGAAGATATCAAGTGACTCATTTATATCAAAACAGCTGCCCAGATCAAAACTGACCATAAATCACACGTCCATGACTTACTAACAGACGGACATAGTCTGATGATGTTAAAATTGCCTAGAAAAATATTTCAAGATAAAGCGCTGGTCATGTTTTCCCAAACAATATTAGTGCTATGACTTCCTAGAAACACTGTTAGAAGATAAGGCCCTAGGATATCCTAGAAACAGTGTTAGAAGATAAGGCCCTAGGATATCCTAGAAACAGTGTTAGAAGTCAAGACCCTAGGATATTCTAGAAACAGTGCTAAAAGACATTTGGATATCCTAGAAGCAACTTTAGAAGCTAAGCCCTAAGGATGTCCTAGAAAAAATGTAAGAAGATGAGACCTTAGGATATCCTAGAAACTATGTTTGAAGTTAAGACCCTAGGATATTCTAGAAACAATGTAAAAAGTGAAGACCTTAAGATATTATAGAACAATGTTAGAAGCTGTGCCATCATTGATATCTATCACAAGAAACCTACATCTATCAAATCTCTTAATTCAAAATGACTCTTCTCTTATGATATTGCATCAGTTAAGTAGGGAACATTTTAAGAAATAGACTCAATTAATTAACATAAGGTCAGTTGCACTCCGAGACACTGTTAAAGGGATACAGTCAACAGACTTTTACACGCTTACAGACATTAGAACCCACAACCACCATTTGAACAATTCAACCTATCAAATGTCATCATGTTCAAAATGTGCTTCAGTCTGTTCTCATATCTGTGTTCTGAAAATGGATACAGGTAGCTGATTATGGTTGTATTTGGTTAATTGGTAATTGATCAATTGGTTATGCAAATGAGTACTCATTTTGATAAGCAATACATTTAGCAAAATAGTGTCTTCTGTCAACTGCTTCTCCATAGTGGTCACTCTGAAGGTACTTAGACCTGTTCAGAGGTTGTGTTTATCAGATTTAATTCTTTAAAGATGACATGAACAGCTTCTAGTTTAATCTGTTTGTCAGAGGTTTACTCTGAAAGGTACTAAAACCCATTGAGTTTCATCAGCAGTGTACCTTGAGATTTATTTGAACAGATCTCTTTAGGTTGAGTCAATGTTAAGTACCGTACTTAATGTAAAATGACGTTTAGTCTAAATAATAGTGATATCAGACTCTTAGCCCATGGTTTTATATTGATAAGGCAATGATTAACTATAGGTTATAGAGATTATTTCTAAACACCCTTCGTCTAATACGTCAAGACTTATCTTCGGTTGTATGAGTTGATGTATTAGCAATATGGTGTCAGTAGGTTAGGATCCTCCCTTTACCTCATCCCTGTCTGCCTTCTTCTCTCCCCCTCCTTCCTCCCACTTCTGTCTTAAATGAAAATAAGTTATGAGTTGATGTATGAGTATTATAGAACCCCCCCTCCTCCTCCCTCCTTCCCTTTTTATACGCCCACATGAAATGGGGGGCGTATATTGTCGTCACCCACATCCGTCCGTCCGTCCGTCCGTCCGTCCGTCCGTCCGTCGGTCCGTCCGTCCGTCCGTCCGTCCACAATTGCTCGTAAACACTCTACACGGTGTAATTCTTGACGGATTTAGATGAAACTTAATATGAGTGTTTATGATCACGCAAGGATGAACCCTATTGAAAATCAGCAAAATCGGAAAAAAATTAGTATGAGTTTGTGCCCTTGTTCTTGAATGGCTCGTAAACACTCTACAACGTGCAATTCTTGACCGATTTTGATGAAACTTGGTGTGAGAGTATGTTATAACTCAAGGATAAACCCTATCGAAAATCAGCGAAATCGAAAAACATTTAGTATGAGTTATTGCCCTTGTTCTTGAAAACGCGTTCAATTTTAGCTTGTAAACACTCTTGAGAGAACAATTCTTAATGGATTTTGATGAAACTTGGCTTGAGTATTTGTTATCACCCAAGGATGAAACCTATTGAAAACCAGTAAAATCGAAAAAAATTTAATATCAGTTATTGCCCTTGTTTTTGAAAACGCGTTCAATTTTTAGCTTGTAAACACTCTACAAAGCACAGTTATTGACCGATTTTGACGAAACTTGCTGAAATTGTTTAATATCACCCAAGAATGAACCCTTTTGAAAATAGCACATATCGAACTATATTTAATAGGAATTATTGCCCTTGTTCTATAAAATGTGTTGGATTTTTGCCTTGTAAACACTCTACAAGTCACAATTCTTGAGCGATTTTGACATAATTTGGCATGAGTATTTGTAATCACCTAAGGATGAACCCTATTGAAATTCAGTTAAATCGAAAAATATTTAGTATCAGTTATTGCCCTTGTGTTTGAAAACGCGTTCAATTTTAGCTTGTAAGCACTCTAGAAAGAATAATTCTTAATGGATTTTGATAAAACTTGGCTTGAGTATTTGTTTTTACCCAACGATGAACCTTATTGAAAATCAAATAAATCGAAATATATTTAGTGTCAGTTATTGCCCTTGTGTTTGAAAACGGGTTTAACTTTTTCGCTAATAAACACTCTAGAAGGTACAATTCATGACCAATGTTGACAAAACTCACTGAAATTGTTGGATATCGCAAGGGATGAGCCTAATTGAAAATTAAAAATATCAAAATATATCTAATATGAATTATTGCCCTTGTTCTTTTAAACGCGTTCAATTTTTGTCTCGTAAACACTCTACATGGCACAATTCTTGATGGATTTCTATGAAACTTGGTGTGAGAGTGTGTTATAACTCAAGGATGAACCCTATTGAAAATCAGCGAAATCGAAAATTTTTTTAGTATGAGTTACTGCCCTTGTTTTTGAAAACGCATTCAATTTTAGCTTGTAAACACTCTAGAAAGAACTATTCTGAATGGATTTTGATTAACTTTGGCTTGAGTATTTGTTTTTACCCAAGGATGAACTCTATTATAAATCAAATAAATAGAAATATATTTAGTGTCAGTTATAGCCCTTGTTCTTGAAAACGTGTTCAATTTTAGCTTGTAAACACTCTAGAAAGAACAATTTTTAATGGATTTTGATGTAACTTGGCTGGAGTATTTGTTGTCTCCCAAGGATGAACCCTATTGAAAATCGAAAAATATTTAGTACAAGTTATTGACCTTGTTTTTGAAAACGCGTTCAATTTAACTCGTAAACAATCTAGAAAGAACAATTTTGAATGGATTTTGATGAAACTTGGCTTTAGTATTTGTTTTCTCACAAGGATAAACCCTATTGAAAATCAGATAAATCGAAAAATATTTAGTGTCAGTTATTGCGCCTGTTTTCAAAAACGCTTTCAACTTTTGGCTTGTGAACACTCTAAACATTCCTTTTTGACAAAACTCGCTGAAATTGTTTAATAACAACCAAGGATGAGCCTTATTAAGAATTAAAAATATCAAAATATTATTAAGGGTGAACCCTATTGCAAATCATAAAAATACCCAAAAATATTTAATGAGTTGTTATTAGGTACAATTCTTGACAGTTTTTAATGAAACTAGAGACCCTAGAAAAAAATAGGTTGGAAGGTTGAATATTTCATTCCACTTATTGTAACCTTACTGAAAAGTTTTTATTTTAAATAAATGCTGCCAGTGGGCGTATATTACCTTGCCTGGAAAGCTATCTTCTATTTAAAAGGAAAATAAGTGGCATTATGAGTTGATAAATGAGTATTAGAGTGTCTGTAGGTTAGAATCCCCCCTTCCCCCCCTTTCTTACTTAAAGGAAAATGATTGATGTTGCTACTGTAAGTGGCATTATGAGTTGATAAATGAGTATTAAGATGTCAGTAGGTTAATGTCCTGTTACATCCATACACTAAGACTCACATTAAACATGACTGGCAATAAAAGTCACATCAGCCTCCCTGCATCATTGCAGTAAGTTGTACAAGTAAATTGTCAGGTCGTTTAGACTGGTGAATATAGTCAATCAGCATTCCTTCACCTTTGGGTTGAGTCATGAAACACTCTTGAAACTAGAACCTTCCTGAACATGACAGGCAACTACAGCCAAATCAGCATCCCTGCACTATATACTTGAACTGGCTTAAGAAAATATCCAAAAGACTGACAAGAGACTAAACTAAATTGATGGGATTTGATTCAAAGTGACAGCCCTCCATGTTTTTATCCTAATTGTTCCAATCCAACTGTAATGGAATTAAACTTTTCCCATTCATTGATTTCTGAAGTAGCTATTGACCCTGTATATGAACCAATCAAGTACATTTAAGAGTGTTTGTTTTTGCAAAGAGGCCATATTTAGAATCATTCAACAGTTAAGGTGTAATTGTATTTTTTTTTAAGTAGGAATTTCAAACTCTTCTCTTTCTCAATGATACTATACTTCATGATATATCTGTCAAACTGGTCTAGCAAGGATGAGTTTGAATTTTAGAATAATTCAATGATAACTTTAAATCACTGAGATTTTTTAAAATATCAAATGCTTATGAGATTGATCTTACGCTATGCTTAATAAAGAGCTAAAAGCATGATTTTGAGCTGATAAATGCTTAAATTAGAGCTTTTAGCATCGCTCTTGAGCAGTAGACCATTGATTTGTACCATGGTACCGTTTTAGAGAGCTCGATTTGCTCACAATGGTAAATTGGTTATATGACTACACCGCTTTCATAAAGTCTTGATTGAAATTAATTTGATAATTCTATCAAGGAGAACATTTTAAGTGGTGCAGCTTCTTTAAGTTGATTATTTAAACAGAAATAAAAATAAAGTTAATTATTATTCAAATCAAAAGTTAATCAAGAATTATAATTTATTTCATTTATCATTATTCTCTATATGGTACTGTTTCTTTAAAAAATAAATATTACATATGAATATTAGGAAATTATTTTTGTAATCAAAATTTCCAATCTAGACTCTATCAAAGTATTTCGTTGCAGTAGATCAGGTGATTATAACAATATTTTTCTCTTATTATCTCCCTTTGAGAAGTTTTCATCGCTACTATTTTTTTCTGCAATACTTTGATTGAATGATACGGCACTGAACTTTTAAGATCCTTGATGGATTAAGATTGTCTTTAAAGTTTTATAGATTATTTCTACTTGAGTTTTAATTGACATTTGAGAATCCTTCAAAATGTTTGAACCATATAGTCTAAAGGATCTAGTGGGTTATTTGGCTCTTAATTTAATATTGATAAAAGGTTATTGTGTCAGAGAAATAAAACTTAAAAAAATCAAAGTCAAGATTTTGGTAGGTTTTGGTTTTTTCAGAAGAGAAATGTTAACAATCTTGAGTCATTATTTTATCTAAATGAATTTAAGTTTTAGGTTGTTTTTGGCTTTTCTAAAGATAGTAAAGTCAGAAGTTTGATAGATTTTCTGTTTTTCTTCAAAGGAATTTGTTGATGAGTTAAGTTTATTTTTGGCAGCAAATTTAACTCTGATTGTTTCCAATTTTGTTTAAAAAAGTAGAGTTTTATATCTTAAGCATAATTTTGAAGTCATGTCAGCATTACTGGCAGTTTCTTTGGAAAAGAGATTATCTAACATTTTGATACGAATGAACATATGGTTTTGTTCTGTTTAGTTGGGCAATCTGGTCAGACTCAGTGCTTCCGACCGATCACCTTCTATATACTTTCATCGATTGCCCCAGTATCCAAGTGATCCTAACAGGACAAACCTAAGGGGGCATCCAACCCTTACCTACAATTAACTGGTATTTGGCCGAACTCAGTACCTCATTTTGAAACCTTATATATTTTTAACTGTAGAACAATAACATGTGAACCTTATTTGAACTTAACATAATATGTTGAATATTATATTATTCATGACATATTTGACTAGTTGTACCTTAGTCTCAGAAACAGGAATTTTTAGCTGAATTAATAAGTAATAGTGTTCATAGCTCAGCAAACCATTGAAATAAGAACAGTTTTTACTGTTTTACTTTTTTGACAGTTTAAATAACGACTCTTAATTTCTTGAGATTCTGTGATATATAGAACAAAAATATATAGAAATAGATAGTAATATTCCTAGTTTGAGGTATTTTTGAAGGAATGCTATCATTATTTATTTACTGCTATTCAAGACCTAAATTTACCCCTGAATATGTTGAAGTTGTTCTTTAAGTACAGCACGGTAGGATGTTAATGTTTTAAATCTAAATGCTCCTATTAGCTAAAGTATATGAAAGACCATTATTAAGAAATTATTTAGTAGCTTAGATAGCTATAAATACTGTAAACCACCTATTTTGGAGCGTAGATTGTGTTTAATAATTTATATAATACAGAATTATCTTTATCGCTTTTTCACTTTCGGGTAAAAAGAATATTAATCACTGCAACAAGGTTTGTAATTTACAACTGCTTCAAGACAGATCTTTATTGCTTCTTCAAATTCTTCTTTTTACCAAGGCTGTTTAAATTACATGTACAGAAAATTCCTATATTTCTGTAAGGATTAGGATTTGGAAAGCATAATCCTCTTGCGCAATATGTTTTCTTTGGGGTATGATTTGCTAAAAAAGCTAAAAAATGTCTTGTACCATAATATTGAAAGTTTTAATTATACAATTTTTTAATGAATTTCAATCAAGAACTATGTAAATTGTATTGAAAATACGTATTGGAAAACACACCCCATGTCTGTGAATAGTGCAGTGAAACACCAAATTGTCCTCTCTCAGAGATGTCTGTTGTACATTCCCATTGCTTCCTTATGAAATAATAAAGGGATACAACTTTTGTTTCATTTAGATTTTGAATATTTGTAAATAGTCTTTAGTAGTACTAGTACTGTTAGAAAATTACATAGTTTGATTCTATTTCTATATGTTTTTTTTTACATATAACAAAATTGCCATTATAATTATTAAACACATACTTTTGGACACACACGGATTTGAAGGCTCAAACTTCAATGCTGAGCGGTGAACAATATTACGGAGTAAAAATTTCCCCGATTGAGACCGAGCGGGATTAACTAATTAGGTAATTATCTAATAATCTAAATTTGAAGCTGATTAGTAATCAATGACGTAAAAAAACAATTGATAAGATAAGAGGTAGTACAGCACTATCTGTCATACTTCCGGGGAGCCATACTTCCGGGGAGCCATATTCTTTTTTATGTTATTAAAAAATGTGACACCTATCACGGATTGTATTAATTTGTACCCGCATTTTAGTCTCTATACCCCATGTCGCATTAATTTGCTGACGCATTTATTTCTAGCCTTACAGTAAGTTAAAAATTTCCCCGATCTGAGAGTGAGGTTGGATTGATCAAACAAACTGTGAACCTATCCCTTTAAAGAAATAGAGATTTAATATGAAACTAAATTTGATAGCTTCCCCTGAGGAATGGTGTAATATCAGTGTATAGGGAAGTCATTATGATTATATAAGTGAATTGAACAGTGTTTGGGGATTTAAGGCCTTGGTGAGACAGAAATCACAAGAACAAATGTCAAGTTATAGTGACAATAAGAGAGAAAAGTAAAATTCAGCAAAAATCAATATGTTGCTGTGTTTTGGATTTCCTATCCACATCAGGACAGTGAGTGTTAGAAATAGGGATTGATTTCCATAGTGATGACTGAAAAAATGAATTTATTTCAATTTAAGGGTTCACTTTTTTGAGGTTCATCTCATGTTTTGGATACCTTATCCTCATCAGGACTGCTAGTTTTATAAATGTATGTTAACTTTGCGTTGAGGATTTTATAAGATTCCAAAAGCCTATTTATAACACCTCCTGTCTACCCTTCCTGTAACAACTCATCTGATTGGCTATTTCAGGATATGCAATGTTTTAAGGATACGTTATTTGAAACTTGTGCCACTCAATAGATAAGATGTCTTCCACCTTTTAATAGATCTGATTTAGATGTGAATTAATTTTAATTCAAGGATCAGTCTTTTCAATTAAAATCTGAATGTAGTCTAAGAGTTTAATTTCCCAATCGTGGTATGTCAACGTTTAAATATAGACATAAATAGGAAAATTAAAAATTCATAACATCCAAGATGGAAGTGTATATTGGAGATAGCTTTATGCTATTTTTACTGGAATGTGCTTGGAATAGAAACAGAAAATTGTAATAAAAGAATCAAACTTCATTTCGCTTTAAGTTGAGGTGGTAAATGTTTGATCAACTAATAGATAACATAGTCATAGGGTTGACGTTTCAGATTAAAGGGACAGATTCATCATTTGTTTGACCAGTCCTTCCTTAGTCTCGGAAACAATATTTATTTATTAATGATAATCAGTAATAGTTTCTGCAGTTCACTGTGGAAATATAAGCCTTCATATGGATGTGTTTCTAGATCTACATGCATTTGAAAGTTCTTGAGACTCAGTGATCAAGAGAAAAAGAAAGTAAAATTTCTAGTTCGAGGTATATTAAAAGGAATTATGTGAATTTTGTATATTTCTAGTACTTCTGAAAACAAAATCAACCTAGAAATTGGCATTCCATGGTCTTTAAAGATCTATTTATAATAGACCTGACATTTTTGTCCTAAAGTTTAATGAGATAATTAATTATGGATTTTTAATTATCAATGCCATATTGATGAAGATTTTAGCATTTTATCATGTAATATTTCTATAAAAGATTCTGTTGACTGGTATCTAAACACATGTCACTCCTTGATATGTTGTTAGAATCGATAATTGATTAATTAAGATTGGTAATTATAAAAGGCAGGTAGTTAATTATTATATTGCATAAAAATATATATTCAAATTATACAGAATATCACTGGAAATCATATAGTTTTGAAAAAACAGATGAAGCCATACAAGCAACTAAGAAGAAGAAGTACTACAGAAGAAGTGCTACAGAAGAAGTGCTACAGAAGAAGTGTTACAGAAGAAGTGTTACAGAAGAAGTGCTACAGAAGAAGTGCTACAAAAGAAGTGCTACAGAAGAAATGCTACAGAAGAAGTGCTACAGAAGAAGAACACAGCATCAATGCGGAAGAAACTAATGGAGAAGTCTCTCCTTACTCAACGTCTGCGATATGGATTTTTTTTTACCCAAAGCACACACCATCCATACCTAGTAGTAGTAGCTATAAAAATGTTTTTATTAAAAGTATAATGTGTCTTAGAATGAAAATAAAATTAAAATTTTTTACACTTGGCTAATAAAAGCATATATTCATCAGTAGATATACCTGCTATAAATAACAGAATTCTGATATAATCCAGAAGTAGATCACTTCCCCTAAGAACTGAGATGGGAGCAAAGCTAAATTTCCTCCCTCACAACCCTTATGAAATTTCTTATATTTTCACAAGTAGGAAGAATTATTTTCTGTGATTTTTCCTTTCCCATACCACCACTTCCTACCTGAGATGAGCATAAATGTTCCTTTATGAAATTACTTATTTTACACTAATAAAGATATTTCTCGTGATTCCTTAATAACGTTTCCCTGATCTCAATAAAGTATAAATATGACAAGTTATTATAATTTTTAAAAACAATTGCTGTTAAATCAGACATATGATCAACTGGAATTAACTTTCAGACAGACAGATCATATATTCATGCCATGATATAAACCCTGGAAGGTTACTTCAGAAAATTACTTTATGACAATATGGTTAAAGATAGAGTTTTAGGCCTTTACTACGTTTAACTCATGCTTATGCCATACTTAGAACAAACAGACATGTACAATGGTAATTCACTTATTGATGACATTGAAATTGTTTCGAAATAAAATGATGTTTGATAGAATTACCAATGAAATTAGCCAATAGAATTAGCCAATAGAATTAACCAATACTTATGTAACTATACAGAAGCAGATAATATTGAATGTATATTCAATTACAGAAAGATTTGTGATAAGCCTGGAACTTAAAGGGATAATAGGCGTTAGAATACACTTGTCCTACGGCTTATATTTGTGTTTCATATTGACTATTAGTATGCATCACACACTTTACCAAATTTTAAAAAGCCGCAATAAAAATATATTCGGAATTTTTAAAAAAAAGTGAGTCAGCGACGATTCCATCAGGTTGAGAATAAAAGCGTCTGGTAAATCAACGCTAAAACATCATTGTGGAATTCAACAGTAGGGGTCAAGGACGCGTGAAAACCCACATGTTAGAGTTACTTCCCTTTATATTTACACGATTTGAAAATTGCTTGATGGATGGCTCAAGCGTTTTATGATTAACTACTTTATTTTGGGTTATTTATCGGATTTTAGAGGGATTTTGATGTATAGGTAAGTCCACTGATGGATATATACTGTTATTGTCAAATTTGAGTGAACTTAAAATTTTATGTTCGTTCTAATGCCTATTATCCCTTTAAAGCTGTTAGTTCTGATACAAGAGATGCCAACTCAAAGATTCTCCTGAAAATTTGTAATTACATGTGCTCTATATTCATTTCAAAATGTACAGAAACATAGCTAACGTTTGACAGTATTTCATTACCTTACCTTTTAACATTAATGTATTTGCAAAAATAAAATTTTTTATCTCTTGTGTTATTTTTATAATAAGTACAATTGTATATATATCGTTGCCTATCATGTCTTGTCATTCTGTGCTTGAGGACGGCGGGGGAAACACGCCGAAACGTCGCATAAACTTTAACCAGTGATTGTTGTTCCATAAAGCTGTGCATATATAGTATTTCATAGTGTCTATTTAACCAAGACTACATAATTTGAATAACAATTAATGAAGTGTAGCATCAGTCAGACATTGTACTCTCAGATTTATTTTAACAGTACTTTAAAGTGTCTAGTTAAGCAAGACTACATAATTTGAATAATGATTGATGCAGAAAGTAGACACAGACAATTAGACTGTATTGTTATACTCTAATGACACTTGCTGAAGATTTTTTTCGCCTATTTTAATGCTGATTAAAACACTAGTTTGATACTTTTGGAACTGTCAAGAATACTAATGACTATTGTTCCATGACTGTGAATATTTCTAAGGGAAAGCTACTTTAATAATCACTTGCTTATTTTTACAGCTCTCAGAGCTTTCAACTGTCAAATGACCGAAATCCTAATTAATTGACCAATATGCAGCTATTGTATATTGTTAAATGGGTTTGAAATTAATAACTAATGGAGAATAACAATTTTCAATGTCATAAAGAAGCTGATAGTTTTTATAGCTAAATAACCAAGCTGTTATTGCTTCATCGGCCGTTCAAGCTATAGTTTTGTATTCTGTTATTTTCTGTAGCCTACTTATAAACTTGTACATGGTATTGTTTCAAAGGTCGAAGTTGTTTAAATTGTATCAGTAGAGTAAAAGAATTAGAGTTGATCATTTGCCTTTAAAATTTCAGTAAATGTATTTGTATGATGCATAACTTAAATGGCTTGCCAAAAAAACAAAAAAACGCAAAAGGCATGCTTTAAGATAAATGACATCAGACTCCTCTAGGACTTCATATTATAATAATAATAATAAACTCCTTATTTTACACGGGCGAGATTTAAGCCCATAACACAAGGACATGGTCCTGTCTCACATTCCGCTCATGGGGCAATACATTGGGGGAAAAAAAAAGCGAAAATACATTGCCATACTGTTAGTGCACATTTATAGACAGTTGTATGAAGGAAAATATCAAATATGTTAAAAATATATCAATAACATGTGGAAGGCATCCTTTGAAATATATGGCATCCAAATTATCTTATACTTAATTTGACTACTGTATATTTGCATGCATTACTTGATGTACTGTGGGTGCACATTTATAGACTGTCACATAAAGGAAATATCACATATGTTAAAGTATATCAATAACATGTGGAAGACATCCTTTAAGTTAGAAGACATCAACATCTGATAAAAAAAAAACTGTTTCAGAATTATTGATAGGATTTCTCCTAGATTGAATCATTTTCTTTAATTGAGACTAATTCTAAATTCTCATTTATTATTAATTCTCCGATTTCAGAAATTTTTTCTCCGTGTTATCAATGTGAGAATTGTACAGAACTTGGAGACGATTTCCTTCAATACTGTCATCGACATCACATCACTGCATGTAAGGTGATATTTCCGCAATCTTATCATCTTATTCTAAGATTATTTTTTGTGGAATAAATGTTTTTAATCAGAATTGCTTTACACCGTTACAATTTTCACATAGACGCCTGTGGTACTAGCAATTCCACAAAAACGAAAGGTTTTATGACGTTGTATTTTAAGCAGCTTGAGAGCATTCCTATCTACTCGAATATCATGCAATTTTTATGCCCCAAGACTTTCCAACCTTAAAAATTAATATCTGAAAATAAAAGTTATAAATATATTGTGTACATTAAGTATTTTTAGAACCTGTGTTTAACTGAAAAGCTGCCCATCATAAAGCTTCTTAAAAACATGAATCTTCAGTAGAGGTGCAGGCTGAATTAAATCAGTTGTCTGAAGATCTCTACTTGTCAAACTTCAGTAGAGGTGCAGGCTGAATTAAATTAGTTGTCTGAAGATCTCTACTTGTCAAACTTCAGTAGAGGTGCAGGCTGAATTAAATCAGTTGTCTAAAGATCTCTACTTGTCAAACTTCAGTAGAGGTGCAGGCTGAATTAAATCAGTTGTCTGAAGATCTCTACTTGTCAAACTTCAGTAGAGGTGCAGGCTGAATTAAATCAGTTGTCTGAAGATCTCTACTTGTCAAACTTCAGTAGAGGTGCAGGCTGAATTAAATTAGTTGTCTGAAGATCTCTACTTGTCAAACTTCAGTAGAGGTGCAGGCTGAATTAAATCAGTTGTCTGAAGATCTCTACTTGTCAAACTTCAGTAGAGGTGCAGGCTGAATTAAATCAGTTGTCTGAGGATCTCTACTTGTCAAACTTCAGTAGAGGTGCAGGTTGAAATAGATCTGAAGATACCACAGTGTGAAACAATATGCTTCAGGTTCTGCTTTAATATTTCTCTCTCTACAATTGATGTGTTAAGCATAATTTAAATAGTGGTTCTTCTGCAACTCTACAATTGATGTATTGAGCACTATTAGAACGGTGGTTTTTCTGTAGCTCTCCATTTGATTTATTGAGGATTATTTCAACAGTGCTATTTTTGCAGCTCTACACTTGATGTATTGAGCACTATTTTAACAGTGGTATTTCTATATCACTCTACAATTGATGTATTGAGCACTATTTTAACAGTGGTATTTCTATATTTCTCTACAATTGATGTATTGGTCACTACTTTAACAGTGGTATTTCTATATCAATCTACAATTGATGTATTGAATACTATTTTAACAGTGGTATTTCTATATCAATCTACAATTGATGTATTGAGCACTATTTTAACAGTGGTGTTTCTATATTTCTCTACAATTGATGTATTGGTCACTACTTTAACAGTGGTATTTCTATATCACTCAACAATTGATGTTTAGAACTATTTTAACAGTGGTATTTCTTTATAGCTCTACAATTAATGTATTGAGCACTATTTTAACAGTGGTATTACTGTATCACAGTACAATTTATGTATAAAGCACTTTTTATACGCCCACATGGAAATGTGGACGTATATTGCCGTCGGTCCGTCGGTCCGTCCACATTTGTTGTATCCACGATAGAGGCTACAGTTTTTATCCGATCTTAATGAAACTTGGTATACATGTATATATTGATGTATTGGCCAATTGAACAGTGGAATTATCCATGACTTTTTGAGTATTGCACTTGACTTATAACAGTGTCAAATTTCTTGTCACTCACAATAGAGGACTATTTAACAGTTTTCTAATCTCTACTTAATGTAGAGCACTATTATAACAGTGTATATTATGTATCTCGTCAAGTTTGAAAAGTGAAATTTCGCACCACATGGAATTGAGTATATTGCCTTCGTGTCGCGTCAAATTTGTTGTATCTCACAATAGAGGCTACAGTTTTTATCTGATCTTAATGAAACTTGGTATACATGTATATATTGATGATATCTCGGCAAGTTCGAAATGATTGATGAACGGTATTATTCACGACAGTGTAATTTGGTTGTATCCACAATGAGTGTATTGAACTTTTTACATGTATTTTTATCCTCAAGTATTGCATAACTTGACTTAGTAAAAACGCGTCAAATTTGGGTTGTATCCACAATAGAGGCTACAGTTTTTATCTGATCTTAATGAAACTTGGTATACATGTATATATTGATGATATCTCGGTCAAGTTCGAAAATGGAAATTATCGCATGAACGGTTTTTGAGTTATTGCACTTGACTTAGTAAAAACGCGTCAAATTTGGGTTGTATCTCACAATAGAGGCTACAGTTTTTATCCGATCTTAATGAAACTTGGTATACATGTATATATTGATGATATCTCGGTCAAGTTTGAAAATGGAAATTTTCGCATGAAGGGTTTTGAGTTATTGCCCTTGACTTAGTAAAAACGTCGTCAAATTTGGGTTGTATCCACGATAGAGGCTACAGTTTTTATCCGATCTTAATGAAACTTGGTATACATGTATATATTGATGATATCTCGGTCAAGTTCGAAAATGGAAATTATCGCATGAACGGTTTTTGAGTTATTGCCCTTGACTTAGTAAAAACGCCGTCAAATTTGGGTTGTATCCACAATAGAGGCTACAGTTTTTATCCGATCTTAATGAAACTTGGTATACATGTATATATTGATGATATCTCGGTCAAGTTCGAAAATGGAAATTTTCGCATGAACGGATTTTGAGTTATTGCCCTTGACTTAGTAAAAACGTGTCAAATTTGGGTTGTATTCACGATAGAAGCTACAGTTTTTATCCGATCTTAATGAAACTTGGTATACATGTATATATTGATGATATCTCGGCCAAGTTCGAAAATGGAAATTATCGCATGAACGGTTTTTGAGTTATTGCACTTGACTTAGTAAAAACGCCGTCAAATTTGGGTTGTATCCACAATAGAGGCTATAGTTTTTATCCGATCTTAATGAAACTTGGTATACATGTATATATTGATGATATCTCGGTTAAGTTCGAAAATTGAAATTATCGAATGAACGGATTTTGAGTTATTGCCCTTGACTTAGTAAAAACGTGTCAAATTTGGGTTGTATTCACGATAGAAGCTACAGTTTTTATCCGATCTTAATGAAACTTGGTATACATGTATATATTGATGATATCTCGGCCAAGTTCGAAAACGGAAATTATCGCATGAACGGTTTTTGAGTTATTGCCCTTGACTTAGTAAAAACCCGTCAAATTTGGGTTGTATCCACAATAGAGGCTATAGTTTTTATCCGATCTTAATGAAACTTGGTATACATGTATATATTGATGATATCTCGGTCAAGTTCTAAAATTGAAATTATCGAATGAACGGATTTTGAGTTATTGCCCTTGACTTAGTAAAAACGTGTCAAATTTGGGTTGTATTCACGATAGAAGCTACAGTTTTTATCCGATCTTAATGAAACTTGGTATACATGTATATATTGATGATATCTCGGCCAAGTTCGAAAATGGAAATTATCGCATGAACGGTTTTTGAGTTATTGCACTTGACTTAGTAAAAACGCGTCAAATTTGGGTTGTATCCACAATAGAGGCTACAGTTTTTATCCGATCTTAATGAAACTTTGATGATTTTGAGTTATTGCCCTTGACTTAGTAAAAACGCGTCAAATTTGGGTTATATCCACGATATAGGCCACAGTTTTTATCAGAAATTCAAATTTGACGATTTTTTGATGAATAGTTTATGAGTAATTGCCTTGACTAAGTAAAATTGCGTAAAAATTCATTTTCTGTAGACACTATAGAAGCTACAATTATCTATGGATTTTAATGAAACTTGGTATGAGCATTGGAATTGATAAGAGGGCGGTCAAGTTCGATTTGGACGATTTTGCGATTAACAGTTTTGGAGTTATTGCCCCTGCCTATATATTTGTAGACAAAATAGAAGCTACAATTTTCAATGGATTTAAATGAAACTTGGTGTGAGCATTAGAATTGATAAGACACAGTCAAGTTCGAATTTGATGATTTTTCGATGAACAGTTTTTCAGTTATTGCCCTTGACTTAGTAAGATTGTGTCAAAATATTTTTGTGGTTCAATAGAAGCTACAATTTTCAATGGATTTTGATGAAACTTGGTGTTTTTGAGTTTTTGCCCTTGACTACAATATCCATTTAGTGAATGTTTTTGAGTCATTGCTCTATTTATTTTTCAAATTCAATGCTGCCAGTGGGCGTATGTTACCTTGCCTGGCAAGCTATCTTTCAACAGTTTTATTTCTATATCGCTCTACAATTCATGTATTGAGCACTATTTTAACAGTGGTATTTCTATATCACTCTACAATTAATGTATTGGTCACTACTTTAACAGTGGTATTTCTATATCGCTCTACAATTGATGTATTGAGCACAATTTTAACAGTGGTATTTCTATATTACTCTACAATTGATGTTTAGAACTATTTTAACAGTGGTATTTCTTTATAGCTCTACAATTAATGTATTGAGCACTATTTAACAGTGGTTTTCTGTATCGCTCTACAATTGATTTATTAAGCATTATTTTACTAATATTTGTTACAATTAATACATGCAATAGAAATAAGTCAGTTGTCTCACGGCATGAGAACAAGTAAACTGAAGATTGTCTTCTGTGAATCTCTGAGTTTCAACATGTTTTAGGTGCTTTTTTCATATTCCCAGTATTTTTAGACAGAGTCTAAAGTAAAAAGCTTAATTGATAAACACTTTTATACGCTATCAGTAAATTTATTTTCTAAAAAATTTACCTAATTGGCTCGAGAATGATTTATGTAAGCAAGTAAATTTTTTATTTATGATCATTAAATAGTTTACCATCGGTGCAGCCAAGATTATGCTTAGAGCAACAGATAATTTATTTTCACTTTGAAATTTAACGGAAATAGTTGGAATTTGAGAAAGCAGCATGAAATGAATTAAAGAAATGATTGAAAGCGGTGATGATGAACTAATCTCATTTAGAAATCATTATGAATAGCCGAAAGTAACATATTAAATTAGTGCCGAATTATAGCTATCTTTGTTGTGGCTAATTGTTCAAGGGGATGCCAAGGAGATATATTCCTTGAATTTGTTTGAATTGATTTCTGAGTTTTTGAAATGTTATGACGACTTTCTTAGACTTCCAAAGTATGAAAAAATCTGTTGAATTGGTTTGCCGGAAGATTTACTGCGATGTACGCAGTGATGTGGTTAAAGTGAAACGGTCTCATCTATTTCTTGATAATGGAGTGAAAGTGAAAAGAACCATAAGCTCAACCCTTAGTAGTCAGGATTTGTTTTCCATAATCCTACTAAATGGACAGTAAGACGATACATATAACATGTAATAAATTAAACTTGATTCTTTTTCTCCTTGTTATTATTATAAGTTTAATTTTATTCTTGTTCACCTCCGTGGTAATTCTCATTGGAGTAATATCTCGTATATTGTTTATATTCATTAATATACTTATTCCCTGCCAAATGACTACTTTTTATGCTCTTGAAGCTCCAGGAAAATAAGAAATGGTCAAGTTCCAGCTGGAATTATTCCTAAAAAACTGAAGATATTCATTTACCCTTTGAACACTAGAAAATGAAATAAGTGAAGTTCTACATCCTACTCTTTTCCCATACTCCTCAGTATAATTTATTGGGCTAATGAGGATGGGCAACACCATGCAGTGTGCAATGATGGAAATTTTACCTGGACAGTAGCATTAGCCTACTGTTTGTTTGTAATTTCCATCTGTGAAAGAATCATAAACTTGCACTTGCAGTCATATAAAAACCTAACGAAGAAACTGTACTGTGTCAATGAAATCCCTCAATTCTAAAAACTTAAAAAAATTTTAAACTTTAATTGCCAGGCTAATACTGTACCTCAAATTATTTCTAATTTCCTCAGAATTAAGCTAAAAAAATTTTATCTCATGAAATGAAAATTATAGGAACTAATAACTTGACATTTTTTCAGATTCATGTTTGTTTGTAATAATCCTTAATATTGATTAGAAATTATATATTATTCAATCCATTATTATACCAATATTTTAAGCAAATATCTTGTTTTCATAAAATAAAATTTAGAACAGCTTATACCTTGACATTTTTTGTTAGATTCATGATTGTTTGCACTAATCCTGCAGCTTAAAGACTTATCCTGGTATTTAACAGAATGCTATTGATACTTGTTGAATAATTTTAATTCTATTCAATAATTCCATAGAAACAAAAGCATTCCATTAATTGTAAATTCTGTTGTGTAGAAATTATTGTGTTATCAGATCAGTCAATAATGGACTCTTTGTTATAGTTTATCCTTATAAAAAATGACATAACAGTGAAAGTTAAGCTATTGTAAATTATATAGTAATATGTATGAGAAAGAAATATGTGATATACAGGATACAGGATATGCTTACTCTTCTAAACTTGATGAAGTTAAATATCACTTTATTTATAATTGATATACTTTTTATATAAAAAGTGAAATGTTAATTAGCTAATACCTTTTTATTGCCGATATAATGTTTTTGATTCTGTTCATTTTGCAGTTGTTTTATTTTGAAGTTAGCACCAGGTGCAAAAAGAACTAATACCTTTTTATTTTGAATTTGATAACATTTTGTATTTTATACTTTCAGAAAATTTGGATCCATAGAAATCTTTTTAAAGTAATATATCTTACAATACATATTAAGATTTCTGTCAAAAAGTTGATTTGAATTTATATATATACACAGAAAAAAAACATGGTGCTTGATTATGTATGAAAGAGAATAAAAATTTAGTTAAAATGTTTTTGAATTATTTTAGATAATAAAATAAGTAAATTTTTAGTTTTCAAAATTGACAAAATTTGTAAAGAATGGTGCTTAATTACATAGTTTTGAATCTTCGATTATTAATGACATGGTACTAAATTATTTCATAAAACATGTTTCATTACACATACATCACTTAAGAACGTTACCTGTATGTGTAATGAAACGTGCTGTTGTTGAATAAATAGAAGTCTATATGCATAATAATTGTTGTCGCTTAATGTGCACTGATATTTCTAAATGTCTTACAAGGATTTAAATGAAAATTATTAATAAAAGAGTCAGATAAACTATATATATCATATAGACAGAAAAATTCAAATTTTTACCCCAAAAAAACAAATGTGCTAAATTTAAAAAAAAAGAATTTTTATATCCAAAATATTAAAGAAATGTGTTAAATATTAAAACATGAATGTAATATGAATTGATAATTACCTGAAGTGCTGTTGAATAAAGTTAAAAACAGTGTCCAAGTTAGTTGTCAGTTACTAGTATCATATACTGTCACCGGTACTGCCTGTCTGTCGTTGTCGATAGCAACAATTCTACACACTTTGTATGACACAATTGATTTGAGAGGAAACCACTCAGAAATAAATGTTTCTTTTATAAAATTTTTAACCAATCCGAACACACATCTGAGCATTACCAACCTACGTTTTTATTTGACGTCACCCACGAATATATTTGAAATGTTCGGTTCCTAAGATGGGTTGATTGAGATTGACTTTGATAAAACTTTACGCCTTTTATATGGAAAAAAACACATAAAGTTCGTGGCTGTCAATTTAGGAAAAAGAGAGTGATTAAAAGGATTTATGAAGTAATGGCCTGAAAACGATCAGTTTACTTTCTTTCATCAGCTTAATAATTAACTTAGAGACAATGATATGACAAGTTGCCTTAATTTAGGAAACATTTCCTCCATTCCATTATATGAAATAATTAAGATGGTCTTATGTTGCTAAATGATGGACTCATAATTTTCATCCAATAATTAAGATTTTCCTTATAAGAGGGAGTTGTAGACATTATTGAAGATTTTCTACAAGTATGAAAATGTAACAGGTAATGGATTAACAAATTGAGATATTGAGGCGTTGTAAAGGCGTATACGGCCCATGTACAGATTCTCTTTGTATCCTTACTCTAGTCAGATGTCTGTGGATCTCGCAATTTTACTAAGACCAAAACAACGTCACTTAATTAAGAGATTGTAAAAGGGATTTCTTAAGATTTTATATACCCATACATATTCTCTTTGTATCCTTATTCTAGTCAGATGTCTGTGGTTCTTGCCATTTCGCTAACACAAAATGTTCAAATAACGTCACTTAATAAGAGATTATAAAAGGGATTTCTTAAGATTTATGTGTATCATGCCCATACAGATTCTCTTTGTATCCTTACTCTAGTCAGATAGTATAGTTATATTCACTTAAATCTTTGATAGTGGTACAGAAAGATTTTCTTAACTTTTTATGTGTATCAGAGCCATTAATGGCTTCTCTTGCATCTTTCTTGCCGTCAGTATCTGTAGTTCCTATAATTTCTGTAAATATAATAAATCTTATTTACTGTATATGGCATCACTATGGTATTATTAATAAATATTTTTTTGATATGTACGTCATAAAACAATTAGTTCTAATAAATTGCAGTCAGTTTAATGGGTAAATTTTTAAGTATCTGATGTAAGTCAATTGATGGTTATGCTTAAGGGGACAGATTTTTCCCATTTTGGGGTATATATGGGTTTTGAATATATCTAAGTAATTTTCAGAAGTACTATAAATGAACAAAAATCGTATAAATCTATTTTCCTTTCATTATATCATATCGTTTCAATAATGACGACAAGTCTTCATTTTAACTTTCAAACTTTCTGATAATTCTTTACCTATGGATTTGGCTGAGATCAATGCTAAGCTTAGCAAAAATTGGTGAACCCATCCTTTTATGATTTAAAGATATAATTGGCTTCATCCCTTTCAAAGATAATTAATAACTTTGAAAATTAAGGGCGTCGTTTATAGCGGTATGGAGAATCTGTTAAAAACATGGGGATAAAAAATGTAAATAAATTGATCCTGTTTTTTATTGCTATCACTATGGCAATATACTAAGTTTTTGTTCACAGCTTGACGGTAAATCTACCTAACGAGGAAGGTGAACTTTACAACAGAAAGATATCTTCATATTTTTAAATTTGATTTTCGCTTTTTCCCGTCTGAGCTCTTGAGGCTGTCTTGTTTTTCCTTTTTTGCGGCAGACGGACAAAACTGTGATTTTTGAGAATAAACAGGAAAATAATACTTGATGACAGGGGGTGGCTCATATGAACAAATAATGGTTTTTGAGAAAGAAATAAAAATATTCACTAACATCTTTTTCAGCCTTATTTTAGAGCTTTTTGTTTAAGTTTACTTTGACCAGTATACTGGAAACACAGATAATTTTATTTACCATCTTTTGATTTTCTCATTTTATTCTTCTCTATAAAGTTTAGAATTTGTGGGTGGCTTGTTGGAATATTTATCTATTTCAAATTGCATCAGTTATGGACGACTTGCAGGGTCAAATTGATATATTAATTTTTTTAACAATTTGTCGTATTCCTTCCATAAAGGTATACTACTGAAACTTGATCAATAAGAGTATATTGATATATTTATCAGTTGAACTGGTGCCAGGATTAAAGAATAGAATCTCTATATAACACGATCTATTCGTTAAACAAAATAATTATTGAACAATACTTTTCAAAATTACTTAGTTTTATAGATTGATAGGTATTCTATTCTGTAGTCATGTTACTGGGTAATCCAAATTGATGAATATATACTCATATTGACAAAGTTAAAGACCTGAGATTTTATGTTAATTCTAAGAGGTAATATTCTTTTAAATTTTTTCTCATTCTGAGCGGAAGTATTACTTAAAATTTTTTTTCATTCTGAGCGGAAGTATTACTTTAAGAACATCCCACAATTTGTTTCCACCATGTGATCATAATGTCGATGATTATTAAAAAACAACCGTAGGGCGATATCGAGAAAGACGAAGTAATCAGACAAGATAGAAAGAGTTAAGAAAAGAATAAAGAGACTAAGATATGAAATAGTGGAGTTATTAAAACATGACAAAGAACCCTCTGTATTTAGTTATTTATATTATAATTATATATATCATTGGAGACAATTGATATCGATGTTATTCCCAATTAAAGCCTTAAGCATTTCCGTCCAGCCTTCAAGGACCTTTATCAACTTTTAGTTTCTTCCATCATTGCTTTGGATGAATGGCGTCACAATCGCAAAGATACTTATACATTATTAGCAGCTTTTGTCATAGTGACGTCATAAAAGGCTAAGTTAAAGAGTAATTGTAAAAATCACAGACGTCTGATTGAAAATTAGAATTGTGCAAATTGATTCTTTCGGTATTCCTAATACACATGAACCATATACAAAGTCTGTTTACAATCTCTTTAAATTCAAACAATTTAAAAACCAAGTGAAATCTGACTATGTATCAAAACGAAAAGTATATATAATTATTATTTGGACTTAGTAATTATCCTAATTTAACACAATTTCTTTGTCAAGTACCATACTATTACTACTACAACATTACAACTGTAAATCTTCAGTTTTTTGCTTTCTGGATTAAAATAGTTGTACAGACTTAGATCACATTCTGGACTCGTTATCTTTGATCAGTGGTTGCCAACATCGTCCAGGATAAACCGAGGCCCAGTGTGCTACAGGCTGTGCACGATAAAGATCCCTCGACAGTTGGAAATTGCAAAAAGAGTAGGCTTATGCCGCTGTCCTGGCAAAATTTCCCTCATTGCACACTGCATGGCGTTGCCCATCTTCATTAGCCCATAAGGTGCAGAAGAGTAGGATGTAAAACTCCATTCATTTCATTTCATTTCCAACATCGTCCAGGCTCACATGTCTAGACCAACTATTTAAAATTCCTCACACACTAAACACAATGGATATTCAAAGATAAATTCTTCTACAACAGTAGATCCCACTTCGTCCACTCCTGAAAACCACCAATCCTACTCCTGGGAGGTGAAAACACCCTAGTTTGGATACCAGAGTCTTTGATAGAATTTTCAAAAGGGAATCAACATATCAGGCTTATAAGAACACATTGATAAGAATTGTTAGACTATTTGGGGTTAACAGTGGGAAAACTACCCCACCTGAGTTTTGTCTCCATAGAAACACAACTGAGTAAAGGTCCTATGTAGAAAAGAGACTATGCTCCATTTAAATTCTCAAAATTTTAGATTTGATAATTATCAACTGTAACATAATAATAATTGAATGTTTTAGTTTCAGTGTGCTTTTTAAAGATAAAAAAAATTGTAAGTGACAATGTCCATTTAATTGGCTAAGTGTTGATCTTTTTCACCAAAATACTGACTTAAACAATGGGAACTAGTCTTAAGTTCCCGTTTGACAGAAGATTAACACCATGAGTAAGGGATGATAAGTGTTCACTCTATTGTCAGTTCTTTGTTTAAAACTGTGAATACAGAGACTTATAATTTTAACCCCAGTTTGGGTGTGAGTAGGATTCAGGGGTTGAAGGAAGGTTGATAAAGACAGTGTAGAGCCTCATTCAATCAACAGATGTCCCAGGGTTCACTTCTTGTTGCTATGGAAGTGGATTGAACATTATTAGAATTTCAGTTGAAATTTAGGTAGGTATTGACTAAATAGTGTACACATGGCTTGTTTATCAGTAGACCACAGCATTCCTATATTCCTCTAGATAGCCATCTTGACAGATGTTAGCTGGAGTTGAGTCAGAAAAACTAGGCCCTGTTTTATTATTGACATCATAATAAAATTGTAAATTACTTTGAACTTCTTTTAGTTATTATCAAAATCTCTTCATCCAAAATGCATTAACACTTTTTAGGATTTTGATTTGAATGGTTTTATGTGGTTGCTTTAGAACTTTAGCACAAACCTTTAGACCTGGCATTATTGTCCTTCTTTCTGCAGGCAAATAGGCAATAAACCATGCACTACAGGCTTTGCATATATATTATAATTTAGTTCCATTGACAGATGGAAATTGAAAAAGAGTCGGCCAATTCCTATCGTATTTTATTTTACGTGAGCGATTACAGCCAATCAGAATGCTAAGCCATTATGTTAGCTGCCTTCCTGTCAAGGTCTCTGATTGCCTTGATGCTTTCAGCGATACAAGAAAGGTGACTATTGCAGTCAATGTATAAGACAGAGTTCTACTAGCTTGACATTGTAAAGATGTGTACAAAATGACCTGTTCTACCAGTATAACCTGACCCAGTCATACAATGTTTTTCTTTCTAAAGAAGCTTTTTTATTTTTTTCACAGGATTGACAGATTATTAAAAAACTCGTGGAAATTATAAAGAATCACATAAGGAATACTATTACTACATGAAGAAAGATAATTTGGAATTCCTATCAATGGTTCATCAGCTATGTCTTGGCAATGTGTTTCTGACACCCAGCCATTGATAAGTCTCCTTGAAGATGTGTTTCTGACACCCACTCATTGATAAGTCTCCTTGAAGATGTGTTTCTGACACCCAGCCATTGATAAGTCTCCTTGAAGATGTGTTTCTGACACCCACTCATTGATAAGTCTCCTTGAAGATGTGTTTCTGACACCCAGCCATTGATAAGTCTCCTTGAAGATGTGTTTCTGACACCCAGCCATTGATAAGTCTCCTTGAAGATGTGTTTCTGACACCCAGCCATTGATAAGTCTCCTTGAAGATGTGTTTCTGACACCCAGCCATTGATAAGTCTCCTTGAAGATGTGTTTCTGACACCCAGCAATTGATAAGTCCCTTGTAGATGTGTTTCTGACACCCAGCCATTGATAAGTCTCCTTGAAGATGTGTTTCTGACACCCAGCCATTGATAAGTCTCCTTGAAGATGTGTTTCTGACACCCACCTATTGATAAGTCTCCTTGAAGATGTGTTTCTGACACCCAGCCATTGATAAGTCTCCTTGAAGATGTGTTTCTGATACCCAGCCATTGATAAGTCTCCTTGAAGATGTGTTTCTGACACCCAGCCATTGATAAGTCTCCTTGAAGGTGTGTTTCTGACACCCACCATTGATAAGTCTCCTTGAAGATGTGTTTCTGACACCCACCTATTGATAAGTCTCCTTGAAGATGTGTTTTGACACCCAGCCATTGATAAGTCTCCTTGAAGATGTGTTTCTGGCACCCAGCCATTGATAAGTCTCCTTGAAGATGTGTTTCTGGCACCCAGCCATTGATAAGTCTCCTTGAAGATGTGTTTCTGACACCCAGCCATTGATAAGTATCCTTGAAGATGTGTTTCTGACACCCAGCCATTGATAAGTCTCCTTGAAGATGTGTTTCTGACACCCAGCCATTGATAAGTCTCCTTGAAGATGTGTTTCTGGCACCCAGCCATTGATAAGTCTCCTTGAAGATGTGTTTCTGACACCCAGCCATTGATAAGTCTCCTTGAAGATGTGTTTCTGACACCCAGCCATTGATAAGTCTCCTTGAAGATGTGTTTCTGGCACCCAGCCATTGATAAGTCTCCTTGAAGATGTGTTTCTGACACCCAGCCAATGATAAGTATCCTTGAAGATGTGTTTCTGGCACCCAGCCATTGATAAGTCTCCTTGAAGATGTGCTTCTGCCACCCAGCCATTGATAAGTCTTCTTGAAGATGTGTTTCTGGCACCCAGCCATTGATAAGTCTCCTTGTAGATGTGTTTCTGACACCCAGCCAATGATAAGTCTCCTTGTAGATGTGTTTATGGCACCCAGCCATTGATAAGTATCCTTGAAGATGTGTTTCTGGCACCCAGCCATTGATAAGTATCCTTGAAGATGTGTTTCTGGCACCCAGCCATTGATAAGTCTCCTTGAAGATGTGTTTGTGAAACCCAGCCATTGATAAGTCTCCTTGAAGATGTGTTTCTGACACCCAGCCAATGATAAGTCTCCTTGTAGATGTGTTTATGGCACCCAGCCATTGATAAGTATCCTTGAAGATGTGTTTCTGGCACCCAGCCATTGATAAGTATCCTTGAAGATGTGTTTCTGGCACCCAGCCATTGATAAGTCTCCTTGAAGATGTGTTTCTGACACCCAGCCATTGATAAGTCTTCTTGAAGATGTGTTTCTGGCACCCAGTCATTGATAAGTCTCCTTGTAGATGTGTTTCTGACACCCAGCCATTGATAAGTCTTCTTGAAGATGTGTTTCTGACACCCAGCCATTGATAAGTCTCCTTGAAGATGTGTTTCTGACACCCAGCCATTGATCAGTCTCCTTGTAGATGTGTTTATTACATCCAGCCATTGATCAGTCTCCTTGTAGATGTGTTTCTGACACACAGCCATTGATCAGTCTCCTTGTAGATGTGTTTCTGACACCCAGCCATTGATAAGTCTCCTTGTAGATGTGTTTATTACATCCAGCCATTGATCAGTCTCCTTGTAGATGTGTTTCTGACACCCAGCCAATGATAAGTCTTCTTGAAAATGTGTTTATGACACCCAGCCATTGATCAGTCTCCTTGTAGATGTGTTTCTGACACCCAGCCAATGATAAGTCTTCTTGAAGATGTGTTTCTGGCACCCAGCCAATGATAAGTCTTCTTGAAGATGTGTTTCTGACACCCAGCCAATGATAAGTTTTCTTGGAGATGTGTTTCTGACACCCAGCCATTGATAAGTCTCCTTGAAGATGTGTTTCTGACACACAGCCATTGATAAGTCTCCTTGAAGATGTGTTTCTGACACACAGCCATTGATAAGTCTTCTTGAAGATGTGTTTCTGACACACAGCCATTGCTAAGTCTCCCTAAAGATGTGTTTCTGGCACCCGGCCATTGATAAGTCTCCTTGAAAATTTGTTTCTGGCACCCAGCCATTGATAAGTCTCCTTGAAGATGTGTTTATTACATCCAGCCATTGATAAGTCTCATTGAAGATGTGTTTCTGGCACCCAGCCATTGATAAGTCTCCTTGAAGATGTGTTTCTGAAACCCAGCCATTGATAAGTCTCCTTGAAGATGTGTTTCTGGCACCCAGCCATTGATAAGTCTCCTTGTAGATGTGTTTCTGAAACCCAGCCATTGATAAGTCTCCTTGAAGATGTGTTTCTGAAACCCAGCCATTGATAAGTCTTCTTGAAGATGTGTTTCTGACACCCAGCCATTGATAAGTCTCCTTGAAGATGTGTTTCTGACACCCAGCCATTGATCAGTCTCCTTGTAGATGTGTTTATTACATCCAGCCATTGATCAGTCTCCTTGTAGATGTGTTTCTGACACACAGCCATTGATCAGTCTCCTTGTAGATGTGTTTCTGACACCCAGCCATTGATAAGTCTCCTTGAAGATGTGTTTCTGACACCCAGCCATTGATAAGTCTCCTTGAAGATGTGTTTCTGACACACAGCCATTGATAAGTCTTCTTGAAGATGTGTTTCTGACACACAGCCATTGCTAAGTCTCCCTAAAGATGTGTTTCTGGCACCCGGCCATTGATAAGTCTCCTTGAAAATTTGTTTCTGGCACCCAGCCATTGATAAGTCTCCTTGAAGATGTGTTTATTACATCCAGCCATTGATAAGTCTCATTGAAGATGTGTTTCTGGCACCCAGCCATTGATAAGTCTCCTTGAAGATGTGTTTCTGACACAGTGTATGATTAATTCTAATGTAAAATATGGCTGTCCGAAATGGATTTTGTCGATCTATGTTACCCTTATGATATGAGAATAACCATTATTTTGTGCATAAATATCCAGCACTCATTGTATATTTGAAAAGTGGTTGCCACATTTTGAAATCAGCCTCAATAGTTTTCCCTGCATTCAGTCAGTTTGCCTGAAAGTGTACTTGTAGTCCTAATAGGCTGGAGCCACCAATGTTGACCTGGCCATTGACTTGATAATCTGTAATTTGAAATTTTTTAAATCAAAAGGTTAATTTGTCAAATTCTAAAATAGGTTTATCAACAAATTAGTATTGATTTAACAAAACAAAGGTTTTAGTCTAATTGGAATAATTGTAATATTTGATCATTAATCAGTGATTAACGAGGTAAGTGAGGGACATGCTATCGATTGTAGACTATACTGATACCATTTATCACACAAATTGTATTTCCTCTGAGTAATATTATATTAGGATAACAGTTTAAAACTGTTCAGTTATTATTTAATAGGATATCAATGTATAGTCCAAAACTCTGTCATGTTATTGGCCTGGTTAAGATGCCCTATATTAGGCTGTGTCTCTTTCCTTGAATTGTCAGATGCTCTTGTATCATAGTCTTTTAGGCAGAGTTAATGCCCTTGACCGTCAACCTTGCTAGTTATATGAGTTACTTAGATTTTATGAACCTTGGGCTACATGTATGAACTCTTTCCTTAGTGAACCTGTGCTAAATGTATGAACTCTTTCCTCAGTGAACCTGGGCTACATGTAAGAACCATCATTTAGTGAAGCTTGGGATACATGTAAGAACTGTTGTTTAGTGAAGCTTGGGCTACATGTAAGAACTGTCATTTAGTGAAGCTTGGGCTACATGTAAGAACTGTCATTTAGTGAACCTTGGGCAACATGTAAGAACTGTGATTTAGTGAACCTTGGGCAACATGTAAGAACTGTCATTTAGTGAACCTTGGGCAACAAGTAAGAACTGTCATTTAGTGAACCTTGGGCAACATGTAAGAACTGTCATTTAGTGAACCTTGGGCTACATGTAAGAACCGTCATTTGGGCAACATGTAAGAACTGTCATTTAGTGAATCTTGGGCTACATGTTTGAACTGATTTTATTCAACATAACTATTGATGGTTTGTCTGATCTATTATAAGGTATTATCGATTATTGATTTCCTGTTGAAGGCAAGGTATGCTTATTCTTCTAGACACCTGGTTAGTGCTTGCACCATATATGGATGTAGTGTATCATTGAATGACTGACAATACCTAGAACGATACCTGATACCACTTTAATTGATATACTTCATCATATGAACAGTTTGTTATGTTCTACAAAGCTCTTTTTAAGGTTTTTAAATATTAATTGCAAAGTTGTACTTAAAATTTTATTTACTGAAAACCAGTTAATTTGTTTGAACTCATTTTAAACCTTTCAGGAACACTAAATATAAACTCAAAGCAATAATTTGTTAGTAATTTTTTCTCTTTTCAAAACCAGCATGGAGGACACATGAATCAAACAGCAGGTTATGAAATATGTTTGTTTCAGTGTTGTGCTTGATATTTCCTGTTTGTTTCAGTTTATTAATCAACAAAATGTAGAATTCCTGGAGAGAATCATTCAACAGTTTCTCTCTAATTGTAAAATAATGATAGTTAAAATATTAAATCTTTGAAAATGGTGAGAAGGCTAATGAATGCAACATATTGTAGTCTCAATTTTGTATCTTTTTGGAATTGGCTGTAGTGGTTAAAGATTTATAATCTGCAAGGTTACATAAATCAAATGGTGGTTGTGAGTTCCAATCCCAAGCAGCATAAAATCTGGTGACCTCCAATAAGTCATCTTTCCAGTTGACCTAATTCATTACAGATCAATGCCATGATGTTTGGTTGTGGACAAGTTATAGTTTTGATCTGATCCTGATGCTAATATGGAGTTAAAAGTTCATGGAAGTTTTCATCCTAAAAAGAACTGCTGCTGTGGGCCTATGTGACTTAACCTGTCAAGTTGATGACTTGAATCCTAGGGTGGATTTCTGAACTAATGTACCTTTTCTATTTTTAGCCTGAAGAGAGTTCCAGTTCAACTCCGAGCACTTCAAGTTCGAGTAAAAAAAATGATAAGAAACTACGGCCCAATGGTGAGTTTGGTTTAAATTATATAAAATACAAGGTCTACTGTTAAAGGGATAGATTCAGTATCTGTACCAAAGTCTTAAAAACAGGAATAATTTTAGCTAATCTTATCAGTAATAAACAATATATTTTATTAAGATAACATTAACATACAAATTCAGCATTTTAACAACAGGATACAAAAACAAGCAATAGGGCTTATATTAGTTTGGTTCCTTGGTCGATAATAGTGTTCACAGTTCACTTTGAAATTAAAGACATCAAATTCATATGTGTTTAGAATGATCCTTGTTTTTAACTAAAAAGACAACTCATCTTTTGATGATTGTAATTTCTAGCTTGAGGTATGTGTGATTTCCTACAGTTCTAGTACTACTAAAAACTAATTACATATATTTAAGACCAAAACCAACTTCTGAAAATAGTGAACCATGAATTCGCTTTATTTTCAGATTACAATCCGTTAATGGGAGGAGCTAGTTGTGGATATCGACCAACCAGAAGAGGTGGAGGTGGATGAGGTTAATTTGTGTGTCCATAGCAACCACCTAATGGTGGATCTTCTCTGTAGATAACCATCAGAGTTATCTTTTCTTCAAATTTCAAATTTCTAAGAAAAAATATTTAAAGCGTTAACGATTTTGAAACTAAATTATTATTATTATTTCTTAGGGAATATTTATTCTTATCTTGATTTCTATACAGATGAAACTGTATTAAGAGACCACTCAAGGGAAATAACCCTAAACGATCTCTTACTGTATTTGTAGTCTAATTTCATTCTTCAATTTGAGGATATTTTAAATAACTGTTGGTTTTTTACAGAGAAGCTAGAATGGACACACAGAAATAATTCATCTTTTCATAGCATCATTTACAATGAGATTTTAGGGCCTTATTTTTTAAATATTCCACAAAGATAAAAATCACGGTTATAAAGAAATGCAGCAATCTGATTGAATAATAAGACTGAATCAGATGACTTGAACATACTACCACAGATAATATTTCAGAGACATCCATAACTAACACATGTAATTATCTTAACCTTTAACTTACACCTTGATTATCTTAAATCTTTACTTTGTAATCTAGGCCAGTGCTTTTATGAGACTATGTTCTCACCATTTAACACTAAAACCATTAAAAAAAAACTTGTCAAGAAGTTCTTTTTTGTTCTTTTAAGATGCAGAGCAGAAGGATGTTAATTACATATCAATTATGAAAAGCAATTACATTATTTTCAGATATGCATGTATCTAGGCTATATCTTTTACAGGATCTTTTTTAAAAATCAAATTTACCTTATTCACTACAGTTATATGTCTATAATCTCAATGTAAATGGTGCTCCAATAAACATGACCAGGTGATCTTACAGACTGACATTCAATCTTATTTGTTTTTAGTCTTTGCTGAATTCAGACTCTATACTGAGAGACTTTCTTACAAATGTATCAACTATGAAGTAATAGGTGTACGTTATACTTATAATATACAGTATATCAACAATGGAAAATTATATAACAAGGGAGATAATTTGAAAACTTGATTATATTAATATGGAATGTATAGGAACAGATGTGTGCATTATACTGTTGTACAATATCTGAACACTTTAGTATTTGAACTGTTAACAAAATTTTCATGAAAAACCAAATGCCAATGGGACACAATTAGAGTACTAAAAGTGAGCATTGTACTCGATATACAGTATCTGATGACTATAATCAAAACTAAAGGATAAAGGGAGACGATCTGTCATCGGTTAGAGAAAACTAATGGATAATTAAAGGATTAAGTATAATAGTTGGAGTAGAACATAGAGTCTGGTTTCTGTCATTGATTGTTGATTACTTACTACTTTCATTTTATCTTTTTAATCTCTGTAGTCTCTGTTAGATCGTCTATTGAATTACTAGGGCTATTTTAATGGCATTAGAAATAATTTCATTGATGGAAACCTGATTTGAACCAAAAAGCTTCCAAAAATATATAATCAATAAAAGTTAGTCTACATATTTACTGATTTTGATTGTTGTCTTTTATCGCTTCGATATTGTTTTGAAAATTTGAAATAAGCACTACTTATTTACACAGTGCTGTTGATTTAACTGTATTTGCCAGTCATGTCTGATTGGTGCTCCAAAATGTCTGACTGCAATTTTGAAAATTAAGGACATTTCTATGCAAATCTGCGATATTATTTTCATTTTTCATGCATTCTTATTTAAAGAATAAGATTTTTATTTACGTGTTAAAATATCCAGTTGTAATGAATCATTTAAAGAAAGTCGTATTTGTGAATACTAAAAGTTTAAGATTGGATGTCTGTCTGTTGGTCTATATGAAACTGTTCTGGGAAAGGATTTAACAATCCGCTGGAAAGGTTGAAGGAACCTGGTTATATTTATTGGTTTTGTCTTTCATTATTATTATTATTATTATTCACATTTCATATACATAGTGGATACTTAGCTGTGAACCGGTAGCCTTTCTTTTTTGACTTGTTGTCGTTATTTCTGGTTACCCTTGCACTGTAGGGAAATGTGAAATTTATAATAATTTAGTTATTTTTGTAGGGTTTAGTAAAGATGGCCATAAGTTAAAATACGTCAAGTCCATCTACCGTAAGGATTTTTGGCGAAAAGTCGATATTTGTACGAACAAAAAAATTGATTTAAAGTAGAAAAATGGTCAGATTGCAATGAAATTTGGCATGAAAATTCAGAATAATGTCCTTATCATGACCATGGTGTCTTTTAGTGGATAAATTATTAAAATCATCAAGAGGTACATAAGTCAAGTAGGGCCAGATCTTCTTTAGGAGATTACAAATGTACAAACACACCCATGCAGGTTTAACCTCTAACGAGAATATTGTTGAGCAATAAGTTTTAATATTATAATATAATTTGAATAAGTAAAGGGCTTAACTTAGGTTATTTTAAGGTGAGGAAATCATCCCTTTGTTAGTGCAGGCATGATTACTGAGAATTTTCAAAATTTCTTAAAGCGCAAGGGTAAACAAAAGTTATTGAAAATAGGGAAAAAGAACAAGTCTGGTTCTCTGCTGAATATTCAATGAGTATCATATTGTATTTAAAGGTAAAGCTTTCATCTAAACATCAATTATGAAATAATTCTTTATCCCAGTGCCCAACATAATATAGAACTTTGTTGATCATTGTGATTATGTCAATTTATTTGAGTGTCAGCAGGAAAAAATGTATTATTTAGTGATGAATTTTTATTTTTGTTCATCTTTATGTGAATACACATTTCTTTGTTATGAATGTAAGATACAGGTAAATATGTAAAAATAAATTGTTTAAATTGGTGCCTACTTCTGCTACGTTTAGCTTTTATTTGTATAGATGGCTTTACGGCTGAATTATTAGTCATTAAGATGATATATGGGCTTACTATAGGGTCTCGCGATTGGTGAGTTCTGCAAGTTCTTAATTCATGGAATTAACTGGACATTCAAATAACAGATTTCAGAATGAGTTGCACGTGTGCAAAAAAAATGCAGTTGTTGACGGAATTCAAAATGGCTGAGAAAGAAATAGAAAAATTTTGATTGTTGATATATCTACTTCTGCATCAATCGATTGAGACCTGACTTGGAACAGGCAGATTTCAGAACTCTTCAATTGAGTGCCACTTACATTTCACGGACTATTTTCAGATAAGAGTCAAATTTGAACTTTTTTCACTTGATGTTTTTGTGTATAATTGTAAATAAACAGAAATAAATTTTCTGAAAATTACTGTTTTTTTCTATTAATCATAGAAAGGTGTAGGTCCTCATTTCTATGTAAAAATTTGGCTCTCACAAAATTCCAAATGAGAGGAAAGAAATATGATTATAGCAGAGCTTTTTGGTATGAATGTTCAAGAAGGCCATAGTAAGACCCTATGGCTACGCTACCGAGTTATTGCCCTTGATCTAATGAGAAAATGTTAAAATTTACTTGTGTACGCAATAGAAGCTGTAGTTTTTATCCCATTTGAATGAAACTTGGTATGTATATTCATCTTAATAAAATCTCGGACAAGTTAAAAAATGGTGCGATTCCAGATGTTGGTTTATGAGTTATTGCCCTTGATTAAATGAAAAAACATGGAATATTCTGTTTGCTGAAGTGGGCGTATGTTACCTTGCAAGCTATCTTTAAAAAATGGAATCGAATTCTGATCTAATTTTAATGAGATTTTAGAAGTTTTTGAGAAACAGGGGCCACAACTTTCCCTTTAGCTTCTTGTTCTGTATCGTTAATTCTGCATCAGATTTTGCATCTCATCTTTTGAAATGGTTGTAAAGAGGTTTATTAAATTTTTTATGTGTATCTGAAATTGATATTGATATGATCAATCAGGAACACTTTCTAATTTACGATCAGATGTATGGGGTTCCTGAAATTCCAAAGTCGGTAAGTGATTGATGACATTACTAATTGTGAAATATACTTATTTCACAATAGGCCTTTGCAATCCATGATGTCCATGATGTCAACGAACGCTAAGTTTAGTGAAATTACAGGAAACATCTGAGAATGAGAATGAGGCTAATGAATTGTATCTGTTGTCCTGATACATATAAAGATACAGAAAACTCTTTATTAATGGACCTAAATAAATAGTATGATGACCTATGTTAACAAACAGTAGGATGTAAACCCCATTTCTTTTCGATAATGAGTCTAAGTAACTGCAAGTGAGTTTACTTTTTTATAATCAAACTGACTTGTTATCATGACAACAAGTTCTGGGCGTAAATTGCAATCAAACTGATAATAACAAGAAAAGATTATGTACCAAAACTGTACCATCTTGACCCTTGTACCTAATAACATTAATAGATACAACTAGTCATTAGGTTTTCACCTCATATGCTACAGGATTTAAGTCAGAACTGTTACTAAATATGAGCTAATGAGGTAAATGTCTCATAGCAAAATGATAAAATGAAAGAAATTTTGATAGGAAATTTTATAATATATAGGAAACTTTGTGTCAGTAGTATAATAATGAGACCTCCAGTTTATCACCATAATGGTTTTATGGCAACTCCTGAACTTATGGGGAAAAGGACTGTACATAAGAGACCACCTTCACTCAGCAACCGTTTTTGAATATTCCCTTAAGTGGTCTCTAAATACAGGTTCTACCTTATATGTATTTGCATAACGCAAATGAGAACTAGTGTCTACAGAAAAGAGGTTTACCCCGTTACCCTAGGGGGCCCAATGCAATAGTTAAGGCAAAAACAACTGAGGGACCTAGGTGACAATAGAAGGGACCTAGGTGACACTAGAAGGACCTAGGTGACACTAGAAGGACCTAGGTGACAATAAATGATAATTGATGCTGTAATTCAACAATTCTTTATTATCTATTGACTATAAACAATATTAAATTGAAGGATAAGTGGCAGTAACAAGTCTAAATACTTGTAAATATTCGGATCAAATTTGTTCAACTTCAGTTATAAATTGGTTACATTGTTTTATCTATATATTTGTGCCAATTGTCATCTAACCACTTTTCTACTACTGTCAATTTCAAATAATGACATCTAACTAATAATCAAAATGTGTCCTGTAGTACCTGATTCCTGACAACAATGAGGCAAGTTTTGCTATCCCATAATTATCAGAACTATTTCTACATGATACCATTTGATAGGTTTAAAATAAAATATCATTACAACAGGACTGTAGTAGAGAAGTTGTTAGACTGCAATTGTGACGAAAATTATCAGAAAAAATGAATATAATAAAATCAAATGTAAATACTTGTAGTCCACTTTAGTTTTAAAGAATGATATGAAAGAAATTTTACATCCTAAATAGTAAATAAGAAACATAGTTTAAATTGGATTGTAAGTTAGATATAGACCTCAAATCCCTCGGTTAATATTCGCAAAATGTCTCGGCAAGACCTTGACATTATTACGAATATTAACCTCGTATCAGTCTATATCTTATATTTAAATAAGGGTATTTTGAGAAAATAAAAATTTTAAATAATGCCCCTTGGGTTTAAGCTACTACAATATAAAGTGGACTGCTGTATTTATTTTTGAATCAGACCTAAATAAATATATTTTCTATTAGTAGAGGTGAGAATAAGGGCTACTGATTTGCCATTTGCCAGACATGTCTGACTTTAGCTACTAAATGCCTAGTTTTAAGACGGTCATTTTAAACTAATTTCCACTCTTGGTCCTGATTTCCAGGATGTTTAACTATGTACAATTTTAGATATAATCCAGTTAGCACTATTTATTAGTCCGAAACATCTGCCTTTATTTCATTCTCTGATAGCTATTTTTTCAGTTGGTTGTTATAGAGACCATTTCCTAAACCATATGACAATTGTCACAGTAGTTATCAGAGCAAAGAATAGAGGCAGATGTTTATTCAATGAAAATATATTTCATTTTGTTTCAATTACAACATATTAATAAAATAGGGTGTAATAGAGCCCCGTAGCTAGCCTGCATAAGTAGCAGGGGCATCGATTCGGAAAGAACAAATTACAATATCAAAAAAGATTCCAGGGTGGGTATTTCTCCCCTATGGCCCCACCTTGACTTACAGGCCTGGTTCAATACAGCAACTGTAGAGTGAAATACCACTGTTAAAATAGTGCTCAATACATCAATTGTAGAGATATAGAAATACCACTGTTGAAAAAAGTGCTTAATACATCAATTGTAGAAAGATATAGAAATACCACTGTTAAATAGTGATCAATACATTAATTGTAGAGCTATATAGAAACACTACTTCATAACATCAATTGCAGAGCTATATAGAAAAACACTTTTCAAAAAGTGCTCAATACATTAATTGTAGAGCGATATAGAAATATCACTGTTAAAATATATTTCAATTCATCAAATGTAGAGTGATATAGAAATACCACTGTTTAAATAGTGCTCAATACATCAATTGTAGAGTGATATAGAAATACCAATGTTAAAAGTGCTAAATACATCAATTGTAGAGCAATATAGAAATACCACAGTGAAAATAGTGTTCAGTTGTAGAGCAATATTGAAAGCTCTCATATTTCAGGTTCTATACTTAGTGATAGAGCATTTTTCATCCATCAGTATCTCTAATCAAAGTTCAAATCTGATTTGATTTCCCCTACAATTTAACAATATTGAAAGATGTAAAGATTCTTCCACTCTGTTAAGTTAATTTCTAAATGCATTAAGGTCATCAACATCGGAAAACCAAGCGAATATCAAAATTAATTATAGTTTAAAACACTGTCACCAAATTTTTCTTCACAAGAAAGACACAATACTCTAAATTTCATATAAAAAATGCATGAATAAGAAACAATAGTATTCCAGTTGTAAATAGGCAGTTGTTATACTTTAATTGAGAATTCTCTTCCATTGTAGAGTTATTGCCCTTGATACAGTGTTGGCTGACACAAAGCAAATAATAATATACATCAAATATTAATTGCCTTGACGATTTTAACCTATGAAACTAAATTAGCATGTGAAATCTGATGTCTACCTTCTGAGCTGAGACATTTCAAAATGGCGGCTCTTGAGACTATCTGGAATAAGATGAGCGAAGTGAAAACACATGCGGGTTTTACTCCAGATAATACGGTAACTGACTATTTCAATCTTTCTTCTCTTCTGAAATCTGGGCCTTCAATTTCTTGTTCATTAAATTCTGCTGTATTTTAGCTTTCAGTTCTGGTTTGATATAAGTGGGTATCCCACTAGGAATAGTTACAGGCGTTCTGTCTGAAGTCACAGTTGGAATAATTGACGTCACTGTCATCACAGCACTTGACACAGATTGCTGTGACGATGTCAGTACCGTTCTGATAGCACTATTTTTTTCACTAAGTTTAAGATTATTGGACACTTGGTTGTGAGGGCTGATTCTTTCAATCATGATGTTTCGGTGAGAAGTGTTTGATGTGTCCAGCGACTGTTCCGTGGATATTGTTCCATTTTCGGAAATTGAAATCACTAGATTGGTATCTTCCATCACAATGTCTGCTGAACTTACAAAGCCTGGTTGAGGATCAACGTCCATTTTATTGGGTTCATTTTTACGCTCAGGCGACACTTGTTTTTCTGATTTCTTTTTTGGTTTCTTTTCCACATGCAAATCCAAAGGTTGATCCATAGGGTCATCAAGTATCTCTTTCGAACTCATACCAGAGCTGATATCAGACAAACGAAAAGATTTACCCATGATTGGATTTTGAAGGTCCATCTGTGACTGAGATAGTATAGAAGTAGGCAATGAGGTCATAGGAACTTCTGATAATTTATTTTCTTGATCATCAATGATTCTGATTAATCCTGGGGGCTTGTCCTGAAAATATAAAAATAGAATTCAATTTCAGGGTTTAAGGAAGACTAGCTAGTCTTAAACTTGGTCAATAAGAGTGTATATTCAAATAGACTGGACCAACGACTAAAAAATATAATCTCTATATCATCAGCTAACGATGTATCCCTTAAACCAAGAGATCATGCAGTGTGCATTGAGGGAAATTTGCCAGAACAGCAACATAAACCTACTCTTCTTGCAATTTCTAGCTGGCAAGAGATCTTTAATGTGCACAGCTTCTCGCACACAGTGACTTGGTTCATTGCTCTATCAGAATGACTGACAGCTTTTTCATTCACACCAAAAATTAGGCCATAGTCATCTTGGCATTGCTTGGAAATCAATGTTGAACACTACATTCAGGAAATTGGGGTTGTCAACGCTAAATAGACTAAGTCTTGCTGATTTCAGCAGTCCAAATTTTGACATTAATTTTAAGCTGTATTTAAAGTTAGTGTAGAGATAAACGAACCTAAAACATAGGTCCAGTTAGTATCACACACTGGACAAGAATTGATAGTAAGATAGTGTTTAAGAAACATGATCAAGTTTTCTAAGAAAGGGAAATAACTCTAAATAAGTCATACCTGTATTTCAACACTGCTACTGCGACTGGAACTATCTAATTCATAATCTGGTATATCATTACTTTTACACGTTAACAAGCCTGAAATATCACGCAGATTTCTGGCGTGGGCGGCCATTATTGCTGTGTTGCCTGCATAGTTCAAAATTTCTGCATTTGCGCCTCTTTTCAATAATAAACACACTATTGCTTTCTTCTCTGCTTCTACTGCATGAAACAAGGCTGTTCTTCCACTTTTACCATCCTACAAATATAATGAGCTGACATGGAATAATGTACCCCATTTGGCCATGTGTGCTACATGCTGTGCACATTAAAGATCTATTCACAGTTGGAAATGAAAAGGAGTAAGCTAATGCCACTGTCCTGGTAGAATTTCATCACACACTGCCTGGTGTTGGTCCATACTAGCTTAATCTGGTGATAAAAAGTATGTAAAATAACAAAACAGAACCCATGGCTACATGCCCAATTCATTAAGTGTCCCTCATAAAATGAAGACTTGCAAACTTTTCCCCCTATGGCACTCTGCATGGCACTGTCTAAGTCAATAAGGTGCAGAAGAGTAAGACTCCATTCATTTCAAAAAGGATAAAATGTCCCTTGACAATTGAAAATTTTCCTCATTGTTCACTGCATGGTGCTGCTACATAAACTTACCACAATATCAATATCTATGCCTTTTTCTAATAAGATGTTGATCATTTCGTCATCCTCCAAACTAACAGCTGTATGCAAGGGAGTGAACCCTGAAATAGAAGGTTTATTCAAGTATGGCATTTCACACAATAAACTTCTTATAGGAATTTTTAAGGAAGTGGAACCCTGTAACAAGGGTAAAATAGAGGGTTAAAGGTCAGCAACTCTTCATAACTTTAATATAGCACTACAACCTCTTAGGATGACTCAACATATTTAAAGGGATACTGCGTCTTAGAATGAACAAAAAATTTGAAAATTTTAAACTTGGCCAATAAAAGCTCAATTCATCAGTAAATATACCTGCTGCCATAAATAAGATAAAAAATACATAAATATCCAAAAAAGTAATTATTCATAAAGATGCATTTGATTATTGAAAAACCTTTAATAAATTGATAAAGCGTTTTTTTAAAAATGACTTAGTTTTGTAAGTTTTCCAGATTTTAAGAGATTCTGTTACTTTAGGACACCAGGTAAGTTCACTGATGAATATACATGTATACTCATATTGACCATTCTTGAGAACTAAAATTTTATGTTCATGCTAAGATGCAGTATCCCTTTTAAATATTGACAAAAACTAGCCATTTTTCATCAGTGGACTTGGTATCAAAACTAAAAGGACAGAATCTCTAGAAAATCACATGATCCATTAAAAAAAAAGTACCGGTAAATTTAAAACAATAGAACCTTTTTTGAACTTACTACTGGATATACCTTGTTCTTTAGTCACATCACCTTGTAAGTTAAACTGATAAAAATATTCTCTTATTGACAAAATTTGAGACTTGAAATTATGTTCCATTCTAGGATGAAGTGTTTCTTTAAAAATGGCCATTGCCATGGTTAATTGACCTACCTTCGAAGTTTCTGGTGTTCATATTAAAACTGACACGAGAGTGGTTGTAAAATAGATCTATAAGATGGGGTAGCCTGTGTTGAACTGCTAGATGTAGAGATGTACACCCATTCTGATCTACATAATTAATATCAGCATCAGCCTCTAGTAACATCTTTATAGCTTCAGGTAGATTTAATTTTACTGCTAGATGTAAGGGAGTCTGAAATCAAATTTTGATCATAAATGCATAAACTTTGAACTTTGAACTCAACATAGTCCACTGATTTCTTAACAACTGGCATAAATTTTTTCTATTTACCAGGGTCCGTATTCTTGAACTTTGAACTTTGAACTCAACATAGTCTGCTCATTTCTTAACAACTGGCATAATTCTTTTTTCTATTTATCAGGGTCCGTATTCTTGAACTTTGAACTTTGAACTCAACATAGTCTGCTCATTTCTTAACAACTGGCATTTTTTTATTTCTATTTAACAGGGACCGTATTCTCGAAAAATTTGACACAATGAACTATACACTATTAAATCAAAACAACAATGATTTACCTGTTTTTGTTTGTTAAATTTATCCACACTTCTTCGAGCAAGTTTCATTAATTGTATAAATTTTTTAATCATGGCCAGATTTTCATGTACTACTGCGATATGTAACGGCCTGAAATAACAAAATAAGATAATAGATTATAAAAATTAATTAAAAGCCAACAAGAAGAACCAAGGGCAGTCCAGTGCTTAGAATGAGAACCCTGGGGCTGAGCCTTGGCTACTTAGAATTAAGCGCCCACCAGTTGTCATTTCTCATAATCTTCTTCATTTCAGCAGAGATTGAGTAATTAAATAAAAAGATGAACATTTAGAAGGGCATTTTGGTCCCTCAGATGCACCAGGATTACCTTCACCAGGGCTTCTAGTTTTCAACAATTTCTGGGGTAGGGGGAGACCAAATCTTCTTGTTACGGATCTATAGTAGGGTAGGCTCTAGTTAGAAGACATTTAATGATAGCAGTATAAAAATATACAAATACAATGATGATGTTTGAGATTCTTTCCACTGAAGGTTACAATTATACAGCAAAAACCATATCTTACAAATGAAAACTAAAGACCCTTAAAGAAAGGTCTCGGGATGCAGCAGAAAGATTTTACAACCTACTCTTCAGCACCTAATGGGCTAATAAAAAGGAGACATAATGCAGAAGAGAATAATATGTTAAAATAGTTTTACAGAGGACGGGACCAACCCAGCACCCAACGGGTACCCAATTATCTAGTTGATACCCAAAAAATTTCAACAATAACTTACAAATCTCCATCTTCATCTTGTGTTAAAGCTATATTAATCTCTCTCATTAACTGTGAACTAAACTGAGGGTTGATTTTTATAGATCTTAATATAGATGAATCTTGTTTACTTTCTGAAAATAGACGAAATTTCATTTGAATAGCTTGACAAATTTTTATAACAAGACAAACATATACATAAGAAATGTATCATGGATAAATACTTCTAGAAAATTATACTACTATTATTATATTTGAATGACTTGAAATACAATACATACTATGAACTGGAAGCATTATCCGGGAGCTGATTAATAATTGTCAATAAATTCATTGTTAATTAACCACCTCTTACCATTAATCTCTTAATTAACTAAATTAAATGACCGGTAGTGTTTGGAATCTCATTGACTGACGGTGACCACCTATACTTGATGTCCGGCGGAGCCTATTTGCAAACAATCATTTTGGCATGACTGCCGGTCAAGTCCGGCAAATAGAGCCAAATCAACAGCCCTGATACATAGACATACAATTATTATGGACAAATACTTCCAGAAAATTATATTACTTTTGTTTCAATGTGGTTCTCACAATGTCACATAATGAGTATGTATACCAAATACATCTAGTTACAGAGGGCTGGGGAGTTGGCCAACCAAGTTGCAGCTTTGTGGCTTGAAGTGTTATCAAATGAGCTATGTGGAATCCAAGAAAGTGAAATATCAGGGTAACGCACACAGTATATTGCTGTAAGTTTTATCAAATAGCAATACTAGGTAAATAAGTCATATGAAACCTCAGAAAGGGATATCCCAAGTTGACAAACATAAATTCAGAGTCACATCAGGTGTTTAAGAAGGAAAGCGACATATGGAGATTGTCATTCTGCATCCACAAGGTGACTATCTAAGTTCGCTTTTTTGTTCATCTGCTGATTGTGCTTTTGCAGTGTGTAATCAGGGAAATTTTGGAACGATTCATATAATAAATAACACAAGTACTTTCCGGATCTCCAGTAGAAAAGCCACGTTGATAAACTCAATATCAGAGTGGTATCAGGTGTTCAAAAGAAACACAGACATGATTTATTTAAAATTCTACTTTCATAAAGTTATAAAAAAAATTTGAATTGAGTAAAACGATCTTAACAAGTAATCTCCACATCTCAAACAGGGAGGTTGATAAACTTAATTTCAGAGTGGCATCAGGCATTAAAAGGAGCAGAGTCATGATTATTTATGTTTTTCCTTTCCCATATACTTCTTCTACTGTGATAAGGCTAAAACTAAATTGTCCTTATTTGTACTAAAATTTCAAACTTGTGACATGGTTCAATTACTAAAGAAAAACCTCTTTGCACCCTTCCCCTGTACTATTTTTAGGTTAATTATGATTACTACATATATCAGTCACCTTATAGAACTTAACAACTAAATGGGGTATTAGGCCATCTCAAGGGCTGTTGATTTGGCTATATTTGCCGGACATGTTCATTTGTCTGGTTTAAATGTCCGGTTGAAAAAGCTTCCATTAATGTCACTAGGTACGGATATCTTAACCAGATTTCCTCTGACAGCAATGTTGTTTTGGGGATCCTCTTATATGGAACACAAAAAAGGGAGACCCCCCCCCCCCCTCCCCACTAAAAAAATGGATTGCCACTGAAAAAACCCTGATAACAGACCAACATCATTACTTCAACTAAGACCATATCCAATTGCCCTTCCCAGTCATGTCTGACTAGAAACATTTTTAATAATGAACACTTTGCATAATACCCCTTTAAATAAAATCCAGGATAGTTTATGGGAAACATATCAATTAGTATTGTACTCTCGAACAGGAAGTGTCACATGATTAAACTGGGTTAACTTTATAGGTTCCTAAAATCGCACGCATTTTATACATAAGTATTTCCTAAATATGCCAGTCATGTCTGATTATCTAGCAGTGATCTTCAAAAATATATTTTTTTATTTACAGCATCATATGTATTGTCATATTTTTTAAACTGGCCAGTTAGCTATGTCTGATAAGGACAAAAAGTATCTGGCAGTGATTTTAAGAATATTTCTTATCTACACATCGGTATACTATGTATTGCCAAATTAAATTTACCAGTTATGTCTATTTAAGATTAAAAAATGTCTGGCAGTGATCTTTGTCTTTCATAACTTACTTTAGAATATAGGTTAGCAGGAAAGATATGTAATTTTAGACTAAGATGTTCTAGTCTTCAGTTGGTCGCTAAAATCAAATCTAAATTAAATTTAATATCAACTAAGATTTCAATATTTTTAAAGTCTGGATTTCATTTTAGTTCAGTTTTCCAGATTAAGATGTCAGAATTTATACAGTGATGAAGGTTTGGGGAACTTAAATACGGGAAAACAGACAAAGAACTTAATAACTTTAAATCTTCAAGTCATTTGATTGGTCAAACACTCAATCAATCAAATATAATCTAAATCTAAATTTCTATCAACTCAGATTTTGATAGTTTTTAAAATCTCGATTTTATCTTAGATCAGTTTTCCAGAATATAAATTTTCATCTGATGACATGTGTCACTTGTATTAAAGAAGTGTGTATTTATCCCATAAATGTGCTTCACACTTCTAAATGTCGTTTTAATTTTTTATAGTAAAAAAACACATATTATTTAATAAATGCCTTAATAAGGACTTCAATGTATACACAATCTAAACCAGATTTAAAGCCTGGCTAAATGTTATATTATAAAATAGTGAATGACTTGGCAAGATCTACATAGATAAACTCTATACATAAGCTCATTGATATACCTGAGTAACAGTCAAGTATATTTCTATGAATATATCAATGAATACTCTCATTCAATAACCTTCAATAGAAACTATAACCCACAAAATACTATAACAGTTAATAGTTAAAGGTACACTTGTCTAAGGATGACCAAAAAATTGAAATTTTTCAAACTTGGCTAAAATGAGTCTTTGTTACTAAGTAGACTTACCTGGTGTCAAAACTATACAACAGAATCTCTCTATAATCCAATTAATCCATAAAACTAAGTAATAAGCCATTAAATTAAGTAATATTAGAACAAGCTTTGCAGTGTTTTTCAATAATTATGAGTTTAGTAGATATATCGTGCTATATAGGGATTCTATTCCTTAGTAAAGGCATAGTTTGGGTAGTCCAACTGATGATCAAAGACACATCCTAAAAGGTAGTGTTCCTTTAAGGTTTTTATGAATATCTCAATGAATACTATCACCAATGTAATCCCCGTCAATATACAAATAAAACCCACAAGAGGGAAATATTATTTTTTCTTTTAAAAGATTCCTTTTTTCGTATTTTGAAAAAAAGAAGGCTGATGCAATCCTAAAAGTGAAATTTCCTTCAATTTATACTGCATGGCATTCATCAGCCCGATTAGTTCTAGACATCAGTTCATAAAACTTCACTCTTTTACATTTTGAAGGAGAGCTAAGGTGGCTGAAGGATCAGGTTCTATCCTGGCAAATGCCAAGATAACCTTCGGATATTTCAACCAAATTTTCCTACTCTCAGTGATGAAGATTTGAGAAGCTAACATAGAAAAAGTTACTAGTCGTTCCAATGGGATAATAAACCAAGGCTCTACAGACTGTGCATATTAAATATCTCTTGACAGTTGGAAATTGCAAAAGGAGTATAGACTAATGCTGCTGTTCAGGCAATAGCTCTGTCTTCATTAGATCATTAGGTACAGAAGAGTAGGATGTACAACTCCTCTCTCTTCTACATTTTTGAAAAACAAAATGTCTCATGATGAAAGGCAACCTTGTTTTGGTTTAGTGCTACAACACTGACCAAATTTCCTTAGCAACATATACTGATATACACTTACTTTTTATATGATAAATTTACAATAATATATACACTAAGTTGAACCTAGTGGTTGCCTAGCAAGATACCATACTTCCCTGATAAATTTTCAGTATATCAAAGGGAAGTGTCAATCTGTGTGAATAGTATTACAAATCTTACACTTCCAAGATATTGTTGATTTAAACCAGCACACAAATTATATAATGTGGGCATATAAATATAAGACAAAAAGCTATAGGCCTGTTCCACAAAAAATCTCATGACCAATACTGTAGAAAGCCTGATATTTTCTATGTAAAAATTTTCGAAAGGGACAATATACCTAATGGTACAATCAACAGTGACAGATGGAAATTGCAAAAACAGACACCAATGTCACTGTCCTGGTCAAATTTCAGTCGTTGCATACGTCTAGTCATTGCATACATCAAGTCATTGCATACGGCTAGTCATTGCATAGGGCTAGTCATTGCCACAGCTAGTCATTGCATAGGGCAAGTCATTGCATAGGGCAAGGCATTGAACCTCTTCATTAGAAAAACAGGAATCTTAGAAACTGTCTAAGAACCATAAATCTGCAAACAGTCGAGCCTTAAGGATATCTGGATAATGGAGATTGATTAAGGAATAAGTATGTAACAGATAAGATAGAAGAAAGTGTTATCTCTCTAGTGTCCATAATATAAGTTTATGCGACAAACCACCTGATAAAAATAGAAATAGACTCAAGTTAACTGTACACGGTGACATTTCCTCTTATACAGTTCACACCCCTTCTAAATATATATCTTTTATTTTACAGCCTAAATTAAATATTAAGGTATACATTACCACCTTTATCTAATTCTTCGCCTTATTCCAGCACTTGACATTATTACTGGTACTTGACTAGAGCTAATCTCAGAAATGTTTAAGATACCTATTCCTCATCAGTACTGACAAGTTTGGAAACAGAGAGAGCGGTGTTAAATGAATCACACGATGGGGGGAGAGGGTATGGGGACCAGATATTTAATAACGCTTAAAATATTTCAATGGTATGAATTCTGCGACAGGGAGGGGTAGTGGGTGGTATATAAAAATCACTCGAGGGACAAAATACAACAGAGTATTAAAAAAAATGGGCATTTTTAACTCAATGATATGAAATTTGAAATAGGGGGTAGAGGCAAAGAAGGGCAAGCCTCATAGAGATCAACATATTAATTCAATATGTAAGTTTGTATTTGAAGAGGGGCAATTTTGGCATAAAAATCTCCTCCCAAATCCTTTTCATACTTTTAGTGAAACCAAAAATAGTTTTTACAAAAAAATATAGGACATCAACCTTTTAACTTTAAAGTTATTACCATTTAAAAAATAAAACCCAATAAAGTGCACACTGCATATATCATAATGACATACTCGTGTTGTATGGGTGGTTTTTGTAACCTGCATATCCAAACTAGATTAGTTTCATTAGGGAAGTTTTTCATGTTCTTACTTGTTTCTAGATAAGGTATATATATATAACTAGGCAGTAAATTGAATAAAATCGGCCAAGATATATCAAAACTTAAAGATGCCTTCCCTTATTTTCATCAATTCATATATATTTGATAATTGGACTGCTAAAACTAAAATCTATCAAATTAGATATATTCTAACGATAGGGAAAGGTACCAGTTTGTCTTGCAAGTTCCTACTTAAGTCAGAATTAGCATAATTATGAAGAGAGTTTCCTTGGTTGACCTGATCAAGAAACATCAAAGTTGTTACGACTCTTTTTTCAATTACCCCTTGTGTACCCACACAGACCATAAATGATATAATAGCTTTATAGTCAATATACTTTCTGAGGAAACTGGCCTCATACAGAATTTTTTCTGTTAATAATTTAACAAGGATAACAATTTAGGTTCTCAAGCATCCTGTCAACCAGCTAGTTCTTAGTTTCACTGCTTAATCATGATTTCAAAATGATAACAACTGAAGAATTCTGTCAACCAACTGCTATTGGGATGGAAATTTCCTGGATTATCCTGTCCCATTTATTTACATTTGGACCTAATCGAATACAAGAAAATATGACTCATTCGAAGCTACCAGAATTTCACACGCCGACAAAGATTAGAATTTACAACCACCATTTGTTCAACCGAATTACAATGTCACTATAGAACTTTTACAGAAATAACAGAAATCACAGACTGTGAGAATGGAAATAAGAGATAAAATCTCTTCCATACGAAACATACAATTTTACCTGTATGACCATATCCCATCCTATGATTCAATATGAGGTTTCACTTACTAGTGAGTAATAAATATAATAATTTCATAAAATCAATCATAATGTGTGAATTTTCCATTTTTGAAATTCAATCAGTTTTTAGAAGAAAGAAGGAAAATCCTATTTTCAACTTTATACACCTAACCTTAAAGAAATTGAAGATGCGAAGGGTATTGTTAAATGTTTTTTTTTAGAATTTTGTGTGTATTGAGAACACTAATATCAATTTTCACCATTTAAATTTTCAATCAGATATCTGTGTAAGTTTTTTTTCATTATTTCAAGATTTTAAGTGGTTTTTTAAACTAATTTTCTAATTAGCAAGGACAGATAGAACCAATATTTTAATGTCTGTGGGTCTTGAAATTTCATTTCCACTTTCAGTTCATTCAAGAGTCCAAAAAATTAAAAATTCAACAATGTGTGTGACTTAAAATTAGCTGAGTTTGGTTCGGGAAGTTTTAGATAGAAACTAAATCAAGTAGATACACTATGTAAACCTTAACATGTTGTATTAGTGGTGTATTTTCTATATAACATACTTGGTAAATTGTTGGGTAATTTTACAATGATACAACACTAGAGGAAGTTGTTGAAATCCTCGTTGAAGATGAAAATTTTTATATTAGTGGGAAAATTTTCAAAATTTTAACTTTATTTTTTTGGGGTTATGGTTAAAAAAAATTTTACTCAAAACAAAGACATAATTTACTTCCAAAACCCTAGTTCAAAAGAAAGGAAAATTAATGTTTATTTCATTGGATTTATCAAACAAATTCAGAGAAGGATTGGGCTTTTTTTTTTATTTAAACCCCGGGAAGGTTATGGTTAAATTCCAAAATTTTATTTTCTCTACAATTAGACATAATTTACTTCCACAAACTAGTTCCAAAAATGCAGACAAAATTAAATAGTTTAGTTGGGCTTTTTATATGGATTTATCATTAACAAATCATCAGAGGAAGGATTGGGTTTTAAATATGGAACTTTCAAGACAAATTTCTCTGGGGAAATTTGGGGTTTACCAGGATTTATTTAAAATCATAAGGAAGTTGATTAAATAAAACTTAAGAATACTTTCTCTAAAATTTGGAACTTAGCCATGCACCTTTTCATAAATTAGACTTAAACCCCTTGACAAAACTTATATGACATATCCCCTTTTTATGATTTTAAAACCCCTTTGTAAATGCCCTTTTCAAACAACTTTAAAATCCTTTTAACAAATTAAGAAATTTACTTGGACTTTTCAGGGAAAATTAAAAAACTTCAAATTTTTAAATTACCCAGGGTTCTAATCTGTTAAAAAAAACCAATTTTACAATTAAGTAAACTTTCAACTTTCTTCCCTCTTTTTTTGTTACAATTACTAAACTTTCAAATTCTGTTACAATTACTAAACTTTCTAATCTGTTACAATTACCTAACTTTCTAATCTGTTACAATTACCTAACTTTCTAATCTGTTAAATTACTAAACTTTCTACTCTTCTATTACAATTACTAAACTTTCTTATCTTTCTATTCCCAATTTCTAAACCTTTCTTATCTGTTACAATTACTTAACTTTCTTATCTGTTTCCATTTCTTAACTTTCTAACCTGTTACAATTACTAAACTTTCTAATCTGTTACAATGAATAAAATTTTTAATCTGTTTCCATTTACAAAATTTCTAATCTTTTACAATTACTCAACTTTCTAATCTGTTTCCATTAATAAACTTTCTAACCTGTTACAATTACTAAACTTTCTTATTTGTAACAATTACTTAACCTTCTTATTTGTTACAATTACTAAACTTTCAAGTACAATTACTGATCTTTTCTAATCTGTTACAATTACTGATTTTTTTTTCCAAACTGTTACAATTCCCTTAAAATTTCTTATTTTTTTGTAACAATTACTTTCAAGTACAATTACTGATCTTTTCTAATCTGTTACAAGTTACTGAACCTTCTACAAATAGACAAAACTGAACTCTATCAACCGGCAATAGCAAATATTCAAATGACTATCTTTATAAAATATATAGATAAGAATCTTCAGTCTTACAGCTGGTAATTAAAGAGCGCTAAATTCAGGATAACTCTTGTTTCCATGGTTACGTACCTGGTTGTTTCCCCTTATCTGACGCAAATGGTGTGGCACCAGATAAATCTAGACTTGGCATCGGAACATCGGCTCCAACCCTTTCTTCCGATGTATTTGCATATAAACGTCTTTTCTTAAATGGCAGGGATCTCTCTCCTTCGTCTTGCCCCGAACTACTGGCGACTTCATGGTGTGAGCTCACACTTGGTCTGTTATATCCACCACCCAGGACAAGGTCTACAGTGTTCACATTGGGAAAGGCAGTCAAGTCAATGTTTTGTGGTAGTTTTAGAGCATCTATGCTTGGAATGCTTGGTAAACTAAATAAGTTGCTGGAGAATAAATTCAAACCTAGGTTTATAGAAGGCAGTGAATTTCTATTGTGTTCATCGTTATAAGGTAGGCCTACTGGTACAGTTTGAGTGGCAATACATTGAGTGTCGGCTGGGGCAGCAGATTTTGACACCTTCGCCAATGTTTGTTTACTTTCTGTTGACTTTTTCCGATTTTGTCCGGAATTTCCAGAATTGCTATTTTTAGGCTTAGTTGTACCGTTGGCCTTGACGATTCGTTCAGGTCGAACAGACGCCCCCGTTTCTAAAATTCCCGAACTATTGTTTGTGTTTTCATGTGTGTCTGCATTCTTCTTGGCTTTGCCAGATCCCTTGTCCTTCCTACGAGTTGCCCTCTTTTTAGTCGCCGGCTTTTCTACTTCTGCATTAGAGTTAGTAGATGACACTGGATTCACCAACACAAGTGACGCTAAAGCCGACATCGCTTCGGCAGCCACGAGGCGGTCCTCGACTTCCTTTTCGTCCATTTTGCCATTCATGTTGTGGTTTTTCGATTCAAAATTCCTTAATCTAATCAAAGATTCAGGTAAAACACAATTTCCAGAAAACATAACAGTCATTTTCGAGGTGAATTCCCTCTTCAGTAATTAATCCAAACGAAAACATGGGCGTTACATGATTCACATTCACTGGGTAAAATCAATTCACAACGACATCTTGTATTCTGGAAAGTCCCTCATTGGTTTTTGGGAAAGTACCTAACGTCACGTGATGAGATTGACTAATCAAAATGAATTATTTTGGGGAATTCCCCTCGTGATCTTGAAACAATCTATTTTTAAATCCGGTGACCTTGTTTTCGTGGCATTTATAAATAGAACGCCAGTAAAACAGGATTGTGCAAGATAAAAGAATTTCGTTGTTATAATATTTTATTAATGCGTAAAAGGATAATGAGGCCATTCTGAGTAATATGCTGAAAATAGTTGTATATTCATTCGGCTTTGTTCAACGTTCAGTTTATTTATTTAGTAAGCTGAAATGCTTCTCAATGTCTATTGGTCGAATCGATTTTTCCTGATTGTCAGTGATGATGCAAATAGCCAGGCAGGAGGGGATGGTATAGAGTGCCTAGTCGTTCATATGAGACAGAAACCCGAGGCCCTGCGTGTCCAGATTTTTCGGCAATTGAAAACCCAAAAAGTTTAGCCTCATGTCGCGGTTCCGGCAAAATGCCCAGTCTCACTGTACACTGCAAGGCGTTGTCAGTCATCAGAAGTCTGGTCGGGTACAGAAAAGGGGGACGTGAAACCCGATTTCACTTCAATCGCAGGGAACCGTGAAGTTGAACTGTTGCTGTGTGCAATAAGGCTAATTTCGAGTACCGGTACAGTGGCATTAACCCACTCAATCAAGAGATTGTTAACATGCACAACCTGTAGCACACAATAAGACTTTGGTTTGAGAGGGGTGGGTGGGGTGGGGGGTGATATATAGGCCGAAGGTGACTCTATTCAAAGTTGGAGAAAGTTAACGTGACAATATGACTAACAACCTTTGGTTTATTTGATTATCATTAAGTTGACTTTGCACTACGTTCACTTCACTTACAGCAGGATATCACAGATATTTTATGAGACACGTCTCGACTGTCGTTATGTAAGAGACAAAAACACGACTACAAGGTTATGCTGGATTTGTAAAACCGAGAAGGACGAAAGCAGACCGATTGTAAAACCTGGGAGCTCCTTCACAGTTCTACGAATCCAAACGTAACCGAGTAGGAGTGTTTTATTAGACTTATAAGTGCTTTCCCTGGACCCCAAATATAACTTGTTTTAGTGAAAAAATGGAATGTCGTTGAATTAAGACCGTCAATTTAAGCGATTTCAGACTGACGACCGTCACTGTGTCAATAATGATACATTTCGAACATATTCACTGACCTGAAATCTATTTAAATCCTGCTACAGGTTGTAAAACCCCCAATTCACAATTGTAAAACCAGCCACGAGGTTTTGATGTGAATTTTTAAACCTGACAGCATTCTGATTTTATTAAGATTTTATGGTACTCTGAAAATCAAAGAGACTTGCCGTCATTGGTCTATAAGAGGCATTATATTACCATGAACTGGGTACAAATAGGTGGCAGAATGGCTTTATGGGGTGGGGGTGGGCAACAAACCACAACTTTGGGGTTCAGATTCCAAACGCAACAGTGCTACAGAAACGCACATTCAGATGGGACTGGGGACTTCTCTAAAACAAATTTGACGGTATGGGCACATTTACTCATGTGCAGATTTTACTCATGTGAGTATATTTACACCTAGTTGGGACTAGGTGCAAATTTGCTACAGCCTGTGAGCATATGTTTATTATACATATCAATGAACCCTGCAGTTAGGAAAATTCCATCTTTTCCTCATATCCTTTGATCACATCCTTCGCGGCTTTACCCACAGGGAACCTGACGTACTCATCTAACATAATTTTAGAAATCGCCCCACGCACCTGATAACAGAAACACACAAAGTAGCCTTCCCAACTCCAAAGAGATAACCGACTGACCGGTACTTTGAAGATGATGCAAGCCAGTAAATGGTAATTGCTACCTTCTTTTGGACACCTAATGGTTCTTCAAGATAGTTCATCTTCAAGTCGTCTGCAGATGAAATTCAATGTTTCCTTCCCTATTCAGTAGTTTTCTAGCCAGTCTGTTTCTTCGAAATGCTGCAGGACAACTTATCAAACCACTCCTTCGTCCGAGCTTTTCTTCTTAATTCTCTAACATTTGAGCAGCCCAGAGTTAGAGCTACGCCCAGGAAATAGGGAAACATTCTGCGCTTGCGGAACCTTTCTAGTCTGATCCTTTCAATAGTTATGCCAGAAATGGACAATTTGCTCCATATTTACCTAAGAGACGTATATGTCTTATGAATGAACAGCAAATATACTTTTACAAATGTGTGTGTAAATTTGCATTTGTGTGCAAATTGGCATATATGCAAATCCTCGCCGTATAAACAAGGTTGCCATTCTGAAATCGAAAAAGAAAAGATAGAACAGAACACTCCTGGTGAATTTTCTTTATAGATTATTGTTTTGGAATATTTCCGGTGTGTTGATAAGGGGAGGCGACGGTGGACGCTTGGTGTGTGTGTGAGTTGGTACGAGGTGATTTTACCCTAATAATGCCCATCCTAGGCATCGGCCAGTGAAGTTTCTTAGTTTTGAGAGGGTTGCAGAACCAGACTGAAGTTGCCGGAAACATAGGTTTCCTGGTGGTGTTAGGTATGTTATTCCGCCCCTTAACCATTATTATTATTATCAATGGTCAGTTTATTCCCGAGCATTAAATGCCTTATACCTCACACATACAATAGAAATACATGCATCTATAATTACAACAGAATTTGTATAAAAAAGAAAATAATCATTTTGGAAGATTAGAATTTATAATACAGTATATTCTCATTACGTTTTTGAAATGCAAAGAATGCAAATTAAGCTCATGAGTTAAAATTCTGTTTGAATTTGACGATAAAATAGCTGTAAATTTATTGGGAGTAGGGTAAGTATAAAAATATCTAGGAAAATAACGTGATATAAGATCACTATAAAATGGGCAAATTGGAAAGTAAAAAAAAAAAAAAAAAAAAGAATACGACGGAAGCAACCCTACATGCAGAAAATAAGTCAAAACATGTCTATCAAATAAGTCAAAACATATCAAACAATAAGTCAAAACATATCAAACAATAAGTCAAAACATATCAAACAATAAGTCAAAACATATCAAACAATAAATCAAAACATATCAAACAGTAAGTCAAAACATATCAAACAATAAGTCAAAACATTTCTATCAAATAAGTCAAAACATATCAAACAATAAGTTAAAACATACCAAACAATAAGTCAAAAACGTTTCCAAAACATAAGACAAAACATGTCAATCAGCTTATTTATGTATAATAATTTTTTATATTATATTATTATAATTATCAAACTAAGCAATTACTTGATATTACCAATAAAATTACAAACAATATACAATAACTAATAAGAAAACATTGACATACTATAATAGGTAGAATAAAACATAGATAATAGAACTTATAAATAAATAGAGGAAAATATTCAATTACAAAAATATATACAATTGTATAGTCCGAGGACAACCTTTAAATAGATACTAAAATGGAGGTGATTGCTTATTGCGTAACAACAAATCCCGCGTTAATCAAACAAAATTTATTAAAAGCGTTTAAAAACTAGAAAATGTAAACGGAAGAAGGGACCTAAGGCGGATTGACGGACACAAAAAGGAGTGTCCGTACGGGCAAAGAACACGGGAACAAGCCTAAAGCTACACAGGGCAAATGATTCATCAATAAATAGACTACTCCTCTAGAAATAATTCGAGCAACCGATATATTTTATTAATTCAAAATTTCTTGCCCATCCATACAAAATAAATATTGATGTTTGTGTCACGAAATTACATTGGCTACTGCTCATCAAATTGATATTCATTTTTGTCCAATTTGACACATTTCGACAAGAATATCTTTAAGACGATAATCTGTAAACTTAAAGATAATAAATAGTAATCAGTAAACTTTAAGATAATGAATAATAATCAGTAAACTTTAAGATAATAAATAGTAATCAGTAAACTTCTAGGAAAATAATCAGTAAACTTCTAGGAAAATAATCAGTAAACCTTTAGGACATTAATCTGTAATCTTTTAGGACAATAATCAGTAAACCTTTAGGCCATTAATCTGTAATCTTTTAGGACAATAATCAGTAAACCTTTAGAACAATAATCCTAAAACTTCTAGGACAATAATCAGTAAACTTTTAGGACAATAATCGGTAAACTTTTAAGGCAATCAGTGAACCTATAGGACAATAATGAGTAAACTTTTAGGACAATAATCGGTAAACTTTTAAGGCAATCAGTAAACCTTTAGGACAATAATCAATAAAACTTTAGATTTACTGTAGATCAGTCAACTTTTAGATAATCAGTAAACTTTTGGGACAATAATAAATAAACGTTTAGGAATATAATCAATAAACGTTTAGGGAAATGGTCAATAAGCTTTTTGAAACGGAACGTGAAATTTATTTACGAGTTGATTCCGTTAGAACAGTGAACTTATGACTACAGTATACCAGTGCCCAGACATACCTTGCAGAGAGATCATCATTACCTCGCTTAGAAGAAATGGATTTTGGTCATAAATACTTTTAAATAGTCTTCAGAAAAACTGCATGAAAATCGCATATCATTTTCAAAAATATATCAATTTTACTTTCTAGTTTTATAATGTAGTTTCTATATCACAGAATATTTAGAAATGACGATTCGTCACTTTTAACTTACAAACACAGATAATTTTTGACACGCGTGGACTTTAAGGCTCAAATTTCTAGCAAGCCCGACACTGAGGAAACTTATGGCGTCCATGCATGCCCTGCATTTAATATACACCGTGCTAACCCCACCTTCATAAAAATAATTAGTACCTCAATCGCATTTCTAACAAATCTAAAAATATAATGGTATACACGAAAATGTCCTAAAATATGTCAGAATTCACCAAATCAAATCTGGGAGAGAACCCTTGGCAGACTTGTGCTTGAGCTTCCTTATCATTATTTTCAACCTTGACGGCAGCTGTTGTGCTACTTTTTGTACCCCAAGCCTCGAGAGGCTATTTATTCCTTAATGTGTTTCCCCTTGGTATCGTTTAATGCAGAATGTCTGTTTAATTGAGTGATTAATTAGATGTGGTCTGATTGCTAAACAAGATTTACTTCCCATTGACCATATTTTAAAATCCAACATTTTTCGAAACTAAAAGGTTATATTTAAATCAAAATATTGTATTTTGACACAAAATTAGTATTATATGAAAGGTATATGTAGATATATCTTTCGACATTTGCCTCAAAATGGTAATAGAAACTGTTGAGGGATAAAGCTAAAAAACTGGTCCCTTGAAAACTACCGGAAGTGAAGGTAGCCCACATGTGCGCATGAATTAAATGAAGGAACATTTTCATGCTGTTTATTATAATAAACGTGACAAAATTCACGAAAGAAAATTTATGATAGATTCCAATCGATTGAAACATTTATATATTAGAAATGGGAAAGCCGAAGAAAGGACAGAAAAGTTTTGAGTAAGTCATTCCTTAGATTTCCACTGACATTTTGAACATATTGTAAATTTCATGACGTTCGAATGCCAACAAGCTGTCAACTGGACAATTCAACTTTCCACCCGGCTTGTTCAGTTTGAGGAAAAAAGCAAAACAAACATATGTTTCACCATTATGAATTCATAAAGAAAAATGATTTGACTGATGAAATATCCGTCCTTTTAGTGAAATGTCCATGTTTAAGGTCTTGTGATGTTTCTTGTCCAATGATTACCAACTTTGATAAAGAAAGAGTTTTGGTTTTTGTGTGTCTATTTCTGTTTGTTATGCAATAAATAGGGGTAGAACTAGAAGTCTGTCTTTCAGTTTGAATATAGACTAAAGGAGATAATGTCAAAAGTGTTGAGTTTGAAGTCTTACTCATACCTTTTTTACAAAAACTTGTCTTTGATTGCAAAGGAGCTCATTTGAATTTGCGAATTGTGTATTTTTTGACTTTATTGTAAGTGTAACTATTTATTAATTGACATTTACCCCAGAAACTTTGATTAAAACAAAATTTTTAATGCAAAAAACCCCAACATTTCAATACCAAAATTCATACATAAAATGGGATTGGAGATTTAGTCGGCTACCAATTCTTTTATAGAAGAAAGGGTTTTGTTTTGCTACACTAATCCTTCCAGAGTCCACAAGTGGACTACCATACTGGTGGCTGACCTAAATAGTTAGTTACTGTACAGTAAGAATCCTTTTTCTATTTTTCAGAGATGATGATGATATTGAAGTTGATCCACTATCCAACATGGCAGACAATAAAGAATCGGTTCCCGCTAAAACTAAAGTGTCCAAGAAAGAGAAAAGAAAGAACAAGAAAGCAGATGAATGGTGAGAAAAGTTTGTCTAATAAATAATACTTCTGAACTTGTTTTGTGTATCAGAGACAGTGATCGCATCTATTTTCGCAATTCTTATTCTTCAGGGAACTTACCTAGTGTGATAGGGTAACAGAATCCCTAAAAATCTGGAAAAACTCACAAAACAAAGTCATTTTTAAAAAAACTCTTAATTAATTTATTTTTTTATTTTTTTGATTTATCAGATTATATAAGTATTCTGTTATGTTATTTATGACAGCAGGTATATCTACTGACAAATATATATATGCTCCAAATTGCCAAGCTTGAAATTTGTTAATTTTATATTCAGTATTCAGACACAGTATCCCTTTAAAAGATTTTAAAAATGTCTTACCTCTCTTCATTTCAATGAAATTGAATTTCAAATTATTATTTGAAAATGATCAATGTGACTTGTATATATTACAGGACTGATGATGTGGCAGATGAAATAGCTTCTCTATCAATTGAAAATAATGTTACTGAATCAAGCATGAAATCATCCCAGAAAGCAAAGGTTGGTATCAATTTTGATTGATCTTCTATATGACTATTTCTCACTCTTTAAGTCTGGCATGTGTTTTGGGTATAAAATCTTCATCAGGATTGATGTTATGGAAAAGAAGTTGACTTTCGGATTAAGGTCACAGTTCTATATGTCATTTATACCGTTAAAAGTGCCTGATGCTGAAAATCATTGATTATTTTAGCTGGGGTGATAAAATCCAGCTATAGAGCAATCATTTCACATTTGGGAATAGAAAAAGGTATAGTATGCATATGTAATGCAGTTCTCTTGACAAAATTTACCCGATTGAACACTTCATTATAGGATTATAAAGCCGTTTTCTGAAATGTATGGGACAGTTACTGACTACCTGTAACCGAAATTGGTATGATGTGTATTGATACTATCACTATCCCCAATACACACAAAATATTAAAAAAATCTTTACTCATTGAAATATTTCTTGACAAATTTCAGACGAAAAGTAAACCAAAGGTGGAGAGTGGAGATGAAGTGTCTGAAGAAGAAGAAAAGGGAGATAAACCTGGTAAGAAGAAACCAGTAGGATTTGCTGCCCTTGGTTTGTTTGGTGGAGATGATGATGAAGATGATGAAGAATCAGATGAGCCAGACTCAGATGTAAGTTGACCATTATTTTATTCTTTCTGTCATATCCCATAGTTTTCTTGTTCAACCTATATCCCCATTGTTGAAATACATGCTTTAAAGAGTTCTAGCCATGAATATATCCAGGCCTTTTGTTGCTTCTTTTTGTACCATTCCAATTTTCAGTCTGATATCTGTTATTATAGTTAAACTGTATATAGTATCTCATCTATATAAAAAATGTCTAATAATATCTAAGGGTCTTTGCGATATTGACTTAGTACTAAATTGCATGTATTAGTGGAATTAAAGACCTATATTTTCTACTGTATCGATATTCCTAAACTGTCTTTCATTCATCATAGTGTATCCAAACCACACTTCCACTAGTCATACTTCTTTGAAGTCGTGGTAAAACAATTTGATGGAAATTATGATTCCTAACTAAATATTGTCCAATCAAACTTGGCCCTAGAATCTTTTAAGAAATCTTAGCCAATCAAATCATACCTTTTAGACTAATTGTAATGGGTTGAGTATAATACAGGTTAATAAGACAGGGATACACAGTGTAGTAGGCTTCGTATAATACAGTTTTATAAGACAGGGATACACAGTGTAGTAGGCTTAATTTAATACAGGTTAATAAGACAGGGATACACAGTGTAGTAAGCTTAATTTAGTACAGGTTAATAAGACAGGGATACACAGTGTAGTAGGCTTTATAATACAGGTTAATAAGACAGGGATACACAGTGTAGTAGGCTTAATACGGTTAATAAACGGATACACATGTAGTAGCTTGTTATACAGTAATAAGACAGGGATACACAGTGTAGTAGGCTTAATTTAATACAGGTTAATAAGACAGGGATACACAGTGTAGTAGGCTTTATAATACAGGTTAATAAGACTGGGATACACAGTGTAGTAGGCTTTATAATACAGGTTAATAAGACAGGGATACACAGTGTAGTAGGCTTAGTATAATACAGGTTAATAAGACAGGGATACACAGTGTAGTAGGCTTAATTTAATACAGGTTAATAAGACAGGGATACACAGTGTAGTAGGCTTATATAATACAGGTTAATAAGACAGGGATACACAGTGTAGTAGGCTTTATAATACAGGTTAATAAGACAGGGATACACAGTGTAGTAGGCTTTATAATACAGGTTAATAAGACAGGGATACACAGTGTAGTAGGCTTAATTTAATACAGGTTAATAAGACAGGGATACACAGTGTAGTAGGCTTAGTATAATACAGGTTAATAAGACAGGGATACACAGTGTAGTAGGCTTAGTATAATACAGGTTAATAAGACAGGGATACACAGTGTAGTAGGCTTAATTTAATACAGGTTAATAAGACAGGGATACACAGTGTAATAGGCTTAGTATAATACAGGTTAATAAACTGGGATACACAGTGTAGTAGGCTTATTTAATACAGGTTAATAAGACAGGGATACACAGTGTAGTGGCTTAGTTTAATACAGGTTAATAAGACAGGGATAACAGTGTAGTAGGCTTAATTTAATACAGGTTAATAAGACAGGGATACATAGTGTAGTAGGCTTAATTTAATACAGGTTAATAAGACAGGGATACACAGTGTAGTAGGCTTGATTTAATACAGGTTAATAAGACAGGGAACACAGTGTAGTAGGCTTAATTTAATACAGGTTAAAAGACAGGATACACAGTGTAATAGGCTTAATAATACAGGTTAATTTTAAGATCAGGTTAAAGATTGTATTGTGGCTTAGATAATAATGTATTTAAAGATAAAGTAGTCCAGAAGAAGTTGAAGGGTAACAAGTGAGTACTTAAAAAGAGATCGAAAGAAAAAGTAAAGGTCAAAGTGAGAAATTTTGATATTGTGTCCATCGTGTGATATAGATCCAAAGATAAAATTGTCCAAGAAGAAGAAGGGTAAAAAGGGTAAGAATGAGGAAAAGAAAGAAACAGAAGTGAGAAAGTTGTCAGTTGTTCATGATGATATTGAGATGATGTATTAGAAAAGTAAAAGAAGAAGAAGAAGAAGGAAAAGGGAGATGCAAGATGATGGTGATGAAGAAAGAAAAAGGGAAGAAGGACAGAAGAGGAGAGATAAATATAGAAAAGAAAAAGAAGGAAGAGAAAAGAAAGAAAAGATTGGTGAGTAAAAATTAAAATTTTAGTATTGTTTGTTGACTTTCAAGATTTTGCTATTATAAAAGGAAAAAAATGGACGAATTTAGGTTTCACTTGCTGGTTAGCAAGGACAAAATTTGGTGTCTATGAGTCTTTATTGGGAGAATTTGTTAACTTTGTGGTAAAATAATTTGAGGTTCATGAAAGTACAGGTACTAAGCCATGATCAGTGAAGTTAGATTGATACATTTAAATCATAGTTCCAGGTTCGTTACGTAATGACGGTCATATGCGGGATACGTGAGAGGTTTGTCATGTAGTTTAAAATCTCTGATACAGTGGCTTGTGAACAAGTTCTATCCTTAATAATCATAGTTATCATAATTTCTGTCCAATTTGTAAGAAGTAAAGAAGAAAAAGAACAGAAAGCATCAATGAAGAAGTTGAAGAAGGTGACAGATGGAGAAAAGATTGAAGGATGAACAGAAGGAAGATAAAATGGATATTGGAATCATTGGCTGATAAATAAGGATGAAAGTAAAGAAAAGAAGAAAAAGATTTAAAGCCCCTGAAGAGCATAAAATGATAACAAACTAGATGTAGAATGTTGACAAGAATTATGTTAAAAGGATTGAAAAGGATTTAGACTAGAAGGAAGATAAAATGGAGACATTGGAGAAGTCTGAATTCAAGAAAGAGTAGATCAATGAGTAAGGACAGGTGAAGAAGTAAACAGAGAAGAAAACAGACAAAGGTTGGTTTCGTAGAAATTTTGACATTTCAGCGTTTTCATGACAAAGTCATAAAAATATAACCCATAACCACCATTAGTTCAATGTTACCAAGCAAATTACCTTAAAAGGATTGTAAACAAGATTTTTCGCCTTATTGTGTTTATTAGGGATACTTTCAATTTCTATTTGGGACATTCCAATATGTCCTCCTGAAATTCAAGAAAGAGTATACTTTCAATGAAGTTTTTAATGTTTATTTCGTATTCTTTTCCTTCCAGGTGACGAAGGTGAGAAACCAGTAGAAGAAACGACCAAAAGTAAAAAGAAAAAGAAAAAGGACAAAGAGGGAAAAGATGAAAAAGAAGGGAAAGAATCAAAAATTAAAAAACCAAATAAACAGGTAAGTGCCTAAATCAGGTTAAAATCTTCCTTGAATTCTAGAATTAAACATGCTTGCATGCTAATCAAGAAGTTAAATGTTCAATTGTAGCTTGACTAATACCTTTGGGTTTTTCAATTGGGATTACTAGGCTAATCTTGTTATCCTGGCAAAATTTTCCTCACTGCACACTACGTGGCTTGCCTGTTTTTTTTAGCACTTAAATAAAAAATAAGATTCATTTCATTTAAAACAAACTTAACAGGATGAAAAGTTGTTCTAATTATTTTCAGGAGCTTAGAAATGGATCGTAAAAATCTGTCTTATTTTATTTTTTCAGATCAAATTGATTCAAGATATGTTACGAGCTAAGAAAGAAGCTGAAGAAGAAGCTCAACGAGAACTGGAAGAATTTGAAAGGAAAGAAGAGGAAAGAATTCGACTTCTAGAGGAAGAGGTAAATTATCCGTTTTCTGGAAGCTGTTCTATATCTTTGCTAACTTTCAGAGCCTTTTATCAATCTCCTTAGTTCAGCAGGTGCTGCTGTGGCACACAAAACTGGTTCTTACATGGAAATAACACACAAACATAATCCATTTTGAATCTGTATTTTGACCTATTGAAATGAAATTTTCAAATAATATAACTTATATTTTAACCAAGTCTTTCAAAGACATTTCTAGGCATGGTTGAAATATTATAACTTATACTAAAACTTTTGATTTGACTATTTAGACAAGGAAAGGATTCAGATTGGCTGTGAAGTACGTTTGTGTGTGTGTTATTTCTATTTAAGAACCATTTAGTGTTTTGTATGTGTCAGTGGTTCATTGACGCTTGCTCAGGTTAACCTGAATACTTTGGGTTCAATCCTGTGGGTCGAGATAATACCTTCAGTTTTGACAACCTCGTGTCCCCTTGTCAGTGATAACACAATAAAATCAAAGGTTTTGATTCGGTTTCACCATGCTCTTTATACAGCATCCATGGGTTTAGATACCCTATGTCAAATTTTAATTTCTACAGAAAAAACGTAAAGATGAAGAGAGGGCAGCAAAGAAACAAGCTGAAAAAGAAAGAAAAGAGGAATTGAAAGCTCAAGGGAAATTATTAACCAAAAAGCAGGAAGAAGACCAAAGAAAATTACAACAGATGTTAGAGTCCTTAAAACAACAAGGTAAATTGAGTTGTTTCCCTTTGTATGTTGTATTTCAAAAATCTCAATAATCATTACTAAAATAAAACTTCAATAACATTTAAAAATACAAAAAAAAAGTATTTATAATCTCAACCTCAAAACAAAACCCGAAATAAAAAATAATAGTTTGGCAATACTTTAGTAAAAGCTTTTGAACTTTTCATAATGAAAAGCAAACAGAATTTGGTCTAATTGTAATGAGACTGCAATTAAGTACTATCATTAAGCGTGGAGCCATCTTACACTAGGAAGCAGACTAATATAAGCCAATAACAGGCTTGTCTCTGTATACTATGTACATTTGCCTTTATATCTGTATGTTTTGATTGATAAATATTGTTTAAATCATCTTACACTTAAAGATCATCACCTTGACTTCAAGAAAAAGGTTTTATAATATAACTGGATGAATCCTTTCTTTGATTATTCAGTTGTTCCTAAAATGTTATTATATTATCAAGTTATTTTCATATACCCACTGTTTATAAAATACAGGTTACAAGATCCCAGATAAAGATAAAGCTAAAAAAGCTCCACCAGTTTATGAGGACAGAAGAAGAAAGAAACAAAAACCAGGTGAGGTGTCGAAAACTTTGAAATTTTCTGTCATGATTTGCTAGGGTACTTTTCACAAAATCATTTCATTTACATAAAATCTTCTTTGATAAAAGAAAGTTGTCTCTTGTAGTCAAGGTATAAGACAAAGTTTGTTTAAATTGTCTTGATTGTGTTGTTCCTTTATCAAAGCACAGTTTGTTTTGAATTCGCTACAGGTTGTAGAAAAACAGTTCTACATCCCCACAGGTAAAAATATCCAAGTTTGGGAACCAAAATACTAGAATACTAGAATTTCAGCACTTCATTGATATTGTATTTCTTTTTTTTAGTTCAAAAAGAAAAGACACCGACAGAAGATAAACCAGCGACTTCTATAGCTGAGGTCAAAGTTGAAACTAAAGTGAAAGAGGAGGTGAAAGTAGAAGCTGTAAAGGAAGAAAAAGAAGACGTGAAAGGAGCCTGGGATGAAAGCAGTGGTGAAGAAGATAATTCAGGTAAAAATGAAAATTTAATTGACCGGTTTACCAACTGTCTGACCAATCATACAGTCTCAGACACAGGAAATATTTAGCTAAGTTTATCAGTAATAGTGTTCATCGCTCACCTTAGATTTTTGAGTCAACTGAACAAACCCTGTGTATCTGAAATGTTAAAATTACAACTCAGTATCTCTAGCGACTTTATAATACTGTATATAGAAATAGGAAATGCAATTTCAGATTTGTCAATAGTTACTGCGTTGGAAGAGAATCCATGTGTGTTCCGAATTATCTGTGTTCTGAAGTATGATATTTTAACTTGTCTTTCCATCACGTTATATATAAAGATAAAAAGTGAAATTCCTAGTGTGATGTATTTTTTATAACATCCATTCATCTTCATCTGTCTGAACTGAATTTGAAAGTTGAAATGTTAGGCGTTTCTGATTAATTTTAGCCAAAACGTAAATTGAAAGGACAGGTATCACCAATTATGGGAATCTGTGATATAATTTGAAACTTTTCGAATTTTAGTGACAGAAGAGCCCAAGAAGACAGTAGCCAAGACACCCACCGAGGAGAAAAAAGTGGAGGTCAAAAAGGCAGAAGTGAAAAAGCCAGACGTCAGAAAACCAGAAACCAAGAAGCCAGAAGCGAAGAAAATAGAAAAGAAGGTGTCGATAGAAGAGAGTGACGAATCTTCGGAGGAAGAAAGTGAAAGTAGTGACGATAGTTCTGAAGATGATGATTCTAGTGATGAAGATTTAGCTCCTATTGAACGAGCTCGTGAAAAAATCCTGGTAAGCTTAGTAATCTGAATTTGGCTTGTATGCGACATTTCTTTTAATGAACCTTCCTGAAACCAGATATACCATATGTCACCTTTGATTAGAATTGTACAGAGATTTTCTAAATTATTTATACATGTATTGGCAACACTGATATTGAAATGTGCTTGTATGACCTTTGCAATTAGTGGATAAGTGTCGTCATCAAATACATAGAATTGCAGAAACCACAGATGCCTGGTTGGAACAGTGGAAAGAAAATGATGCTATCCGTGTCCTTGATACACATTAACAATATAGAAAATCTATTTACAATCTCTAACAGGATTTGAATATTTATAATTTCAACATCTTATTCTGTCATGGTCCACTTTTGTCCCATCATATTAATGATATTTGCGAAGTAAACGTGACCCTGTTTTAATATTCTAGAAACACCATGCTGAATGTGAAAAGAAGAGAAATACAGATAATTTACGTGCCCCTGTGGTCTGTGTACTTGGTCATGTAGATACTGGTAAAACCAAAATCTTAGATAAGGTAGGAACCATTGCTATCAGTAATAAGTTTTATTCGTTGAGTATGATGACTTTAACCTAGAGTAAGAAACAACTATATTTTACAAGGATAACAACTTAGGTTCACAAGTCCGCCGTGACAGGGATCCTTTCTACCAGTTTGTCCTTGGCCAAACCTCTTGATATTGATCTTATAAGGATAAATTAGGTTCTCAAAGGATCCTTTCTACCTTTCTATCATTCATGGTCCTTTTGCCATGCCTCTTGGCATTGATCTTTCCTAGTCGACTGGATTTTTGAGTTAAGATATTCTTGGTAACATGCAGATCTAGATCACAACCAAATACCATAATTTGCTGGAAGTAACCAAGCAAATGACAGAATGTAACTTTCTCATTCAGGGAGTTCACAATGATAATATGTAACCAAAAATTTTAGTCTTGTTTTAAATCTTGTTAATAGGAATTTGAATTTACTAAAATTTATTATCTTGAAATTGTATTGAAAGAATAAATCTGTTTGTAGTTACGTCGAACGAATGTACAAGATGGTGAAGCAGGGGGTATAACCCAACAAATTGGTGCCACAAATGTTCCACATGAAAAAATTATTGAACAAACCAAAATGTGTAAAGATGTAAGTAATAGAATTAATAATAACCTGAAAGTGAAACACAGGAACCATTTCTTTACATGGGTGGCTGGTCGCAGCTGTAAACTATTTTGAAAATTTGTCATTTAATAAGGGGATCCTCTTGAGCAGGATTTACTGTGTTCTACTAATTTCACGAAGATAATTGTCCACATACAGAAACAACTGAAAACAAGATATAAGTTGAATTAGTGTTTTAAAATTATTTGGTAAAAACAAATTGTATGTTATTTCCTTGGTAACAAAATTGTCTTGAAAATTGCTGCTCTTTAGTAGTTAGTAGACAACTTTGATTACATATGAAGACTTCTATATTTGTTATTATTTTTTTTGACAGTTCCAAAAAAATCCACTTAAACTACCTGGTTTGTTGATCATAGACACCCCTGGTCACGAGTCCTTCAGGTGAGATTTTATATTTGTTTCATATTGAAAAGTTATTAACTATGTTTTATGTCTGTACTAGTTACTTTGTATTTTGATTTGATCTCATATCGTTACTGTTCATTTCAATAATCTTCCATCTTAGTTATTGATATTATATTTCAGTAATCTACATACTCGAAACTCATCTCTCTGTGATATTGCCATCTTAGTTATTGATATTATATTTCAGTAATCTACTACTCGAGGCTCCTCTCTCTGTGATATTGCCATCTTAATTATTGATATTATATTTCAGTAATCTACGTACTCGAGACTCCTCTCTCTGTGATATTGCCATCTTAATTATTGATATTATATTTCAGTAATCTACATACTCGAGGCTCCTCTCTCTGTGATATTGCCATCTTAGTTATTGATATTATATTTCAGTAATCTACGTACTCGAGGCTCCTCTCTCTGTGATATTGCCATCTTAGTTATTGATATTATATTTCAGTAATCTACATACTCGAAACTCCTCTCTCTGTGATATTGCCATCTTAATTAAAGATATTATATTTCAGTAATCTACGTACTCGAGGCTCATCTCTCTGTGATATTGCCATCTTAGTTATTGATATTATATTTCAGTAATCTACATACTCGAGGCTCCTCTCTCTGTGATATTGCCATCTTAATTATTGATATTATATTTCAGTAATCTACGTACTCGAGGCTCATCTCTCTGTGATATTGCCATCTTAGTTATTGATATTATATTTCAGTAATCTACGTACTCGAGGCTCCTCTCTCTGTGATATTGCCATCTTAGTTATTGATATTATATTTCAGTAATCTACGTACTCGAAGACTCCTCTCTCTGTGATATTGCCATCTTAGTTATTGATATTATATTTCAGTAATCTACATACTCGAGGCTCATCTCTCTGTGATATTGCCATCTTAGTTATTGATATTATATTTCAGTAATCTACGTACTCGAGGCTCCTCTCTCTGTGATATTGCCATCTTAGTTATTGATATTATATTTCAGTAATCTACGTACTCGAGACTCCTCTCTCTGTGATATTGCCATCTTAGTTATTGATATTATATTTCAGTAATCTACGTACTCGAGGCTCCTCTCTCTGTGATATTGCCATCTTAGTTATTGATATTATATTTCAGTAATCTACGTACTCAAGGCTCCTCTCTCTGTGATATTGCCATCTTAGTTATTGATATTATATTTCAGTAATCTACGTACTCGAGGCTCCTCTCTCTGTGATATTGCCATCTTAGTTATTGATATTATATTTCAGTAATCTACGTACTCAAGGCTCCTCTCTCTGTGATATTGCCATCTTAGTTATTGATATTATTTCAGTAATTACATACTCAAACTCCTCTCTCTGTGATATTGCCATCTTAATTAATATTATATTTCAGTAATCTATGTACTCGAAGACTCCTCTCTCTGTGATATTGCCATCTTAGTTATTGATATTATATTTCAGTAATTACTACTCGCTCCTCTCTCTGTGATATTGCCATCTTAATTATGATATTATATTTCAGTAATCTACATACTCGAGGCTCCTCTCTCTTTGATATTGCCATCTTAGTTATTGATATTATATTTCAGTAATCTACGTACTCGAGGCTCATCTCTCTGTGATATTGCCATCTTAGTTATTGATATTATATTCAGTAATCTATGTACTCGAGGCTCATCTGTCTGTGATATTGCCATCTTAGTAATTGATATTATATTTCAGTAATTTACATACTCGAAACTCCTCTCTCTGTGATATTGCCATCTTAATTAAAGATATTATATTTCAGTAATCTGTGTACTCGAGGCTCATCTCTCTGTGATTATGCCATCTTAGTTATTTATATTATATTTCAGTAATCTACGTACTCGAGGCTCCTCTCTCTGTGATATTGCCATCTTAGTTATTGATATTATATTTCAGTAATCTACATACTCGAAACTTCTCTCTCTGTGATATTGCCATCTTAGTTATTGATATTATATTTCAGTAATCTACATACTCGAGGCTCCTCTCTCTGTGATATTGCCATCTTAGTTATTTAAAGATATTATATTTCAGTAATCTACGTACTCGAGGCTCATCTCTCTGTGATATTGCCATCTTAGTTATTGATATTATATTTCAGTAATCTACGTACTCGAGGCTCATCTCTCTGTGATATTGCCATCTTAGTTATTGATATTATATTTTAGTAATCTACGTACTCGAGGCTCATCTCTCTGTGATATTGCCATCTTAGTTATTGATATTATGCATGGTGTAGAACCTCAAACTCTGGAATCTATCAATTTATTGAAGGAAAGAAAGACACCATTTGTTGTTGCTTTAAATAAGGTAAGCTGAACTCTGCTTCTTCCACATCTCCAATCACTAATGATCCTCTAAATCATTTTTCTTTTAAAGTCAGTTTGGCTAATATTGTATTGGAATTGACCTATCAAAACTCTTCATGATATGTCACCCCATCTGATCAGAAGGTATTATTCTTGGCAACCTCGAGGTTTATACCTATTATTCCTTTGTTAAGATAAAGGCCTCACAGCATACGGCAAAATGTTAACTGTCTTCATGAAACGTTCTGAAGAATAAAACTGATTTCAGCAAGCTTTTATTCATTCTATCCTTCATTCATTCTATTGTAGATTGACAGATTGTACCAATGGCAGAGTAACCCTAGAAATGATGTAGTCAATGTCATAAAGAAACAACCTCATAATGTGAAATTAGAATTTGATAAACGAGTTAATGATGTCATATTACAACTAGCCAATGAGGTTTGTTTTGCTTATTACTGAGAGTTTTTTGTATTATTGAGGATCATTTACTTGTTCATGCATGAGAAACTTGTCCACTTACCTGAAGGTCAAGGTTTCAATCACTGCAATGGTTGAGATAATACCTTCAGATTTTTAACCCTGTAAGTGGTCACAAATTGGTTGGATATCAGAAAAAATAGGCTGATGCTCATGTCCTGAAAAATTTCCCTCAATGCACAATAGATGGTGTTGACCCTCTTAATAAGCCTTGTAGTTAATTTATTTAGTGTCTGGTGCATCAAAATTAATGTCAGTAACTGTAGTTGCCTCCCCTTGACTATAACAAGTTATTCCTCAATATGGAAATAATGGTTTCATGCTATGTTTCTACTTTGTTATTTTCTCCTGAAATTAAATGCTCTTCATCATCAGGTGACATGAAAATTGCAAAAAGGGCAGCTAACTTTTCATTCTGGGCCAAATTCCCCTCATTGCACACTGCATCTATATAGTGGCAATATTTTCCCATTTCATTTTATAAGACTAACATAGCTAACTAAGTTCTTGTTTCTTTGATGAAAAATTGAAATATATTATCCAATGCTGCTGTTGTGGCTAAATTCCCTCCTTTCACACTGCATGAGGACATATAACTGCTTGTCAATTTGATACAACCTTAAGTTACTGATTTCTTGTATCTTTCCAGAGTTTAAATGCAGCATTATTCTATGAAAACAAGAATCCCAAAGAATACATATCACTTGTACCAACATCTGCTCATTCTGGTGACGGTATGGGTAATCTTATAGCGCTGATATCGGAACTGTCGCAGACTCTACTAGCTAAACGTATTTCTTATAGCGAAGAACTCAGTGCCACCGTCATGGAGGTAGGCATAATATATATTTTGGACTTTTCTAGTCTTTGTTTATATATGAGTGATAATAATGGCTTCCATTTTTGTCTCTTTGATGTAAAAATTTAACCAAATTATTTTGTTGCTTTTTATAATTTTTTGGCTATTTGCAATAATAAGGTTGGTTATTTCTCGAATTACACAAACTTCTGAATAGAAATGTGCAAATTATCTTCATAATGATCAAGCTATTGCAACTTTGTCTTATACCTTGACAACAATAGCCACCTTTCTTGTATCACAGAATGCAGCAATTTGATTGGATTGTACATTAGCCAGGGACAGCCATTCAGAGGCTATTATAGTCAAGGTTTAAGACACATTTCATAATAGCTTGACATTGTGAAGATGTGATACAAGAAAGGTGACAATTGTAGTCAAGGTATAAGAAAAAGTTTGTAATAACTTGACATTGTGAAGAAAGAAAATTCAAGCTATCAAAGTCCCCAATACGATCAGTAAGTCTAGAAAGCCCCTTTGAATGATATAGTAATTTTAAAGCTCAATTAAAATTGAAAATTAAAATTCTCAAGGTAAGTTACTAAATGTAAGAGGTGGATGGTGTTTTGTCAAATTATTCTTCCCTACTTTTATCTGTTAATTATCATTTTCTTCTCAAATCCCAGAAAACAAACAGAAAATATTGGAGAAGTTTTTTAGAAAATTGCATTATTTTGTCTGTTAAATTAAGATAAAACTGAGAGATTTGAAAAACTTTGTCAAAGTAAAGTTAAGTTAAGATAAAACGGAGAGTTGTGCGCCACCGAGCAGTTGTACTGAAAGTACCAGCTCTATAAAATACGGATAATTATTATTATTATTTGAAAAACTTTGTCAAATTTGTCATGACTTTCAACATGATTGTTTATATTGGAGACCGTCTATATAAAACAATGACGTCAATGAATAACGACGTCATTAATTAAAATTACCATACTCAATGTTTTGGTGATGAGGCAATGATGGTTATAAAATTCCCATGAACTTGCATTAGTCCAAAAGAACAATAATAGCTAGTTGAAATATTATGGTATAACTCACATCTTTAATAACAAGGTATATAACAAAACACAATTTACACATGTGTTATCAGATAATTGTAATAATGATAATATTTCAAAGTAAAGTTTTTGGACATGGTAATTAAGAAGACCGTCAACATAAATACATGCTTCATGATTAAAATGGCCTGAAAAGCAGCTGGTTTGAAATGGGGGGGGGGAGTAATTTTAACTTTCCTAGCACACAAAGAAAATTAGTTAACAACGTTTCACAGATAATACTCTAGTCTTTATTAGCAGCGATATAAATAAACTGATTGCCCCTGGAGGAAATCTCAATTGACAATATTAAAACAGGGGTTGAATTGTACCTGTAATAAAGACTATAAGTAGATAGAGAGTAAATAGTGGATTTCCTGTTTCAATCTGTCACTTTATATCTTCAAGTATCAGTTTGACATCCTTGTCTAACACTTAAACAAGAAAACCTGGTCTATTGTTACAGCTAGTGTTTTATCTGTATCCAGGTCTCTATTCTTACTTCATATTGACCCTTTAAAGAGACGGCTTCACCATATGTTTGACCAGTCATATTTTAGTCTCAGAAACTGAAAGTTTTTTTAGCTAATCTAATCAGTACTAAGTTTTCACAGGTCACCGTTGAATTTAATCATTCAAATCTTTGTGTGTCCAGAATTATCTGCATTTGAAAGTTGAAATGACAACTATTCATTTCTTAGCCTCAACCAAAAAGGAGAAATTTAAAGCTAAGCTAATCATTAATAGTGTTCACAGCTCGCTGTCTTTGTTCCTTGTGTGCAGAATTATCCACGTTAGGAAGTTACAATGATGTTTCGTCTTTTCTTGAGAATTCTCCATATATAAAAGACATATAGAAATAATTTGAGGTATATTTGAAGAGTTAAAGCAATTTTATTGTGCAGATGTAGTAGTTCTGAAGACTATTAACAAATATTCAAAACCCAAATCAACCCTTCCTAGAAAATGACAAATCATGACCTTTAATAAAGACACTTTAATATAATCGGTAATTTGTAAGCGTTCAATATTGTCTGTATTCTACAATTTATATCTATAATGTTTCACTTTATTTGGTAAATTTCACATTAGGAACTGGTGTAAAATTCATGATATCAAATGTTTTTTCAAACTGACCAATACTTTTGTTTTGTAAATATCAACACAAGCTTAAAAAGCATGAATGATATATTTCTAGGTATATTTAGTTATGCTGTAATGCTGTAATTGTAATTGTTATGTAATTTATTGTTTTTCTAGGTAAAGTTAGTGATGTTATTATATTTCTAGGAAAAGCTAGTGATGTTATTGTTTTTCTAGGTAAAGCTAGTGATGTTATATTTCTAGGTAAAGCTAGTGATGTTATTGTTTTTCTAGGTAAAGATTGTGATTTTATTGTTTTTCTAGGTAAAGCTAGTGATGTTATTGTTTTTCTAGGTAAAAGTCCCAGTGATGTTATTGGGGTTTTTCTAGGTAAAGCTAGTGATGTTATTGTTTTTCTAGGTAAAGCTAGTGATGTTATTGTTTTTCTAGGCAAAGCTAGTGATGTTATTGTTTTTCTAGGTAAAGCTAGTGATTTTATTGTATTTCTAGGTAAAGCTAGTGATGTTATTGTATTTCTAGGTAAAGCTAGTGATGTTATGGTTTTCTAGGTAAAGTTAGCTATGCTAAATTAGTAATTATTATGTATTTTATTGTGTTTCTAGGTAAAGGCCATCCATGGTCTAGGAACCACTATAGATGTGATATTAGTCAATGGAAGTGTTAAAGAAGGGGAGGCTATTGTAATAGCTGGTACAGAAGGTCCTATAGTCACCTCCATTAGAGGTCTACTCATGCCTCAACCAATGAAAGAGCTTCGAGTTAAGGTAAGAAAGTCTAGGCCTAAAGAAGCCACTGAATTTTGTCCTCGGCCCTTAAATCTTGAAACGTTTAACTACGAATGATTTTAGTGGTTCTGCCAACTGATTGGTCAATCACTATAATTGATTTTTAATTTAATTTTGTTAACCAATCAGATTACTTTTTTTTTTTTTAAATCTTGATTAAATTTTATTTTTTTGAGAATAAGGCCCCTCGTATAAACCTTGTATTAGAGATTGAGATAATAAATATTCCTGATGTCACAATCTGGGACCTGTTTCACAAAATTTTATCCAAGATTTTAAGAAATACAGCAACCAGATTGGTTAATAAAAACTCAATTTTAGTGATTGACCAATCTGACCATTGGAACACTAAAATCATCTTAAGTTAAGTTTTCGTGAAACAGGCTCCAGCCAATCAATGCTCATGTACATGACAGTTTGTTTTGTTAATATGATCACAAGCAAGTGACTTGAGATTTGAAAAAAACAATGTGTTTGCTTGAAAACTTTTTATTCATCCCCTCATACGAAGGTATTTGAAAAAAGGGAACCACAGTCCTGTCTATCGTATGTGTTTGATAACATTGTAGACAGTAGTATATTTTCAAAGATAGTTCAAAATGTTTATTAGCCATCATAATGCCTAAAAATACTCTGGAATACTCTGTTTCTGTACAAGAAAAAAATGAATCTTATCAGTGTTGTCACTAATTTTTAGAATAGATGGTTGTAAAACAAAATAGGCAGCAAACCTGTGTGACAGAGTCATGAAACAAGTGTACTGGATGCTAAAATACCTGACAGGGAAAGTACAATGGCAGGCTATTACGGCTAGCTGCTGGCTGTTAATGACATCACTGCCTTATACACATTATACATTTTACAGTGATTATAAATTATTGGACTATGGAGGTGTGTATTTGATTGGCAGCCTGTGACATTATGGACTATAGTTTATACAAATAGACCCAGTGTCACTATGTTGACTTGTCACACACTGTTTTATTACCGTTACCTTACTGTACCTCTAGACTTGACCACTCTAGACTGTAAATTCTGGTCAGTCTATATCCTGGTTGATATTAAATCTAACTGTACTTTTCAATGTTTTGAATGTTATCATCAACAAAGTTTTGGTTAAAATATTCAATTGAAAGGGGATAATATTTGAATCCCAAACTACAATGTGATACAGTTTCCCTTAATATGAATTCTGACTGTAATATACATAGTTTTATAGTCTGCTATTAATGAAATTTATAAGGTGAAGAAAAGTTGGATGTAAAACTCCTTTCATTTCATTTACAAATGAAATTTAATAAACTTGTAAGAGTTTTACAAAATAAACTGACAAGATATTTGAATTAGTGTCCCTAATAAATGCTGTATATTTTGAAACTTAAGAAGAAAGAGTCCTTGAATTTACGTCCAATTAATCCATTTAATCGATGGAATATTTAGTCGTTATGAAGATTTGGTGTATTTCTTTCAGAATCAATATGAGCACCATAAAGAAGTGAAAGCAGCTCAAGGAGTAAAGATTATAGCCAAGGATATGGAGAAGGCCATGGCTGGGTTACCCTTATACGTAGCTCATACACCAGATGAGGTCAACTATTATGTTGTAAGTAGATAATTTTGTGTCTCAAAGGTGATCGAGTTTGGTTTTGACATTTAGACTTTGATCAAAGAGACCAAACTCTGAGGTCGGAGATAAGATGTGAAGGACATTAAGAAGTGTAGAGCAGAACAAACAAAAAATGGGGAAATTGTTTTGTTGATATTTTTTTCCGGGGTGGCAATCCATTTATCAGGGGCTAGAGGTCTCTTGTGACTTCAAGAATAAAATCAAAAGAATTATCAAGGCCAAAATTTTTATAATTTTATATTGAATAAAACTTTTTAATGGCCTGCCTTCAACATTTTACTATCAGTATTGACTAGCTTATTATTAAAAATTGGTTCATATTGAAGCCCAAAGGGTATCCAAATACATGGACTAATCTGGTTGAATACCCAAACAAAATGGCTCCCCTCTCACTCTATAAACAACTATAACTGTAATTAACAAAATGAATAAAGCATTGTTTATTTTTGAATTATGCAAATTAACTGTTATTTTGGTAACTGGATGACCTTGGTAGACGAATAAATTACAATATTAAAGTAATATATGACAGGAAGTGATGTCATCGTAAAATTACTGCGGAAACATTAATCAAGTATACCTGAATTTTAAAGAAATAAACAAACATTAGTGGTTTTCTTTCTTTAGTAGGCTTAATATCCTTTTCATATTATTATTTTTTAATTCATATCCTGACATTTTCAGTAAAACCACATAGATATTTGGCTAATGACTAAAAGAAATAAACACTCTATGAAAAGGCAAATTTTCTGCAAATTTCAAATCCTTAATAATTTGTCAACCACGTTGAATCGAACTTTCTGGCAACTTTAGTACTAGCAAAATTCAATGTTGATTAACCACTTCTTTCTTACTAGTAATCCCTTAATTAACTAAATTAATTAACCGATAGTTTGATAGCTCATTGATTGGTTATTTTGAACACCAAGTATTTATTTGCTTGTCCATCCAAAATATCCGGAAAATAATACTCTACCGGGCACTTTGGATGGACAAACAGACATATCTGGCAATTATGGCTAAATAAACAGCCTTGCTAAAGAATATCTTTAAAAATTGCTAAATTTATCCCAAAAAAAAGATCTGTATTGGTCAAATATTGTAATGAAATGCAAACATGATATTTTGAAATTTAAAGGATTGAAAGGAGGTTTTCTAAATTCTTTATGATTTTGGATACACTAAAAGCATCAATTTACACCATTTCAATATTCCATCGAACATCTGTGGTTCCTGCAAGTCCACTAAAACTAAGTGTTTGATTATCTCAAATTGTCTTATCCTACAAGCATATTTTGCAATCAGTGACCTCATCAAACACTTAGTTTTAGTGGAATGAAAAGAAACCTTAGACGTTTTTTTGAAAATTGGTATAGTGCTAAATGATGCTATCAGTATCTCCGGTACACATAATAAATTTTTAAAACCACATAACATTCCTTTGAATGATTGAAAAATCACTATGATTAGAATTATCATTCAAAGTGTATAAAGACGTATTGAAGAAGATACCATTGACAGGAATTCGAAGGGCTAACGGTAACTGGCTTGGTGTAAGACTAATAGGCCCCATTATACTTGTAATCATAATGCGAATAATCATCATGATATTGCGTCAGTTCCTTTTGTGTGAATACTTAATTGTGATTGTTTCGTTTGTTTAACGTAAATAAATATCATTGTCTTTCTTAATTAAGTCTTTAATCATCGCTGGAGTGACACGATTCGCTCAATAGTTTATTTTTATCGTCTGCTTTTACCCCCCGCATAGATTTATCGACTAGTATTGCCTCTCAACGGAAATGAAAAAAATGACGGCGTGAACCATGTGTATCATATCTGATGAATAATTAGGAAAACAATGGATTATATTAAAACCCAGTTATTCTGGTAACCGTATTTATATTCAGGCAAGACTCGATTACGTATTGAGGCATGTCATCAAGCATGACAATCAATTGTTCCTACTATAAAAGCCATCCAAAATGCTTGGCCCGTGAACATTATTTTTGGTACCTCTCGTCTTCACGTAAATTTTCCCATGTTAATAACAAAGTTATTAACTTGAATCATTTTAGTTTTGTTCAAATATTTAACAATACTTATTTAATTTATAAGATAATAATCATATTGTGCCGTTATTACAATCATAATTCAATCTTTTACACAAATCAATTTTACCGCGAATGTCGATGAGGGAAGACAAAATGGCGGATCCTTAACATCGACTTGCGGCATTCTCGTTGGGAAAAAATACTCCAAATTTATTTACCCGTATATAGTGCGCACCCCCTCTTTGTTGGGCCCATTTTATGGCAAAAACCTGCGCATTATACACGGAAATATACGGTATACAGAAAAAAAAACTTATAAAAGCTTTCGACATTTTGAAATTTTGAACTGAATTCAGCTAATTAAACAAATTTCCTTATTGCACACTGCATGGCATTGTTCAGCTTGAATAACCTAGTCATGAGTAGGATGTAGGAAGTTCTTTTTTTTCAAATCTATTTTGTTTATATTTTTTTCAGAAAGAAATTTCCTCAGCATTACAAGATGTACTGTCGTCTATAAAAATATCAGATAAAGGTGTCTTTGTTCAAGCCTCTACTCTTGGGTCTTTAGAGGCCTTGTTAGAATTTCTACGTACTTCCAAAATTCCAGTAAGTATGGCTTCTTTATTTTCATAAAGGCTAGGACTTGTGGTGGTTCAGTGAGTTAGATGCTTGCTGCAGGGAAAGGTCAAGATATGCATCTAGTCGTTCTAACATTAAAGATGTATAAAATGAAGATTATAATAGCTTGACATTATGAAGATTTATAAGTATGAAGTTTGTAATAGCTTGACATTGTGATGATGTATAAGTATGAAGTTTGTAATAGCTTGACATTGTGAAGATGTATAAGTATGAAGTTTGTAATAGCTTGACATTGTGATGATGTATAAGTATGAAGTTTGTAATAGCTTGACATTGTGATGATGTATAAGTATGAAGTTTGTAATAGCTTGACATTGTGATGATGTATAAGTATGAAGTTTGTAATAGCTTGACATTGTGAAGATGTATAAGTATGAAGTTTGTAATAGCTTGACATTGTGATGATGTATAAGATGAAGATAACATTAATCCAAGACAGATTAAATCGCAAAAAGATAAGGACTAATGCTGCTGTCCTGACAAAATTTCCCTAATTAAACACTGAATTGCGTTGCCTGTCTTCATTACACTATAAAGTGCAGAGGAGTAGGATGTAAAACTCCATTCATTTCATTGTCTTAACAAAGGCTATAGACATTTGGCTTTATGTCAAGGTCTCTAATTGGCCGATTTGCTCAAACACTTCATTTACAAAATTCCATGATCCATGATTTGCAGCCAAGGTATTAGACATAGTTGGTAATAGCTTGACATTGTGAAGATGTATAAGATGACGTTTGTAATAGCTTGACATTGTTTGTAATAAAGAAATAAGGTTGGGGATATCATAGGGCTAAAGTTGATCATTTATTCCATCCGGAGCGAAAGTTTTAAGTATAAAGATCCATTTTAGTTCGATACACCTTCTTTTTTCCGTGTTTTGGTCAACATCGGGGTCAGATTTAAGTTGTTCTATGACCTTCAAGGAAATATTTCTCTCTGAATGGCCATTCATGTTAAAATGTAGAGCAACGGGTTTGTTTCTTTTGTGGGCTATGTCAGCGAAATGTTCGCTAATACGTGTGGAGAAATGTCGTTTACTTTCTCCTACATATTGCTTTTTACAATAAGTACAGGTTAAAAGATAAATAATGTTGCGGCTTTTACAGTTAAAGTTAGTGGAACAACGATATTTTCGGTTTGTTACCGAACTTCTGAAGAATGGGGTTTTATCCATTCTAGAGCAGATTTTGCAATTCGTTTTTTTACATGTCTCAAATAAGTTTTGGACATTAAGGCCACTAATATTCCGATGTTTAGGTGGGTAGCATATACTCGCCCTAGTAAGTAAATCTTTTAGATTGGGATTTCTTCGGAATGCGGTAATCGGTTTGCATTGAAAGAGTTCATTACAATCGATGGAACCTTTGAGGAGGTGCCAGTTGTGTTTAATTATCTGACTGATTTTTACGGCAGTAGGATTGTAGTCAGTTGTGAATACAATCGGTTTGGATGTCCTATTGGGGGCATCGTGTGTTTTAAGTAAATCAGCTCTAATTAGAGGTTTTGTTCTATTAGCATTTTCAATGATTATATTACGAGGGTAGCCTCTCTTAAGATAATATTTAATAAGATTTTTACTATGAAAGAGGTAGTCTTCTTCAGAGCTACAGATGCGTTTTAATCTAAGAAATTGGCTATATGGTCCTTTTGTTTTGATGTGTTTAGGGTGACATGACGTGTAAAGCAGATACGAGTGTGTATCTGTAGGTTTGTTAAACAAATCAAATTCTAATTTGTTACTGTCCGGGTTATATTTGACCCATGTATCCAGAAAAGATACTTTCGTTCTGGAAAATTCTGCAGTGAATTTAATAGTAGGGTGGAAAGAATTCATCTCTTTGATAAATTTTTCTAACTCGGTTTCACCGTGAAGCCAGACTATGAATATATCGTCAATGAATCTGACATATAATTCTGGCGTTTTTGAAGTAAGCTTAAGTAGTCTTTCTTCTAATCGCCCATGAAGATGTTGGCGAATGACGGTGCCACGGGGCCAGACTTCGGTAGATGGGACAAACTACTCAAGGGAGAGATCGAAGTAGCAGAGCTTTAACCTGGAAACTTGGAAGGTTTTCCGACCACAGAACAGGGAAGACGTACGCCCGAGGAAGTAATTGAAAAAAGCTTTCAAGAAAACATCCTTTGATCTTATTCATTCAATATAATCTTTTTTAGACTAAGAATATTGATCTATTCCACGCCATCACTCAAACAAATAGCCTAGTCGTTACTCTCCATTTCTAAAATCTAGAAAACTAGTTTTACGACTTGATTCCTTTTGATCCGCCACAGGACAAAATGATCCGCCACTTCTCTTTATGATCCGCCAACCTGGATGATCCGCCACTGAGGTTGACGTCTCAATGATCCGCCATGCCTAGCCTATAAATACCGCAAAGAATTAAGCAGACCACATCAACCTGACGAGACCCATACGGTCGAAACTAGTAGCTGCCATTAAGTAAAGAGAGGTCAATCTCAGGGATCCGCCAAAACCCTCATCTTTCACTTATTGTTTGTAATAGCTTGACATTGTGAAGATGTATAAGACGAAGTTTGTATTAGCTTGGCATTGTAAAGATGTATAAGATGACGTTTGTCATAGCTTGACATTGTGAAGATAAATAAGATGAAGTTTGTAATAGCTTGACATTGTAAAGATGTATAAGATGAAGTTTGTAATAGCTTGATATTGTGAAGATGTATAAGATGAAGTTTGTAATAGATTGACATTGTAAAGATGTATAAGATGAAGTTTGTAATAGCTTGACATTGTGAAGATGTATAAGATGAAGTTTGTAATAGCTTGATATTGTGAAGATGTATAAGATGAAGTTTGTAATAGATTGACATTGTAAAGATGTATAAGATGAAGTTTGTTATAGCTTGACATTGTGAAGATGTTTAAGATGAAGTTTGTAATAGCTTGACATTGTGAAGATGATTTTCGTACTGACCCACCTGTAGTGTGTTTTTGATAGTAATTTGATTTCTGTGTAATTTTTAATGTACTGATTTTACAATGGTCTCTCTGTTCTGTTGATTTCCCTACTGAAGTTTCAAATATGATTATTTTGTATTGCACTTAGCTGCCCTTAGACTTCAAAGAACAATTTTTATTACACGTTGATATGGAATCTCAGGATGTTGAAATATAAGATTACGTGTAATTTTTTCCATCCCAGCTTGATTCATCTTCAAGACTGTACTGAGCCCAACTCTGTAGTTTTGACAAATTTCTTTTAGTCTCGTTGGGTGCAGACTCTCACCTTGTCTGACAAATCTGACCCTTTTAATTCTTTGTACATCTGTTATTTTAAAGGGGCAGATTCAACATTTTTTTGACCAATCATACCTTAGTCATAGAAACAGGAAATCTTAAGCCAAGATAGTCAGTAATAGTGTTCACTGCTCACTGTCGAAATTTGAACCTTCAAATCCATGTGTGTCCAGAATTGTAAAATGACAACTTGACATTTCTTGAGACTCTGTGATATATAGAAAAGACATGCATAGAAATAGGAAGTAATATCCTAGTTAGAGAACATGGTGGGCCGAATTTGTCAGTTAACTGTTGTCATTGAGCAAAAATTTTATCAGAAGATTGTAAAGTTGTTTTGTTTATTGCACCAATAAACCTTAAACTGTGAAAAATTGACAAATATCATTGGAACATCAATGAACTCAACGATCCAGACTATCTTTCTGAATTTCAAGTACTAAAAAAATCTGTTTTTAACATGAGATAAGCCCCCTTAAAATAAGTTTTTATGTACCAAAAACACCTAAGTGTGAAAGTCTGATGAGTTAGATTGTCGAATCTGCTTATCACCATCTTTATTTGATAGTTAGTGTTTTGAACGTGTAAAATGAGACATAAACACCCAATAAAATATAAAATAAAAGGCATGTTCATGTGTGGTCGAGATTTTCACACTTCTAATTGTTGTGAAATTCAATACAAAGCATAAAATTTTTTACTGCCTTTTTTTTAGTTTATCACAAATTGAATTTTTTATTTCTGTTCTGTAAAGAGATTTCTGTCTTGGCTCCTAAAAGGATTTTTCTCAATTTTTACACTGATATCATGAATTTGCCCCATTCCAATATTTTTGTATGACTAACATTGAATTTTTTTATTTGTGTACAGTAAAAAGAATTCTGTCTTGACTCTAAAAGGGAGTTTAAAGTGTTATTTATATGTGTATCCGGGACATTGATAGCATCAATATGCACCATTTAGTCATCAGTCAGACAACTATTGTGCTTACACTTCACTAACAAATATGCTTGTATGACAAGCAATTAGTCACGTCATCCAGAACTTTGTTTTAGTGGATTTTCAGAATGGAATGGTGCAAATTGATAATTGCAGTGTTAATGATACGTATACAAAATTGTAAAACCTTTATATGTTCTCTTTAAGAGCATGGTTAATCCTATTATGTCGTAGCTTTGGTTCCTCATGAAGAAAAGGTTGACAATGGGTTCAATTTGACATTGACAATATAAAATATATTTATAACATATATTTGTTGTGTATTTCAGTATGCTGGTATCAATATTGGACCAGTACATAAAAAAGATGTGATGAAAACCTCAGCTATGTTGGAACATGATGGACAGTAAGTAAAATGTCTTATATCTTTATATATATAAAAACTGGACACAATTATATGGATAACAATTAATTAATAACTAACGATCTTTTTCAAATAAAATGTCGAAACATCACAAGTTAATCATTTAAGTTTTTGTTACCGATATAATTGTGTCCTATTACTCAATTGAGGAGCTTATCTTAATATTGATTGAATTTTGACTTGAATATCTTCTTTTATTTTTGCCACAATATTTTTTCTCAAATTTTATATGGTTATTACAGCAAGCCTTTATATTTTACAGTTCACATCATTTCTTGTCAAAATCAAACTTAACACTCATTATCATACATATTACATCATCAAAGATATTTTGAAGAAAATATGAAATGATGTCACTAATGCAGGGATAAAAACTTAATATATATATAACAGAAGACTATTTAATATAGAATAATAAATACAAATTGACATAACCAAGGACATATTCATAACAATACAAATTGACATCACCATGGGCATATTCATAACAATACAAATTCACATCACTAAGGGCATATTCAATACAAGATGACATCACCAAATACATATTGATAACAATACAAATTGACACCACCAAGGACATATACATTACAATACAAATTGACATGACCAAGGACATATTCATAACAATAGAAATTGACATCACCAAGGACATATTCATAACAATACAAATTGACATCACCAAGGACATATTCATAGCAATACAAATTGACATCACAAAGGACATATACATAACAATACAAATTGATATCACCATGGACATATTGATAACATTACAAATCGACAACACCATCGATGAATTGATAACTTTATTGACATCACTATGGCTCATTGATAAAGTTACAAATTGACACAGGGTAGTTTGAATATTGATAACAACAATGCAAATTGACATTAACAGCTGGAATTAGTGTAGTTATGGAATATTACCAAAAATGTAATAGTTACTACTATAATAATCTGACAATAACACAAAGATAAAATAAATGGAATAGAGAGAAAAAATATTATTTCATTTTATTTGAAAATTTTTCAACTGGGATAGCACCTTTATGTTGAAATAAACTAATGGAGGATGAATTATTGAGAGTGAAACGTGAATGGAAGTTAGTTGAACAAAGTAATTTAATATATAATGTCGGTAAAAGTGTGTGGGTTGGAATATTTACATAATTTGACCCAGGTGTGTATTGGCCTACCTATCACCCCTATAGGCTTATCTATTATAGACTAGTCCAGGTTATTATTGCCGACTTTATGAATGAGTGAAAGGAATCTACCATAAAACATATGACATTTCAAATTCTGACTTTTTTCTCCCGTTTTTATCTAGCTGTCATAAACTGATTGTTGAGATAATGTTGAAATCTTTTGTTAGCTCGACTAAAAATACAGTAGAAATAATTCATTCTCAAAATGAAGGCAGTGTGTGCTAATTCCTTGCAGACATTTTTACAGAGGTTTTATGTAATTATTTTGATGGCTGAGCTAATTTTAAATGTTTTGTTGGCTAAGTTCAATACGCTGTGTTCATTCCCTCCTGAATATTTAAACTGGGATTTGATTTCTTCAATTTTGAGTTCATAATGAATTGGTGCCATTTGACCCTCCAATATTCCTGTTTCTCATTATTTGCAAGCTTTCGGTGAAGGGCTGTAGCATAATGAATTCAGGTGTGGGAATCATTGATGTCATTTTCTTTGTTACATTTAAACAATGGTGATTGCAGGTTCTAATTTAAGTTAGTGTATTTAAATTTGGGTAACCATGAGTAAATAAACTCGACTCATTTATCCAGTCAACCCAGCTGTAAATGGGTACAGATAATCTGGGAATGATCAATGCCAAGATGTTTGCCAAAGGACCATCTGGAAGATAGGATCCTTTTGAACCTTAATTGTTATCCTTGTAGAAAAACACTCTTCTTTGATGTAGCCCCTTATTGTATTTAGGGATACTATGATTGAATCTGTAAGTGATGTTCAATCATAATCATCATTTTCATTCTACCTCATCATTCTTCATTATCCTAAACCATCATATTGTCATTTTCCTTCATCAGACTTCAGTTTCATTCATCAGAATCAGACATCATCATCAGTTCATTCATCATAATCAGACATCATCAATTTTATTCATCATAATCAGACTTCATCATTTTCTTTCATCCTAATCGGTCACCATCATTTACATTCATCATAATCGGTCATTATCATTTACATTCATCATAATCAGGAATCAGTTTCATTCATCATAATCAGACATTATCATTTTCATTCATAATCATTTTCATTTATTATAATCAGGCATTATCATCAGTTTTACTCATCATAATCAGGCATCATTTTCATTCATTATAATCATCATCATCAACCATAATGATGATCATCATCATATGATTAGCACTAGGATTTTTACTGAATCGTGAAACAATTTGATATGGAAATTGTTTTAATTGTCATGTATGACTAAGAATTGGAATGGTGGAAGTTGGTCAGTGTCTGTAATAATCTATGGAATGAGGTTATGAGTGGTTGAGTCAGTACCAGATGTTGTTATGTTATTACTAATTTCTCATTATATATCAGACTAGTTACCCATATTCTATTGACTCATATACTTATTGACTTGTTGACTGGTATACCGACTGTATAGGGTTGTTTAGTACATGTATATATTATTGTTTGAGTATTGATATTTACATCAGATGATGCAATATTATCAGTATAATCTTTCTCAATATATTGGTATTTTTTGGGATAGATTTAATAATTTCATCAATTTATGGATATTGTTCATTATCCACATATACATTATTGTTTTATATTGATATTTAAATCAGAGGAAGCAATTTTATGAGCATTTTTCAAGTTATTTTTAAATTGGATTAATGCTTAGTAATATCAATGTATTTATATTGGTATTTTGTGGGGAAAGATGCAGTTATTTCATAGTGTAGAGAACCTGGTTCTGATCAATTACTGATATAATATAACAGTTTAAAATAGGAGAAAAAAGTAGAAATTTATCTCAAATAGAAATGGTCTATTGTTGATGTAAATTGGTTGAAATTAATAGCATTTTGTTTGCTCACACTAGATTGAGTTTTTGAAATTATGGAAAATTTTAAATTCAATTATATTATTAATGTAATATTTTATGTGTGTTTAATTTGGTACTAAAATCAGTGAACTAGTCACCATTTGAATGCAGTAAATGGTTATTAAAAACAAACAGTATAGAGTAATATTTTATGGGCTTTTAATTTCCTACTAAATTCCTTGAAAGGTTTGCTATTCAATGTCCTATCCTTTCTAAATTGATTTCCTTAACCTAGATCCAAGCCACATAAACAGTATTCAGAGGTGCACAGATACTTCCGTTAAATGTTGTAAAAATGACAAGGTTTCTATACAGATATTGATAAATACACACTAGAACTTCCTCCACAGTAGTTCAACGGGACCTGTGTTATATTTAAATTGCTAAAGCCCACCTTGTATATTGAAAATATAACCCACATTTACTGTTTTAAAGTACAAAAAATGAAATAAATCCAGTCATTACATCTCACTCTAATGTACTAAAGGGATAATGAAGACTCAATGCTATGCAGTGTGAAATGAGGGAAATTTGCCAGAACTGCAGCATAAGCATACTCTTTTTGTGATTTCTGTCTAGGGATCGTTTGCATGAACATCCTTAGAACATGGGGTCTTGATTTATTGTCCCATCCAATTGACTGAAAACCTGTAGACCTACCATGTCAGCATCTCTAACCTGCATCACTGTTGAAATACCCATTTTGATTTTTAAATTATTTTAGATTGATCAAACATCATAAATAGATGAATCATAAAAAAATTAAATTGAAACTGAAACAGAAAGTTAAGAATGATTATTAAATAAATAATAAATTTATTTATTCCATTATTGAAGTATTATAAATGGGCTACATGTCATAAATAATTCTCTCAAGGATTTTAAAAAAGTTTTCTAAATATTTAGAACACTGATTGCATTGATTTACACCATTCCAATTTTCAATCTTTTCTCTTTGGTACCTGCAGTTACACTAAAACTAAGTGTTTGATGACATCACTAATTGCAAAGGGCCTTATCCTTTATATATTGCAAGCAAATTTTGCAATAAGTGACACCATCAAGCCTTTAGTTTTTGTGGAATGGCAGTAACCACAGATTTCTGATTGACTATTGGAACGATAGAAATTGATCCTATCGGTGTTCTAATAAAAAAATTTAGAAAACATCTTTACAAGCCCTTTAATGAAACAGAAAGTGAAAGATCTGAAGAAGTAATATGGTCCATAGTCGATTATCAGTACTGATGTTATAAATCATCAATATTCCCTATTGAAACTGTAACATGGGTATTATATATTGAAGTGGTGTAAGAATATGATATCAATATATGATATATTAATAGTAAGGTATCAAACCAAACATCCTCTTTATAGATGTTAACTACCATGATCCTGATTTAATTGACTGGAAATTATGGCCATTTTCTGACCAATTCATTCATCCCAGGCTTTTGAATTCAAAGGAGCTCCTTACTTTTGATCCTTTGTTGTTTTCCTGTGATGGTTCAGGGTTAAGTCTGGAGATTAGTGCACTTAAAGGGACAGGTTGGCCACTCAATTGACAAATCATACCTTAGTCTCTAATTTAGCTGAACTAATCAGTAATAGTGTTCATTGTTCACAGCCTGCATTTGATAGTCAAAATGACAACTCATAATTTCTTAAGACTGCCATTTGTAGAAAAGACAAATAGAGAAACTGAAAGGTATTTTTGATCAAATTATTACGATTTCTGAGAATTTACGGTACGTCTGAAGTCTATTTATTTATATTCAAAAATGTAAATCAAACCCTGAAATTTAAGAACTTGTCTTTAAAATCTATTATCTGAGTATGTTTATTGAAATAGAAACCAAGATAGTACTCTCTCTTAGAAATTTCAACCGAAAAAGTTCTAAGTTTTGGCTGAAAATTGTCCTCTGTAAAAATAAAATTTGAAGACAAAATATGTGTGCTTACATATATTTCTATGAATGCAAAGACATTCTAAGACTCACAGTGCCAATTCGAGGCTGATATTTCTATCCTAGAAAATACTCAGGTAAATGATATAAGTTTTAGATTAGTGCCATCAAATTGGTAAGAAACATTTTAAAATTAATTTTTGTGAGATATTCTGAAAAGTGATTATATACCTCTTTATTATGGCTCATAATATACATTTTATCTGACCAACAAGATCAGGGTTGACCAATACATCGCTGTCCATTCAATGCACTGACAGCCTCAATTCCTCTTTTACTGACTACCGTTTCCTGGTGTAGACTCGCATTTCCATGTCACTCAAGATTCATATACCGTACACATAATGACATATTCCATTCAAAATCTTATTTCATAATCCTTAACTGTATTCAGGTTTTGATCCCTCTCCTGTTAGTATATTTCAGTATGTATTTTAGCATTTTAAATTTATATGATATGATATGATATGATAATCTTGGTTTCATCATGAAACTTTCATGGTTCTTTTGTATTTTTCAGGTATGCGTGTATTCTGGCATTTGATGTGAAAGTTGAACGTGAGGCCCAGGACTTGGCCGATCATTACGGTGTTAAAATATTCACTGCTGACATTATTTATCATTTGTTTGATAAATTCATGGCATATCGCGAGGAAATTAAACGTAAAAAACAGGAAGAGTTTAAACATTTAGCCGTGTTTCCGTGTAAATTACGCATCCTTCCACAGTATATATTTAACACACGGAATCCCATTGTAGTTGGAGTAATGATTGACGCAGGGTTTATTAAAGAAGGTACACCCATCTGTGTCCCCAGCAAGGAGGTAAGAATAGTTTTTAGGCTCTGATAAAATGCAGAAATGCAACAATTTGATTGGAAGGCATGCTAACAAATACAGCCAATCAAAGCCCCTCTTGAAATACTGTAAACAAGGCTGTGATTGGCTATATTTACTGACATACAATCCAATCAAAGTGTATTTCAAAATTACTTAGTTTAATGGATTTTTACCTAGATTTTGTGATTTATTGGGTTATAGAGGGATTCTGTTATATAGGTTTGAGGTAAGTTCACTGATGAACATTGACTCACTTCCGTCAAGTTTAAAAATTTTGAGGTAATATAACTCTAACTTTTGATAATATCAGATTATATTTACTGGTACAGTATAATAGTACAGTTTCAAGTTTCATATATTCAGCTCTACTCCACCCTTCTCGTTTCTTTACTAGGGATTATCTTAGACAGATTATCCTTGCAGATTATCCTCTCAATAGATATTTCGTGTTATAAGAAATATTCTTCTATAAAAGCACTGGCCAAGGTCACAAGTAGTTATTAGCCTTTATTAGACCTTTACGGCTCAGTAGAACCTAAATGTGATATATGATACTTTAAAAAGGATATGTCATTTTGTAATATTAAGCCATATTTTGTTAGTAGATATTTTAGAGCAAAAATGTAATTCACAGACAAAAACTTCTATACATACTCTGTCAATCAAAGCATTTGATAACCGGTAGCTGAATATTATATGACTTCAACAGAGGAGTCACGCATAGGAAAAACACAAAATTTGAAAAAGTAATTAACATATTAAGAAAAGAATAAAGATCATTAGAATTAGAGAACAGAATTTAAGAAGACAGGGACATATTTGAAAAACAATTCCATCAGAAAAACATTGCATTTGCAATTGCATTTCTTCGGAAGCCATTTTTACATAAATTATGACTTAACATAAGTGCAAGAATGTCTTTACAATGTCAAGCTTCTACTAACTTCATCTTATATATCTTTACAATGTCAAGCTACTACTAACTTCATCTTATACATCTTCACAATGTCAAGCTACTACTAACTTCATCTTATATATCTTTACAATGTCAAGCTATTACAAACTTCATCTTATACATCTTCACAATGTCAAGCTATTACAAACTTCATCTTATACACCTTCACAATGTCAAGCTATACAATTCATCTTATAAATCTTTACAATGTCAAGTATTACTAACTTCATCTTATAAATCTTTACAATGTCAAGCTACTACTAACTTCATCTTATACACTTTACAATGTCAAGCTATTACTAACTTCATCTTATACATCTTTACAATGTCAAGCTATTACTAACTTCATCTTATACATCTTTACAATGTCAAGCTATTACTAACTTCATCTTATACATCTTTACAATGTCAAGCTATTACTAACTTCATCTTATACATCTTCACAATGTCAAGCTATTACTAACTTCATCTTATACATCTTTACAATGTCAAGCTATTACAAACTTGATCTTATACATCTTTACAATGTCAAGCTATTACAAACATCATCTTATACATCTTCACAATGTCAAGCTATTACAAACATCATCTTATACACCTTCACAATGTCAAGCTTTTACAAACTTCATACTTATACATCTTCACAATGTCAAGCTGTTACAAACTTCATACTTTTACATCTTCACAATGTCAAGCTATTACAAACATCATCTGATACAAAGATGTATAAGTTTGTAATACATTGACCCTGTGATGATATAAGAATGTAAAAATGATTATTTTGTTTCCAATCAGTCTGTGAGCATGATAGTCTATCTCTATTTTAATGGCTGCCGATATATCTATCTAGAATTCGTCTCCATCTTGCTTCATCCTCTTCCTTGCTATCTTTACTAGAACTATTTTTACTGCCCTATCTTATCTAAATGGTGGAGAAATTTGGCCACGGATTTCAATTTCTTGTTCACTCGAGGCTCTTCTACGCTAAATACACACATTTTTTTGTTTTACTGTGATGTGTCAGTAGAAGATATTAGACGGAAATCCTATTTTTGACGTAGCTTCAACTATCTGTCAGGTTGTTAGGTCAAGATTGTACTTACTAACAGAACAATGTCAATTAACAAACAGTAAACAAAACACTACTACACCTGTTAATTTATATACAAACCAACATCCCTCCATATTTAAAATAGTTGATCCTTAAAACCTTGAGGTCGCGACCTCTAAACAAACATCCCTATTATTTGAATGGTAGAATCTGTAAAACCTTCAGGTCGTGACCTTTGATTACCACCTGTTTCTAACCAGAATCTAATCATGTTTTTTCAGCGTTTTTTACCTCGTTGAATGGACTCCTCTTGGACGTCGGCCAGGAAAATTGGGAAAATATCCAGGATTTCAAAATCTCATCAGTCTGTTGCTAATAATTAACTTATTTCTAAAGAAACTATAAAATTTAATCTGAAGAATGTAATTTTTCGGTTTTTTTATTCTCAAAAATCAGTTAAATTGAGATTAACATACTTATAACTTACAGGAACTAAAAATATTTGTGGTGAAAAAAAGAAAAAAAAAAATCCTGTTTTTAAGATAGTCTTGAATTTATGAATTGGAATCTCTACTCTTGGTTAAAAAAAAGTTATTAATACAGAAATCCATGAAACCTTTGGAGTTAAAAAAAAATAATTTATAATATTTAGTCTTAAAAGATTCAAAAGATTTCAAAGCAGCCTGAATTTTATTGTTTAACCCTTTCATGTTTTTTCAATTTTTGTATATAAGGGTCACTGATGACATGCCTTTGCTCCATTATATTTAAGTGTGTCTTGCTAGTCCTCTTAAACTTGGTTGTTTGGTATATGACAAGTTAACCTCCAGTGGATGCTGATATCACAAACTAGGTAGTTGTTGATGGATGACAAGTTAATGTTTGCTTCCAGTGGATGCTGAAATCACAAACTAGGTAGTTGTTGGTAGATGACAAGTTAGTGATTGCTTCCAGTGGATGTTGATATCACAAACTAGGTAGTTGTTGGTAGATGACAAGTTAATGTTTGCTTCCAGTGGATGTTGATATCACAGACTAGGTAGTTGTTGGTAGATGACAAGTTAATGTTTGCTTCCAGTGGATGCTGAAATCACAAACTAGGTAGTTGTTGGTAGATGACAAGTTAGTGTTTGCTTCCAGTGGATGTTGATATCACAAACTAGGTAGTTGTTGGTAGATGACAAGTTAGTGATTGCTTCCAGTGGATGTTGATATCACAAACTAGGTAGTTGTTGGTAGATGACAAGTTAGTGATTGCTTCCAGTGGATGTTGATATCACAAACTAGGTAGTTGTTGGTAGATGACAAGTTAGTGATTGCTTCCAGTGGATGTTGATATCACAAACTAGGTAGTTGTTGGTAGATGACAAGTTGATGATTGCTTCCAGTGGATGTTGATATCACAAACTAGGTAGTTGTTGGTAGATGACAAGTTAGTGATTGCTTCCAGTGGATGTTGATATCACAAACTAGGTAGTTGTTGGTAGATGACAAGTTGATGATTGCTTCCAGTGGATGTTGATATCACAAACTAGGTAGTTGTTGGTAGATGACAAGTTAGTGATTGCTTCCAGTGGATGTTGAAATCACAAACTAGGTAGTTGTTGGTAGATGACAAGTTGATGATTGCTTCCAGTGGATGTTGATATCACAAACTAGGTAGTTGTTGGTAGATGACAAGTTAGTGATTGCTTCCAGTGGATGTTGATATCACAAACTAGGTAGTTGTTGGTAGATGACAAGTTAGTGATTGCTTCCAGTGGATGTTGAAATCACAAACTAGGTAGTTGTTGGTAGATGACAAGTTAGTGATTGCTTTCAGCTGATGCTGATATCACAAACTAGGTAGTTGTTGACAAGTTAAGTGGATGTTGATATCCAAAACTAGGTACATTGTAGTTAGCTTAAGTAGTTGATTAGATTTGATTGGAACAGTTTGGATGACTCTGTGTTGTTGGTTTGGTAGATGATATTTGTTGGATTTGGTCTGTTTGAATAATATTATGGTGAAACCTTACTCTGGGTACTCCGCTCAAACCTTTTAAAAACTTCTAAACATAATTGCAGTGATTTGTTAAATGCTGGGATGTAAAACTCCAAATATCACATCAAGTTCTATCACTTGAGATTTGGGAATGATTGACCTCTATATACAGTTAAATTCTACAGCTTGCACCCTGTGGAGGTCAAGGTTTTTGCATTTCCTCAATCTAGAATCAAATTTAACTGTTTTCAAATGAAGATCTGTTTCTTATCACAGAATACCAAAACCTTGAAAATTTACAAGAATCAACCTGTGTCCCCTATTGATTATAAAATGGACTGGTCTGCAGGTTCTTTGCCAAAAGTCAAAACCTTAAACAGGAAGTGGCTGCATCTTTGAGTAAAAATAAGGTGATTTTCCAATTTCCAGTAATTTGCGTTAAAAAAATTGCGTAGGCCACACACGTCTTAACCGCGTAATTACGAATGCACTTGAATCATGGGTATTTTTTGTGTGGTAATCCGTAATACATTAGTAAAAATAAACTATGTGAAAAGCAAGGTTCATGAATTAAAGTATTTTGTTGAATGAGCTGTTAGTGTTCTGTGAGTCATTGACAAGACTCAGTATTCTTAAAGCAATGAATTAAAATACACCTTTCCTCGGCTACAGACTTGACAGATGGAAATTGAAAAGAGTTAGCCAAAATTACCCTGATTACACACTGAGGTGTGTACAGACTGTACATGTTTTAATTAAATTGAGTTTTGCATCCTATTCTTCTGAACCGGAGGACAGCGAAGTGCATCTTAAAGATCCCAGTTGGAAATCAAAAAAGGCTATGCTAATGCTGCTGTCCTTTCAAAATTTCCCTCATTGCTCACAATTGGTCAAAAAGTAGGACTTATTTCATTTTCTGTTTTAATTAAAAATCAACAAGTCACCTTTTTAGTCTATTGTGATACTGTGTAACTATTGAAAATTCTGTGGCTGAGATGTGGTCCATGTATTGGACCCTTGCTTGCATAACTCATGTTTCAATCTCTACATAGGTCAAGATAAAACCTTCAGACAGGACTTACAACTTACATTCATTAAATAGTTTTGCAATTAACAATTTGTTTATACTGCTCCACCATTTAAACTGTGGGATGCTTGCTCTCTTTAACTAATGTCAAATGTTCAATCCCAGCATGTGTTGATATACAAGATTGTATTTTACTTCCCCAAGTCAGTGAAAATTGAAAAATAGTAAGCTTTTTTCACTTTCTTGCTAAATAAGGCCTTTTTTATTTAGCCCAATTTAATGCAGAAGAGTAAGATGTAAAACACCATTTTATGTCATTGATAAATGCTCTCAGCGACCTGTCTATTTGAAGACATGTGATTGGTTTTCTTAATTTTTATTATCACATATTGACCAATCAGTGCCCATCATATTATGTACTTCTGAACTATAATGAGTAAAATTTAAATAACGAAAATTTCATGATACTTTAGCCATCTGTATAGACCTATTTTAAATTAGGTTTTTATTTTCACCAAATGTTGAAGTCGTCATATGAGAAGGAAAACATGTAACTGGTTCCACTGACCTTGACCTTTGACTCAGAGAGGATGTAAATATTTTCCTTTCTCTCAATATCTACATTCTCTGTTTATTTCCTTTGAAATTATTTTCAAATCTCCTTTAAAGATGGAGTTTGTACCACCAACAAGAATCATCGTGGTACACAGATACATCATTGTAAAAATTATTAGGTTTTTCCTATTAAATTTCTGTTTCCCTTTTTCAGCAGTTGGTTTGTGTCTTGAATATACTAGTACTAATAGATAGGTATAATATTTGCATACTTCATTCAAAGGACCTCAAACTAAAAATTTTACTTTCTTTTTCTCAAGAAATGACGAATCGTCATTTTAACTTTCAGAATTTTCTGGATTTGAAGGCTCAAATTTCGAAGTTCAGTTGTGACCACTAAAACTGATAAGCTTAGTTAAAAAATATCTTGTTTCTGAGACTAAATTGGTCAAACAGATGGTGAACCTGTCAAGTTAGATTCAGTAGTCAGGAAGAAGACGGAAGTATCTCAGTACATCTATAATGAGTTGATTGACTTAGTCTCTCATGTCGATATGGAAATTAAATTTGGAATCGTTTCAATCCTGCAAGAAAATGATTTAAATTCAGAAGATTACTTTTCCAACTTTTTGCCTTTAAATTAAATTGAAGAAGTAGCCAAGTCTTGTGATGAAATTTTGTAAAGTCACGCTGACCTCCCAAATCTTTTCTTAAAAACTGGGTTAAATTCTTTCAACAACAGTGTCTTGTGTCTTGTACAAGAAATTCACACTTTCATGTTGACTTTAATAATGGCTCAGATGGGCGTTGGTTAGTATGGGATGCTCACACTTTCAAAGCTGTGGTAGCTCAGTGAGTTCACAAAACTGAAGATCCAGTGTTCAATCCAGGCATAGGTTGAGATAATATCTTCAGATTATTTCAGTCTGTTAGTAATGTAGGTTGGAGGAAAAAGCATCTAGTCATTCCTATAGGATATAAAACCTAGGTCCTCTCTGTGTGCTGTAGTTTGTGATCGACAAATTGTTAAAAAAAAAAACTGCTTATGCTGCTATTCTGGCTTGAGTTTGTTGGTAAAAAGAATAATTCAAGTTCCACAGTCCTGCTGATATAGTTGAGGAGATTTGAATATGATAAGAGATAAAGGGTTTTGTGAAGAGTATCTGACCTGCCAAGGCATGTGGTTCCAGAGATTATTGCTAATAGATATAAGGGAACATAAAATCATTCTACTTTTTCTTCCCTATTTTTATATATGGTGACTTTAATAAACTCTAATACTTTTGATAAAAATAAATTCAGTTTTGTGATATATTTGTTAAGCTGTATCTCTTATTTATATTTATATATTTGTGGTTTTGCTCATACAGTAATTTGGCCTTATCTTTAGAATTAGAATCTCTATATTCTCCAGTAAATGATACTGATGTCTATAAACTTGTAGATTTGTGATACATTATAAGAGATTGTAAAGAGGTTTTCTTGATTCAATATGTGACACTGACAATATCAATTTCGCACCATTCTAATTTTCAATCAGACACCTGTGGTTCCTGCAATTTCACTAAATTTCCTTTTTAACCCCAATGCAAAGGGCGTTATATAAGCATATTTTGTGATTTGTTGTTTATGGAATTTCAGGAACCACAAACGTCTGATTGAAAATTGGAATGGTGTTATTATTCTATCAGTGTTCCTGATACACACATACAATTTTTGAAAACCTCTTTACAATCTCTTTTGAAATTTGAAATTTTCTTTTTCCCAGTTTTGTAAAAGATGATAGTTAGGCCATAACATTATATTTTAGTTCATGGTATTTATTCATTCTCAACCTTGACATTTATAATCATGTATCTTTGTGTGTGAAATTTCATGTTTTTTAGGTTTTTGATACATTGTGATTTTTATATTTTCCAGTTTTGTGACTTGGGAAGAATAACGAGTATAGAAGCGAATCATAAACAAGTTGATATGGCCAGACAGGGTCAGGAAGTATGTATAAAAATAGAACCACTACCAGGTCATGCTCCTAGAATGTATGGTAAACATTTTGATCATGAAGATATCCTAATGAGCAAGGTATGGATTAGTTGTATTTTTCTGGGTGCTACTGCAATTTGTGAAATCCTAATACTTTTATAACAAATATTTATGTATATCAATTATCTTCCAATGGTCTTCGTTTTAATCTGGAAAAGATCAGATTTAACCTGGATGAAGAGATCTTCTTGTTACAAATTTATTATCCTTGTAATATCAATGCCAAGGGGTTTTGTCTAGACCCAGCTGGTAGAAAGGATCCCTTTGGACTTCAGTTATTATCCTATAAGATCAATGCCAAGGGGGTTTTGTCTAGGACCAACTGAAGGAAAGGATCCTTCGCGAACTTTGTGTTTACCTTGAAAGATCAATACTAAGAGGTTTTGCCTAGAACCAGCTGGTAGAAAGGATCCTCTTAAACCTAAGTTGTCATCCTTGAAAGATCAATACCAAGAGGTTTTGCCTAGGACCAGCTGGTAGAAAGAATCCTTTGTGAAATTAAGTTGTTTACCTTGAAAGATTAATACCAAAGGGTTTGACCAAGGACCAGCTGGTAGAAAGGATCCTTCGTGAAATTAAGCTGTTTTCCTTGAAAGATCAATACCATGAGGACCAGCTGATAGAAAGGATCTTTCTTGAACCTAATTTGTTATCCATGTTTAATGTTAAATATTGTTGTTTCTTTCTGTCTCTTTAATATAAACAATGTAGGTCAGTGGTTTAATGAGATCTATATTTAGGCTTCAACTAATCCTAGCCTTAGAATATTATCTTAGTTGGGGGTAATATAACTTGACTGTCTCTGGGCTTTATATGGATCAATTGGCAATCAGCCAAAATATAACCATAAATAATACACAAATCAACTGATTACTAATTGTTGATTTCTCTGTCACAATCAAGTGATACTGTTCAGACTTTAAAGGGATTCTGTTGTCTAAATATTTTCATTACCAGCCCAATAAGGTACAGAACAGTAGTAGAACTGTGGTGGAGCATGGTGTGCTCAATCTTCCAAACACCTATTGTCCATGAAGATGCTAATGGCATGACATGCATGGTGTGCTCTTTTCCAAAGCCTTATATCAGTCTACAACTGATTTTGTCAGCCTGTCATCCATTTCAGAGCGTACACATAGTTGACAATTTCCTTGTGTGGTAAAGGTTAAAGATTCCTCATCAGTTGGAAATCGAAAAAGAATAGGATTATGTTGCTGTTTCAACAAAATTCCCATCATTGCACACTACATGGCGTTAATTGTCTTTGATAGGGCCAACCGTTTCAGAAAAGCAGGCTGTTAAAAATGTTTAATTAAATAATCTTAATTTCATTGTTTATAAACCTTCGGCATGAAGAAGTTGATGCTGTGATGAATAATTGAGTAGGTGTTTTATGGGATAGTGGGCTTTCTCTTCAAAATATTCTTCAAATAACAGTTAAACATCTGTTTTAGAGAGTCCACATAGCTGATAAAGTTTATTTCTTATATTACTGTATTTCTAATTTAACCTGTATCGTGATGAAATTTTTCCTGGCGATAATTTGTCTACACAGGTGTGAGGGTTAGAACTAATAATCTCATCCCACGCATTGCTATTTTCCTTAATAACTGGTTACTGTTTCACCTTGTCAAGGTTTACAGACAGGTGGATATATTTATTATAGAATACCCCATCCCTATTGTACTTCTCCATCAGTAAATTCAAGATATCTAAATCATAAAATTATCAGTGAATGCGCCATGGGATGGGTAGCCACTTTCCCTCCTAGAAATAGATTTGCACACCAATTGGTACCCCCACTTCATTTCATACAAATTAAAAAATCAGACATTTTTGCATCAAAATAGGATTCAAAGCGCTCAAATGCTCCTATGTTTTTGTGGAAGATCTCCGACATTCAGTAGGAGGTTTGTTCCATGCCCTTTGAACCTTGACAGTGTGCCTCCTATATGTACCCAAAACTGAGGAGGCTAGTGCCTTACCCTTACAGCCTGTGCCAGTTCTTCCGGAAGTCAGTCTGTCATTTTTCACCCCTTTATATCTGAATAAATGAGTTCACACTGTGCATTGTTCTCATTTTATCTGAAAAAGTTTGTCAATTCTAACACAAGAACACCTGTTCACGCCCATTTCATTTCACAAAATTCTTGGGTGCGAATATTTTGAAATATTGAGATGTTTTATTCTGGAGCAATTACTAAAGTTACTGTGTTAAATTATGTCCTCTATAATTATCATATCATGTTAACATGATATGATTTACAACCCATCCTTTACCACACGACATCGTCACAATGTAACGGTATTACAAACTTTCCACTAGCTTGATATATTAAGGCACTTTTCTTGTATCTTCACAATGTCAGGGTATTACAAACTCTATCTTATGCCTTGAAATATTTGGACACTTTTCTTATTCAAAGTGATTTTACTGCTTCAACAAACCCTGGCTAACACCTTGATATATCTATACAAACTGTGTCTAAAACCTTGATATCATTCTGAATTTTTCCTTAATATCACAGAATTTTGTTAAAACATTGATTATATTGGATACTTTAATGAATCTTTTCTGACATGTATTTCATTTTCAAATATTGCCCCTTTAAATGGGTGTCAAAGCCAAGAGTATTATTGATCAGTCACTTTTCAAAGGTAAATTTTAAAACACTGTTCATATTTCAAAAGCAGAATGCACACAACACTTGTTGATTTAAAATAATTGGGTGGCATTAATATTCAATGACAGTTTTAAAAAAAAAATCCTTTTTCATAAACTTCCGTGAACAAATTGGTTTTAACTTTTGATCTTGACATTGTTAAGAATTCACAGATCAAGCTAATTATTCAGACATCTAACACTATATTTATAATAGTTTTGTGTTAATAATCTTTCACACACCGATCGATATTAGAACTCACCTCCAACATTTTCAACGTATTCAAGCAAATGACGTCATGTAAAGAACCAATGCTCTAACCGCTGTGCTATAGAATAGTCATGCTTCATATAATCAAAATTATGTCATTTGTATGAGACAGGGATAGAAAACTGGTAGGATTATAGTGCAGAAAAGAAATCTCTGAGAAGGACAAAGTTTTTACCTAAAAAATATTAATTAAATGAACAATAATTTTTTTGTTTTTTCAGATTTCCAGAGAAACGATAGATTGTGTTAAAAATTATTTCCGTGACGACATGCAGAAAAACGACTGGATTCTAATAATGCAACTGAAAAAATTATTTGAAATCATCTGAAAGGAACATATATAAAATATTTTGAAAAAAAAATGAATTTTGGTTAGGGTAGGAATATTCCAGTTGAAAACCAATGGAAAGTAGATTTGACATCTCAATTGAAGATATACAGCAAACAAATATAAAAACCTTGTATTAAAGTGTAGTGAGATGAGTCTCCATAAAAGCACCGGCCTAGCTGTAGGAGAATCCAGGAGTGTATCTAGAAAATGGCCGACCTCTAAATATGTTAATGGAAGGATCTAAAATGTCCATGGTAGGATCTAAAATGACAATGGGAGGATCTAATATGTCCATGGGAGGATCTAATATGACAATGGGATGATCTAATATGTCCATGGGAGGATCTAATATGTCAATGGGAGGATCTAATATGTCCTTGGGAGGATCTAATATGTCAATGGGATGATCTAATATTCAATGGGAGGATCTTTATAAAAATGGTTAATTTGGGTGGGAGGATTTCAATAATGCAGAATAGTAGATTGACATCTATTATGCAATGGGAAACAAATATAAAATTGGTGCATCTAATAGTGTCAATGAGGATGAGTCATCTAATATGTCCATGGGAGGATCTAATATGTCAATAGGTGCATCTTATATGTCAACAGGAGGATCTAATCAATAGGAGGATCTAATATGTCAATGGGAAGATCTAAAATGTCCATGGGAGGATCTAATATGTCAATGGGAGGATCTAATATGCCAATGGGGATCTTATATGTCATACTAGCATCTAATATGTCAATGAAGGATCTAATATGTCAATGAAAGGATCAATATGGCAATGGGAGGATTTATGCAATAGAGGATTGAGATATCATTGGGCTTAATTAAGGGTATATAAGATGCCCCTATTTCTCCTGCTTTGGCTGAAAGATAACAAACTTCCTAGGTAGCCTGTTTATTTTGCACGACAAACCAAAAATTGAAGACAATGGGTTAAGTATTATTTACTGGATTGAAAGTGCCATTATTTAAATCACCAATTGTTAAAATCAAAATGTTAAAAATGAAAAAAAATGTTTACTTAAAGAGGTTGTAAAGAGGTTATCTAGATTTGGTATGGGTGTATGATGAGGCTATCAATTTGCACCAGTCAAATTTTCAATATGTGTTTCCTGCAATTCCACTATAACTGTTTATTGATGTCACTAATTGTAGAATATGCTTGTGTCATATAATGTCCTTTTACGACCAGTGAGGTCACGTATTCCTGATCTTCTGTTGAAGAGGAAGGGAATATGATTAGTGGCTTTTCTATGGACAACCTGGTGATAGGACAGACAGGAGTCACAAACAAACGTTTCAGAGGCTCCTAAATCATATTCAAAAAGCAGACAAACCAAAATTCACATTACGTTATTAATCGGCGGCGTACAGGACTTATTAAGGCACACATACAGTTCCTCTTATAAGAGACCACCTTCATTCAGCGACCGTTTTTGAATATTCCCTTGAGTGGTCTCTGAATACAGGTTCTACTGTCCCTTGGCCAGGGAAGAATTGGAATGACGTATTTTACAGAACTAAGTATATCTTAAGGCCAGTTTGTAAATATTTCTAGTTTTTGTAAATAAGAATTCTATTTTTCTCAGTCATTGTAAAAATTACGAGTGATGTCTTGAATTGTTGGAAAGGAATAATTATAAAAACAAATGTGGAATAAAATGTGTTGGTGCCTTTTGAATCAATTCTTGTTATTGTACCCCCCCCCCCCTTTATTTACTGGCTGGAAGGTACTGGGTTGAAAAGATATTCACCATGTCAAGTTATCACGAACTTCATAATGATACAAGTACAAAGTTTGTTATAACTTGACGATATCAAGATGGTTTAAATTCTGGTAGCATTTGGATGTGCGATAATACAAGACATAAAGTCGGAATATGAATGGGACAGTAAAGACCTATGGGCTGTTTTAAATTTGATTTTAATTCCTTGACACTGAGCAAAGGGGGGCAAAGACTGGAAAAATCTCAGGGTCTTAATTAGCTTTTTGTGGTGCAGAAATGCTGGACGTTCACGTCAAAAGGGGGAAGGGGGTTCTTTTTATAGTGCATTCATTGTAAATGCATGGTGTATATACAATATGCTTGAGAAATTTAAGGCATGACAATCCAATTCAATATTGACTAGAACATGACAAATAATATGGTAAAAGGATTTACTATTTATTGAGTTTTTTTATTAACCACAAAGAAGATATGACCTGTACCAGTTGAAACTAGATGCATATGGTGTATTAATGAAGTATTTCTTGTTTTGACCAATCATAATCCAGCTTCAAACCACATCTGTTCTCACACTCAAATTTCATTCATTAACCGGACACTGCAATCTGATCTCTGGTCAGCCCATTCATAAAGCTGGTCAAGTCCCCCGTGTCCATTCATCAACAAACCAACCCATTCATAAATAACAAACTACTAGCAGCTGATTTCCACTGACCGTGGGAACGTAAATTCACCTAGTACACCCCATTCATCTCGATATCCTGGGCGGATCGGGCTTCGTTTCAAATAAATTGAGGAGCTTTAGAAACAAACTGATATAAAAGGGGCATTAAAAATGTTGTTTTTGAACTGGGGCTTTTGATAAGGCTATATTGACTAGATTAAGAATTACGCAGTATGTCAAATCAAATGGTTTGAATCTTGCCATTTTTTTGTTATTTTCCTAGAGCTCAGTTTGAAATACGTGGTTAGTCGTTAGTTTGCTGTAAGTCATAAGATAATTAATTTATAGTATTATGCCCCTGATTTTGATTGTAATCGACGTTTCAACAATTTACATTAGGCCTACCATTGGCTTACAATTTATATTATCTGAATCATATATTTCATGGAACAACATTGAGTGCATCTGCCCCCCCCCTCCACTTCTCCCTCCTATCCTTTGTTCCTGTGATGATACTTTTAATATTTGCTTGACAAAATTCTCTATAAAGTAGCGCAAGTCGTAGTCCCCTCGAAATCCGGACAAAGAATACTCAAACGATAACTCGACTTGTTTATACTATGTATGAAATTTCTTTAAGTAGACATTCTTGGGTTATGTTTTGGTGAACATTAGATGGTTGTGGTTAACCACGATCAAACCAAGATATATTATACGGCCATGTCCCATCGGTTCTCGAGACATTATTCCCATATATCTATTTTACATACACGTAGGCCTACTCGTCTTGTTGAATCAAATTATTTTGCACACTGAAAACCTATCATAACTTGATTACTTCTGAGCAATCAATTTAGTTACTATTTGCAGTGTCCGCTACCTGTTGGATAAAAATCGCGAAATCCGGAAGTTAGTGGCTTAATAGTTTGAGACTGGCTGCCTTTTAGGCTTAAATCAAAATTTGAAATAGATAATACGACACGGAATATAAATGTATTGAAGTATTTGTATAAGTGGTGGTCTTGGTCCTTGAAAAGTCTCTTGAGTTATTCCCCTCTTGGAAGAAAAGCGCGGGAAATGATTATTGTCTGCTGGTTGGTGCACGATGCAGATCTCGAAGAAATAGCAAAGTTCAAGAGAAAATTCGAGTGCCAGGAATTCACAGATGAATTTGAAGTTCAGACAGTGGGTACGGGGTAAGTATATTTCCTCTTGGGTGAAACATTTTCATCGTTGATCGTTATCCACCGACGATCGCTATGTCTAGTGTCTGTAGCCTCAAGGCTAAGGCCTGTCTCAGTCTGTACATTTGGGAGAAATCAAACTTCCTTCCTCGAAATAAAAGCGACCAAGGCTCAAACGGATCGCTGAAGATTTTGAGAAACAATGTTGGCATTGTATTAGCATTGAAAAAACACAATTCTCATGTCCTTGTTTGAATTGTAAGTCGGATGATGAATTTGAGTGTGTTAAAACGATATATATCAAGGCTTAGAAAGTTTCCTTAAAGCTATGACTATTCTAACCACTGTTGAAGTAAGGTTCCGCCTAAACTATACAAAGGAACCTATCTATACCTTAAACGGTATTTCTAAATTAGGGCCTAGACAATGCAATCGAATTCATTATTCAAACTCCCGATTTCCTGGCAATAAAATAAATAGAAGAATTCATTCCTTAAGCTTTTATTTACACAACCTTTGACTTAGAGCACTATACCGTGTAACAACCTCAGCCTAACACTAAATTCCCTGGGAATAAAGAAAATATACGAATTCATTCCTTGGCCGATTTTAATTGAAATAGTAATTTTGATCAATTAGTTCTCACACCCCCGTCAATCCAGAGTTCTGTTCTGTTTTTTTCAGCTTTCCCACTACTTGAATTGTACACTTATCTATAGAAATACACTTGAATGTGTTTTAAGACAACAAGATCTAGTATTTCCTTCGCAGCTCCTTTTAGAAAAACAAGAAATCTCGAGTTTTAAGTGTATTTTTCTTTTATTTATCCTATTGTACTTGTAGTGGCTCTATAGTCTTGAAAGAGTACGGAAAAGAGAGTTCGTATTCCACTGTTATAACTGCTTGAGACGGATGTAAGGGCCCGTAGTAATTGAAGTGAGGAGCCGAACGTCTCGACAAGCAGACCAGTCGCCAGCTCTCCAAAGATTTCAATTGTCAAATACATTCTTAAATTTCTCGTTCCGTGGGTACAAAGCGAATCGTCTGTCGATTGTATTTTTTATATATAAAAAACTTCACATTTCCTACGAGGGCCGTAACGTAATAATGGTAGCTTATGCAAACGCCTCAGTTTTGAAACGACAACAAAACTTAACAAGTTTTTTTTTTTGTATTTCAAAAGTAAAACCATCCAGAGAAAACTGCTCATTTATCAAAAGATATTAACAACCATTACAGAAATTCGTGCCTCCGTGCCTCTTGGTGATGACTTGTACTAATTAATCACCCTATTGAATGGAATGATTTGATATCAATGATTACCACTTGACACTCTAATACAAAACTACATGACTTTTGAACTTTTCATTGTCTATTAAGAGTGGTCAAGAGCATTGTCCGTTTCTAATGGGTCATGGTTGCATGCACCAGTCAATTGATGAAAACAAAGTTCAGTAAACAGTTTGGAATTGTATATGGATTTGCATCTTCCTGTCAAGGGTAAAGGAAAACTCATGGTCAATGTCAGTAGTCAAACAGCATTCTTTAATGTGACCTTTTATATGAATTTATTTCAGTCTGTAAAGGTTTTGAAAATAACATTATTTACTCCATGGACTTAAGGTTTTTTTTGCAATAGTGTCTCCTCAACGAAAGGATTACGAAGAAGGGTCAACAAGATAAAATTCCTTCCACATATAGCAATATCGTTTTACTTGAAAGTTAGACGGGCATATATAAATAAATGGTCACACATGGTCAGTGGACAGAAACGGACAAAAGAAGATCTTGCGGTTTTGTGGTCAGTTGTCATGTGTAGCGATCGGATTAAAATGTTTGTGGTCGTGACCACTACAATGCATGGAGCGTGACCGTCCTATACGAACTTGATTAATGGAATTCTTGTGGTCGCTTTGGCCGGTCATTTACGACTATAAAATAAACATTTACACCTGGATTTGATAAAGACCATTCTCTATCGTACTCCAACAACTCTCTTATCATATATACCAGCTCGAGTGGGGGTGGCAATGTTTACAATATGCCAGTAAAGGTCGCTAAACATTCCTTGATATATATTTTTTACTCGTTAACACCAATATCTATACGTGGCACAAAAGGAACAGAATGAAAGATTCTTATTGATGAATATAAAAACAAATTGGATTCTTCCATTGGCCCATTGATTGTCCTTAGCATCATTAGATATTACGAACTTCTTATACCTTGACTGCAAGGTACTTTCCCTGTATAACAGAATGCAAAGATTTGTTGGGATTGTACGTTATCAAATACAGACAATTGGAGATTTCAACAGAAAGTCTGTAAAGTGAATAATCCACATTGTTTGGCGATCCAAGAATGACGCAGCTAGAAAAATTTAATTCATTGCACACTACCGTTGTCCTAATTCATTAGCCCATTATGTGCAAAATAGTAAGACTCCATTCAAATAAATTTCCACTTGAAGGAAATACGTCTCAAAGCCTTTTAAATTTTATATGTTTTGCATGAGTTGTATAATCTAATCGCAAAGGCTCGTATGTCCTCGAGAATTTATCTTTATATCCCATCTTGTCACTGTATCGTTAATGCTCTTCATATCTATTCAAAATACGATCCTCATTTAAAAAATAACCGACATACGCCTTTGACTCTCTAACACAATATCATGCAAAATCATATAAAAAAATATGAGTGCATTTTTTCATGGGAATCGAGTTACAGTTATGAATGCTAAAGACCCTCGCCTCATTTCCTGTCATATTTTTACTAGTCATGTGTATTCTTCCTTTTTACAACTTCATCCTGCTTCGTCAAATTTAAAGATCCTTAACAGCCACATCCCAGTCAGTTTTATGGACAAGTGTCTAGCACATGTAGACATGACAGACTCAATTGCGTTATAATTAAGACTGGTCTTGCATGCCCAAACTGCACCTTTTAAAGTGGTTGCCATCAAGGGGGGAGGAATTGGCCGTGATCCGTATTTTGATAATTCTCTCGGTCCCTACTAGGTCCAACGTTAACTTATTTCCATAGTATAGAACCATTCGGAAATGTCTTTTATCTTAGAGCAATTGTATTTGCTATATCTTTATCATCAAAGTCAATTATAAAGTGATTTATGCTATGTGTTAACTCAAATTAAATGGCGGAAGCATCTGGAAACTGGCATGAGGATATTGACCTGTACTTTTTAGAATGCAAACTTCCGTATCCTGTTCGGGCGACAACACCTGCGGATTGAATTTTTAAGGATGGGTCACTTTAAATCGAAATGAAATTGGATAAGATAAGAGTTCATTTAAATGTGAGTCGTCTATTTGTTGACGATTCTATGTGAAATACCACAACTATCATATCCTTGGTTTCCCTAAATTTTGACATGCAACATCGAATCCATGGTGACATAATGGATAAATCGTTACCGTTCCTGATAAACAAACAGATCTGTAGCTACTGGAGTGCTAATGATTGTTTCAAAAACTGGATTGCCCCCTTCCGCTTAAAAGAAGTCGTATAACCGACACATATTTCCTCGACTTTCATAAAAATAAATTAGCACCCCGTCCAAACGAAATCCACACAAATATCATCACTTCAACTTAACACTTGATTCAATTGTCCCTCTGAATATGCCCTCTATATAATCAAGGCTACGGGTTTGGTAATAAATGTTTAGATTGAAGGATCGAAACTGCTGGGTGTTAACCAGTTCAAAATGGGCTGTCAAAGTTGGTGTTAACGAAGTATTATCAAGTATACGTAATTAGTAGTCGGGATTATGACACTTTATAATCACCCAATCGTCTTTCTGATTAGTAAACAATAGTGGATATCCTGTGCTGTTTTCTTACCAATGTTTTAATGAAGGCTTGTCGTAACACATCACCTTGTTGATTTTTTTACGGCCGTAGGGCCGGAAACCCTACGGCCTTCATACCGGATTTTAAAATTTAAATTAGATTTCAAGCCAAGTATTAGTGAAATATATATAAACTTTTCTTTGACACGTTGAGTTAACAATAATTCTGACACAGTTTTGATCGAATTATCTTTGATTTAAGGTTCCAATCTTCCTAGTCTGCTCAACTTCTTTGTTGTTATTATTTGGTCACTAACAATGATTTAATAGTATTACAAATAAATTGAAATGAATGGAGTTTTACATCCCACAAAAATAAATTGAGAGATGTGTATATATTGTTATTGAAGCTGAAGGATTTTAGTACCAGAAATGAACTATAAACCTGGAGAGTTGATAGAGGTTTTATAGATCAACTCAAAGCTTCAACCACAATGTACCTTTATAAAATTATATATATATACAGACGATATAAAGATTTTGAACAGAATGTTGATGAATGGAAATAACCTCCATCCGGTCTAGCGGTGTATCATTATTATGATGCAATGATGCAATCCGTAGTCACATGTGTATAATATACATGTATATTGCGACGGAGTATTTGCGTTGTGGTAATAGAGATAACAACATATCATCATTGTAAACTATGAGATAATTCAAATATTGGTTCAATGTGGATAGCCTTGTATATTAATGAACGGTCTGTTTTGAATTCATTAAACACATCGAATAGGTCACTTCATGCGAATTAGAAATAGAATCCCACGCGCCATACGCGCGAGCCATTTCATTCATATAGCACGAGATTGAAGCCTCGATATGAAGCTTTCATTATATTACACACATTGACCTAAATAATGTCTGTCCATTTCCTTAATTTTATCATTATTTAAGCTTATAAGCTCGATATAAAACTGCTAACGTATTGCCCTTTAATCAATCTCAGTGAAAATCGCCTCAATAAGTAGATAAGAAACTGTGGGAATTGGAATTTCCAACCAAAATAAATTTCATTGACTATTATCATAAAGGTTGTATGCTGTGGAAAGTCACGTGATAGGCCTATATCACCACATCACCATATTTGGCAGAGGATAAACAAACAAATGCGTGGGTTCGATGTTTTCACATGCCGTCGAGTTTGCATGCAGGATCGATGCTCTGGCCGTTTTGTAGCGCGATGAATTGGAATTTGCAGTAAAAAATCCATTCATTAAAAGCGAGAAAGGAGAAATATATTGATTATTGGAAATATGCTCTTACTCCCCCGCAAAAAATAGACTCGACCGGAAGTCCCGGGAGGTCATTTATCGTTTTAGGTTCAGATTTCAGAACCGACTTGCTTTTACCGTATAAGACTGCTAATGGATAACATTTGAATTTTTCTGAAATTGAACCAAATCTACTATGTGTTTAAGATTGGAATAAGGATTTTTGAGGGTCTACATGGAGAGACAGGTACGTACTATGAATGTCGACAAAGTATATAGAGAGGAAAATGACCTGATTATACCGTGTGTTATATAGTTAGCTACACAGTGGAAAGTCGCTGGCTTGGTCTTCAACCGATATTCTAGCTGTCATCTCTAACCGCGCGCTGCTCGAGATTCGACCAGAAAACAGTACATAGAACACATTTCATCTTTCTGACTTGATTCTTTCCTGCTGCTGAGAAAATTTAAATTTCACATCTGAGTGTTGGAGTCGTGAATATCGGCAATTGTCTTGAGAATATATATGTATAAGTTCAGAATGGGATTTAAAGAACACTATATGGACTAACGTATGTTGATTCCTTGAACACATGGTTTGTATTTGATGAAATTCTGCTTTCCAGTGTACTTCAGTACTTCAGGAATCATGCATAAATTAACCTGTATGTCACATAATTTTTTCTGTCAAGTATAAATCTTTTTAATTGATTTGAAAGCTGTTCATTATGATGTTTTGAAATTCTTTTTCAGAAATTTTTTAAAATGTGGAGTTATGGATAAATTAAGTGAATAGATATGCCATTGGAGACTGGGATGAGAGCTTCGACTCTGAGAGCTCTCCCTCCACCTGACTCTCAGGCTATTACGTTGAATCAAGTTAGATCTGGACCAAGACATCAAAATGAGTATGTGGAGAGTCCGGGGCCACCACGACCCCACACATACAAGGTGCCAATTCATTCTACAGGACATCATGTAACCCATTCTCAACGGATTACTAGCAGTCAGTCCACGGTGCGTAACAGTCGAACACACCTGGCCAATACGGTGATATCTAATCAACCAATTTCTTCAGTGTCACCACCGTTAAAGAAGGACATCAGTGACAATGATGATTCTCATATGGAATCCATCATGTGTAAAAACTGTGGGAAGTGTCAGTGTTCAGCATGTACGGATCCACGAGAACTACCAACTCGATGGTGCTGTGGAGACACATGTGAATGTTCGGCTGAGAAAGTTATTGACACCACAACATGTTTCTGTGCGGTGAAATGTGCATTTTATCATTGTGGTGGGGGTGGCCAGGATGACAATACATGTTACGAGGATCCATGTGCGTGCGGACCTCCGCATTTTTGGAAGCGATGGATTAGCATGTCAGTGATGTCGCTCTGCTTTCCATGTCTCTGTTGCTATTGGCCAGAGAGATTGTGTCTGAAAGCCGTTACGTCTTGCTACAATAGATGCCGTAAAAAAGGCTGCCAATGTGGCGGTAGCAGTGCCAAGAAGGGCAACAAATGCTCACAACACTCACAGACTCGCAGACTTCTTATAGAAAGTGACTCGTCGAGCGCGTAAAGCATTTAAAATCCATGTTATATGGATGTGATAATAAAGCGGGTGTTATTTGTACAGTTTAAACAGAATGTTGTGACAAGGAAAGCTTTTTAACTTGACACTGAGATTCAAATCAGTTTGTGATTTGTTTTAAAATGTCTTTTGAATGATGACTCCAAAACTATAATCAACATCAAAAATGGAGACAAGTCAAGAAAATACAATTAAAACCTTTTCTCAGTATTCATAATTATATTTTTTTCGTTTTTCAATTAGAAATCGAGTCATGGACAGTCTTTCATTCAAGACCTGTCTGTTATTCAGAAAATTGAAAGAAAACATATTTTTCGATAAATTGGATGTTTTTTTGTAAATTTGTGGAACTAGAAATCAAATAAGGAGGGCATTGTGTGTTATTCTATGAAAAACTGGATTATTGTTAAAAGTGTGTTATCCATCTCAAAAATGGATGAAAGCTATTTTGTTCAACGGAATATCGTACAGAAATATTATATGATTATATTTAAAAAGTTGAACATCTCTATGAGTGTAGTGATGAGATGTCTTTTGTGTTTTTGTACAGTTATCTCTGGTAACTGTACTGGATTTAAATGTTAATATTGGAGATATTTAAAGTCTTTGTTATTAATTTATCGTCATGGAAACAGATTATTATTGTTAAATATTTTCATGTGTTCAAACTATTTTAAATGTGGAAGTGGCTTACCCTATTTTTTAGCTCTGTGGCCTATTGTATGTAAAGTACAAGTAACGGGCTATTTTAACTTGCGTTGAGAACTTGGACAGTGTAACATCCTCAATAAGTAAGTACAGTCAATTGGCAACATTTTTGAATTTCTTTCCAAAATTTTTGATTCTTTAAAATTTACTAATTTATTTCTGAAAATTTCTCATTAAGAGCAGAATTATTACCAGGAATATCCGAATGGCATGGCCATTGTCTTTAAGAGTTGGTCAGTGTTTTCTTTTGACCCCTTCCACAATCAATTGAAATAGGTCATTCAAATTTCATTTTTTGGTAAACATCTAAATTATTATTTGGCCTGATGTTTTCCATCTTCCCATCCTCCATCACTTTACTTATAACCTAACATTTATTTATTTATTGATAGCTCTAATTCTTGTCCAGTTTTGGTAGAAAATTGTTTTAATATTTAGGGAGTATTTATTGTGATCTGTTAACGCCACTTTCATTTTAAAAAATTCATTCGACAGAAATTATTCTGAATTATCCAATCTTGACAGTTGATGGAAATATTTTTATAATTCTGCCATCTTGGATATTGTGTAAACCGGGTTTTTCTGGGTTATATTCTCTCAAATCTTAATAAGTCAGATATTTTTTTAAAAATTCTTGAGAAACTGAAAGCTGCTTGGCTGTAAATCATAAATATCAATAAAATTGTGTGAACATTGATTTATGAAGATATGTGTTGAATTGAAATTAACATCTCAAGCCTGGTTTACACAAGTATAAATCTGTTATTGCCCTCTTATTTTAACCTCAATTTTATTATGCACTGCCATTCTCGTTAAACTCAGAAGTCATATTGATTGTGACTTGTGAACCCCAAATGATACAAATTCTGAAAGCCTGTACCAAGATAAAGTGTTACTCAAGTGTGTTTTAAATATAAAATGTATATATATATAATAGTAAACATAGTGCTGCTCCCAGTTTAAGGGATTGAAAAGAGCTTTTCTACATTTTATATATGTATAAGGGGCACTGATTGCATCAATTTGCACTTTTCCAATTTTAAATCGGACGTCTGTGGTTCCTGCAAGGCGTTTTATTACGTCACTAATCTAAAGGGCTTTATGTGATGTTAAAGAATTTTCTGATTAGTGAGGTCATTTAACATTAAGAATTGAGTGAGTTGCAGGAATCACAGATGTCTGAAAATAAATATGGTGGAAATTTAATCCTATCCGTGTCTCTAATACACTTTGAAAATCTAGAAAACCTTTTTACAACCCCTTTTAATAAAGCAGTGATGAATGTATAAAGTATTGTTGATGTTATGATAAAAAAAGAAAAAACTGTGTTATAACTTTTAAATGTTTTTAATCTGTGATATGAAGACCCCCTCCTTTAAACCTACTAGACCAATATTATGTGCTCTCTATCGTGGCATCATCTACAAATTCAAAAATTTAAGATTAAACAAATTGATTCAGTTTATAGAATAACAATAATAAGTGGAACATATTGAATATAAATTAGTACTTGATTTAATAACAAAATGATGGCTAAATCATATAAAACCAAAAAACTGTACCAATGTTCAAGCAAAAGGAAAAAAAAAAATTATAATGAATTAGAACCGCAATAACCAGGAAAAACTGTTGACTAACTGAACTGTTCAGAAATTGTGAATGCCCCTTTAAAGTCGATAAATCATTCAAGTTCAGATAAGGAAGGCATCAAATCAAATATGTTACTTGCTTTATTAACGGAAGTATTTTGATTAAAACTTTACACTTATTTTCAATGCCCTTGTTATTAAAACATTTTGATATTCTATATACACGAATTTTAATATAATTTTCAGACTATTCCTTAAAATAAGTCTATTTTCTTAAATGAAAATTTCGTCTGGATTTTTTAATTGAAATAGAAGTTCCTTATACTGGTTTATAACAAAATAACTCTGTAGAGTTTTCAGAAATAATTCAATGACAAAAGTATATAAAATATTAATTGCAAAAAAAAACAGAAAATCAAAAGAATTGATATAGTTTGCACTGTCCAAAGCGCTCGATCAATCCTCATGGTTGTTTCATGATGTCATCAATTCGTTGTCATATTTTAATCATCATTTTCCTCATTCTTCATTATCATCATCATCATCATCATTATTAAAGACATTCTGACATGCTCCATTGTATCGTTGAAATACGTGTAAATATAGTACTTTTATTTATTAAAGTCTAGAAAATTGCTAAACTCATTTTTCATGTTTTTTATTTCAACCCTTTTCCCTTCCACTTTCGATTCCTCTTTTGATAGAAGGCTTTGATTGTGCTGTATCTTGCGTGCTGTTTTGAAAGTTCCTGTTATTTAAACTGTTGGTAACACAGAAATTGCATAAAATAGAAGCTATTGATTAGATACTGGTAGAATTCGGAATATGAAAGAGCTTATGTGCTAATGAGATTTCTGCTTGCAAGAGACCTATCCAATGACATTGAAAAAGTCATTCTCACTCGTAATTCCAGTCGACCCAGCTGTAATCGGGGAGAGATCAGTTCTGGTCAAGGGCCAGCAGGAAGAAAGGATCCTTAACTGTAAACTGTCATTGAGGGTGGTGTAGCGTCCTGTCCTTCAGTGGCCTCCACTATTTGAATATACATGTATCTAAAGTTACACCAATAAAACGATCAGTCATAATAATACTGATTTGGACGCTGCTGTTATTGTTTGCAAGACACTGGATTTGCAAAGGCGCACCTCGGACTGCTTGTGTTGCTGTTATATTGAGGATCGATAAGCTAAGAGGGGTTTTAATGCATTAATGGCTGATGCTTGGACCAGAACAATAAAACGTGTATAGTTATTGCCTTCAAAATCTTATAATTGGAAAGAAATGAACAACTATATTTTAGGGCAGCTTCGGTTCACAATTAAGGGTCCTATCTACCAGCTGGTCTTGGAAAAATGCTATCCGGTGTTCTCAATAATATTCGATTCACGGAACAAGTTTACAAAACTTCTGCACAATTCCTTTCAAAGTAAAGAGGATAAGTAGGTTTGTATGTCAGTAGCCACAAGTTGAAATTATTATCAACCATTTGACGGGCGGAAATCCTTCAAATTTTATAAATAGGCTAATCAACATCCTGCCATTCAAATATGGTAGACAGTATTAGATTGAGGTTAGGTTTAAAGGTTTTGGATGCACAACGATTCAACGTGAATAAAATCTAAGTACATACATGTATTTGTTTTGCAATGCTGAGCCTTATTTCTCATGAATAAACGCAATATTTGACCATTGCCAAGCCGCATTGTATGGCACGATTTATCAAACTGGAACCGGAATTTGTGACGCAAAGACCTGATTTCAAAGAGCGTTTTTGGTCTATAATTGGCCAAGATACTTAACTAGAAGAGTTCCAGTTTATTGAGGGTTACCTTCTAGAGATACGGTCTGGTTTAGATGATTCTGTTATTACAGATAAGGTTGTTGGAATATGTTTCAATGTATATTATGGAAGTGTAATTGTTTTGGTTTTCTTTTAGGTAGAACAGATCCATTTTTAGCGCTCCGATAAATTTAGAATGTGAATCACTGCTTGAGGAAGATAAAATTTAACAGAAAATATTTGCCCATTTTTATGTTTCATGGTTGTATGAAACTTGCCGAATAATAACTGTTGGCCAACACTTTCTAGACTTTTGCCTAACTGATATTATAATGTTGAATGGAATTCGCCGAATAAAAACTTTTGGCCAACATAGTCTTGTGAATCATTGCCCGAGTTTGGAAAAAAATTGACAATTTTTGCCAAACTGAAATATTATAGTTTTGAATGAAATTTACTGAACGCAAATTTTTGGCAACAGACTTTTTCGTTTTGACTCAATGAAACAGTACATATGTGATAGTATGGTGTTCTGGTTTGTGTTAGTGAAATAAACGTTTCCAATCTACCCAACATAAATATTGTTATATCTACATAACATACGACCTTCTCTTTGACACATAGCTAGTATTTATACATGTCAAGGTCATTGCTCTGTTCACTTTCACATACAATTCTTTCTCCAACTTCTGCTGAGCTGCACTTTTTCTAATTCACAACTTGACTTAATTGAACTGAATTGCATTTTGGAACTGTTAATGAATCGAGAACGCTATGAGTATGCAGTTAGGAACATTTTGAACTATAAAGAGTGCATATGTACGGTGTAAATTTGTTTAGCCCATGTAGTGTTTAAAGCCAGCTTCAGCTTGACTTTTATATCCATGTGCAATATATTTTGACTACAAAATTTGAACTAAAGTGCATATGTACGGGGTGAATGCAACTTCTGATGGGCTCGTATTTCCATGTAAACGATTTTATAACACGGAAATTTAAATTGATTTTTCATTACCAATATCGGTTCGATGTAAAATGTCTGTTTGGTTTCTGTTTGAATCGATGGTACTCTTGTACAGATTGAGATATAATGGACTGGAACTCATCCCTCTCTTGGGTTTCAGGACATGAGTTTGACCAGGCATTGATACTTGTACTTGTCCAAATTAAGCTAGCCATATCACTTTTTGAAATGAAAATCAACGTACGTAAAAATTGTCATTTCCGAAACGAAACTTTCCAGTTACTTGTCTATTTTGTATTTTTTTATGGTCGTTGGTTCAAATGCAAGTTTTCAAAGGTTCGAAATGATTCCGCAAGTACTGTGTATCATTTAAATCTTTCGACCAGTTTTCTTTTTCAAATGTATTCACAATGTATCGAAGTTTTAAGATGATTTCTACGGATTGTTGATATATTCAAACTGAGATTGTAAAATAAACTGTTTCAGTTCTTCGTGTTTTTGTGAAATTTAATCCCAAACTGAGAAGTTTGAAGTCAACAAGAAAACAGAAATAGGTTAATGTGCCAAACACATCTTAGATGGTGTCAATTTTCAAAACTCATGCTTATCGCCAACATCATTGAAGTCTTAAAACGATTTGAAATTCTTGACATTTGTCGTCACTGTTATAGTTGCTATATATCCAGTTTTAATTGGTATATTTCTAAATCGGAATCATTGAACTAATTTTGTTAAAACTCGGGATTTAATTTCTTTGACGCCATGGCGACATACATGAATGTTCATCTGATATTTTTGTAATTCTTGTATGTGAGTGTAGCTTAGTTCGCGATTTGTCTCCTTTGTAATGTTATTTTCAACTGTTGTGTTTTAGGGTCTTGTGAGCACCAGTGTTCACATTAAGTAAACCATCAATAGAATTTGAACTGACTTCTTGTGCAATTAGCCAAGACTCTATCTTCAAGGTGCTCCTCTATGTGAAGCCGATAAGATTGGAACATTATTGAACAACAATAAGTATCAACGTTCTTACTGATACTACTATCATATAATTACCACCAATACAATTATGGGTCGTCGAACCTCACAACAACCCCCAATATAACACCTATATAAGATGGTCATCCAAGGAAAACTAATTTATGTTACTAAACCCTAGTCTGTCCAACCTATACCCTCGTAACTTCGAGGTGTTGAAATTCTAGTTGGGCATAATCACCTAATGAATATTCATAGACAGCCCTTTGGAAACCATGACTTATTCATTAAAGTAACGTAGTGTACACCGAAAATGCTGATACTTGAAACTTCTTTATTTCTTTCAAGAAAGTAAAAAAAAAACTAAAATGAAAAAAGTTTGTGTGGTTTGAAAAGATCGATATATTTGTTTTCAAAAGAAACAAGTCTAGTAGAAGGGTGTCATTCAAATGTAGGCTTAGTTGGCGGACAATCTGTGAAATGTTCACTGCCAGAAGCATTGGAAAGAATTATCTCAAAGACAAGACATTAATACTTGGTATATAATAGGAGCTGAGGACACGAGTATACTGGTAAAATGATCGTCGGATCTCGGCAAGTAACTGCTAAAACACTGGAACTGGAAGCATGATGTAAACATAATGAGATTTGTTTGCACGAATTGCTGAATTGACAAACCCAGTCGTAGAGTGATAGCAGGTGTCTGAAATGTTGGACGTGAATTTAGGGATTAATATTACCATGTTAAACAATGCATTTACATTGCTCCAATTTCTCTTTGCACGTGCATTTTCATTTTTATATTGAATTACATTATTCAAAGTGATAATTGATCTACAAAGAGTATATTTCTTTTTTGTGTTCTTGGCCAGTGTTTCTACAGAAGAGTAATATGCTCTGTAAAAGTTCAAATCATAAAGTTTAGAATGATGCAATGGGTTAAGATTTATTACTCAACATCAAATTTTATAATTTTTTTTAAATTTTATGTCTTTATGTAAATGCAATTCATATATAGTTTGTTTAATTCTCCACGGGGCATTGAATGTTTAGGTTTTCTCTTCAAGATTCGGATGCCAAACTTAAATTGATTTAAGTTTTTACAAATTTAATGTCTTTATGTAAATCGTAAATATTTCGTTGTTAAATTTATTTTATATTTCTGAACGTTTATACTCCCTCTTCAAAATGTTGATTGCTTTGAACGAAGTTACATTGATTTTGATATCTATATAATATACCATAAAACCCCCTTGTCTGCAATTCGACTTTTAAGACGTCAATTAGAAAGTGGGGTGTTTCTTACAAATTCATTGTCACTTCTGTGATAATTATACTCTTGGAACTGCAGTTTATTATGTGCTTTGTGATAAATTTGTTGATAAATATTAGATCTTTCAGGAAAAAATCCCTCATTTAAAGCGGTGCTAAAACCTTCAGTGAAACAAGATATATTCGTTTTGTTTAAAGCATTTTACTTTTAAACTAAGTCCTCTATTGAACACATTAAATCAAAAGTGTATACACTGCTACCTGTAGTATACTAGTATGCTGTATAATGCAGGGAATCAACCATGGAATACCGAATATATATTTTTTTATCCAACAGGTTGTGTGTATTCCTTCTTAACTTATCTTTTGACATATTCATTGTTTTTTTCTCCAGAAATTATATGATATTTCGAAATATCACAAGGGTGTGGAGCTCAATAAACCACAGTCTGTTCGCAGCCAATCCTTCAGCCCTTATCTTGACACGAGCTGAATGGACAAATATCATTTTGTGAACACTCCAGTGTATACAGGTATTAGTCAGTGGTATTTTTGATATAGTTTTTGTACAATCGTCTTACACGTTTTTATATATAGAATATTTTAGCAATTGAAGATTATTTCGTATAAAAATCAATTTAAGTTTTGTATTAGTTTAATACCAGACTACCTGTGTTATCTTCACATTATCAAGTTAATACAAACATCGTCTTATACCTTGACTGCAATAGCCACTTTCTTGTATCATAATGTCAAGCTAGTGGGAACCTTATCTTCTACCTTTGACTGCGATAGTCACATTTCTTGTATCACATCCCTACAACGTCCAGCTATGACGACCTTCATCTTGACTTTAATAAAAAAAAAAATTTTGAAGAAGAAGAGAAACAGGGTTCTGTAAACGTAAAGTGATGCCAACACTGATTTTTGCTCGGAATTTCACTCGATTTGGCCCTAGTTAAGCAGTATTCTGATAAAGCTATCTTAGTTCACTCTATGTTTCTCGGTTGTTGAAACTGGGCAATGCAAAGCGAATATATTTTTTTTTTAGCTGCAATGTCTTTAGGTCTTCATGTATGAATAAATTATTTTTTATGAATAGAAAAGTTTTTTCCGGTGACAGTATTTATTTTAAACTTGACTTTTATATTTGAAAGTTTGTACAAGGTTAGATAAACATTGCATAGTGAATTTATTTATTTCAATTTTAGATCGGATAACGTTTACTTGACAAATTCACACTTCAACGTCTTCTGAGAGAAATTCAAAATTCTTGTTTCTGAGAAAATCTTTAAATACGCGACTTGATTGATACTTTGATATTCCATCTAGTTAAAAGATTGTAAAGAGGTTTTCTGAAAAATAAATTTATGTGTATGGGGAACCTACATTGCACCATTTGATTAAAATTCACTAAAACTAAGTGTTCGATGGATGACACTAGTTGCGAAGGCCTTATGTAATACAGTATATTTCAGAAATTTCATAAAGTCGTTAATGAATTTGGAGGATATACCTTGTCATGAATGAATATTTTATAATTACGCAAGTTTCTGCATCACGATTTTTTAGTTCGTGATATTCTCACGATTTGCCGATAAGAAAAGTTTTTTTTGGGATCAAAATCATTACCAAATCTGGCTTGTATTATCGTAATATCTGCACCGAATTTACTTGTTTGTGGTCGACTGAGTCAAAACAACTAGCTTTTACCATATACTTTCTCAAAAACATTAGTTTTCTTTACAAATTTTAGAAAACAACAAGCACATCTTTATCTTTTCCAAGTTTCGTAATATCTGTACCAAATGTGTATGTTTGTAATCGACTAGGTCACAAGTCATACAATGAACAATAATAGTATATCACACATATATGACAAACTGTATATATTGACTTTTTATCGTATGATAATCTCACTCGACAGCGCTATAAACCCCTACTTCACCTATCTATATTAAGGTGTTAAAAACCTGGGTTCGAGAGGATTAGCTTTCCTATCTATATTAGTATCCGGTTTTTGTTTATGTCGAAAACTTCAATATGAACTCGTGATTGACATTTCGGTCAAGATAGTAAGTGTCCTAATAATGAAGATCGTGGCAAAACGATCTCGTTTTCTTTCAATTTCATTTCGCCCAGTTTTCTAAACACATTAAATGCGGGTTCTATCCTTTCATTAATCTTTAATCCTTAATTTACTAAAAAAAAAAGACAAAATAGATGCGGGTTTGCCTTATAGTGTGATATATGGTTCATTCAATATCGAGGTATACTGGTGTTATTACACTTAATTAAGACAAGTCAAATCATTAATGTCTTCTACAAAAGCCAGAGCTCACAAAATCCCCTACACTCTATTCACCAGTGGCCATATACTCATCAGAAGCCGTTATATTCAAGATGGCCTGTTGTGAAATTGAGCATTTATAGGGTTTAATTTGCACTCAAAATAAGATATTACAGGCCTGAAGAGAGGAAAGGGGGGGGGGGTGCATCTAAAGTCTGAACCAACTGTAGAGAGTTAGAGAACGATTCTGATGTTCCTTGAGCAATGGTATAGTATATTCTATAAAAGATGTGCATACTATCATACCGTTGCCAACGAAAGACGGGCTTATGTATGTATACTTTGAGAGATCTATTTTCATTCTTAATACACATAGTGTCAATTTGTCGGACTCAACATATACAAATTTCCCAAGCCTAAACCGAGCTAGATAGAGATATAAGCCTGGTATTAATTATATACATGCTACCACCTGTGTGTAACCCTGTAACAATTGATTCAATGTTTATTATATTCTACATGTGGTCGCTGATCTTTACCAGAAAATAGACCCGTTATTCAACTATTCTCATGATCTCAACACACGTTTGGCAGATTTTAATACGTGATTTGTACCATTAGATATGTGGTTTGGACGATTATGTTTGTTGTTTAGTTGATTTGATATGTGGTTTGGTTGATTTGATGTGTGGTTTGGACAATTTGATATGTGGTTTGGTTGATTTGATATGTGCTTTGGACGATTTGAATTGTTGTTTTGGTTAATTTGATGTGTGGTTTGGAAGATTTGATATGTGGTATGGTTGATTTGAATGTGGTTTGGTTGATTTGATATGTGGTTTGGTTGATTTCATATGTGCTTGGACGATTTGAATTATGGTTTGGTTGATTTGATATGTGGTTTGGTTGATTTGATATGTGGTTTGGTTAATTTGATATGTGGTTAGGTTGATTAGATATGTGGTTAGGTTGATTAGTTATGTGGTTTAGTTGATTTGGTATTGTGGTTTGGTTGATTAGTTATGTGGTTAGGTTGATTTGATATTGTGGTTTGGTTGATAAGATAATGTGGTTTGGACACTGGCGTTGTTTATAATGTTTTGACGTTGGAGAAGTTTCAACTGAGGTTTAGACGGATCTTTAACTTCAATGTCAAAAAGTCCATATTATGAATCCACCTTATTAATCTTTTAGATCACAGTTAGACGTTGACGCTGACGCTGCATTGTCCTCCGTGCATAATACAGCTATACTTTTTGGCTTATGATGAAAGATAAGTTCCATAACGAATGAACGCATTTGAACTCCCAATGAAAGCGCTTTGGCATTTTAGAAATTAAAAAAGAACTGTTAAAAGCATTTTTTCCGACTGTTACACAGATGGTATTGTGTTTGAAATAAACTTGGTCGTTGATCATACATTTGTCAACAACGTACTCTTTTGATTTTTGCACGTGTTAAAAAGCATGTTATTGCATATTTTAAAGGCCTAATTATAACCATACGTGATATGAGTCTTTTCTTGAACATGAAATAATTATACTCGTTTTAAGGCTAATTCATGCTCAAGAATGTTCTGGGCGATTCTTTTGTTCCAATGAGCGCACTAGTACTATGATATTACTTGAGGCCCAGTATCCAATGCAGTGCATGATGCAATATTAATGGTTCACTACGCAAAATAAGAATTTAAAGAGATTTTGAAGAATCTTTCTTTATTTTATATAAGTATCGGGGATACTGATAGCGTCAATTAGCACAATTCAATTTTTTCCGCTATATAGGACCCTTGGACATCCTAGTGCAAAGATCGTTCACGAATACCAGGTAAACAACCTGGAGTTGTTTCCATGTAAGAACCACAACACCTCAGTTTGGTATGCCACAGGATAAGCAGGTTACCACAGATTGACTAGGAATAGACAATAGAATTAGTATACTAAGTTCTTTTTGACTGCGTTCTTTTACTGTCTGTTCACAATTTTCATACAACTCCCAGGCATTGAATATATGTCAGAAATAACATTATTGTTATGTTATTTGTGGTTGGAAACATACCAAACGTATACAAGAATAACACAAACCTTCGCCTATTATCTAGCTTTGTACTCAATTAACTAGTTTATTGCAAAACATTACGAAGATAGGTATGGCAAGGCACTGAAAATAACCCGTACTTTTACTGCCATTGTACCTATTAGCTCGAAGATTCGGTAGTCCCGTATATCCAGTCGTTAATGTTTTTAGTGAACGTCTTTAATGATCAAGACTATGAAACATAGCTTCTATTTTGTTACTTGAAAGTATTTCAGCATCGAAACTAAGATTCATATCAGAAATAGCCCCATCTCTTAAACAACAATGTTTTTTGTATGAACGGCTTTAATGATCGGGGCTATGAATCGAATAGCCTCTTACATACAGACGTATTTTCGTTTATAAAGGTTTACCAGTCCGAAAAAAAAATCGTAGGTGTCGTTATGATTTTAACATTAGGGTTATAGTATTGTATATGTGGTTATTATCAAGTTTTAATGCTATTATATCCTATTCTTTTCACTTTATACTTTGAATTCTATTCTTTTCAATTACTGGAATATTAAATACCCATAGAAATACCGCGAAGGTCGATTGCGTCATGGTTAAAAGGCCTTTCTTTATTTTTGGGGATTGATTTAGATCGAGAATGTATGTAAAAATGCTCGAAAATTTCTATTACAGTACAGGTCTTTTCACAGTCGCATAACACAAAACTCTGAATAACAATATGACATTGTAGGTTCTGTTTTAATATATTAAATATTACTCTACAATTGATGTATTGAACACTATTTTTACTCTGATAATTTCTTGTATTATGTCTTTCGGTATTGGTCCAATTTCGACTCAATCTTTCAGGCATTACTAGCCATTTTCGTAGGGAGGAACATTAAAATTGAACAATATAGGCAATTTGTGACAATCCACTTCTGTTTGGTAAGAAATAAAAAAGATCCCCGATTTGAAACTCTGAGGGTCTTCTTGTCGATTTCTAATAAGGCGACAGGCTGGGTATGCTTACTGTTTAGACCTGATATCACTTTGCATTATGAAATACTCACTCACTTATCATTGATATACTTCCCCATAAGAATAGATCATTAGCCAATGCTTCGTCAATATGTTGTTTTGAATTTCGGGTTTCGCTTTGCACTTTGGATCGTTAGAAACCTATTTATTTGAGTTAATCTGTTGGATCTCTTCTTCCCATTACACCCGCTTTCATTAACCTAAACCAGATCGGATAGTAAATTTCAGAAAAGTAGCACATAAAACTTCATTCAATTCATACCTTATCGCAGGCCATTGAAGCCAGTGGGAAATGCATCTCATTGTAACATGATGTTGTATCATGTGGATTAGGTCGATGACTTGGATAAGAAAGTAAAATCGATATTTGGTACAATTTCTGTTGTCAGTTCTAACAATACTCTGTAGAAATATAGTAGGTACGTTATTTCTTGTTTTGATGTATGAAGGAAGTCCGAGACCCAAACCATGCACTATTGTACTTAGTTCAGACACTTGTCGATTCTTATATAAACTAAAACATGTAACATAGTAAATGTTGATGATGTTAATTATGTAGTTTAACTTGGTTTTTTAACGTGTACATGGTTCTCATTGCTTTATAAGAATCTATTTATGGCGGCCTATTAAGACCCTTCAAAAAGACAGAATCTGAGACTAGACTTTCAAATACTATAAACATGTGAATCTTTTAGAATGTTGATGGCTGAATCCGTTTGTTGCCGTCAAATGGGTATGTTCGTCTTTCTATAGCACATTGTTCAGAATCAGCAGACATTCAGGAGCGCAGTTGCTTAGTCTTTGCGATATCTGATCCGATAGATCAAATGCGATACTCTTCTAAATCTTCTAAATCTCAATTCTTCTTCTACATGAGACTTTTGAAATTTTTTTGTTACACTGGTGCCTTATAATCAACTTAAACAGTCGAGATTTGGGCAATATTTGTACTTAATTTTATATTTTTGATATTTCAAACACGTAAATTGTTGAACTATAATTCATACATATTGATAATGCGATAAACTTTCAAAGTATTCTCCGCAAAAAAGTACTGTATGACATGAACAATAATGATATGCATAGGTTAAAATGCACATATTAGATTATGGTAAATAGTTAATGAATATATATTAGAGCTTAATAGCATGGCATAATTCATCATATAATATACATTTTCTCCACTTCGTTAAACTAATAATATATTTAATATTCATTAAAAATGTGGCTAACTGTAATTACGTTCATGATTTTATCCTATACTCTAAGTTTCCGTGACTTTTTGGTTTTTGAATATGCTGATGTTGCCAGAAAAGATAGAGAGCACTTCCCATATCCCCTTTCCCTGGATTGTCGTCCGACTGTCTGTCCATTTATTTTATCGTCATTGATGCTGTTAGAGCACTTTCCAGAACACAATTCATGAATATTCGTCTCCGTTGTCATGAAGCTATAGCATAAGCTCTAAAAACTAAGCGTTTTAAATGTCACTGTTGCAACAACTGTTCATGACATCTTAAATTAGAGAGACTTTGTGATAGTGACATCATTAAACGATTAGTGATATTGCAAAAAACGAAGGACACCTGATTGAAAATTAGAATGGTGCAAATTGATCTCTCGATGTCCTCGATACACGTACAAAGTTAAGATAACATTTTTACATTCATTGTTATTCTCAATATTCAGAAAGATAACTGACCGGTGGAAATGATGCTTTACGTGTTCCCTGATGCACATACAAATTGAACAAAAAATGTATACAATGCCTTTAATCCTCGAAAGAAGGGCATCAACTATAGTCGTTAACCTACTTTCAGACAGAAACCATCTCGTTATCCCAAATGTTGATGATGTATTGCACCTCAACACGCAAACGAGTTCAACCAGATGAAACACTCAACTATTTTAAATATGTGTCACCTTGAGGCACTAAGGTTTCATGTATTTTTTATCATTTGCCTCTTCTTCTAAATACTTGAATCATGGGCACATTCATGGAGAAATTTTCTAAAACCAATGAATGTTGAGGGTTCTTGGCGCAAAGAAATTTCTCCATGTCAAGCTATTATGAACCCCAATAGCTTTTGTAATACGGCAGTGTGTAAATGAAGCGATTTGATTGAATCGTACGTTAGCGAATACAGCCAGAGACCTCAACAGAAAGTTCGTTAACGATTATGCATAATGTTAACAATAATTTTATTGTGTCGAGGGCACTCATTGATTATATTTGCTAGTGTATAATCCAAAAAATCGCTGCAATACACGAATACTGGCTATTGCAGTCAAGGAACATGACAAAGTTAGCCATAGCTTGGCTTTTGAAAATAGGGCGCAACGTTGTCTTGATACTCGAACATTAATTGAGACGTTGCTGTTATGGCATATCAACCTGAATCGGGGAACCCAAATCCGAATCAACATGTTTTCTCGCGAGCTGAAGGTCGGAACCTTCCCTTGGGTGGCTTGAGTATCTACAGATTAAAATCGTGATGACATCTCGTTACATCGTGCTAGATATCATGTGAAGTGTAGAATCGTCGTGACATCTCATGATATCGTGATAGCTATCTAATGAACTCTAGTATCTCGATGACACTCCCTTAGATCGTGATAGATATCTTATGGACTCTAGTATCGTGATAACATCTCGTTAGATCGTGATAGATATCATGTGAAGTGTAGAATCGTCGTGACATCTCATTATATCGTGATAGCTCTAGTATCGCGATGACACTCCTTAGATCGTGATAGATATCTTATGGACTCAAGTATAGTGATGGCATCTCGTTGGATCGTGATAGAAACCGTATGGAATTGACTATCGTGGCGACATCGTATAAGATCGTATTATGTAGCATATGGACTTAGCATATTGTGGTAATATCTCGATGTATTCCATTAGATATTGGGATGAAATTTCATTTCATCGTGATGAGATTTAGTATAATAATCTTTTAGCATATCTTGATATAAACATTTGCGATTATGTTTCATATTTTATATGATATTACATGTTTGATATTGTGATAACGTGGACATTATTTACTCTAGATTATCGTGATAACATTTTCATATGGATTGCATTGGTGATTGTCTACCCGGACTGGATGTACATCAATATAGACTTTTGAATCGTGATAACGCTTATTGTGACAATTGCGAGTGATATCACTTATTGTACTTATTGTGAAAGCGTTTTAATAATCGATCACAATTACATCGTGATGTGTTTCTTATGTGGATTTTTCTCTCATAACGGTCTTACGTGGACGTTCCAGCATCAGTGTTTTATATTGTGATAACGTTTAGTGTGGCATTTACTTATCGTGATATGCACGTCATGCAGTTTTACCGATATATCACATTCCATGGATAGCATGAACACATCGTGGTGTAAGTATCACGTGGAATGTATATTGGATAACATCGATATTCTGCGCATCGTGATAACGGTCAATATGAATGATTTTAATGAAATTGTCGTTTATGAAAAAGACGTTATTATAATGTGCCTGGCATGTGAAGAATTACACCTCCGGTTTGGTACAACAATGGAAATGTGAACTGGTTAACTGGTAGAAACGGATCTGTTTGGTGAGTGAATCTGTATTACTTTCTCAGACACCCCGCAAAGAAAATAAATTAGTCTTGCTTTTGAAATCAAATACTTTGGCCCCTTTACATTGAAATATGTTGACAAAGACAATTAATTCTTTGTCTAATATTTTTATATATAAATAAGACTGAATATGCGTACTGCTCTCACTAGGCTGAACCACGGGAAAGTTACGTGATTCTTAGCTTGTTCCATTAACAATTTAACATCGAAGACCAAAGTCTACTAATACCACTGCCCTGACAAAATTGCACACTATTTGGTAACTCCGTTTTTATTACTTAGATTACATGTACAAAATTAAGAAATTAGCTCATTTCTAATAATAACATCCATAATCGTACCTTTTATAGCATTGCTGAATTGCGTAGGATGTAAAACTAAATAAAAAATTTCATTTTAATATTTTGACAGTTCCTCAGAATTCCAATTTTCTATTAATGATAATACACCTTTGTGAAGAAGTCGATAAACATCTCTCACGGATTAACCTACTTTCTTCATCCGGTTTTATTATACGCCGCACAGCAGTTTAACGAGGGCTGAGGTTTATTGAAAATCTGGTATGTTTTCTCACTGTGTATAGCTGACTCTTATAATACTACTTCATTGATATAATGAAACAAGCACCTGCTCCGAGTGATACCACCCCTTTCACTCGTTTTATTTTCAATACACACTTGAAAACTTTCTAAATGTCTCAATTGAAGAACGAAACAATTAATTTCAGGTGTTACACAATTTTCCGTCGGTAAATAACGAGACTGGGTAGCTTAAAGTGTACTAGTATGTTCATTTTCCTTTCAGAGGCGAAAAACCTTGGTTTAAGTTACCTTAGTGTACACCATTTATCTGCATCGATATGGAGTAAAGCAGACAGTGGTAAGTTGGATTGTCAACTTATGCACAATTACCCATGGGCAAAAAAAAAAAAGAGACGAGCCCCGTAATCAGGAGGGACAAGAAGTAAATCCGGAAGGGGTATGGTCTTGGTTGAAGTAATAAAATTGGTCGGTCGTAAGAATTTCTCAATAGAAACAAGCACATACCCACTTCCTCTACCCCTTTAGCTATCGTCTGCTTTGTAAAGTACAAGACAAAGTTTGAGCTTGTGAAACATTGTGAGTTACTACAGAGTTTTTTTTTTACTCTTCCAATTCCACCATTTTTAAATTTAAAAATCAGAAATACGAAACTTGTCAATTTCGCTAAAAACTGGAAGTGTGTGGGAATGGACATTTCTCGTTTAAAAATCAGACTAATGACGTGATTTAGAAGATAATAGCCTAGAATGCTTCTGATGTCGTGTGGGAGGAGTGAGTGGGTGTCTAAATCTACTTTCCATTGATCAACTCTTCATTTCCCACTCTCTTAGCTTTTAAACACTAGAAGATATAATGCCTGGAGATCTGAGAAAATAATGGCATCAGTTTACAGAATCAGTACATTAACTTTCAGATCAGAACGACGGTGTGTTTCTTCATCAATTTTATTTTCATTCTTCAAATACATCATGTCGATATCATCTCAATCTTGCACAAGTTCAGATCATGGCGTAAAACGGAAACAGAGAAAGGGTAGGGTGGACAATAAACTCTCCGCCATAAGCCGCGAATGGGCCAGGTACAGCAACCGGTCTGATGTTCATTTAAGGGTTATCGATACTGGAGAAAATAGTAGAAGCGAGTTGTGTACGCATCATTTGCGGACCTGCACTGTTTGTATTCGTTTTTCTATTATCTAGATCCTGGACTGGACATCGAATTTGGCACCTTGCCTTGTCAATCTCCAAAAACACCAAATGTTGGTCTTGACGTCGGGATCTTAAATAACGTAAAGAGTGAAAAACAAAATTCATTTTAGCTGACTTAAGCAGTAATTCTAACTCACAGATGCAAGTCGTAAGGATATTATACAAGTCGAAGGTTTAGCAATTTGCACGAATTTTCACATCGGTGTTAAAGCGTAAATCACCACAAAATGCAAATCACGGGCTGGCAAAGGACAACGACTCCGGAACGGAATTGAACGCATCTTATCCGACAACGTGTTTATTAAGCCATTGGAGTTAAACTGCTAAAACTGTCTCGTAGAATCTGTTTATTTTATACCACAAAGCTTACACCAGATGCTATTTCCCGCCGCGTCTGTACACTCCTTGCTAGATGTCAGGGTATGGCGGTATGTGGTCTTTCCTCTCTTCCATTCATGTTGATCTTGTTAGCACTTTGTGACTAAAACATTATATAAAATGCTATTTCATTGACATTTACAGTATACGTTTTTAAAGAGGGTATAACAGCTTTGAACTGAATAAATGCCAGTGGAGGAAGAAAACCCTTCGTACTGTGAAATAATATAAATGCATCCTGCTTTTCTAAATGAACTAATGCAGTTTTTCGAACGGCATGACTCTTTTTAAATTTAAGATCCTATACAGATAATTTCCACCACTGCAATATATCGAAACGCTGAAAACTAATTGCAGGTGTGGATCCTTATATAACGTTTTAGATAAAAAGATCTTAAATGCAATTCGGTCTCTCATGTTTGTGATTATTTACATAATGCACAATACCTGTAGAAAGACCAATTCTACAAACCTAAATTAGCTTTCATATTTTCAGTAAAGTATGAAACGAGAATAGTTCTCAAAAAAAATCCTGGTCATGAAGTACCTTATATATATATATATATAGATGATGTAAAATTGTACAGTAGTGAAACGGCCTCTTTAAATCCAAGAATAAACAGTTTTAAAGGTGACGATCGTACGATACAAATTTCTTGACAAAAATAACATCCATCGACCACCTGACATAAACAAACCTCTCCTTCAAATTCTAGACAAATATATAATTTGATGAAATCACGTGAAATGTTACATTTGAAACAGTGTTGTGTGCTGGGAACCGGTACCAGATTCAGGGAAGCCCGATTTATTCATGTATCGTGTTACCTTGTGCTGTGCAATCTGCAGGCAGCTGATATGACACTACCAGGCGCGTAGCTGCATAGGTGTAAGTTGAGGCAGTACCCCTAGAAAAATAGATTGCCTGAAAAACTTATGACAGTCGATTACTTCAATTAGGACCATACCCCATTGACCCTCCGGGTATAATACTTGCCTCTCTGAACAATCAAATCTGACTACGGTCCTATGCACCAACGTTCTTCGAGGTATGTTCTGTCAGAATGAGAAGGACAAGAGCATTATAAGTAAAAAATCCATACAAGTAAAACAATACCATGAACCTAACAACTCGTCCAATTGAAGACAAAAGTCGGAGCAATAATTGTCAAGTAGTGAACTCTTCAAACGAGGTGTTCAACAATCTAAATCAATGCATCCAGCAGTCACCCTGCAGTATTTAAGAATTGCTAATTTATATCGTTAAAAACGAATAACGACCGGAGGTATATGATATTTTGTAAGTTTGTTAATCTCAAAATCTTTTATTTTTGAGGCATATTATGTTTTAATTGTACTGAAAATGATTTTCGCTACATGAATGACGCAATATACACTAAATATAATATTTCATCTGATGAGAATTTGAGTGGAACTCAGTAACCACCCTTTGAAGACGCCGATTTTATTTGATATCGCAGTAAAGCACCGGATGGTTACGAGAGCTATTCAGTTAATCACCAAAATGAAGGAGATTTGGGTAAATAAATGACAAAATACAGATGATAAGAAGAGCATTCGGTCAGGTTACATCAGGGTTTAGGTCATCCGAACGATAAATCTTGTTTCCTTTTCATGTCACTATCACCTCGAACTCGGGTTTGTTATCTTGTACCCTGCGTATTATACAGCGTTTCTCCATGTCCCTTTCTACATATGTTATGAGCTTTTTTTGACATCTCAGCTCATAATATATGGTAAAACAGTCTGAAATTTCACCACCTGCCTTCAAAAATTACATTCAGTTGTTAATACACAAATATGTTAAAGCAATTAGACTGCGGTTGTGTCATTTACTTGTTTTTGTTTACTCTAAATCTGGGTAAAACACAAGGCACAGAGGACACATAGTCTAATGATCCAGATGTACAACTAGATTTCTGGTGATGACGTAACCTAATTTACTGGGTTATTTATATCGCGCTAGAATTCGGTCGTTGACAGATATATATTTTTAACTTTTAACTTAATCCATTTATTATAATCTTCAAATTTTGACAGCCTGATGCGAATTTCAAATTAGAATTTAAATAAATGGAGTCTTACGTATGATGGTGGGAATGGACTTGGTCCAATGGTTGGTCCGGGACTATCGATACACAGAGTACGGATCCAGGCACACCCCTCTCCCCTTTCTACTGTAACGATAATACCGGGCCTTTTATTTCTGGCTTCACATCAGTGCACTGAATTAATGTATGAAGACCATGCATTGTGTAATTGAGGCGGCTTTCTTGATTTATCTGAGGCCAAGTCCGGATTGATTTCGGAAACAGGTTGAGAGGGATCGGTCCCAAGAGGCACACTTGTCGCAAGCAGAAATGTTCTCGGTCCGCAGAAAAGTATGACTTAATACTCAATTTCGTCTCATTTGGTCATTTAAAATAAAGGTGTCAAATAACACTTTTGTTTTCTAGACCTCCCAAAGACAGACACGAAACTTGAAGAATTTGTGCCGAAAGCCCTTCATTATGTCTTAAAGCACTCTTGAGTCGAGTAGAAGACAACATGAAGACAAACTGGACACTTCGCCTCACCACAGACCACCTCTCTAGAAGGTCATCCGTTGAAGTTGTCCTTGTCGCCTCTTGTCGATGATATAACAAACACTTGCCGAGACAGTATGGGCGTTATGTACGTGTAAAACACACGATTTAACACTCTTACTGCGACAGTTTGGACATTCGAGGTTACTGTTGAAACGTCTGTGGATGGTGTATAGGGTAAAACTGTCATTAAATACAACCTTCATAAGATTGGTTACAATGAAGAAAAATTAGGATAATGGCATTATACTCGTGGATAGAATAACGTTGTGGTCTGCTGTCGAGCAGGTTTCGTGGGCTAGAATCCTTTAACTAGGGTTTGCTTCTGTGTTCAAGGTGTTTCTGTTTATATGAAAAAATGGCGGCATTAAAACCCAAATAGAAGTATCTCAATACAGCAGCCGGCAGCTTCTAGAAATTCTCGTCGAATCCCACTCGATAGTTTACCAAATAACAACTTGCTATTTTATCATCTTTTCATTTTTCAGACGTTTCTATGGCAACCTGTTCCAGCTTGAAGAATCTATTAATAGTTTTCTTTGGAGGTTGTAATCTCTTTCACTGAAGGGAAGGAGCGCATTAAAATCTTTGAACTATCTCGTTTCTTTTTATATCTAAAGTTTGGAAGATATATGTATTGAGACCTAGTACTCGCGACCTACCTTACTTATGGTAGACTCGGATATAATCAGACAATTCATTTGGCCTGATGCCTACCAGTCCACCTTTGATATCGAGATAAAACTAAGCGAGGTGAATCATTTTAAGATTTTTAATAAACAGAAGTCGGAATATGATTTGAGATAGAACATGAAATAAATGATAACATATTTTCCACCAAATTAGATGTAATCCGAATCTCTATCATAAATGAGTGAATTATCACGAACTAAATTTAATCCGAATTTTAGGTCTTAATTTTGATTTATTCCGAATCCTCTGTGCCAAATAGCTCAATAAGATATAATCCGAACCTCTGTCCCAAAAGTGAAATATCGATAATTAAATTTCGATCCTTATGCTTTGATTTAATAAATCTGAATTATAAGAAATTTCATGTATCCGAATCTTAAACTTAAATTGTAATTACACCTTTGTGAATTGTAATACACCTTTAGAAACTGGTAGTTACACCTTGACAAGGTGTCTTTACAACTTGTATTTACACCTTTACAACTTGCTATTACACCTTTACATACTTGTAGTTACACCTGGACAACTTGTAATTTCACCTTGACAACTTACTGTTACACCTTGACAACTTACTGTTACACCTTGACAACTTGTAATTACTCATTGGAAACTTGTAATTACACCTTGACAACTTGTAATTACACTTTAACAACTTGTAATTACACCTTGTCAACTTGTAATTACACCTTACAACTTGTAATTACACCTTTACAAACTTGTAATTACACCTTTACAACTTTAAAATAAACAATATTATGAATGTGTTTGGTCCGTATAATAGGCCCGTAAAAGCAAACCCTCCCTTCCCCGAAATTTAAAGAGTAAAATAATTTTAACGTGTCTGGATAACCGAAGGGAAATAGTTCTAACGACTATGAATCAATAACCTTGTTAAAAAATTTTAATTGGTTCATTACTGGTGATTAAAAATACAACACTTTTTAATTCAATGAGGTTATAAAGAAATCACATTAAGTACAAATGTCGTTAGATTCTTTAGTCGGTCAGTGAGGCAAGATGTTAAAGGACATAGGCCTATAACTTTAAATACATGATCAGTTGCCAAACTCTTGATATATTTTCTTTTCTTAGGGTTATTCATGACTGCATCCTTACTAAATAGATTTATATAATTTTGGACTGAGGTTCGGATTAAATCCAAATTTTGTATTGTCACTTTTTTGTGATAGAGTCGAATGCTGTTGATGAATTGCAAAAACACAGACGTCTGATTTGAAAATGAAATGTGGAAATAAGGGCAAAGACCTATAGCCTGAGTACAGGTTTACCGTGTATTCTATAGTTAGTAGTAAATAGACAGGATAATTTATGCAAATATGCATATATTAGTATAATTTATGGCAATCAATTTCGGTTAATTATTAACGAAAATTGGGTTTTAATTGCTACTGTGGTTCATTAATTAATAACTGTCATTAATACAAAACTTACCCAATTATTTATAATTACTGTGAATAGCTATTATAATATTGTAACCTTTTGTTAATTCGAGTAGTATATCATATATGGAAAATTACTTTTACTCTCTTAGGCAAAAGACTTTCATATCTCTCAAAATTTTGTTGTGGATAATTTTATCCTATAAAGTGTAGAAAAATTGGATACAAGCTTTTTGTATGTAATGGCCGTATCCATAATCACGTGCAGGAATGTAAACTCTACAATGCCCCAACGCAGTTTGTTACTTGTATAAAAAAAAAATTCTGCCACCTGATACAGGTGCAGACTTGGCGAGACTCTCGGACCAATGAGTTGCCTACGACCCACCCCGATTCAAGTGGAATTTTCCATTGCTGTGTGTGAAAATCTCCCCTTGCCCTCCCTATGGTATACTTTTATTTCTCAGTATTGTAGTTGCAGTCGCAGGGGTTACGATCCCTCTAGGCTGGGGGGCTGCATCCTGTGACCCGTCCCCTCCCAGCGTTATTATAAAGAGAAAATATATCTGACTTTATAAGAAATTGAGAAATATAAAATCGTATCTTCCTTGTATTCGTCTCACTAATATCGATTGTGTGTAGGCAGGAGACAAATACAAACTAGAAGGATGTTGGCAGCCAATGATGAACTGTTTAGTTTTCTTCACAATCAATAGACTAAGAGTTAAAGTAACCGTACCCTGAATTTTAACAGCTCTAGAGACGACATGGTGACCTTTTCAATGTCAACCCAGTCTCGTACTGGGCCAGTCAAACATTTTGGGGGTCAATATGCGGGGAAGCCATGGGGGACGCAACTGTCGAGATCGAGATTGAAAATTCGGAAATTTTGAGAGAGTTTTTTTTTAGCATAGAGCGCCTGAGAGAGTCTCCCATAGAGATTTGGTTCATTCTGACAGATATTTTGAAGCTAAAATGGGAAGAGGGATACATTTCGGGGTAAAAGCCATTTTCCAAAGGGCTAACTCACCTGTCATACATACCATTCTATTCTGATTCTGGTCGATTTAGCTTCAACATTGAAACCAAGGGTACAAGCTTTACTGGATTTTTGAAGGACATATTTTGACAAAGTAGGCTTCCAAAAAGAATTCCTAATCTCGAGTGTTCAAGTACCCTGAGTTCTGAATTTGTAACGTTCGGTTGTTAGATGACAAGATCACTTCTCTTCCAGTTGTTGGTAGTCGTAGTAGTTGGTGAATGGATTTGTTTAGATGTAGAAAACCACGTTGTTAGTTTGCTAGTTGCTGAATTCTTAATAATATAATAATAATCAGATAAATTAAACGTTGCCTTGATGCATTCATTTCTATAAAAACCTGAAATTTTCGCGCGTATGGCTAACTTTAAGTGTCTTCATTGATAATTCTTAACATATGGACGCCCAAAGTTGCTGAATTTTGGATGTAGTCCAACTTCCTTAATGCCTTCATTGATTTGAGTTGAAAATAGATATTAAACATTGTAAGCCTAGTTTAAACATGGTTTTGTCTACATTCAAACCACGAACTGTGACAGGACTTCCCTAATGTCGCTGATTACTATTTTTCATATAGTGTCTTTTGTTTTAGTAGGCAATTGCTATTTACCACTACGTAGTCAATTTAATTAGATCAATGTCACTCAAAAAATTAACCGTTTTATAATGCACTGTTGCTAAAGCTGGTAATCATATTTATATCTAGCAACATTCCAATTTTCAGACTTTCGCAATCGAACTCAAAATAAGCTTTAACGACGTAGTTATCGTAGTCCTTGTTTCGTTAGGCAATGGTTATTTACCACAGCGGTTAATATCTTTAATGAGACTAATGTGACTGAAAAATAATCGTTTAATGACTATTGCCAAAGCTGCTTATCTATGGATATCTTTTACTGTTGCAATCTTCAGTCAGACTTCTATGGTTCTTGTAATTTCATTAAGAAATACGCGTTTTATGACGTTATTGAAAATCTGCTTAAATGTTGTTTGCAGCTTTCCCGATAGTGACGTCATACACGGTTTAATATTAATATACATGTAATTTCAAAAACCTCATCTGATTAGAAAATTATGATTATGCATATCGATATTATCATTTATTTCATCAGTGTATCCGATAAAAATCCCCATTTATAAACGTGAAAATTGCGATTGTAGATGCTGAAATGGCGAGTTCGGTTCAAGGTGACGGAATAGATGAGACCTATAATGAGTGGGAGGGTGGTAGAAATGAAGAAAAGGTTTCAAGGCGGGTTTCCTCCTGTCAGTGAAACATCTGTAAAAGATAAGGCAGATCCTTCCGATTCATTCATAGTTAGTACGAGTTTCTGAACTACACATGCCAAGTGGTGGCATGCTATGGCATGCATTGGTATGATTTTATTTTATCCTAGCCGTTATGTTACTAGAGTAACTATTAAGAAAAATAAAAGAAAACAACACCCTTTGTACTCGACTCCTTGCCGTACGTATAGCTGGGTCAAAAAGGAATAATAAGTTCATATGTGAATTCGCCAAAAAGTCAAACAGGTCTTCAATTAATCGCGAATCCAACACATAGAGACCATAGACGTGGAATGCGTTCAAATAATTGTTCAAGGGATGTGAAGGCTAAAAAAGGCTGAAAACCATAGTAAAAGATAGTCAATGTATAAAGAAGTTTCGGACTAATTGTCTAGAGAAATTACCGCGTAAAAGAGCAGATGGTACACACCAGAATCTCTTCTGTATTTAGCGGGAAGGAAGGAAGTTCACTTGGAGCCAAATTTCTGAGATATCTGGTGAATGTTAAAGTAACATATCCTCAAAAAGATACAACTCCTGTAAATAAGCTAAAACTACAGAATCAATAGCTGAATCAATTGCTGAATTCGAGCTATGAAATCTAGTCTGCAGTGAATTTGGAACGAGGTATGCCGTAATGAAATGAAGTTTTACGTCCTACTTTCATTTGATTTCTCGGATCTTAAATCTTGCAATACAATGTTGTTGTTTTTATTTATAAAGATTTTGGTTGTCCAAGAGCAATCTGTTTTAATCTTATCCGAATACTTTTAAATAGACTTTCAAGGTTACAAAAATGGTTAATTTTCATGTATTCCGCAAGACTTCGTTCTAGTATTGATCAAAACCATGACGCTACAAACATAAAGATAAAGTATAAAACGCTTACAGATATCTAAAAGATTGTAAAGTGGACCGTCATGGTACCTTGACGCAACCCCATTTAAGACTAAAACAGGATAGGATGGCTTTAATTACAGCCTATTTTAAAGATGAAATGGTTTATTACTAAAACGAATTTCAACCTAGAATCTTCTGCTTTTCATTAAAATGTAGCCATTTTGTAGACTAAATCTCGTAAATTTGTCTTTTTCATAAATTTATTTTAGGTTCTTTATTCTGTCAAAAATTATTATCCATAACCAACGAGATGGTTTTATTACAAGGAACAAGTTAAATTCCCGAATTTTATTTTGTGTTAAATCAGTCAGAAAGATTACAACCTTGTCTTCAGTTCGACATTTTATTACATGAAAATGACAAGCGGATTATAAAGATGTGAAGGTTAGAAAACTAAAGTTTGTACTTTTAAGGTCTGGGCAATGGACTTATAAAGATTTATAGAATGAACTCTTATGATCTTAGAAATTGCACCTTTAAGATTTATGCGTTTTTTAAGTTTAGACAATTATATTGTTCTAACATTTAGACAATTATATTTTTGTAGTTAAGACAATTGCTTTGTAAAGTTTAAACAATTATTTTCAAAGTTTAGAATAATTTTGCTCTATGTTTAGCAAATTCATTTTATAAGGTCTAGAGAATTACATTTTTATGGTTTAGACATTTTCTCTTTTAAGGTTTAGATATGTTCTTTTATAAGGTTTAGACTCGTCTATTTTAGGTTTAGACATTTTCTCTCTTAAGTTTTAGATATGTTCTTTTATAAGGTTTAGACTCGTCTATTTTAAGGTTTAGACATTTTCTCTTTAAAGTTTTAGACTTTTTCTGTTTTAAGGTTTAGATACAAGGTGCAGAAAAGTAGGACGTAAAACTCCATTCATTTCATTTATTTTCACAATTTTAGATATTTTATATTTTAAGGTTTAGACGTGTTCTCTTCTGAGGTTTAGACATTTCCTGTTTTAAGGTTTAGACTTACACCTTTTCCAGGAGGCCCAGTATTCTCGAAACGTTCTAGGTTATCCTTGACCTTAAAACATAATCCGGATTACGTCCTTGTCTCCTCCTGCTATTTTAGTCTTTACTAGTATTACAATGATCTGGTAGGATCATAAAGAAGTCCAAGTATAGTTATTTCTGGAGGAATATAGAGCTTGGCTGAATGGAGAAGACAAAATTAGAAAGGTAAACAAGGCTAAAAATAAACTGAATCCGACAAAAAATGTCCGTCAAGTTTTCATGAATGAACGTAAATACATGCTATAAATTCACTGGATGTTTTGGTGTCTCGACTAACAAAAGTAAGATTTGTATTACGTCTTTTCTCTTGGTTGTGATTTACTGTGAATACGATTATCTCGGTCAAACTGAAAAGATGTCCAAGGAGTCGCAGTGGTTCTGTGAATTAGACGCATTTCGCTGAGCTGAGACTCCAAGATTCTTTCCTGGCAAAGGTCGCGATGATACCCCCCCCCCCCCGCACACAAACACACACACACACACGTCAGAGATGCATGTCCGTGTTTTAAAGTCGATTTATTCCTCGTCATTGACGCGGGTCGGGTTGTACAATCGATTTCGATGCAGGTCGTAGATGCTGGCATGGAAAAAGGAGCTGGTGCGGCTCATTGAGTTTGACACTTGCTTGCAAACCTGGAGGTTCAAGCTTTCAATCCCCGTCTGTATTTAGCCCAGTGTTGCTTGGGCTGGCATGGAAAGAGTGATTATTATAAAGAAGGGAGCTGTAAATTCACCTCAAAGTTCAGGGATCAATCCTGGTATACGTCGAGAAAATTACCCCTGTTAGTGCTGCAGGTTGGAGAGGCCATAACCATATCCGACATACATGATCATTGACAAATTATGACTTTTAACCACGTAGTTTCTTCATTTGGATTAAAAACTTATTGATCCAAAATAAATAGAAGCACCACCAATGTGAATAAATCGTCTGTATAATATCATAAATTCAATTGATACTCAGTAAAATAACTTACAAATTTGACATATATTGTCTGAAGTGACTAAATTAAAAATAAAAGCTAATTTATTTTAATTTGGCTGTTTTTGTCTCTGTGCTCGTTCAGTCTAATTAAAAGAAGAGGCTAGATTAGAAATAAAAGGCTAATAAAAAACGGAACGAAAGTCTGTTCTCATAAAACAAAAAGCAAAACAAAAAACAGTCTGTATATATAAGTTAATACTTTTTCTAATTTTAGATCAGAGCAGAAGAAAAATACCCAGCAGATCCAGACCCTTTATCCCAATTTCTCAAAAAAAGTTTGTTTCACCCTAGGCCTATACTTTTGGGAAAATCAAACCCTCTCTGCCAAGAAATATATAATTAAACTGAGTGCTATTCCAATACGTCTGAAATAAAAAATAATATCTTCCATTTACAAAGTTTCAAATTTTCTGTTTATTTTAAATTTCATTTGGCATTTATTACGTTATCAAAATCACGTATTATGAAAAATGTATATTTGTGAAACTAAAACAATATTTTTCTGTACTGTATCATTATCAAAATCGAGATGGTATCTCTTATAAAAAATAATATCATTTACACGGAACTAAATATATGACGTCATAGCTTCCTGAACGAAGGCACGTATTTCATTGAGAATTTCAGTCATAATTTTATGTTTTATTTCAATGAATGGGGATTAAAATTTTCCGTTATCTTTGCGGAGACAAAAACTTTATTATGAGCTGTTAAATTTCCATAAAGTTTGATCAAAATAGAAATTCATTAGTAAATTTAGACTGCACGTAAGTTAACTAACTGGCTCCTACAACATATTATTAGATTTGTGAGCGCAGCACTCTCTCGTTAGATTTAATCCCTTATCCATAATCTGAATTAATTAATAGCCCTGTACATGTTGTAATTTTAAGGAAACAATTTTACCACCCGTTTGTCCAATCATACATTGATCTCAAAAACGGGAAATTTTTAGCTAAGCTAATCCGTTTTACTATTAGTGTTCATAGTTCCCCGTCGATGTTTATTTTTTTTCAAATCAACGTTTGAAAGTTAAAATGGCGATTCGCCATTTCTTTAGACTCTGCGATATATAGAAATGGCATATTAAATTCCTACGTTGAGGTATTTTTGCAAAATTTGTGTGCATTTTCATACATGTATGTGAAGGCTATTTACATATAATATTCAAGACCCACGGGAATGGTGACCTTAGGCTGAACTGCTGCTTTCTTTATGACATGCCCACTTTTACAAGTCGTTAACCTGAGGGTACAGGGTTCAATCCCAGAGAAAGGTCGATATGAGCTTTCGGGTTTTTCAGCCCGTTCGTTCGGATGGGACAATAAACCGAGGCCACGTGTTCTACAGGTTGTGCACGTTCAAGATCCCTCGACAGATGGAAATCGCAAAAAGAGTAGGCTAATGCCTCATATTTTGTAGAGGCGAATAGTGTTTGTTGACTAAGCACCTGGAAAAAAAGAGAAAAAGTTTCGGCTTCTTTGTATGGTTTTGAAGAAAGGATAAGATATTCACAATTTTCACGAAATAAATAATGGAATTGCGGAACTTATCACTTCGTTGATACTGAAAGACCTCACATTAACAGAAGACAAGGGATAAGTTTACCATTCTTTATAATTACTGTTACATGTTCTTATAAAAAAAAAATGGCTCTTGAACAGAAAATCCAGGAAATACATGTCTCACCGAACCCAGAAAAATTCAAACGCAGAGATTCTGTTTCATCCACCATTAGCGCGAGGCAAACAGACGACAATTGTATAAATGACGCCATCTGGTGACCAACTGATGTCAAATTGTTTGTGAATTACGACTACCGGAAATTGGCTAACTTGCTACTATACACAACCCCGTGGCCTTTTCTCCTCATAACGTCTGTTTCCGCTTCGAACTATTTTTTATTGCTAGTTAAAGGGGATTGTTCTGTCACATTTCAAATACTAGTATTTCAAATCCAGGCATACAGGACACGCATTGTAACTCCTAATCTGAAGAGTATTCGTATTTTACATAGTTGGCATAATTTAAGGGAGATATCTATTCAAATACTGGTATTAAACAGATTGAAATGTGCTGTATTTTATGTAACTGGTAGTAACATGGAATCGTCCTAACGTTATACATTCAAATTAGGATGTTTTTTTTTACATTTGAACGATATTTAGAAGCAGAGAGCAAATATGAAAAACTCATAGAAGTGTGTATTACCATAATATAGGATCAAGCTACCACCATTTGTAAATCAAGAAGACAAATAACTTGGCCAAGGTGAAGCAAAAGTGAGTCTAATTCAACTAAGGGTTTAAACAATATTTATTTATTGATTATACGTACAATATTTTACAAAGTATTAATCAGGTTTAGGATAATTCTCATCCATCCAACGACCCGATACCAGTTTCGGGAGAGGGGATCACAGAGCGGGAGTGGCATCTTAATTTGAAATCAACTTACAACGGTGCAATTGCACTAAGAAGATCTGCTGAAGACGTACCAGAAATAATCTATAATGCTTTTTATCTAGATTATCAAAGCATATTTGTGTAATATTTGGAGGTCGACAGATCTACTCGCCTTCATAATATTTCTTTAATCATCATAGGCGCAAATAAGATATAAAAATCTTCGGTAGTTAGTGGATGTTTGCCAATCCTTGCTTAAGTTTTATCCTGATCTTTGTTAAAGGTGCCCTCACACTATAGTGACTACCATTTGTGAATAATGAAAGTGGTTATGAACTCAACTCAGATGCATGAGATTTACAAGGTTTGAACAACCTCATTTATCCGTTGCCAAGAAAGTAACGTTTTTATTTTAGTAAATAACAGCAAACATATCTGAATCTTACCGATATCTGAAGCTGTTAGAATCGTTTAGAAATCATTTCATAAATCAGAATTTTCAGTTTTGGTATTAGATCATAAATAATGTCAAATTTGTCTTATTTTCCTTTTATTTTTAAGGATGTTTGTGACTTGAAATAGAAAAACCGTATATTTGAGATAGTTTTTGGAATGTTTGACACGCTTTAAATTCTAAATGTCATGTTTAAGAATAGGGGCCACCTATCCCAATAATAGCCCGCTTTTATCTATGTAGATATTTATGTCAATCATTTTGGGTGAAAGGCCGTGAAAGAACGTCAAATTTATTATGTCAATTAGTCAGTGGCGATATATTAAGAACGATAGAGGAGAATTCGGCATACCTTTGAAATCTAGTTATTTATGTATGTGAACGGAGCGAACAGGCCGTAAACGCTAGACTAGGCTTCGAAACACCTCAGCATTTAGCATTTTGGTCTATATGAAATTTCTTTAATATTAGGTGCGTGTAAGCAATGAACCACAATTGATGTTAGGTACATGTAAGCAGTGAAAAGATCCATTTTAAACCTTATTGGTTGGTAGATGACAAGTCAATGATTCCTTCTCCCTAGCTGTTGTTAGTAATAGTATGGTAGTTAATAACCTCCTATTAAGATAATCGACAGTCCCCAGTCTCGTGGCGCCGACACTACGCCGAACCCTTCTCCATATACTAATACTAATAGCCATCCATCGATGAACAATGTTAGTCAACGATTTGTCTGTCGTGGTTATGGTTGTGTGAATTTGATTTAAAACCTGTACTGGTTGCACGTCTCCCCTATGACTGGTGTACCTTTTGACTCTCATAAATTGAGTCCATCCTACCATTCTCTTCATAGGCAATAGTCTTTAAAATATGTGTTTCCTGATTGGAACAGCTCAACTATCAATGTCTCTTTTTAGAAAGGAAATGTGACATCTCTTATATCTGCAATCAAAGAGAATCTCCAGAAATGACCAATAAATGAAACAGAGAGGATGAGGCTCTGAACATAAATTGTTTTGACGAGAAAAAGGTCCATTTTGCAGGGCTTGTCTAGAAAATGGCTGAATGGGTGGGGGCAAAAAGTCGTATTTTATATAGAGATTTTCAGAGATAATAATCCGTGACGTCCTGAATCTAAAAAATTAAAACGTCTAACTCTTAAGAACCTAGTGGAACATGACCACATACGTAAATATTATAACATTATTATATCTACATATATTGTTCAATAAAACCACAGTATATTGAAGGCCATTCAGGCAGAAACGACAGCGGACAGCTGGTCTATAGGTATATAATAAGTTACCTCTTAAAGGAACAGTATGAAGAAATCGTCTTGTCCAAACAATACCCCCAGCATTCGCCATACTTTCTCTAGACCGCGGAAATACAGGTGAGGGAAATACACTACATGTATTTCCAAACCAAACCCAAATTCGCCATACTTTCTCCAGACCGTGAATACACAAGTGAGGGAAATTACATATTCAAAACTCGTCCAATCACAATTGGACCTACAATCGTTCGAGGAGATTTCAACCAATCAAATCAAATCACTCATTATGCACGATTTGTTCTCTTGTCCACGCCAATTAGATTAATAAGACTATGGCACAACCCGTATTTGGGATACGATGTGAAGCAATCAACACTCCACAATCTTCACAATGTCAAGCTATTACGACTTCTGCTTACTCCCAATCCAGTTAAACAACTACATTTGCAAACTTCTGGGATACACGAAATACGCTTAATGAAGTAAAGGCATAGTTCCATATAGCTTAAGATAGTTGAAGATGCGCGTTTATGACTTTGATAAACTTGTTATAAATATATGATTAAAAATTATGATAAAAATGCAACGGTTCTTTATCTTTTGTTTCCCTTACTTATTGTTACTCATTATATGTCTATATATTGTTAGACTTGTTAAGATAATATTTAATTCTCTTGATAACACTGTCTGTATGAGCATGTAAAACTTTGAGTTTATAAATGTTAGCAATAGTATATCCATGTATTTTGTGATTCTTTAGCAATTACAATTCGATGACCAAAATATAGCCAATCAACGACACTGAAAAGCTGCAAATAAAATGCTTAGACGTTCAAATGAAAAAGTTATTTACCAAAAATTCCAACACAAAGTGGCTTTAAACACAATTTCTAAAAATATACCATACATTCTTATCTATTCAAATGAATAATAAAGATACGTTATGCAATTTTTCACTTCATTGAAGAAAGAGTAATATGAACTTTTTTGACTTCCCATTACTACAGTCATTTAAAAGCTCTATACGAGCTAGAATATTTTTTTTATTTTATTTTTTTATTTTTGTGTGTGTGTGTAGATCTAATAACGTATATCATAAATAATAACATGTAAACGGGTACGGCCTAATTTTGAAATGGACTTTGTACCTTCCTTCAAATCGACTTAATCAAAGTAAAGAAAATCGTATATAAAGAAGCATAAAAACTGTATGCAGTGAATCCGAGGAAGAACCAAGAATTAACTCTGACCATCTACGGCTATGGGGAAGTAATTTCCGACTTGATATCCGTAATCGTAAATGAACTAAATGTACAAGCAGGCTGGCAAGGGTCGCTTATAACATTGTTTCTCAAAATATTTTATATTCTCATCGGTCCCAGATCATATGTAATAATTTATTACGTCTAGATATTTTGCATGTCTGGAACAAACGATGCAAGTTTGAAAATTACGGGAGTGGCAGTTACCAGGTAAAATCGAACATAGAGATCAAAGGAATGTAATTTTAAAAGAAACGGGAGTGTCATTTGTCAGTTTTAATCGAACATAAGTTGAAGAGGCAAGGCAAATGTTGAAATAAGTGAATACGGAAGAATCGGTTATCCTTTTTAATTGAATACAAGGCATTGCCAAATGGTTATAACGGCTTGTTGATCTAATACTTTAAGTTAAGTCCGGTTGAATCTGAGCAAATGGAAAAGCGAGTAGTACTAAACGTTTGGCAGGATATAAAGATTTAAGGTGCCTGCTTTAATTGATCTCAAGTTGAAGATAACTGATGGACAAAAAGCATAAAAATAAAGAAGAAAGAAAGAAACAACTATATTTTACAAGGATAACAACTTAGGTTCACAAGTCCGCCGATATAGGGATCCTTTCTAAGTAATAATTGCTTGTTAAAACAAAACGAATGAAATGAATACAAGGCCAATTGAAAAGACAACGCAAATAAAAGAATAATTAAATACTCGGAGGATCAACAAATTAAACGTTTTCCGTTTTGATAGAACAAAAGGCAAATTGGAAGGTTATTGCTAGTGGATCAAATACTGTATTGTTGAATAATGGTTTATATGTTTGGAATGTTTTTTCCCGGTACAATATTGATCGGATAGTATGAATGAAAAATGTAGACCAAATTAATAATTAATGTCTTTTGTCCCAGGAGATTGTAGGTCTAGCCTGTCTTACTTCATTACATTATAAACATAAACAGTGGCCAATAGAATTCCATTACATGCTTAAGTCCAATGTTTTTAATATTAATACCACATATTTTATAAGGATAACAACTTAGGTTCACAGTTAAAAATCCTATCTACCAGCTTGTCCTTGGCCAAACTTCTTGGCATTGAACTTAAATTATTAGTGAATATGACTTATTGAAGGTCATCGGGCAGACCGAAAATCAAGATTGGCCTTTGTTCGACCTAACCAAGCAAATGGCTTCCTGTAAAGAATCAACTGTGTTGTATAACTTCACACATCACATAGCTCATCCAAACAAACCGAGAGTAACTTATTGTTGGAGGATAATTGCGTTTTGTTAAAAGAGAAATGACTTTCTAAACCAGTCCATTTTCGGTAATAAATATTGAATCTTCTCCAAAGATACCATTCATATAAAATAGAACAAAGTTCTAAATCTCTTGTTGATTCCCTGTTACATGGTTTATGAATGACCATTGTGAGGGTGTCTAGACTACTGGGTCTAATTTATTAAGCAATTTCCACTTTCATTAATAAAAGGCACACAGTCGTCTAATTTCGTCCCGTTCTTTAGCTATAGCCTACACTTTTCAGATTAAGAATTTACTTTACATTCGTTTACACTTTGTAAATGAAGTGAATATTGACTCGTCTTAATGACACTGCCTAAAATTATCAGCACAATCAGGTGAAAGTAGGACGGCAACCTCCATTTCATGTCAAATTTACAGCTTTTGAAATTCAGCTTCCCCTTGATCTCATGACCCTTTCGTAACAATAATTATTATTTAAAAGATGTCTAACAAAAATACCATGTTTGGCCATTTTCGGAGGTTGTTTCGAGTCTTGAATATGTAACTAGTCTTCGACAGTATTAGAAGCGTAGGAAATTGCATAGGAATTTTACTCTCGCTTTACAGTTTTAAGAAAAAACAAGTTGTCATTGTAGCCTTCAAACATGGATAATTCTGTACATACATGGATTTGAAGGTACATATTTTGACAGTGAACTGTGAACACTATTACTGATTGGCTTAGCTACAGCATTCAAATTTCTTAGAATAAAGTAGGATTGGTCCAAGGGATGATAAATTTATCCCTTTAAAGAATTCCTAACCAAAACCTTACCGTTATTATCACATTCGGAGCGCCTGAACCTCGTACTATTTATAGACATAGGCCTATCAGTCGAGCCCTAATTCTGTGGTTAAAGGGGCTTGGAAGATGGATATTGTGTAAACAATTAAACCCTTATTGTTATTCACTGCTTTATTTAAACTATCTGTAATAACCTAGAGGGCTATTCACTTCAATTTAAACCACAAACTACATCCTTGAGGAAATGTTTAATGTTGAAAGTATGTTTTATATCTGATGCTGTGATAATGTGGATAGAAAACGCTATGAAGTGTGTAATGAGGAAAGATTTGCCACTACAGTGGCATTTCCAACTGAAAAGCCGGGAAAATCGCGTCAATTTCGTTTTGTTTCCCCATTTTTGGGGAGGGGCTTTTGTTTTCTGACTTGCGTTCTCCTTAGACAAGGCAAGCTGCGGCCAAGAATGGGCATAACATGAAGTTCTGAAGAATGTTCAATATATGTATATATTCATCTTACTTGAACTTACCTTGTGTCATAAAGTAACAGATAAATACCTGGAAAATCGAAAAACCTCACAAAATAAGGTAGCGTAATAACTGAAAAACCCCTAATCAATTTATAAGCATAAAGCGTTTTTCAAAATCAATTTGCATTTGTATGGATAATAAAAGTTTTTAATTTGATTCATCGGATTATATAAAGATACTGTTATGTTATTTATGGAAGCAGGTATATTTACTGATGATAATATATGCTCTTATTTGCCAGAATCATTCTAAGACGCAGTTTTCCTTAAACTTACAGATAGTAATACATATCTTGTACTTAAATTTTCAGGTTGTTGACATAATTTTGATAATTGAAATAATCTATTCTGTATAAAAAAAATATACGTACAACATTCTTAAACCAAATAAATGTGTTGTCATTTTCGTGTTAACATTTGTGGTAAATTGAAATTGAGGTTTCCACAAACCCATTTTATACTGTTACGATATTTAAGTGGTCTAAAGAATATCGGCTTTCAAAAAGAAAACATTTGTGGTTTAACAGGATCGACCCTATAATGAATATCCACAATATCTGGATTTTTTCCCCATTATTTCATTTTCAGTCTACGAACAATGGTGCATTCCCATAACTAGCTCAAAGTCCCGCAGCGGTGGGTAGAAATCTTTCAAAAGGTAGGGGTAGACTACTCTAAGGGACAGTATCGCCATTTTCAGGATGGTCAATATTCAGCGGAGTTTCAAGGTAAATACGAGTCGTGATCCTAACTTTCCAACGCAGATAGTTTCAGACACATATAAATTTGAGGCTCAAATTTCGAGTTGGTGACAATATTGCTAATTAGCTTAGATTAAAATTCCCATTTCTAAGACTAAGGTCCGTCTTCATTAGCCCATAAGGTGCAGAAGAGTAGGACGTAAAACTCCATTCATTTCATTTCTAAGACTAAGGTATGATTGATCAAACGGATTGTCCCTTTAATTCGACATTTCAACCAAGGCATTCATCTCAATCATGTTCTTGTAAATAGATTTTTAACATCACCGACCAAAATTAAGAAAAGGATATCTCTACAATGGCAAGCTATTACGAACTGTGTTTAACACCTTGACTGCAATAGTCAACTGTCTTGTATACTTTATACCAAGTCAGTAAGTCCAATATTTGTACCCTTAGTCCTTAAACCGATCGGAATTGTAACCTACGCTTCCCATTTTGTACCACGTAACTAAGCATATGACAGTAACCCAAAGCGATTGTGCAAGAACACATTCACGAAAGATTCCAGACTAGCTCCCCCACTGACAGAATCCACGAGTGATAATGTAATACAGTTGTCATACAATTCATGACTTTGTGGTTTAAGGGATTGGTATAGCGTATTCAATTTCCCTTCATTTTCCTATAATTTATTTATACTAATACAAACGTTAGACATCGTATTAATATAATTATAAACACTGAGGAGCGGCCTTCCTCACGATATATGATGCAATTTTTTTCCTATAAATTTCATGATTAGAGTATTGGAAACTCTTGTGGGTGAAAATGCAAACCTTACCCGGAACGTTTCCGGACACGTTCCCCTGCATTCGCTTCTTTTATTTTTCCGGTAAATTTCCCACACTGTCTATCCCTTTCTCTTTGGACCATGATTACTCCATTGCTGTAACATTGTTAATACATCTTTACATTGTCAAACTATTAAATACTGCTACATTTACCTTGATTGGAATAGCCACTTTCTTGTATCATCATAATGTCAACAAATTACGAACGTTGTGTTTTACCTTGACTCTTGAATAGTCACTTTTACTGTGTCACGAAATGCAAGATTTAATTGGACTGTACGCTAAAGAAAACAGCCAATCAGAGCCAACGACAGAGGGATTTTAGCCTAACAGGATATCTTAATGTTTGTACACTTCATGTGAACAGTTCTGATTGGCTGTATTCACTCGCTTACAATCCAACCAAATAATCGTATTTACTAACTTCCGTGATACAAGACAGGTGAAAAAGATTGGGTAAATATTGTTTATGAATTTATTTGTTTATATTTTGTTTTTCATTTGATAAATTTCAAAAGTTGTTTTATGCCTTACTGGGTAATAAATGCTGGTTTATTTTGTTGTTGAAAATATAAACTTTCAATTTAAAAAGTATAATATAAGTCATCCAGAAAAATTAATCAGATTTGAGGTATAAAAAACTATTTTTGAAATTGTCGGGGGTTTATGATATTGTAGGCGTCAATATAAATAACTTGTAAAAAACAAATCTAACAAATTAAGGTGAAATTAGATTATATAATAAAGTATTTTAAGTCTCTGAAAAAATAATTTTCCAATTTTAGATTTATACTCCTTAAACACATTTTACCTGGATATATTGAGACATTGAAATTCAAATACGGCTCTATATTCAGTGTCTATTTTTACTGTGGGCGTCTTCAATCATTCATAGAAGTGTGTTGCCTTCGTACAAAAACTAAAATAGCGGAAAAAGAAACGATGGATTGAATCTGTCATCCTCATAAACCAAAGGTATACATGTCAAGTTAGTTGATAAACCATAGGTATACGTGTTAAGTTAGTTGATAAACAGAAGGCATACGTGTCAACTTAGTTGATAAACCAAAGGCGTACGTGTCAAGTTAGTTGATAAACCGAAGGCATACGTGTCAAGTTAGTTGATAAACCGAAGGCATACGTGTCAATTTTAAAAAAGGTTGGAATTAAAAACCAAAGGTATACGTGTCAAGTTAGTTGATAAACCAAAGGTATACGTGTCAAGTTAGTTGATAAACCAAAGACATACGTGTCAAATTAGTTGATAAACCAAAGACATACGTGTCAAATTAGTTGATAAACCAAAGGTATACATGTCAAGTTAGTTGATAAACCAAAGGTATACATGTCAAGTTAGTTGATAAACCAAAGGTATACGACTGGTTAATGCGACACCCGTACTTGCAAGATCGTCAGAGTGAGAAGGACGTAAAACTCCTTTCATTTTATTTTATCGGAGAGCTTTCTTTACGAAAGGTTCGTACAAATACCAGATTATTGAAAGAAATAAAGAATGACATCTGCCAAACAGATAAACTGAAGATATATCAGTCGATTATGCGACATCCGTATTTCTTGATATTATAGGACAAGTTTCTTACGGCACGGTCGTACAAATACCACATTATTGAAAATAAGAAATATTAAACCAAAGAAATACGGGCGGCACCCGAACCTTGATATAGCAGTGATCAACCATTAGCCACATTATTAAAAGTTTTTATGGCGATTGCTCTGATTTGATGTATTGCTAGCGCACGATTCAATCAAATTCGTCGCAGTCTGTGAAATAAGAATCACTAAGTCAGGGTATTGGACGCAGTTTGTAATTACTTGACATAGGGAAGATGACATCCTCGGTGAATATAGAATATAAAAAAGAATCTGTGGTTTTAACAGAGATTGATCGAGACACCCACATGATATAAAAATAAAAAATAAAAACGGTTTAAAAATCTATTTTTTTTATTTTAGAGTGGTTAAAATCCCCAACGTCTGTCTTCGCTCTTTGGTCATAATCTATGGAGAATTTCTATCTTTAGAATTTCTGAAGCCAAAACTATATCTAAATACATACTATTCATGACGTTTTGATGGCATCAATGCAATTGAATATTTGTAGGAAATGCCAATTTGATCGATTGAAATTAAATGAGGTCACAGATCACTACACCTCCGTGCGCAGATGACAAAGTGGACTAAGTAAGGCCCCATGGTATAGGTAGAAATATAGTCAAGGTCAGGGAGCATCAGATTCATTTATTTGTTTATTTTTTCAGTGCAACGTAGAATCTCCTCAAAACGTGTGCCGTAAATGAAGGGAAAAAATAAAACATGAAACAAAATATGCTGCCTTGCATTTTAATCAGATTATGAATGTTCCGACTTACTCGCTAGCGCAGATTTATTACAACGAAATTGTGTGTCAGAGCTAAATTTGTTCTGCACGACATCACCAATAACGTTCATTAATGGTTAAACGTTCATTAGTCAGTAAGAGCGTTGGTCCTGTACGTGACGCCACTTGCTTGGTTACGTAGAGCATAATAGTGGTTATGGGATCCAATCTGGATTGTCGTCTGAAAGTTCGAAGACCTTGAATGAATATTCTTCACTCATAATTCCAGTCGACCCATCTGTACTTCTGATCCGATAATCTGGGAGATAAATCCCCAAATTTTGGCCAAGGACAACTGGTATAAAGGATCCTTAATTAGTTTTTACCTTTGTAAAACGATGTTTTTTTTTTTCATCATATAAGCCAGTCCCTCAATATTTGCCACGAATTCATGTTCACCTTCGTCCTTGACAACTGTACACCAATTTGACCCATTTTCCTGTCGCTTAAACATAGGGAGCACTTGTTGGTGCTCTTTCAACTTAAATTTAAATATGTATGACGCAACCAGCCTCCTTTCTTGAAGAGTTTCTAAAGTACTTCCGGGTGTAAATGCTAAATTTAGCTCAAGTTCAATTAGTGAAAGTGATGTGCTTAAGAAACATTACCCTGTCCTGTGTTTTTCACTCAGATATACAATTGAAAACGTCAAGATCATCAATTTGATTGGTTGTTAAAATTACCGACCAATCAGAGATAAGATTATTGTTAATTACATGTACTTATTCTAAAATATGTAGCAATCAAACAGGTCATGACAATCTATGTCATAATTTCAATGTAACATTAACCAGAATACTTTTAAGCCAGACTGAAATACGACACTGTTGAACAGTTCCCTCAGTAATTGAACTTTTAAGCTATTAAGGTTTTTAGATCTTCACTTTGGACCTAATAAATTCCGACAGACTTATGGCGACTGTTTATGTTATCAAACACCAACACTATCCACTGTGTGTCAGTTGTAAGCAGTTTTAGAATTTTAGTAAAGAGATTTTCGTTCACATGCAATTTCAGCTAAAGAGAAAACAAGTGTTCGTGACAGGCTCTAACATCTAACGGGGTCGTCTGATATTTTGGTGGCTTCGTACAAACGCCACTGTTTATCTAAAGGTTGTTATTTTCTTATATTTTTGCTGATTAAGCATCTGTATATACCCATTTTTGTTTTCGGGTAAATGTACTGTATTTTATAGTGCATAGTATAGTGGAAAGGCACCTTTAAATTTGTAGAAAATAAAATAAGTAGAAGATATCTTGGTCTAATGTACCCACTTGAAAATATAACATTTCTTTTATAATATCTTAAAAGTTAATTAAGCTGAAATCCTTGAACTGGCGCGTGAAGCTACCTGTATGGTTATCTGTGTACTACGTCATCTTTATCTGTTGGGATGTTTTCTTATCTCGAACTGGAAGGAAATGAAGAAAGATAAGAAACTGCAGAGATGAAAATTTTTTGAAATGATTAAAAAACAGTGATCTTATCGCTGTCTGAGGCAGTGGTTTTTCATACGACTTGCGAATTGTTAAAGGAACACGCTTATGGGCATCTTATGCTATACGAAGTAGTCGTCTGAGGATTGTTCAGAAGACAAACATATGGTCGGGGTTTAGGATTTGAAAGCGCCCCTCCACGTTAATATACGAATGGTGGAATTTGAAAATAAGACATATCGTTGACTATGTAAAATTAACTTGTACTGACTGTATTGCACTAATATTCAACATTTATATTTAAATTCAATTTATAATTCAGTAGACTAGTGTTAGCACTATTAACGACGTTCAGCACGTGTTAATAATTACTTATATAATATTGATTCGATCGTACTTACATGGTCTATTTATGTGGTTGAAATATTTATTGAACAGATTTTGATCGCCTTATTGTCATATTTCTAGACATTGCAATATACTAGGCCTACTAAACTCTCAATATAACATAACTATTGACTATTACAAGTAGCGTTTTATTTCTAAAACCGGGCATAATACTATGAGTCAAATTGTGAGCGGTTCCTTGTAACTGTGTGAATGAGTTATCATTTTATTGGAAAGTTTAAATATTTTCAAAAAGTCTGCACTCACGAAGGTGGTTGGCAGCCATCTTGAATCTCTAAACACCGACCAAACAAGTCGAAATTTGTTATAGGTTGTAATATTTCAACTTAACTATTAAACCACATGTTAAGGTTTAGAAATGGATTTAAATATGACATGAAGTATTTTTTAAAAATATTATAACTTCTTCATAAATTCAACTTATTTAGTCGAAGTAGCGATTCAAAATGGGGGTTGAGCTATGTTCGCGTGTGTTAATTCCATGTAAAAATCATTCGTAGTTTCCTATGCCTATATATCTTTATTATCTCTAATTCAAATAAAAATTCTGAGAAATATACTCTGCATTTGCATGACATGAGTGTAAATAGGTTTTCGAATATTTCCAGAACCTTATCTTATCGCACCCTGGCTCCAGACGAATTTCATTCCATAATTTTTTAGTTAAAATTTGAATAAATATTGATAAGATTTGTACATTTAATGGCGTATTGCCAAAGCTTTATCTCGAGGGTAGTGGGAGTTAACAACTCCAAAATTTTGATCTTTCAATCACCAAAATGACAAAAGGTGATCGCTTAATTTTCTTTTAAACAGTGCTTGGTTGAGTAACTTAGATTACAACTTACACAATTGCTATATATGCCCGAATACTTACAACAAGAATAAAACTGAGACATGAAGTACATGTCAAACTTCAGAAAGGACATAGGTTAAAAAAAATTTGAAGACCGCACAACATGCGATTCTAAGTAACAACATGTTTACGGTGTGTTTTAATATTTCTGTTTCCTGCAAGTGTATTAACATTACGTATGTCTTACGTTCGTTTGTCCACATCTGTCTCGACCAGGTGATACTTACATTAACATTACTTTCGTTTTATTATACTTTCAAAGAATTTCTATGTTTATAATTAAAATGTATGGAATTTGTACGGAACCCGAAGAGCAGAGTGTTTTTATATCACGTGACATTGACGTAATTTAAACATTGTTAATGATCATCAGCTGGTAAAAATGACGTCACATTATAATTCATTAATGGTCATGGGATATATAAATATTTATACCGTTTGAAATTTCTCGAACATTAGCCTTTTGTTTGGGTGAACTCATACACGGGGTAACAGACCTTAAATTACACTATGACGTCATTTGAGTTAATTCGGTACAGCGTGACAATGCAAAGTATGAAGACGTTTTGAAATATTAGAACTATTACAGAATATGAAATGATATACATTGTTTTATCTTTCGAACGACTTGATTTCGTCTTGCTTCATCCCCCCCCCCCCCTTCGACAGCCCGACTCCAATGTCACGTGATAGTCTCCTGGTGCTCTAATTGGTTAGACATGTTTCATTCATAACGTCAAATTTACCATTCATGAAGGTTTCTAAAAATCGTCGAAGCGAATATAAAATGCTGTTCCTCTTCAATGATTCCCCCATTTTGTAGGCGGGTCAGGGTTATTATGTCTTGACCCCACTTGACCTTTCTATTCGAATTTCACCACGTGGCATTGACAGTTCACTTAACATGTGTAATTTTATGCATTCGCCTCTCTTGTCTGTAATGCAAATGTTGACGTATTTAAACCTTGGCAAATGACAGGTTAAAGTTGGATACGTAAAATAAATTGTGGGATATTTTAATGCGAGGATTAAATAGTAACAATAGCCGACCTTCGGGCGATATGGCGATGAAACGTAACCCAAGTTGGTCATTCTTAATCAGGTTGAAGATTTAGTTGTTTTATAGCGAAGGTTAAGATACAAGATTTCGATGATACATGCATACTACTTTTGGTTCTATCGAGCAAATCGTTTTAACAATTTAAATCTTTCTATGACCTGAATAAGACTAAAGATAGGCCTAACCTAGTTTGACCTGATATTCCGAGCAATTAGTCACGAACATGTTCATTTGGTAGTTCCGATAGTCACATGGCTACGGAAACGGCAATCACGTTGATTTATTTTGTAAGAAAGCTTCTGTTATATATTTTAGCTTTTATCTATTTCTATGTGGCATTTTAGTGGAAACAATAAAACTGTCACTATTTCGCCTTTGTGGTAATTGGCGGAAGTAACTTCCAGATGAATGCAGGTCTGTTTGTCAAGTGACTCTGCCAAAGGAAATGGGTTGAAGATTTATCAGATCGCTTGACTTTACAGAAGAAGTTGAAAACCAAAAGCCATCCGAATTAGACAACGTGCAATTGTTGTCCACTTGATGACGTCACTATCGCTATCGATATCAATTATAAACCTTGCGATAGTTACGTCATCAAACACTTGGTTTTATTGGAATTGCAAAACCCACAGACGTCTGACTGAAAATTGGAATAATGCAAATTGATGATATCAGTGTCAATGATACACAAAAAACAAATTCGGCAAAACCTTTTAACAATCCCTTTAAATATAGTCCTTGAGATCGACTAATCTCCTCAAATGTTGACGATGTATGGAATGTGCAATACGCACGTGTATTATTAATGAAACTTTTTAACCGTTATAATTACTGCATTCTTTCATATCTCATTCGTTAAACTGAACAGAACCGTTTTCCCATCACCTGCCCGCAAAATCTCAAGAATGTTATTACATTACCAAAACATCTCACTCCGCCATCTTGAAAAAACCGTTAGCAAATTATGAAACGATGTTGCTCCTTTGAAGTTAAGAACCGGGGTTAATTACAAAGCTACTACTGGATGATTAAGGCTCAATTTAGAACTCTAATTGGTAATCCAGATGTAGATAACTCGTATCTTAAAGAGTGAATAAGCCTTCTAATCAAGTACGCCTGAAAGGATGGACTTGATTGACAATCCAGAAGTAAACATCAATGAGAAACTTTCTCAGAAGGTTCATTCATTAGTAAAGTTAATCCGAGACATTCTTGTATCTATGTAAAGTTTGTATTGGCTGAGTATCTTTGGTTGCAGACCAGATATTGAACTGACAAAAACTGATACAACCAGGCCAAACAACTACCTAGTCTGTGATACCAAAATCCTCGGGGAGCAAACGTTAACTTTACATATTATACAACATATACTTAGTCTGTGATATCAGCATCCACTGGAAGCAAACATTTATTTTTTTATCTACCAACAACTTCGTCGCTTGTGATATCAGCATCTACTGGAAGCAAACGTTAGCTTGTCATCTACCAACAACTACCTAGTCTGTGATATTAGCATCCATTGAAAGCAAACGTTAACTTGTCATCTACCAGCAACTACTTCGTTTGTGATATCAGCATCCACTGGAAGCAAACGTTAACTTTACATCTACCAACAACTTTCTAGCCTGTGCTATCAGCATCCATTGGATGATGCAAATGTTAACTTTACATCTACCAACCATCAAAGCTTGACATTGTGAAGATGAGATCGCTATTGCAGTCAGCGTATTAGATGAAGTTCGTAATAAGCTTGATATTGTGAAGATGGGATGGAGAAAGCGTATCCATCTAACATTCAAGTCACCAGAAGATGATGTCGGACTATCAAGCGATCTTATTGACTAATATCTGAGGCCATATTTCTATTTTAATAATTTTATCGGGCGATGACTTTACTTCATTAAAATTTTAATCAACCTAATTTCCGGTATCATATCTATAGATATTTTGGGAAGGTTGTAATAAGGAATGTTTTAATTACATTCTTTCAAACCTGTCTTGTGCATCAGACATTCCGCCATCCTAATTTTGTGCATCATATTAATTAGTACTTAATTATTTAATCATAAATGCAGCGCATTACGTCATTGGCTTGGTTACGTCGAGCAAATGGTGGCTGTGGGTTCCGATCTCCATCTGCGTGCGAAGGTCTGATGGCCACTCATAATTCAAGTCGACCAAGTCGTACAGATAATCAAATAGATCATCGTCATGGGTTTGGCCCAGGTTGGTATAAAGGACCTTAAACTGTGAATCTAACTTTGATATCCTTTCAAAATAAAGCCTAGTCGTTCCTTTCTTTCAATATCATAAAATTTCTTTCGATCAATTCGTTGTAGGCTAAGTGTTGCAATTAGGCTACTACTTGCGATAAAACTTTGAAAAGTCAAAACAGAACTGCCTGATCTTCGCCACTGCGTGAAATAGTATTTCATATAAACATTAATCTCTTCTTCAAAATATCATTTGCACAAGTGCCATATTATCTGTCATAGAATGTTAACAATTTACCCTTTCTGTTCTAAAATCCTGGGATTAATGCGTAAAAATTAAACTTTTCAAAGATTAAGAAAGTAAAAAAATGGTAGCCATTGATGTCATTCTGTTATCGAGTTTATTATTTACAATGAATAAGTAAATAAAATGGAATTTTAAAAAACGAAAAACATTAACCGAATTTTTCTACAAACGTTGACTGACGTAAAACCAAAATGTTTCCTGCCTTATCGACTTGAATTCATCGACATAAAAAATTCTTTTTAACAGCATTAAACATGATTGATAAACGTGTGGTATATTTTTTAAAGTTTTGACAAGCCCAGTCCTATTTGGCGAAATATATGACTATTATTGAGATCTGGTAGATTAGATATGTACATGTTTTTGTAGCCCTACATTCCATTAAAATTCCAAGTTTCATCTTCAAGGTCGTCCAAGAAATGGGTTAGTTTTAGTATGAAGATAGAAAGTGAGAATATATTACTGAATTCTGTTTTTGTATGTTGTGCTCTCCCTAACTATAACTGTTTTGCTTTGTCGATTTTGTCGATAAAATAATATGGAGTACACTTTAAGAGCATATCTTACGAGCAGTTACAAATAAGACTGATCGGTGTCGGAGATGGTCGATAAAACTTAAACGTTAAAGGGATTAAGAAGATGTTTTCGGGAACAATGAAAGCATAAATTTATACCATTCCTATTTCCGATTACCGATCTGTTTGTTAACATCCTGATTGTAAATATGTTTGTATTGTACAAGACGATTAGTGAGGTAATCAAATTGCAGCAACCACAGACGTCTGATTTTAAATCGGAATGGTGCAAAAGTGTTTACAACAGTATTAGTAATACGATGACATAAACTATGATACGCAACAGGAGATTGTCGTAGATATTCGGAACAGTAATATTAGTATTACGGTTACATATTTTTTTTATCGTACTTGCAAACGCAATAGGTAGGAGAGCGAAGATGGTCGATAAAGATTTAGAGAGATTAGTAATACGATGACCTAAAAACCACTTATATCCAGTAACAAATCTTACTTTTGACCTACTTTTGTCATTTAAACATTATTTACATAACAATATCCCAGGCCAATATTCATTCATAACTCCCTCTTTTCAAATCACTTATCTCATTCAGTATATCGGTCAAATTGCTGTGACTAATTTTGCATTTCCCGCTTTTTCATATCCGTTGTTCTTCACGCCCTTTTTTGAAGGACATGTCTACATGGTTCACCGAAAACTGTACAAAATTTGGTGAGAGGATCCAAAGTTTTTGATTTGTTTTTGCACATGGAGTGATGCAGGGAGACGTCCTTTCTACTATTGCATGTATCAAAGATATGTGTTCGGTGCTTTATAAAGCCACATATACATATATTATATTTGGAACATTTTCTCTTTTTTTCGCCAACAAAAAATGCTACCCATGCTCCGTGTGGATCTAGAGTGAGCTAGATTAAACAGAATATCCGAATCTACAATGACCATGATGGCTCGCTAAGTACAAGGTTCAATCCTGGAAACGGTCGAACTGAACATTTGGATTTTTTATCCTGGATTTCGCCTTGTCAGTGATGCAGGTTGGAGGGGCTAACATGGAAAAAGCGTTTCAGATGGAACGATACACCGTCTTTAGGCTTACACGTGAAAGATCCATCGACAGATGGGAATCGACAAAAAGAAAAAGCTGATGCCGCTGTTCTAACAATATTTCACCTATAGCCAATAGCATTAATCAACTGTGTAGAACAATAGGACGTAAAACTCCATTTATTTCATACCTTTTTTTTTATTTTTAGCTAGATTTTCTGTCTATACTGCGTTTTTATTTGAATATACAACCCAAATTGTCCATAACTTCAAACAACGTAAATTTCATATTGATATGCGCAATTAAAAAAAGTATTTAAAAAATATAAAATCGGTTAAGCTGATAGGACATGTTTTGTTTTCTCGTCTTTTATGTCCTTGTCTCCTTATTTAATTTATTAAATTATTGTAGTTAGTTATCAAACACAAAATGACATTTCTTTACATTTTCATATTTTATTATTATTCTTTATTTTCTTTTATGCAAATTCAGATCTGATGACATATTTCGCTATTTATATATTAACAATGGTGTTTATAAATAGTATACGTACAAATATAAAGATATTCTAGAAGGTCAATTGAAAGGTGTTTTACTATGGGTATATTTTTTACGCTAAAATACGTCATTTAATATGGCGCCCGATGACGTCGTGTAAATACTATAATTTATGGTAGGTCATGTTTGATGCCATCACTAATCGCGTTATTCTCTTCACCAAACTCTTCGTTTCAGTGGAATTACAGGAACCACAGACGTCTTCAGAAATTGGAAGGTAAAAATCGGTCTACAAGATAAAAAAAAGTGTCTCCAGTAGGCTTTACGTAAAAAGTTTAAGTGACAGAGTAATAGAGACTTTTTACATAAAGGTTTCAAATTATGGAATATGTTAGCGTTAGGAATAATCCGAGACTTCAATCAAATACATCAAACAGGCAAGCACGTTGGTCGTAAGATTTAATGTTCCAGAATATATATTGAAGGTTTTCGTTATCCCAGTTCGCCCCATCATATATATCATAGTCCGATCACTTGTGCTGGGTATTGCAAATCATGCCATGCCACGATACAAAACGTATCGCGATACAAGGGTCACGATACGATACGTATCGCGATATGGGATAATAGATAAAAAGTTAAACTTTTTCCTCCAAGGTTTCAATATTTGAGTATTTATATTATTAAGACTGTCTAGTAAATTAAATGTCAAATAGGTTATTTGAAAACAATGGATTTCAGAGAAGTCCTCGAAATAATGGGATAAGCATGCATTCACTAACTAGTAGATACCATGCACTTTTTATGGAATGCCATGTATCGATACACGACCTCGCGGTAAGATACACGTATCGTGGCATGTCGTATTGTGATTCAGCCATTCAGCGATATATCGTGTCAGCACTAGAGACTACGTAATGATCAAAACCATTATGGATTTGTTTTTAAAATGCAATGATATTTTAACAACTTCAAATCACATTTAAAACTATTTTAATACTTGAAAATATGCTATGAAAGCTTAGTGGAAATTATTAGTCAAAGTCAAGATGCAAAATGGTTGTGAGCTATGATCGTGTGTGTTATTTCCATGTAAAATCATACGCAGTTTCCTATGGGTCTTCGTTGCCACAGTTCACCCCACTCTATCAGTCAATCTGGCCTGAATCTCAAATGATATTCTTTAACATGTCTGCACCGCCATTCATAAACAATCATAAAATCAATAATCAACTTTCAGACGACAATTCCATCATAAATTATGATGATCGTCGACAATTTTACAAAATAACGAAAGATAATAATAGTGGAAAGGTCTAGACACCATTGCGAAATTCTTTATTTTCACATTCGTTAACCCAAATGTCAAAAATGACCTCTACCCTTTCGCCATTGATTGCAAGATTAAGGTAAAATCAATGAATTTTACTGTTTGAATTAGCGTCTGATCAGCAGTTCTGTTGATTTGGCTGAGTCTATTATTGTACAAGGGATGTAAAGATAGTTTAAGCTGTTGACATAGTTTATCTCGCGGTGTACACACCTACGCAATGGATTACCGAGACTACTTTATTACCTGTCGTCAACAATGACTTTGATCAATGACTTTTATTGATTTTTATCTCATCCGGAATGTTTCTTGTAATTTATGTAATAGGAATAAGGTTAAGGATTTCGTGGAAAATTTGTCAATTTTTTAACAGTCGGACATCCTCTTGTTATTTATACCGTTTGGCGTCCTGTTCTACAACTCGTGGGCTAATGAAGACGGACTGTGCCTTCCGGTTGTATAGAGGCAAATTTTCCAGCACAGCATCATAAGCCTAAATTTTCTGTTTCCAATTTTCGAGGAATCTTTTACAGCCTGCAGGATCCGAGAAATCCGTACGAAAGTGCACGAGACAATAGATTGAATACCTGTTGCAATTATTTGGTTGGGTTCATGTCATCTTGGGTTACTTACACCAAACCCCATTCGCTCTTTAAGCCATTGAATTTCAGGAAACTGGACAAACTCTAGGATTAACAACTAAATTGTCCATTGTCAATGATGAAAGTCGAAGTCGTCGGATAACCTGATTTGAAGAACCTCATAACATAATTCATGGAATTAAATTTCCCATTGCGGAGCATTCAAATAGGTCGCAAAACGGCATTTTACTTCAAAACCTTATACAAATCGGTAGAAAGGGGTGACGCAGTGAATGATCAACACGCGGAGTAAAAGTTCTTTTGATGTTGTAATCCAAGTCCAATGAACAAGGCCGTGTTGTTTTGAAACGTGTGTCTTATTTCATTATATCTGTATCCCCTAATTGCTCTTCAAACGATATCGGTCATTCATTTATAGGGTATGGCATCTTCTATTTTAGTCACAAAAACAATTATTACCAAAAGGGTAAGGTATCACATTGGATACGTCACCATTATGATGGTGGACGTCACAGTAGTAGAAATTTCAAAACCAATCGATAAATAGAAGGACATTGAATGACAAGCTTCTTCATTTTATTTCTCATGATATCCTAATTGGCACGACAATCTTCTATTAACACTCGCAAGTCTCTCGAGAAAATTATCACTTTTTACACTCCAGTTTTCAATATCGTCCATTTAATGAGCATTGATGACGTCGGCGTATGGTGTTTTGACGTCACTTAACGTCTGCATGATAGTAATTATTTTGTCATTAATTCAATAATCGAATCAAGATTCTGGACTTCAAATGGTGGAAAGATGTGACACGCACGATTTACAAGATTCTTCTTAATGCTGCTAGTTTCAAGATGCTGAAAACCCAGTAGTTCTCAGTTCCTGTCGGTCCAGTCACGCCTTCAGAATGATCGTCTGTGAAACAAACTTAAATAGGCTATGCCAACCTATGACCTAAGGACATAATTATTCAAAATATTCAGTAAGGGAGAGGCGCCATGTTTCCCTGTCGAAGCCTATTAATAAATCTGACATGAGAGCAGTCCGGTGTCGGAAATTACAAAAATAACACAATCTGGTTCGTTCCTATCATTATCTGGGTCATGGGAAGCCATATTTAGATATATAGGTCAGAGCTCTTCCTTTTACCGTCTTGAAAATTCTAAACCGGAAATGTGTCGTATTCAATAATGCGACCTTGCACGAAAATCAACAGTGTAAAGGAAGCAGACCAACGTTTTTCTCGCTGACATTTGGACTTTAAAGGGACAGATTCGTCAGCTGTTCGACGTATTAAACCTTACTCTGACAGATGGCAACTGTTTAGATTAGCTAATCATTAAAAGCGTTCATAGCTGATCTTCAGAATTTGAGCGTTCAATCCAGTGTTTGTTCCGAATCATCCTCATTTGAAATTTAAAATGACAACTCGTGTTTTCTCGATACTCCGCTTTACAGAAGAGACAAATATAGAAATATAGTGTGTAATTTCTAATATAAAATCTTTCTTAAAGGGTTTATGCGTTTTTGTACAGTTGTTGTACTTCTTAAGACCATTTACATTTATTCAAGACTCAAATCTACCCCCGAAAATGGCGAACTATGGCCTTTAAAGTGCCAACGTATTTGTCATTCAACAGAAATAGTATATTCAGCAAGGCTGGAAATCATCAACATTTCTTGAAATTTAATCTCTTCTGCTATTTATTTTCATTTCGTTTTATATTTGTTGATTTAAGTTGGTCCAAGGACTGAAGTTGTAAAAGAAATCTACAGTCAAATTCTACGACTGGCGACATCGAAATGGGGTAGATTCTCTTTAAAGACTTTTAACAAAGGACGAATCTGTTTGAGGAAGACCTACAGTAAAACTTCTGACGCCAAAATCTCTTCTACTTTATTTGTGGTACCTTTCAAACGGATATGAAAGAAATTTATATATTTTTACTGAATTGCAATTTTGGTGCCCCTTCCAGAAAAAGGAGTACTTTTAATAAAGGAAAATAATAAAAAAGTCTATAGTTTGCAATTTAACCATTCCTGCTAGTAAAAGAGCATCAAAAGTTTGAGTAGATTTAAAGGAACGTGTTGCACCCGTTTTGCCAATTATGGAATTATCAGTAATAGCGTTCACAACTCGTCGAAATTTAAGGCTCAAAATCCATGTCTGTCCAGAATTATCTGCGTAAAATGAAGACTCGTCTTTTCTTGATACGCTGTCTAACATAGAAAAGACATTCAACGTAACTTCAAGTTTGAGGTATATCTGAGGGGAATATGCGATTTAGGTGAAGTCCTGGAGACTTTACACAAGAATTAAATCAACACAACGAAACTGTTGAATCCCCATTTATTGATATATCAGTAATATGTTAGCAACCACCGACCAGTATTGAAGAAGCAGAACATGGCCTATTGACCATAGATAATGAGGTTATGGAATTTTCCCTCGTTCTAGAGCTCATTACTCTTGCTTTCCGCCCTGAACATTCCCCAAATAGATACAGTTTATATCAATTTAGACTATTTTTACCCCCAGTTTCAAGTGGTTACATATGTTCTTATTATCCAGAAAACCACAAAACTTTATATCAAGTAGATCTGTGTATATGTAGGTCTTTTGAAAACGACTAAATCGCTGCCATATTTCTAATTTCGTTTGAAATAGCGTGATTGATGTAGCCTTGTGAATGGTGTAATAGTTTTACCAACGACCAACCTGTTTTTACCAAGTTAACGAACTCCTGTGGAGGTTAAAAATAAAGGGCTTAAACCCTGCATGTTATGAGATGTAAAAAATATCAATATCACTACATTCCTAATATGAAATAGAAGATATATTGTCACAAAGCAATAGAATTTTTTCGAATGCTCATTCTCAAAGTCAAAGTGATAACGCTCGTCGTTTTAATATGATATTTATGAAAAAATAGACGTTGTATTTGAAGCTCCCCGAAGAATTGTGAATGAAATTCCAAAATACCTTGGTATATTAACTACAGGCCGTGTTCACCTACAACTCATTTCTACCAGTATGTTATTCGCGTTCTCTATTGTTGTATTTTCATGATCAACATTTCAGTTGGTCTCTTGAGGATTCTGCTTATTCGCCTTGTAAACTAAGTTAACGATTGTGTCACGCCGACCTGTGTCGAATATAGATTAGAAACAGAATGAAACCGAAAGTAGCATAACCAGATGCATGTTCTACTCTCATTGAGTGTCTATATTCAGCTTCAATTCAGTGTTTGAGTATCACAAAGACATGGTCCACAAATACAAAAGGCTTCGGGAGGTTAACCAGTGATGCGCAACGTATATCAAATTGGCTGAAACCATTTGTCTTCACGATTATATATCTAGCATACCACCCCAACATCTGATAGTAATCGTAAAATTCGTTACAGATATCTTGAATCGGGTTCTTTACTTCTTTATAAGACAAATTATGTATGTGTTGTCTTATTTCAGAGAATATGAAGTCCTATGTACACCTCTCACATTCAATAGGGAACTAACGAAGAAAAGAAAATCCAATAGCCTACATCCAGTGTGCAACAATAGAAATTCCGACAGGACACCTGTGATGGTTTTCTATTCCGATTATCAACTGTTAAGGGGTTTTTAAATTGCAAGGAAATGAATCTCCCAATCTGCAACTATGGTTTCATTTTTTTTAAACCCCATGACCACGTTTAGGGGTCAATAAATCTTATACGGTCAACATGTCTTTTGTAGGTCTGAAACGTGCACATCCTATAGCACAAAACATGAAACTTTGTATTCGCAAGGAACAAATTAGATACATATCCGAACTGAAGTCAATGAACCCCCCAATCTTCAATGATATGGTTTCAATTTTTAAAAACAACATGGCCACGTGTTAGAGAACAGGCTATCTTATTAGGTCTACATGTCATTTGCCACAGATAAAATTATTATTTTTTAAAAAAAAGGTTGTAATCTTAGAGAACAGACATGCTTTATACATGCTTGTTTAATATATTAGCATCATTGCTCTATATAAATTTGTTTTTCTTACAATTTTTTCACCCCATTTCATTTAATTTCACTCCATTTATCTGATTAGAGTAGATGCAGGAGATAAAGCGACATTTTATAGACGCAGTACTGTATTAATAATATTTATCTTTATACGTTGAAAATATGATATGTTACAAAACAGCACTTTGAACAGTTGTAAATTAGAAGGGTATTTTTTATGGGGAGGGGGGGGGGTGTAGTTCAGACGATCATTGTTGCATAACGTCATGTCAGTAGTCATGTCTAAGTAGGAAAATCCATGATTATCCTGACGTAGTCTACGATGTCAGCTTCGACAGGTGTCAACTTGCCAACAACAAACACCTACCTAGTCTGCGATATCAGTTAACTCGTCATCTACCAACAACTACCTAGTCTGTGATACCAGTTAATTTGTCATCTACCAACAACTACATAGTCTGTGATATCAGTAAACTTGTCACCTACCAACAACTACCTAGTTTGTGATATCAGTTAACTTGTCATCTACCAACAATAACCTAGTCTGTGAAATCAGTTAACTTGCCATCTACCAACAACAACCTAGTCTGTGATATCAGTTAACTCGTCATCTACCAACAACTACCTAGTCTGTGATATCTACCAACAACTACATAGTCTGTGATATCAGTTAACTCGTCATCTACCAACAACACCTAGTTGTTATATACCATTCCATAACTTTGTATCTTGAATCTTCCAAACTGTATATCGACTTACTTTAGCAGAAGAAGCCATGTTTGCAGGACGGGAATTGTATGGCAAGTCATTTATCCACTTAATCACATGACGCATACCGGAAATGGGGGAGATAAGTGAGCACAGTTAACTTGGCATCTACCAACAACAACCTAGCCTATGATATCAGTTAACTTTTCATCTACAAACAACTACCTAGTTTGTGATATCAGATAACTTGTCATCTTCCAACAACTACCTAGTCTGTGATACCAGCTTCTGCTGCACGAACCTTAACTTGCCTATCAACCAATCTTATCCTGGTGTTATTTGGTAAAGCTAACACTTTAACCTAAGGTAAAACATCTCTCCCTCAAGATTACGAATGATTTTAGAAAGAAATTAATTTTCATAAAGTCAATAACATCTGTGTAACGGACGTTTGATGTCCCCTACCCACCTGTCACCTGTGGGAGTGGAAAACATCTAAAACTGTTCAATATCAACATATACATATAAGATGTGACAATCATTATCCAATTTCAATTTTAATGTACCCGATAATCATAGGGAATGATATAGCTTTATTTTTAACAAAAAATAATATTAAAGGTTTAGTAATATTTTGAGAAATTTCATAGTTCAAGTTACTGTATCATAAATTCACGATGACGCACCTAAAAAGAACAAACGTCATGCCTCCCCGAGGCCGTGGTTAAACAGGTGACTTTAATAACTTATTCATAGTTTAATATTGATCAATAGAAATTTCTGGAAATCGTTTCAGACGCATTGTTTTCATATTCACGCCAACAAAGCGGGTTAATAACACCGAGTTGAAACCCGTAAGCGGGATACGATCACAAAAGAGCCGAAATGTACGCCATCTAAACATAAAAGGGGCCTAAAATGTTACTCACAGAAATATTCACCGTTATAACAACAATTTCTGGGCGCATCTTGTTCTTTTTTTTGATTTTTGAATTTTATTAAACTAAACCATACCTTGAATAACAATTTTCAAGTTCACGCTTCACGAGGCACCTTTTTTATATGAAATAGTAGAAATGATTGATATAGGTTTTGACATCTGGATGATAAACAAGCAAATATTTCAGTTTTTTATATCCTATTGAAACGTTTTCCACTGTATAACGGATTGGATAATTTATGGGTTTTAAGTGTAAAGAATTGTTATGTACCCAAAGCACCGTTCGAATGTTCAATATACTAATGTACTGAATTGTAAATAAAGAAAAGAATTGTTCTGTCTCATTGAGAGGGCGCTTTATACTCGAAAATCTAGAAACAACATCGTCATATTTGTGGCATATGATGATAGCGACACCACATATCGAAAGAATTTTACACGCATCAACCGACGATCATATCATATCAGTTGTATAGGGATACTCCGAGAGCAAATATCAAAAGAATTTCACACGCATCAACCGATAATCATAGTGACATCATATCAGTTGTATAGGGAGACTCCGAGAGCAAATATCTAAAGACTTTCACACGCATCAACCGATAATCATAGTGACATCATATCAGTTGTATAGGGAGACTCCGAGAGCAAATATCAAAAGAATTTCACACATATCAACCGAAAATCATAGTTACATCATATCAGTTGTATAGTGAGACTCCGACACCACATATCGAAAGACTTTCACACGCATCAACCGACGATCATAGTGACATCATATCAGTTGTATATGGAGATTCCGAGAGCACATATATAAAGACTTTTACACGCATCAACCGATAATCATAGTGACATCATATCAGTTGTATAGGGAGACTCCGAGAGCAAATATCTAAAGACTTTCACACGCATCAACCGATAATCATAGTGACATCATATCAGTTGTATAGGGAGACTCCGAGAGCAAATATCTAAAGACTTTTACACGCATCAACCGATAATCATAGTGACATCATATCAGTTGTATAGGGAGACTCCGAGAGCAAATATCTAAAGACTTTCACACACATCAACCGATAATCATAGTGACATCATATCAGTTGTATAGGGAGACTCCGAGAGCAAATATCTAAAGACTTTTACACATATCAACCGATAATCATAGTGACATCATATCAGTTGTATATGGAGATTCCGAGAGCACATATATAAAGACTTTCACACACATCAACCGATAATCATAGTGACATCATATGAGTCGGATATGGTGACACATCTAAAAACTTTCACACATCAACCGAACATTATAATAACGTCATGATTTTAAACCTCTGTCAACCCCAATATGACGGACATGGAGAATCACCAGATCGGAGAAGTAAAAAATGAAAGAAAGTGTGTTAATCAGAAGAGATAGCACTATGACAAAACAAAATTTCCCGAGGGGTGAATTAGTATTATTTTGGCACCTCCCCCTCACCATCCTTCGTCTGTTTACCATTGCCGGGAAAACAAATCATGTCTAAGATAGAAGCTGTGTCAGTAGGTTGCTTTGATATACCTTTTATATCGATAATTTTTAAATGTCAGACGAATGACATTATAATTGGGTCAAATATAATTATATAGGTCAGTCGAACAATTCCATCAAACTCGACAACTTCCTGCTAATTCATTGATCTTATAAAAAGAAATCAAATGTAGAGAAATCACGAAATCTCGATTCGATCAGACCGGAAACAGTGTCCATAAAGTCCAGAGTTATCGTGTGAAAGAAAATACATAAGATAGTGGTGCCGCTTCGTTATCGAACCCTAATATCTGATATAACTTCTTAAATTTTCTTCTGTTTCGATAAAATCACGTAAAAAAAGAAAACGAACACAAGCACGCCTATGTACATATTTACAAAGAGAAGAACAAAATGATTTTGTAGATTAAATCACATGACTTTGTTTATGTTTATTGCCACTACCCCACAATTCCAGGTTTTTGAAAGCAGACTGCAAAATGCACGTGTTTAATAATCAATAATAGTAAAGAGTCACTTCAACACAAAGAAGTGTTATCCCCAAATGCATTTCGGATATGTGCTCAGATATTGCGTAATCAATTGGGAATTATACTGAACTATTAATCCAAAGATACGCAAAATGCACGTGTATCAAGATTAATAATAGTAAAGTAGGTCAGTAGAGTGTTGAGTCAGTAGGTTATTCAATAATCAACTTCAATTCCCCATTGATTTGCTGTTGTTATATAACGACACCAGTTTCAATTGACCTGATCACTGTTAAGCACTACATGTCAACATAACATTGAGAGAGAGAGACGAGCCTCCAATACGAGTCGATAATCATTTCATTAGAAACCTTCAGACCGACGTGCAGGACACCTATTCTGTTGTGATAATAGTCTTTCAAAGGGAGGCTCAAGTCGACAGGTCAATCAAGCCATACATCGTCAAATCGTGGGCAATTGTCAACATTACCTTTATATAAAAAAAAGAATAGGTTTTCAAAGGTGGTGATTACATGACAGTTGGCTTTGATGGTGGTATTTTGTGGACAGTATTTGCACTCTTGAACTTATTTTGGTGTTAAAAGAGATATTCTTCTGTAGAAGCACTTGCTCAGAACAACCAGGCACTGGTTAAGGTTTTAAACGTAGAGACTGTGGTTTTCAACATTATTATACATAAAGTATGTTGTGAAATTATTAGCTTCTGGAGAGATTTACAAAATAAACAAATTATTCAAATATGAAAATCGATTGCTTCTGGGTAAACTCTTCATGGTAAAAAAAACAAAAGAAAAAGAAAAGAAACAACTATATTTTACAAGAAGAACATCTCAAGTTCAAAAGTCGTGACAGGAATCCTTTCTACCAGCTGGTCCTTGGCAAAAGTTATTCGGACTTTCACACTCCGATCGAGTTTAGATCTCACGTCCAGCATTTTCCACGTATCCAAGTAAATAACGCCATGATGTTAGGAACCAACGCTGTGTTATAGGAAAATTAACAAATTATTTGCATTATCCAAAAAATTGGCTGCTACATTGAACGCCACGCTGAACAGCCCTAATAATACATCTTTATTGTCATTTTTCATTGACTTCATTCAACCTGAATTTTTAACTGCACTGAACAAATCAGATTAATAAATAGCTCAATTGATTGCATGTTAGACGATATTCTAACGAGAAATCCGTGCACGTAGTCCGAATGAAATAATCTAGTGTGTAATTATATTTCGAGAAACTCCTCTCCAACGGTACAATGAGTCGACAGAAAAAATATTATTGGCTCAGTAAATTCAAAGAGTGTGACGCTAAATAATGCTACGGCTACACCGACATTTTCAAATACCAAGCTGTATATCGTCTTATTCCTTGACTGTTGAAGCAACCTTTCTTGAATCACATAAGTTGTAAATTTACATTTTTAGCATTAAGCCTAAAAGTTGATGTAGGGGGTTGATTGGCAGTATTCTCTCAATTTTAATTAATGTATTCCGTAATACAAGAATATTGGACATTGCAGTCAAAGTATAGGACGATATTTATATTAGTTTTTATAAGTAAATGGTAAACAATGGAATAGATAGTACTTAAAGGGATTGTAAAGCGGTTTTCTATCTTTTTTGAGTGTATCGGAGACACTTTTAGCTTTTATTTGGGACAGACACAATACCCACCCCACTCACATGCTTCGTGTTTTTCCAGAAATAATTTCCGGAAGTGACGTCTCCGACAGAGTCGAACTTGTCAGACTGGATAATCGAGGACGACAGACTACATTAAACCAGAATAGTATGGAAACACGCCATCTTGTAAACAAACACGCCATCTTGTAAGGGGAGATAATAAAAATAATGTGGTTCAAAAAAGATAGAAAACCACTTTACAATTCCTTTAACGTATATTTCTATATCAAGTAATTGCAATATTGGATGCATTATAGCCTTTCGGGTTTATCGCATGGCGATTCAGTAAGTAAATGTATTTTGTATTTTGAGACCATTTGGTACATTTAGATCATAAATTTGAATCAATCGCATCTTATCAGAACAGAGCTACCCTAATCATAGCATTCATTAGGTTTTACGACTGGCGGAACATTTTAAAAACAAACATTCCCCGTGACACAATCACCTCATATCATAAACATGGTGGCGGAGTGGTGAATAACACCGCCAGTAGAGCGATATCAGCGCCTGGTTTTATCGTTTCAAACATGATTTACCCGGCCAACTATCATCACTACTATCACTATCTCGGCACTTAGTGATAACACTTACTCACGCACCTGCCCATGGACCATTTTCCTTTTTAGTTTAAAAACCGTTCTACGTCCTAATTTAAAAATTTTCACCCCTATTCTCTACCCACCCATAATTGGGGCTAATGTAAAACCGGTTATGTTTTACGCCTTGTTTTATACCTCTAATTTGGTTAATAATTGGTTATGTTTCATATTTTCCAGGACCAATTTGGATCAACAAAGACAAGCAATACAGTAATAAGATAAAATATACCAGAGAAGTGGTTTTTATTACTCGTTTTCTACCTTACGTTTGATGTAGGGACGATTAGAATCTGCGACCTACCAGATTCCATTAACAGGCGCTTTTGCGAGAACCAAAGACCCCTGATTAAATTTGAAATGGTGCAAATTAATTGATGCTTTCAGTGTCCCTGATTCACACGAAGTTCATTAAAACCATTTTACAATCTCTTTAAGTAACGTATCCGAATCCGTCGAGACACGAGAAAGCAAACGTTTGTTTTGGACTGGCCTAAAGATTATCAGCGAACCGTCGATAACATTGTTTATCCTATCTTAAAATTCCTCTTCAGGATCAGCTAACAACACCGGAAGTGGCACACTTACATGTAAGATAAACACTAGACAGATAAATTCAAGGCGACACAAAACAAACAGTTCATTCATAAAACACAACTTTAAAAAATCTGCATCATTTGTCTGTTATGACGAGAACACTGAAGCTTCAACGATATTTATGTGGATTTCCTGTACAAATAATACCTGTGCAACACAATACAACAAACACACAGGCACAGCTACAGGACGGGGGGTGGGGGTGTATGCATGGGACACCGCACAGGCCGGAATTTCCATTTTTCTGTAGGGAAATATGCATTATGTTATTGTGATATTCAAATGTAGAAGGCATTGCCTTTATTTTCAATTTTGAATCTATGAAAGACTCCAGAAAAGATTCGGCAAATTTGGATGTGTTCTCGTCTACTTAATTCTGTATCGTCTTCTGGAATATCCTGGAATATCTTAAGACATCAATTTATAATTGTTGGCCTGATTTAAAAAATACCATTCTTAAATAAGGTCTCCATTGGAATAATAATTGAGCGCTTGTGTTCGTTAAGTATAATGGCCATTTCAAGAGTGAAGCATTTACTCATTCGTCCCCAATACTCTACGACCCCCCGCTCATGTCCGTTACGCAAGCCTATTTCCCAGCGACCTGTGATATTTGAAGATTAGTTGAATAAGACTTAAGAGGGTCACGACTTCGATTATCAATTTGAAGATGGTTGTCATAGTAACATAGGTGTGATTGACAGGAGCTATTAAAATGACACCTGTATATTGAATTAGTCATTTACTTTGACTCAACACCACTTGTCGTATGTTCCTTTGACCCATCCCGCCAATTTTAGGTTGTGCTTCAATCGTCAAGGGGTTTATTTGATGCAAGCTAAATTTGACGACATCAAACAGTTATTTTAGTGGAATCGCGGGAACCACAGATGTCTGATTGAAAACTGAAATAGTGCAAATTGATGCTATCAGTGACTCTGATACATATACACATATACATATTTTAGAAAACCTCTCATCAATCCTAAAGCAGAGGTATCACATAGTTCTCAACCATTATGGGATACGCAATAACGTTAAGTCAATACGGGTTAGGGCAGGTGTTTGGTGTATACGGGTTTTGTAGGCGTGGAGTTGCGAATTTTGCGTCTACAACGAGTGAATTGATTTGATTGGCTGAGATTTCCTAAAAATATTCAAGGGCCAATTTTGACTGTACAATATATGTATTGAACTATGAAAACGTAATTCCCTCACTTGTATTACCATGACATCGAGCAGGTATGAACGAATGAGGTTTTGGTTGGATATAATGGGGCAGTCACCTTATGAAATTAAAGCTACTTTAAGAGTGCAGAATATTGAAGTCTGCTCCGTGTCGCTGACGCCCAACATATGTAGAGTGCATGCTGTTTCTGTTTCCTGAAGGTTCTCTTTTTCATTTGGCTACAGACCAATTTTTGTCTTTGAAGTTAAAATGATAGATGTAAATAAGATAAGTAGTTTAAGACAAAAACACTTCATATTTAATAGAATATTTAAAGGGGTCTGCAGCGAGGTTAAACCACAAATATGTTAGTCTCACCAAGGTATTTTTCGTTCCTCTACGAATTCTGTTATAGTTTCACTAGGGTAAACATAAGTCAAAAAATTTTACCCTTTCTCAATCTGCATTTCCAATCAGCCGCCATGGACTTCTAGAAATCGAAAAATATGCTATGGTTGCTATAAAGCAAACTTAGATACTTATTTCAGTCCGAATTATATTCAAAACATAGGCCACTCTATTCATCACACCAAAATAAATGTCATGATAGAGGGAGCTGTTTACGCCATTTATTCCCCCTCCCCTTCCACCCCTTGCAGCGAATGGGTTTAAATGAGTTTTTAGAGAGTGTTAGATGACGTCACAAAATGGAAAATAATATATCACATGAAGCCCTCTACGATAAGTGACGTCATAAAACACTTGGTTATAGGGAAATTGCGAGGGAACCTACCAATGCCTTCAATACGCATACAATTTTAAGATTATCTCTCTACAATCTCTTTATAATCTCTACAATACAATGGCCTACATAATGTACTTTAATTATGGTGCATCAACCCGATACAAGATATTAACCGAATTCTAGAGAGGTATACGTGTTTTGTAACTTCCAGAGTTGCTATAAGCTTAATACCAATATTCTCCATATTTCAAACCGTACAATTCTATGGATTGTCGTGTGTATAGGGCTTCTCAGCGCACAATTACTTTTTTTTGTAACTTGTAGATACATAGCATTAATTGAAATTCCATGTTTTAAATGCCTTATCATGGTATACATAGTGGTGACCCAAACCGACTAACAGTGGACGACCCTCCATGGGTAGGGATACAGAAAGGAAATGTCTTTCATGCTTGTCGATAAATATTGGTGGTGTTGGTGGTAAAAATTTCAAATTTTAAAAAAATCATTTGATACTGAAATATTTTGAGGTTTCTTTTCGTTTTCTTTTTAAGGAGGGGTCTATCATTTGGACATCGCTGCTTAAAGGCAAGTGACGGGACCACCACAGAACAAACCTATTTTACTGCACATTTTATACAGACTTCATGGGTGTCTACTGGCATTGAGTTACAGCCAATTGCTTCAACTGTTGATGGTTGATGAAATATGCACATTAAAATAGCCAGAAGAGGTAATCGTAAACCGCCATATTGGTAATGTGCCGCAGCAAATTCTTTTGATGTCAACGAATCGCTGTTTATTCTTGAGAAAAAAGTGCAGGCTTGATGATAAGTTTAGACTGAGATCGACCGATTTAGAACAATGCCTAGAGGTTATCAAAATCTACAAATGCCATCAGTAGTTTCGTGGGGCGAGAACTGACGATATGATCCTTTTATAAATAAATATACTACCAATTTATTTTCATGTATACAAAGATTGAGAACTGATTTAATAAAAGTGGTTGCCGGAATTTTATCTGTACTTTTCGTCTCGGATTGTCTCCCTTAGGTCATTTTCATCATCCTGTGGAATTTCTTCGGAATACAAGTTTAAGTCAGTGACCGCTAAGACTGAAACCAATGAAGACATTGATGGGCATTTTCCTCGAGAGATTACACGTGCATTCTTGAGGCCATAGTTTCCTTATGTAAAATGATACGACGGGGCATTTCCTCAAAGAATTTTATTAATTCAACTAAGTCCATACCCGTTGTCCATCAGGATATATTACTTGTCACCCGAACAATCAGGTCTGACCACAGGCCTGCTACCATTGAGTTCATCTTGTTGCCCAATAGCACATAGCAGCATATACATACTTATACATATGCCTTCTTCTATGCAACTACAAACAAACCATGATTTCTTTCTTCATTGTTTGGCATTGATGCATTGTTGAAATTGTTTGTGATTCTATTGCATTCAGCAAATCTTTTAGAAATCGTGGAAAAGAAACGTGAATACTGTATTCAACGATCATTTTTCATTTCTTGTTTACAAAATTGAAGATCACGTCAATGGCAAATTTTTTTCGCATAAAATTTTAAAAAGTTTTATTTTTTCAACTTTTGAAGTAAACAAATGTTGATTACATAAGTCAATGGATGACCTTGTTAACAATTTATATCAACAATAATAAAACAAAACAAAATGACGAACGAGAGCCCGAGGACATCCTGTAGTCTGTCAGCTCTCATTTTAAAGCAACACATAAACAAACTTAATAACAGCTTTACGCTGGTAACGATGGTTGTTCACTGTTGACAGCAAGATGCTCAGAAAGGCTTAAGAAGTGCAGATTAAATGCAAGGTTTTTTGGAGGGCAATTAATGCTTTGTAAAATAATGGAAGGATTATTGGTGTATATATCCAAAGCTAAGTGTGCAATGATGGCACAATTTTATGAAAGGACCACGCCAACCTTCTCTTTTTTTTCATTTAAGGCTCCTGAGGATTATTCATCGATTTATTGTCCCTTCCAAACGATTCAACCCTTTCATATCAAACAGGTAGAAAGGACTGTAAACTGTCCCTTTAAACCTTGTGTAAAAACACATTAAATATTCCTCTTAAAGACGATGAAAAGTTGGCAAAAGACTACGAAAAAATCGATGAATGAAAGAAAATAAGGTCAGTTTATCTTTATGTTGCTCAAATCAATCAAAACGTCTTTCATTTCCCGCCAAATCAAACATTATCGTCTGCTCCGACTAGTTTATTTATGTAGCGCTTACGTTAATCTTTGTTGAAATAGTTTACCTTGAAACTGACTAGCAGTTTGAACTTTGACCTATCGATCTATAATAATCCTTTAACATCTCTTAACAAACTCTTTAGAGCATTTCCTTTCCTTTGATGTTTACCGACAACTCAGGTAAATCTCAGTTATTAGTAGGTGGTTACTAAAAATAGATTAAAGGGATTCTTCCCTATTATTTGATAAAACTTACTCTCTAACTGTTTTTAAAGTCTTTTACTTGTGAATTCTTTCCTTTTTCGGACGACAAGTTAAAACTAGTTTAATCAAGGCACAATGACTGTCAGTACGTAAGAAAATATTCCGAGATATATTTAGGTTGACGCAAAAAAAGGTGCATGTCCGTTGCGGGTGTAGGTTGCGGGATTTCCGGTACAGTAAAAAAGTAATATTCAATATGCGTAATTTGTTCAACCTGTGACCAATATATCGAGGAAAATGAATTATACACCAATTTATAAGACGGGGACACGTTTCAAAAAGAAAGCAAAAGAAAGAAACAACTATATTTTACAAGGATAACAACTTAGCTCCACAAGTCCGCCGTGACAGGGATCCTTTTTAGCAGCTGTTCCATGGCCAAACCTCTTGTTATTCATCTTTCCCGGATTATCCGATGACGATGACTTTTACAAGGTCATCGGACTTTCATACATTCAATCTTTGATTAATATTTCCGTATTTTTACATATCCGACAAAGACCCATTCAGAAATATGCAGACATTACGACGACAATGGCACTCTACAGCGAATAAATCATTTTGGATGTACAGTTTCAATTGCAATATTCTTCAACAAGTGATCCTTGAATGGTATATAATGCTTGATACATATAACTCAGAAGAAGTCTTTATGGATTACAACTATTGTTTATTAATACTGCTACGTTTCAATAAGTATCCTCTTATCGTTATCAAAGTTATTCTTCAACAATTAAAAATTCTAGGAAAGAATAGCTTGGGAAGTTGGCAAGGAAATGGAAATATTGTTTACATCTGGATGTTTAGTTTTTGATTGTTAAACAGAGGAAGTTTGGTATTATTATTTTCCTGTGAATGAAAAAAATTTTTAAAACTTTTTTTCCTGTTTAGTGTCATTCCCGGGACTTTGATTTTTAAATCGGGTTTTCATAATTTACTTTGTATGGAAACAAAGGTAAAAAAATAATCTTGCCCTAATTATAAATTTTGGGATTAACAATCCTGTAAATTTTTAAATGGGTAATTTGAAATCATTGAATGAGTTTGAGAATGGATGAATGGATGAATGACGCAATCCTGAATCAATGAATGAGTTTGAGAACTGAATGAATGAAGGTCAAAATCGGTCAATGAATGAATGACTGGGTGAATCAACGAGCGACGCAATAAATGGAATTAATGAACAAGTTGATGAATGAATACTTTCATGAATGAATACTTGAATGAATAAATAATTGTATGAATGAATGAATGAATGACTGGGTGAATGAATGACCGACACCATAAATGAAAAGTAAATGAATGAATGTTGCAGGAATGAATACTTGATAAATGAATAACGTTGAGTACGAAATGTTCAGATAGGATCCCGAAGAGTCTTGATTTACCTCCTTGTAAAAAAATATTATTTCTTGTTGGACAGTAACTACTTACTAGCTAATATTATCACCATCAATGACGTCTGAACGGAACCGATAATTAACTGCCCACTATACATTGTATCATAATGTATCACAAGCCTAATTAAAACCACCAACTACCAATTATCACTATAAAACGTGACATGATACAAGATGAATATTCAGTCCAATTTAGTGGTAATTGTATATACAGATTGCGTAGCATGCAACCCTGGCACACCAAAGCTTCTTCATGTACGTCAAAAAGCGATGCAAAGATTCTACCTCTGAAAATCACCTTTTCCTGCATGTTCAATTGCATTGTTCTACGAGAAAGCTCGTGTTTCAAGAATGCACGTGTTTTGATAGAACCCATGCACTTGTTCTACCTCTGAAAATCACTTCTTACTGTGCAAATTTAATTGCAATGACCCATAGGAGAACATATGTTTCAAGAAAGCACGTGTTTCAAAAGCGCACATTTTTTCCAAAATGCACGTGTTTTGACTTCTTGTTGTGCATTTTCATTTGCAATGTCCTATAAGACTGCAAGTGTTTTACGGCATCCATGGAACAGTATAGAATCAGGATTCATAAATGAAAAAGGAAAATCAAACATTACCTCTGAAAATCACATTTTGAGGTTTAGATTTAATTGCAAAACACGCACCGTAACGGACGTGATTTGATAGCACATATGAAGCACCATAGTATGTTTTTATCAATGAAAGAGCGGGGTGTAGGCGGTAGATATGGTATCAGACTAATATAGATATCAATTTACTAAAGTTATACAAAGAATATCAGTCTGTGATAATCATACTTCAAAACATCAAAAACCTAGCCACTTCTCTTCACTTCAGTATCGGCTCCATTCATATCTGTAGTAGTCGTTATCACCCAGACTAACATTGGAAATTACAATACAAGAACCGTATTTATGATTGAGACTAGAGGAACCCTGAGAGACTAATAAAGCACCACCCACTATCTGATACTGAAAGTGCAACTCACTCTGTGCAAAGTTACATTCGAAGGTCATGGTTTGTCATTTACAGGGGTAGGTTTTGGTACTAAAATTTGCACAATTTCTTCCAAAATAATCAAACCAAGAATTTTATTTTCTATATTTGCCTGTTATATATTTCTGTTCTATAAGTCTCCTTTCAATAAAAAAAAATGTATTTGAAGATTCAAATTACAACAGTAGCCTAAACTGCTAGCTTTGCTAAAGAATTTTTGTTTCTGAGACTAAAGTAGGATTGATCAAATGGATAGACCATTTAAGCAGCACGTGTCGCTAAGTACTGTCGTTAGATTAGTGTGAAAGAACCCTTGACAGTAGTTTCTCTGCCTCTTTTACTATCAAGAATAAGGGGAGAGAATTAATTAGGTACATTGTTATTGGCAGTAGTACGGACGTGATGAAGACATCCTTAGTATCTAATATTTTCTATTGTATAGATACACTATCCGAAACTGTGTCCAACAACCGACTCAACAACAAGAAACAGGGATTCATTAGGTAGGAAATTAATCTTTACCCCATCCGAATGTCAAGCTAGAACTGCCCGAAACAAATTATGTTAATCGAATTTCAAAATCTCTACCTATGATTTAAACAATATTTATTTCTGTAAATTTGCACAGATAAATACATGATCGATTTAGAACCAGACATAGTTTATATAAATCAGTCTCCATTGTAAAACGATATAAATTATTGAGCAAATATGAATATAATAATAATAGTAATGAATAGTATAATATGAATCATATACAGATTTGCCAATCATAACTTGATGGTAATGGTTTGAGTTTCCTCAAGTAGGACATATGCTTTGAAAACGATCTTGAAAAATTGACGGCAATCAAAACTGCCTACCAGACATATTTTTTGGTACAGAAGAGTGGGCGAGAATATTAATAAAGTTAACCTGATCATTTTAGATTCATACCAGTTCACTTGAACATCCGTTTGACAGGTGTCTGTCAGACCCACATATTACCTAGTACATTGGAAATAGATACTACTTAAGCTAATTTGACCCTTTTAGATCCATTTTAGGTTTCTTTAAGTTATATATGAGTTAAACGCTGTTGAAATCTCTTCTACGACACAAGAAAGGTATCAGTACGAAGTTTGTAATAGCTTAACATTGTGAAGATGCAAGAAAGGTGGCTATTGCTGTCGAGAGATAAGACTTAATAGTTCTTAATAGCATGACAATGTTGTGAAGATGCAAGAAAGGTGACAATAGCTTACCATTGTGAAGGTGCAAGTCAAGGTATGAGATGAAATAAATTCATATGTAAGAATGCAGTAAGTTGGACATCCTTTGAACGCGATAATTGAGAATCACTTCAGAAATATCTAGTACAATAGAGTAGGCGAGTAGATAATAACTACGTATTACTTTCCTATATCGCCTTCAGATCACGTATTCCTACGGGCGCCACGTAGTCCTGTCTGGACCCCACCCCCGACAATTAATCTACCTTACATACATACATATCGACATCCTATATTCCAAGGTATATAAAAGTCAAACGTTACTAGGACAACATACATACGAGGATGATGTCCGTCACGTAAGAGGGACATACATAAATATCTATATTTGACAGGGATTCCGGTTCTACATCTCAGCATTACTTTTATAAGGATAGAAACTTGGGTTCTCGTGTCAACCATCTGGGTAGGCCGACATGATCTTAGCAATATTTTCAAGGATACCAATTTAGGTTTTGTCAAGAAGCCTTTCATCAACTTTCCTTAACTAACCTTCCTGGCATTGGTGTTGCCAAGGTAACTGTATCTGTCACCCCCCATGACTCTTGTTTTAAGCATTGATGTACAAGGATAACAACTTAGATTGTCAAGGCTTCTGTCTACCAAACCGTTTTTACCAGAAAAGCTCTGAAATTTTAATTTACCCAAGAATCAATGACGTAATACACAGAGTTTTATTTAGAAAATAAACGCCATGAAAACGGAAGTTGTCAGTCTGCTCATAATCTGGTGTTCAATCAACAGATCTGTATGCGAAAGTTACAGTAAACAGATTTGAGATCAACAATCAACTCCCCACGTCCGTTCATCTGTCAACAATGTTATATTTCATTGACCAAAGCTTCACTATCCATTCACAAACAAATCTGACTTCTCGACAGTTGATTGGCCACGTCTGTATGCTTTTAGTCTACAGGTCATTAATTTTTACTTCCTGCTTTCTCATTGGTCAAACAAACGAACTCTCAGCTGCCCATTCACAAATTTCCTCGTTTCATTCATTATGTTGATGATTCATTGATTAAGGAACAGTCGACAACATGAGAATGACACTTGTGTAGTGTACTTTAGTTGTATTGACTTTTCATTCTGCCAATTGATTTCTTCGAAATGAAATGAACTTTTACGTCCCATTTTTCTACACCTGAATGGGTTTATGCAGACGTAAACACCCATGATTACCTCGAGAATGCGACTTATTCAACAAAATTTGATTTTCATAATACACATTTGTTTGATATGAAATTATTTCAAATACATTAGCACTTAGTCATACCTTATTTATGCTAAATTTCATAATGCTTAAACATTTTCAGTTGCTCCGTAAAATAGCTCGTTTAAAGATCCTACGACAACGAATAGAGTAGTGCAATACTTTAACCATGATCAAATTTATTTATTTTCCATTTTAATGAAATTAAGCAGGTGTATGAAAGTAAGAACAAAAACACAATTTTATTTCGTTTCAAATACGAAAGATATAGTCAGATTCCAAGGGGAGAGAAAGCGAAGCGTTTTTTGTACCGTGCACCTCGCCCTTTAAGTTATGACCATAAAATCAGCCTACAATATCAATACGTCTTATAGTATCAAATAGGCATAGACAATAATTCTCCTTTAGAACTTGGCAAGTTCTGTAAGTACCAACCAACTCAGGTACTATCCTCTCTAAACCATTAGGATATCAAAGAATGTTCTGGTCATTTATAATAAAGGGTAGATAAAAGACATCAAAGGTTCCAGAAATATCAGAATTATTCCATTGACCCGACCATTCTTACTACTTTATCAATGAACAACAAAGTTCAAGACACCCATCAAACGGAAGCGGCTATTTTAGCGTCCGTAATTAGCCGGAAATACGGTGGTATTTCATTGAGAAACAAAATTAAGATGCCAGATTTTCAATGTTGATTGATGGTCGGCGGTCACTCAATGGTCAGTCAGTGGGAAGTTAATGACCACACAGCTGTTCGGGCGTTCCTGTCCATTATACAAACACTCGCTTCCGTTACAATACTGATACGCCAGTTTGAAAATGAAAGCAAAAGTTGATAGGCCGGTACTAAATTCTGTTATGTTTATAAATAAACCGATCCCTACACAAACGTCAGTTGGGTAGTCTTTATTTCCTTCTGTACACATCCGCATCGGGATATAGTCTGCACCTGCAGATGTCTCTGGCTTTAAAGCAACAAAGGCCACCATGTTATGTTGTTTCGTCCGCTATTCTTTGAAGAACGAAATTAAATTTAAAAAATAACTTCATTGACAATCTTCATTCATTATCCCGATTTTGTCTTTTTTGTTTTATGGACGTTCCCAGCATGAGTTCTATTTAGTGTGAAAGGGGGGGGGGGCAGCAGTCGTCCAATATATAAGTTTAAATATCGAGTGAAAATAAACCCAAAATTTCGAATCTATATTTTCAAGCGTCAACAAGTTATCGTCATCAAAAACTTAACGATACGAAAGAAAACACAGAATGAAAATAATTTTATTAATATGACACTTAAAGTACACATAATGCTATATCCTTTTTAATTTTCTTTCACTGTTTGCCTAATGCCTGCTAGTTATTACAGACTTTCTAAAGAAAACCATTATCTTTAGGAATAAAGATCTACCAAGCCTGTTTAATGATCCACCTTCATTAAAATCATCCTTGATGTGGGCGGAATTTCCTTGATGATTCCATTCTCACGCCATTCACAAAGCCATAATGAGATTGAGTATTTGTAAATACCGTACTAACAAACTAGGTTTGAATTAAAGGTAGAAGTGAATAGAAAAGTTGATCCAAATTTCAAATTTACATTCATGTCCATTCGCAAACTGATCAAAACAAATTAACCTTCGACTATAGAGAGCTCAGAAGTGATATTATTGCATTCAATAATTTCAAAACAATACTTGAAAGACACACATTCCGAACAAAGAACGGAAACGCACATCGAGTTAAAATTAGGCGGAGAGAGAGAAATGAGGGGTTGTGGGGTGAGGTTGGGATGCTATTTGGATTTGTAGGCATTTGCAGGACAAAGTCAACCGCCGACGTATTTACAGATATATTGGAACCGTTTACATATCGAAATTGGGGTGGGATGCTGTTTGTATATGTGATACATTATGGTAATAAACAATACACGCATCATGTTTGGTCGCCGTTTCAATGATGTCGCACACTTGACTGGTAGTTATCTTTCTGTCGAATAGCGATGTCAAAATGGTTTTTGGTCAACTCCTTTCGTTTGGAATAATGAAGTCACTCAACATCATGAAGTGTGCAGGAAATTTTACAGAAAATTATCAGAGGACTGTGTCCCTTTAAGAAGTAGATAATTATGAATGAAACCAGGATTAGAATTACCAAGACAATGTCAACCGCCCACGTATTTACATTGATGGGCTTATAATAATGGAACTGTTAACTTATCGTGATTTGTTTTTGTAAGCCCGGGAGACAGTAGTCTTGTATACCAAGCTCGGCTAGAAAAATCCAAACCGACCAAACCGGTATAACAATATGGCAACTTATTGAACTTATGAAGACAGACAACGCCTTACAACCTACACTTGAGGACAGTTTGCCAGGACATCGGTATCAGTCACCTATTTTCCCGATTACCGACGATCGAATGATCTTTATAATGTAGAGCCTGGAGTACAAGGATTCTCGACCATTCTTTGGCATTATAACTTTTGCGCACTTCGTGGTGCTGATTCCCTTCTTCCGTTGGCAAACAGAAGAAAAGAAGTAGAATGTAAAACTCCATTACTTCCTGATGTTTCCAAGTGCAGATAGGTAAGACAGCCATTTCGTGCCGTCTGATGTGATGGTGAAAGTAATTACTACCAGGGATCTGACTGGTCTGTATACTAATTGATTTATTGACGTTAACTCCATTGAACACCTCTCAGCGTGGATTGTCGTCAAGTGCTTAAAGGTAGAAATGAAATGAAATGAATTACGTTATGTTTTACGTCCTACTTTTTTGCACCTTATGGGCTAATGAAGACGGGCAACGCCATGCAGTGTGCTATGAGGGAAATTTTGCCAGGACAGCGGCATTAGCCTGCTCTTTTTCGATTTCCAACTGTCGAGGGATCCTTAACGTGCACAGCCTGTAGCACACGGGGCCTCGGTTTATTGTCCATCCGAACGACTAGACGCTTTTTCCATGTCAGTCCCTCCGACCTGCATCACTGACAAGGGGAAGAAGCCAATTTCATGCCGTTAAGTTGTAATTAATCTCAGAACGGTGAGACGTTAAACTTCATTTCGTGCCAGTCAGCTGTAATGTCCAAGTTGTTCTTGGTACAAATGGCGAGGAATCTGATAGATTAGTAAGCTGATTAGTTTTGTAACCATATCAGATTGTTTTTGTCCAGGTTTCAGGTGTGTAGCGTGGGAGGTTAAGACTATTTTTACTTCATAATTAATATAATTAATATTACTTTTAATTAACATTCAGGTACTTTCTACTTTTTACTACCGAAATAGATTTAATCGACATTAATGGGCGCCCTTTACTTATAACGAATTTTTATAAAGGCAGCTGTATACACGCCCTATTCTTCTTTAAATTTTTTTCGAGTAAAAAATCAAATAATGTTTCACTTTCTTGAGGTATACTCTTTATCAATTATATAATTCCCTAAATTAAAACAAATCTTTAATTTGCCGACAGCTCACAATCGTAAGAGCAGCGCAGTTTATTTCGGACATTGAAAAAACATAAATACAAATCATAAGATAAGTAAATATAACAATACAATAAACTAAACGATAGCAACGACAATCTTATGCCAATTCAAATAATTACATTAACGAAATAAATTACAATACAAATTATAAGTAAATATAACGATACAATTAACTAAATAACAGAAACAATAATCTAATAAACAAGGCATATAATTACAAAATTTGCTATATTACACAAAGATGTCTCATCGACTGATGCACGCATGTGTTCTATCTCCTTCGACAGCGACCTTGCCAGACAGGAACAACCAGAGATAAAAAAACAATAATTATTGAAAAACCTCTGGAAACCTGTGTCCGAACAAATACAATGATCCCCTCGGAGCTATACTCGGACAAGTATAGGTATAATGAATAAACAATTGTTTTTTTTATGATCTTTACAGATCGAAGCAAGCTGGTAGAATGACAAATATATCATATTTTCCGCCTTCACGATTCACGTGATGATAATCACTCGTATTCTGAACACATATAAGTGTTAAAACCGTTTATACAATAATTTCCCTCTATACTTCGAAACGAGGGAAATTTTAATTCTTCGTTCTTTAAGTAAAGACATTAAATGGATTTTTACGCCCTATTGTTGAACAATTCTTGAATTATGAACATTTCGCTGGAAATAGACAACGCGATTATCATACACGAAATTCCAACCATCTTAGTATTTAAAGTCTGAAAAACTCGGGATATGCGAAAGACTGGATACTTCAGAGTTGGAATATAGCACTTAAAGCTTTGACGTTATTTGAACAAATGGTGGTCGTGGTTTCTTAGCATGGTGGGCATACAAAACCGGGTTTAATAGTAAAATCTCCTTATTATACTGACTAGTAACGGAAACCACTAGAAATGTGTTTGACTGGGAGACAGGATCCTCATGAACCTTGGTTGTGATGCTTATAAAGTAGCGGTTAATTCGTTCTTAAGTCCATTCCATTCTTTAAATTGAAACCAATTTAACTTTAGTAACAGTTGATATAATCGGCGTCAATATTACTGAAAAAAATTTATATATGAAAAGTCGGCACCAAGTTGTCCCCGAAATCCTCACCCAGCAGCCACCCTTGTACCCCAGCGGTTTGATCCTGCCACATTGTATGTTGATCGTGTACCGAGGAGACCCTGAGGCACGGAAATACTGGCTTTTACCTAGGGGAAACCATCATGCAACTGGCACCAATAATATACATTATAATAACAATACAGATGTTAATATAGACACTGGGTTCAGTTTGTCTGTAGTACCATTCTCCACTTTCTTCATAATTCATTCCTCGCCTTAAAGTGACTGCTTCGTGTTGTTAAAAAATACTTTTACTTTACAGGGATACGTTCACCATTCGTTTGAACAATCATTTACCTTAGTCTTATAAACAGTAATAATTCAGATAGGTTGATCAGTAACAGTGTTCACAGTTTAATGTCGACATAAATATTATGAGCCGTCGAATTCAAGCGAGTCTAGAATAAGCCACATTTGAAAATTAAAATACTTCATTGGTACCCCGTCATATTAAGAACAGGACATACATGTATATAGAAAAAGTAGAACAGTTCTAGTACTTCTAAAGAATATTTACATATTCAAGGCTCGAAACAGCGCTCGAAATTGGGAACCATGTCTTAAAGAACAACTTTACTTTCTTACGTTAGTCTGGTGTGCAGTAATGTTGGATACTCCGAAAAAAATGTAATTTTGTTTTAATTCTTTACCATCTATGATCTGACGAAATTGGTATGAATCTCGAGTTCTTGGTTATATTATAAACAGCCAATCATATACTCTGCTCAGTGAAAGATTTCCTTACTATATTCATTGATAACTTGGACTTATATACTATGCCAATATTTGATATACACGTGTAGAGCAACGCCACAGGGCTTTGGTGCAGACGTCATTATGACGACACCCTCTCAAAAACCATTTGGCTTCACAAGTATAAATTAAATCTAATAAATAAAGCCAAAAGAATATATTTTTGAGAAGTTTCTTGACTTTTAGATTAAACCAACTTTCAATATGTATATCTCGACGACTCTCTTTAATACACAATAAAGAATATAGAATATTTATGACGAGTTGAATTGGTACAACCATATATTTATATATACCTATAAACTAGTCGACATTATATCTTGGTTTTAAAACAATATAACTACAGTTTATACCCACCACTAACTAGTATCTGATAGAGACATAATCATCGTCTTAGTCAAATTGGTGCCATCTTCATTCCAAGACATACGTTATGGCTGCTGTCTAGGCGAGATAATACTATACCGTTGGTTGAGCTACAAAAAGCATGATAGATTGAGGGGATTTGGTTCAGAGGCGCATTGGGTCATTTTTGTGTTTTTGGGTTTCTTTTTCATGTCGATCCTTACCCAAGTCAATTTTCAGTGGTTTCTATTCCTGACTTCTCCATTTTGAATATTATCACATCTATTTTTGATACACGCTGAACAAACTTAATTTCATCTGGTTTTACTGAACTTCCGGTTACTCCATAATTCCCAAAACTTACCAATCGAGCGCAACCCTAAAGTAGCAATTGTTTTCAGAAGAAGAGTCGGTCTAACTGTAAATTTGGCAAAGCCAACCAAACACCCCCATTCAACAATCTTTTTAGTAACTTTATTGTGAAATAGTGATTTTATTGGCTCGAGTTGTATAATCTCATGTTTTATTTGAAAACAGACGTCAAAATGGCAGACGTTTGGGGATCAAAACAATCTAAAAATAGAATATATCGAGAATTATCAGTGTTTATATACTACTAATATTTCATGCGCGTACATTACACGAGCGTGCAATCTCGACTTATGACATTTCAAGGTGCGAAGATACTGAAATATGGTTCTATAATTACCCTGGGCCAAGGACAAGTTCCGCTGTTTTTGGACCAGAATGGCGGCCATCTGTTGGTTATCGTTAGTTATCTCGTGATGTTATTCTATGAAAGTCGGTTATTCTGGTCTGTGCTATATGGTTCAAGCACACCTAATGAAATAACGACTGGCCTCAATGAAATCCAATGGAATAAAATGAAAATTTCCGTTCCGTTGTTGTGCTCCTGTTTTAAGAACCATCAGAAAATCTACCTGTTTTTGTCAAGCCCGAAACATTTACCTTTTTTTTCTACCTTTGATATAGCTATTTTGTAGGCTACTATTTTCAACTTTCGAATGGAGGAAGAGGGGTTGGGGTGGAGAGCTGTGGCGGACGAAGGGGGTGTGGGAGGTTGAGAAGGGTCAAAGAAATGACAGAGTTTGTGGCGCTGATGCCGAGCCATTCTTAGTTATGCATTCCAATGAACACTGGAGCCCTTTCCCCCAAATCCACCCCCTTCCGTTCCACAGGCTCTCCGTAACAATGCGACTGTCGAACAAAACCTCAGTGTCATTTCCTTTAAAAAGACACTGCACTTGCACTACCGTAGTATTTGATGTTGAAAGTCAATGTAATGTAAATCATATTCACTCATTCATTCATAAACATCTCGACTTCTATTTACATAGCACACCCTGGCATTTCTATATATACAAGTTAACTCATGTACTCACTCACTTACCTCAAATACACCTTTCCTTATCATTATCGACTCGTATTGATTTAAACATAAACTTACAATGAAGTACAACTGACTTCTGCCAAAATTCTGATATTTTCGTCTGCATGTTGAAAGAATATTGAATTTTTTATACATGAAATATATCACTTTCTGCCCGCTAACATCTAACTGGCTAAAGAACCCATCTCATGCAGACAACATGTGTTTTTGAAAAAAAAACTCATTGGGGCGAGAAACGTTAGCTTGCATTCTGAACAGGGACGAGAGGTCAATGCTGATAGAACGTGTTTCGGAAAAAAAATGCTCATTAGGGAAGAATATTCAAGCTAGCCTACTGAACATGGGCGAGAGGTCGATAACGATAATCGGGTTTAAGTTAGTGGCAAAACTGCCCATAAGCATGAATAACAGAAATGAATTGCCTCTTTAAAGAACGAACACTGCAACCACCAGCTCTCAATCAAACTATGTAGCCGGCCTCTTGTGGTGTAATGACGTCATCAAGTACTCGAGGAAGCGGAAGTGAAGATTATTTGGCGGTAAATAGCATGCCAGAATCGTTCTGTTCTACCACTGCCAGGCCTACTGATAGACTATATATTCATAGACAACTCTTCGAGATAGCACTTCGCGTGTTTTATAACAAATTGCGCAGTAAAATTATAAAATTTTGCTAGCCTTGACATTTTTATTAAGAAAAGTTTTAAAACACTCATCAACTCTTATCCTTGTCATAAAATTGTTGATATCGCCATTATTTTATTGTAGAATCCGAGTCCGAAGCCGAGCCATCCTCAGATATGTATTCTTTCGAATTTTCCTCAAATAAAATTTTGATGTTACCATGTAGAATGTAGAAATAAAGTTATTTAATATTTGGGGTGTTTGACGTTGGAAGGTAATCAGAAAGAAGTAGAAACTACCATTCCAAGTAATAGCGGCTAGTTACTTTGACAATAAGAGCAAGTCTTTAGCCCCACCACCACAGCTAGGCTTGGCAACCAAGCGATCACTTATGTAACCTGGTTCGAGATTATTTTAGCGGTTGACTACAAAGTTTGCCCCAATCAAATGGCCATAGATCTAGCTCGCCCGGTTAAACATTACCTGAGCTGGTAACCACAAAGATTGCCAACACACCCCCAATTCAATGGCCACAAATCTAGCTCGCCCGGTTTAACATAATCTGAGTAGTTTACCACAAAGTCACCCCCCCCCCCAATCAAATGTCCATAAATCTAGCTCTAGCTCGCCGAATACAACATAAACTGAGCTGGTAACCACAACGTTTTCCCTAATCAAGCCAATCAAGCTCTGATGTAATCCAGCTCGTTGATAATCTGAGCGGGTTGCCACGTGGTTTATTTTGACAGGTAAATAAGATTGAATGTCTACGAGTTTGTGGTACGGGTCTGTTATTATTTCTATCTTATCTTTGTTCTTATATACACATGTTATAGACTGGCACAGCCCGGTGAGCATGAGTTGCCCAATGCACCATTTACTCCGACTTGTGGAAATTCATTTTTTTCTATCTCGGACAGAATAAGAATGTTGAGGTAGATACAAATCAAACACAACCATTTCCGTTATTGATATGGACGCCAAGGTAACATGCTAATCGAACACAACCGACCCCTGTGTTCACATACGTCTTCACCAACGCCATCTTTAGAATGATGTCAACATGACACACAAATCGAACCTAACCAACTCCGTTTTTGAGAATGGTGAAATTGACATATCAATCCAACCCAACCGACTCCTTTATGAGTATGGTAACAATTCAAACCAATGCAAGTTTTTGAGGATGGATTCAAGTTGACCATCTTTTGAGTTGAACTACCAATCGAACTAAACAAACCCCTTTTTTATAACGTGGGGCAAGATGACATACCAATCGAACCCAAAAAACGTTTTACAGATTAATAATGAGGTAAACACAAGCCATATGTACTTCTGTTTACTTTTCTATATTAGTCATTTATGAATAAAACTAGTTGTTTATTGATGGCGGACGGCGAATGGTTATAATTGGGGTATCAGCTGACCACATAATCGCCGAATTGACCGTAATCTTGACCACACTAAACATCAAAGTCGGCCGTTGACCACAAGAATGTTGATTTTGGCCATTTGGTATTTAAAGTGTAAAGTAAAAGGTCTTTGTTTAAGACTATATGTTTTTCACAGGAAATAAACTACAATTAGCGTATTTCTCCTTACAAATATTACCATTCGTCTTGAAAAAGGTTTTTATTTCGGGGAAGGGGTGCCGACAAAATAACTTTATCCTTATGTCAAGCAAGTAATTTCCACTTATGCTGAAATACATAAGTTATTTCACCATGTAACTTTTAATTAAACATCTGTGGTTCCTGTCATTCCATTAAAATAAGTGTTTCGCTAAATACGCTTTATCAAAGAAGGACCTGCATAATTGGTGACGTCATAGATAGCTTGGTTCTAATGGAATTTCAGGGACCACAGACGTTTGATTGAAAATGGAATAGTGCGAATTGATCCTATCATTGTTTCTGATACATTTACACACTTTAGAACAACCCTTTATACAATTTATTTAAGTCTGTAAACGACTCCCTTCTATGTAAAAAGGCCTAGCTTTTATGATAACGATTTTGTGATAATGAAGTCAAATCTGTGTCGTAGTGCATCGTTTGGTCTATTACTTAAACATTGGGTCCACTTTTATGATACAAAATTTTTACACACCGAAGCACACCAGGCTATAAGATTAATGTCTGACCCTAATTGGCCTTAAATATATCTTCAGAATAAATAGGACCCTGTCAAGTGTTGACCATTATGGGATATATTTTACCACGTGTCACTTCACCTGTAACAGATGTCTCTCATGTTGTACGGGTCATTTTTCTGACATCTGATACGAGTTTTCCCGCGTTATGAATGGAATTCATTAAGTTTCGTATTTCTAAGTTATTTGGTTGAAATTATGTATGTTACACTGACGATGACATGACTGGGCTTTCATTCATTGAAAGATAGACCGAACATCTCCAACGCAATTTCATAAAGTTCGATTAATATATTCTAGATCTAAAAACTAGCCGATTCAGTTACAAATATGTTTCTAGCGCAATATTAGGTTTTGATCCCGCCGCCATCCTCTTGTTTGTTAATTGTTTCCTGTTCTGAAAAAAATAGCACCATGAGTTCTTCTTGACAATTATGCGACCCCTTCATTAGATGATGTGAAGAAACACCACCTTAATCTTGTTTCAAGTTGAAAAAAAGAATGGGAGGATTTAGTTTAACTCCTAGTTGAACTTTTGGGAAGGCAACTTTATGTAGTGCGCAACGAGGGGAAGTTTTCACTACAGTCATATGGTCAGGCAATTATTCAGAGTGCTTAAAAAGGTTTGAATTATCACCCCTTGTGGTTCTGTACAGTAGATCTCCCTATTTCATCTGTCAGCAACTGGAAAAATGCGTCTCGGAGTTTAATTTGGAAAAGCTGAGATAATGTGAGTGGTGTAAGGTGTGAACGTCAAGTATCTGTCAACTTCTCAAACGAGGTCGAAGGAATTAAAAGTTGTGTGCTTAGACAAGAGCACATCATATTCACAATGTCAAGCTATTACAAATTTCATCTTATACATCTTCACAATGTCAAGCTATTACAAACTCCATCTTATACATCTTCACTATATACATGTATGTCAAAATATTACAAACTTCATCTTATACATCTTCACAATGTCAAGCTATTACAAACTTCATCTTATAGATCTTCACAATGTCAAGCTATTACAAACTTCATACTTATACATCTTCACAATGTCAAGCTATTACGAACTTTATCATATACATCTTTACAATGTCAAGCTTCCACGAACTTTATACTTATACTTCGACTGCAACAGCATTTCCTGTAACAGGGAATACGGCGGTTTGATTGGATTGTACACCAACAATAACAGTCAATCAGAGCCATCTGATCCAATGCCATCGCTTCATTTACAAACTTCCATCATACAAGAAAGATGAATTATGGCGGGCAATTTATAAGAAGTTCATAATAGCTTGACATTGTGAAGATTGAGAAAAAGAGGCTTTCGGCTTACCATTTGAAATGACCAAGTTTGGTCTTAATCTAGGTCAGCTCTCAGTTTCAGCTGTAGGTACAACCATTGTCGCTTTTATTCATTGACCACTGAATCTGTCAACCTTTTTATTATCTTTCAAACAACGTGGGTCATTGTTAACCACACTTGGACGATAGCGAACTTTCAGTGGTCGATGGACTGACAGAGATAAAGTGTTTTGTAGTTCGGAAGGGACTTTAATCCAAGATCCGAAATCTAACAACCAGTGGCGGTTATTTTCCAGATTGGTCTCAACTGATCCACGATCGTTTGTGCCTCCCAAATTGGGAGCGCATTTTTTTTTGTATGTAACGCATAATACGAAGTTGGATGGTATTTTACAATGGAGGCTTTACCTACTTTCTTTATTTCATTAAAAATATCTTATGTTGGCGGAAGTTGCGACCATGTTTGATTTGTTTGACAGATCTAGGGTGCACGTTAGTCTAAAACAAGAAACTTTATGGATTCTGCAGTCTTATGACCTTGAACAAATTACCTTCATCCCAGTCCATCTAGCGATAAATCCTTCAAAGATCAATTCCAGAAGATTAGGCCAAGCTGGTGAAAAGGATATTTAATTGTGAATTTAAATTGTTATCCTTGTAAAATATAGTTGTTTCTCGTATTCCTGTCTTTCTACTTCTATGAAATGGTGAATGAATTACCCACGACCGAAAACTTTATCCAATCAGTGAATTACGAATGTCAAATCTTAAGAGAATAGTACCAAAGATTCCAAAGCCCCGATTACATCCGAAAGAGCAACCTTAAGACTTTACATATAATTCCCTATTAGACGCTCGCATTTTTATATACCCCATAACACATAATTTTTAGATACTATGCCGCCATAATCGCAAACATGTGTTGGATCATGTCATGTATTTTTTTGTAGAAGAGCAAATTGGAATGGCGAAAAGTTATACGTGTCCCTGATACACGAAGTAGGGGGACACCAAATATACGGGAAATATCGCTTCTATACTGTGCAATAATTTCAACAAGACAAAAGTTGTAAACAGCGTTTCGGACTAAGAATCGTCGTGTTGATTTCTTCAATAGAATAGTTTGACACGATCTTTAGATCACAGTTCCTGCAACCCATAGACATTACCAAAACAAACAGATCTCCCCTTCACCTACAAACGTCTCGAGTATTTATTTCTTTATCATAACACGATAAATAGCTGAATTATTTGGCTTACATTCACGAGATAATTCGTACCAAAACATTGAGTATTTGCATAATCTAATTAATAGCACGTTCATAACTCCCTTTATTTTGTTACGAATCGACTCGTCCTGCTTGCCGCCTACCGTTTTCTAGATGTTTTCTGTATCTTATATAGGTTAATCGTCTAAACTGTCAGTTACATTGGTGGGAGTGAGGAAAATGTTCCCATGGTTACCATCATTTACTTATCTTTCTTTATCTTTATTTTTGGAGAGCTACATCTGTGTTTGAACAACGTCACGTGCGTTTAGGTGAAAAATATACCTTATTTCCGGAGAAATAAACTTCAAAACGATGGAGATGTATTTAGATAGATATGAATATGGCAAGATTCCCAATTTATGTATTCATAATCTTTCTGAACCTGTAGTTACCATCTAGAACAGATTAACAGGTGCTCACTCTGCAGTCCACATTGCCATATTTCTCAAGAGATGCAATTAAAACAAAGCGATTTTGCAAATATATGGTTTCGATAACTGATCAGAACTATAGCCCGATGAACGTCTTTATTCAGTAGATGAAGATATGACAAAAGGGCAAAAATCCTACTTATATAAGAACTATCTTAAAGCAAGAGGTATCGAATTGACAAACTCAATCGCAGAGTGACAACCAAGTTAGACTGTTACTGGGTGGACAAGACTCAACACAAGGTTGTTCTTCAACGTTGAGATAATATGAACTCTGGATCTCTTGATCCAGAGACTTCGTGGACTCTTAATGTAAGTATTGTAGTGTAGATAGATGGATAATGTCCCTCATTGATTTTGTTTTTCAACTGGGCATCTCTTCCACATAACGTATATTGTTGGTTCGGTATATAAATTTTATCATTTTGTAACATAAAGGTATCACGAAGGTTTTTCTCTGTGAATTTTGTATGTGATGTTTGAGTTAGATTGTTTATGTTATCAGACCAACTCTCGAAAACACTACCCTTCGTATCTACACAATTGATTCGAAACTAAGGCACCAAATTGTGAAGCCGATGAGGATCCAACTCTCACACGATTCGGTTATAAATGAGCTTTACAGGAATATCGACAGCTGGCTATGTGATCCGCCCTGTTTTCGTCATAAAAATTAGAATTGTTCCCTGCCAAACTCATTAAGTAAAAAACTTGAAGGTATTTCAATTCTTATCAATGAAGTTCTCGAGCACTCACCAACTTAATGAAAACTATACATTTCAAACAGTTTCTGTTTGCATGTCTACCACCATTTTAAGCTATTGACCGATTTGGAGTTAATTTTCAGTTGTGTACTTCATCCTGCACTTTTCACACTGGCCAAATAACCAAAGGTTCAGACCCCCTTCCCCTCTTTCATACAGGGCCCCCACTCCGAGTTAGATTAAAATAATACAAATTAAAAAATTCACCGAGAGTATGAAAAAAAAATCAAACAAAGCAATAAGAAATATGTAATATAGAGAATGCAGAAAGCACAAAATCATACATTAATACACGAATTCCTTGGGGGGGGGGGGGAGCTGGGGTGGTATAGGTGTTGGGCTTGCCACTTCAGTCCCCGAGTCTCCCAACTAATCGAACTTTTTGAGTAGAGATGTTTAAAGCGCCGAAAACTTTGCAATACGTCGTTTGTTTAAGTCTAACAAATTATGTCGGTGCATCATAATCATATGACATTGAATCAGTTATCTTTCTTTATTGTATGAGTCGACCCCCAAGTTGTGTACGGATTATCTGGGAAAGATCATTGACGTTTGGCCAAAAACCAGCTGGTATCCTAGGTTATAAGCCTTTATTTCTGCAAACACGTGTTCAAATTACAAGATGAAGATGAGTTCTTGTCAACCTATTAAAGGGATTATAAAGAGGCGTTTAAGATTTGTATCGGGGATAATGATAGCATTTATTTGCAGCATTCTTTTTTTCAATCAGATGTCAGTGGTTCCTACAATTCCACTAAAACATAGTGTAATACATATCGCGAAAGGTCTTATGTGATACAAGCATATTCTTTACTTCATCTAACACTTTTAGTGGAATTGCGAGTACCACAGACATCTGATTGAAAATTGGAATGGTTTCAATTGATACTATCACTGTCCCCAGTACATATACATATTTTTTTGAAAAAAAAAACTCTACACAATGACGAATGACCCCAGTCTCAGTCGAGTTGATTTGAGTGTTGATATTACTGTAATAAGTGGTTTGTTTACACTAATTTACATCGTAATACCCGACATAGATTAATAGCCAGGTGTGAAAGGTCAACCAAGTTCATATTACAATATACCTGTACCCTCTTTACCTGTATTCTTAACTTGTAATGGTGTCGAATGCAAGAACGTAAAACTTTAATTTGTTGAAACAGTCCCTCTCCCTTGCTCTTCTTTGCTGCTGACGTTTTGGATTCCAACTGATATTCCTTCCTTTCCCGCTGTATTCAAATAAATTAATGGCCAGATGTGAGGGTCATTCCAGTTCATATTACAATACACCTGTACCTTCTTTACCTGTGATAGTCTCAATTGCAAGACGTAAAACTTCATTTTGTTGATGCAGACGACAGGGGTTTGACAAATGAAAAAAGCCCGTGCTTCATTCAGTCTATTAAAGCTCTTTGAGGCAGACCTTCACTTTTAGGGTTTTGATTCCGTTGTAGAACGTGCTATATAATGGTATATACTTACTTCCACCCAAATACATGCAGTAAAACATTCTTGTCAGTGCTGTAGGTCTTCACTAAAAAAGTCTAACAAGACCATCCCCAGGACCTCTGTACCCCAAGTACCGTGTCAAAACACTCGAGTGCAAACAAAAAGATCTGCTCAACGTCGTCCAATTCGACTCTGTCGAATGAAGAAAACGACATGATGTGTAAAAAAATAGTACTAAGTAGTACCTATTGAGAGTGTACTATACTCAAGCTAAATGTGTATGTAATTTAGTATAATAGGTCATTATAGACTAATACAAATAAATACTTTTGATATTTCATGGTAGGAAATCTGGTGCCAAGGGTATCCAGAAGGTCTATATTTACACCGCCTGACCCGGAAATACCCAATTTAAATTCCTGATGACGTGGAATTCCCATTGACAGCCAGACCTACACCGGCTGAACGATCGATTGACGACAATTGAGGTCTTGAGGTACAGAGGTCATAAAATGTCAATGGGACTTTTAATCGGAATTTCTTTTTAGTACGAACTCCACAATTCAGTTTGTAAGTGTGTCAGTAGAAACTGCTGGCGAGGGTTTGGTGTGCAAGTTTAAACGTTAAAAGCTCCTACAAGTGCGACTAAGTAGTATTTTTTTTTAGGTATATAGAGTAAACGAGGGGAGAGGCACGTGTCTTAGAGGAAAAGGTGAATGTTTTTGGAGAACACATTTAAGACAATGACTGCGAAAGCGAGCTGTTGATTCTAAATGAATGGAGTGTTACCACCTCCTTCTCTTCTGTACTCTAATGGGCTGATGAAGAAGGACAACACCTTGCAATGAAGGACATTTTGCCAGGACTGCGACATCATCCTACTCTATTTGCTATTTCCATCTATTGAAGGATCTTTGATGTATAAAATCTAACAAAACATCCTCGGCACGGCTCTCGTACTGGCATGTTCTATTTATTTCTTGGAGATTTCGCTTTTAGCTTAAGGTATATGCTTTTCACAAAGTCCACCTAAGTAACGAAAGGTAACCAAATTACTAATTAGTTTTTTTTAGAAATGTCTCGGAGCGCTGAATAAATATGGATATACAATTATAATATTTATTTAAAAAGGTTATTTGAGTGCTAGTTTCTAGACTAAAGTTTATATTTAATTTCATTTTTAGCATTATTTTAACTTCATTTCCGGGCTCCCTGCATATTTCATTACTAAAAGTTGATCACCTCTAATAGACTTCCAGTATTCGCCGTATTCTCAACACTCAACAATTTTCTTCAATCTTGAAGACCGTATTTCGCTATTTCCCGAGGTTGATTTGGGTCTTGAATATTTCGCTGAAATATATATTAATTGAAGTCAAATCGTTGTAGGAACTTTGCTTATATATATTCACACTTTGATTTCGGAGTTCAAACGATTTTTTTCTGAAAAAAAAACCCACCCTAAAACCGTGCGAATGGTTCGACCATTGTATTGGAACTAACAATTGAGATTTCACTTTCGGTCTACTAATGTATATAAATTATTTGCATAAATGATGTTTGCGGTCAGAGTCTCAACAACATGAGTGAACTAAAGCAGGTTTCGCCCCCTTCCCAGAGATTTTTTTTATTAAATTCTAATTAACATATGATCTGCATCAGGTGGGGGCCGGGGAAGGTAGGGGCATGCTTCTACTAGTCCATTGAGACGCTGATTGTGGTTCGACCTCTATCGAGTGCAGTCTTGTATGTGGTGTATACTGCAGCGTGTGTGATGCATGTGATGAACGAATACAACAGAAATTTGAATGTTATTCAGTCCAAGTGCTTTGTGAACTTTCATTATTTCGTTTCCGGTTTCCCAGCATATCGCTATATGTTATTCAGAACTCAGTAGAGTTGTGGTGTGCGTTTATTAAGTTTTTGTTAGGTACAAATACCGACTCATAACACACAGAGATTGCGATGTACTTAGTGAGAATAGAATTACAGACCTCGATTATACCGTAATGAAGTGAAGTTTTGGTTCGAACTGATTCAACTAATGTAGAGAGACGACATCATACTATTTTGAATCAATTGCATTACCTCCCTTTACGATAAACCCTTACTACCCTTACTATTTGGTGATTTTCATACAAACGTTTGAATAAAGCCTGACTAAATGCAACTTACATTATACAAATCAATGTTGTCTAAAAATGTTATGATAGAAAACAAATCGCCTAATTACCCCCCCCCCCCTGAATTTCAAAATTATCCCGTGGGGTTGAACACCCCTGCCATGTACCATATCTCATAGTTCTATGATTACACGACACATATTTTCAACACTGCCAACATTCTATCACATTCACATTTACATAACCAAAGAGTTTTAATTTCCCCAAGAATTCCCCAACCGGAAATGATGTCATAGTTATAATAGAGCATGTTTGGCACGTGTCAACATTGTGGAGCTTAACTTTTGGTTGTCACGTGAGAGGCATATTAGCTTATTTGTCTAGTTCGGAACCAAACGAAATATTTCGAATTGCGAATTTACAATCTTGATAACTTTTCTCGGGCGTTCTTATGAGATGACATCAAGGGTAGGTATACTGAGAGATAGGGCACTACAGATTAGCCTGTGTTACGAGCATCCCATTATTGGCCAAACCTTTTTGTATTGATTTCCCGTACCATCTTATAACCGATAATTCGATTGGATTTTTTAGGAAAACTCACAAATCTTTCATGCATACGATCAGAACCCAGGAACACCATTTGTTCGAAGAAACCAAGCAAATGACGTTATGTAAAGTTTCAAAAACTCAAACTTATCTGTTACGGAACACCTGAAACATAAGGTAGAGAAGTGACAAGTTAGTATACGCTTCCAGCTGACATCGCAAACTAGGTAGCTGTTGGTAGATGACAAGTTAACTTTCGCTTCAGTGGATGCTGAAATTGCAAACTAGGTAGTTGTTGGTAGATGACAAGTTAACGATCACTTTAGTGGATGCTGATACCACAAACTAGGTGGTTGTTAGTAGATGACAAGTAAACGATCACTTTAGTGGATGCTGATATCATAGACTAGGTAGTTGTTGGTAAACGACAATTTAACGTTCGCTCCAGTGGAGGCTGATATCACACACTATGTAGTTGTTGGTAGATGATAATTAAGCATTTGCTTCAGTGGAGGTTGTTATTGCTACTAGGTAGTTGTCGTTTGATGACATGTTAACGTTCTCTTCCAGTGGATGCTGATATCGCAAACTATGAAGTTGTTGGTAGATGACTATTAAGCATTTGCTTCAAGCGAATTTTTATATCGTAAACTACGTGGTTGTTGGTAGATGACAAGTTTCGCTTCAAGTGGATGTATGATAAACTCTTACAGCCCCTTTAACATACAGTATGAACTCGATGGGCGTGGAGATGATTTCTAGCCACCTCTGTTATCAATGAAATACAGAAATTGTGCTAAACAACAGGAAATTGATATAGTCTTTATTTACATTGGTTTTCATTCATCTCAACTCATATCCGGTTGATTTATCAGGTCCGCACTAAATGTATTATCAGTTTCGCAGTCAATTTACCCGCGAAAGTATACCAATTAATAATATTACCGTCTGGTCATAACCCTGTCGTTTATCTCTTTAGGCACAAAGCAAAAAGTGCAGGCCTTTTTTATCCTTCAAAGTAGAATTAAGAGGTCAACTATAACTTTTTAATAAACGACTGTTAGAAACCTTTGAAATTCTCCACAACATTATTCGTTTGATCTTGAAATTCAAAGCTTCAAAGTTAAAGGGATTTTTAAGAGGTTTCTAAATGTTGTATGTGTATGGGGGACACAAACTATTAATTTGCCCCATTCCTAGTTGCAATCAGATGTCTGTGGTTCCTAAAATTCCATAAGTCACTAATCGTAAAGGCCTTATGTGATAAAGGCATATTCCACAATTAGTGGCGTCAAACACTTGAATCGAATTAAAAGAACCACAGATTGATAATTCGAATGTTCCAAATGGATGGTATCAGTGTCATCGAAACCCCAAAAGTGTTTTGAAAACTTCTTTTACCATCTCTTTAAAGTGTCGTTAAAAAGGTTTCTACGGTGTAACAAAAGGAAGTGGAGGTATTGTATCAGCATCACGAACGCCGTAACGCGACAACAATGGAGCGTAAGAGATAACATATAATTTACACGTGATCCGGTATGCTTAGATTAACCAATCGGCTTACAGAAATTATCACTCTGACCCCGCGATTGTTACACGTGACCTCAAATTACAGGGGAAGTTGACACCTACCGTCACTTGCTATTGAGACTGTAGCGAGGTAATTGAGAGGTGTATGTAGAGGGTCAAATTATGAATGGAGACGAAAATCTGTTCAGGGCGGATGCTCTAATTGGGGATTACTGTATATAGACCGTTTATAATCACAATTTGGAAGCTCCTCAGTCAGTAGGTCAATGCGTGATACGTGAAGGTCATTGAAGGCCAGATCATGCATCGCCAGCTAATCATTCATCTGAATTGTTTCAGGGAGTCCTTTTTTAAATTTTCGAGTGTATTTAAAGGGAAATTTTCGGGATTGATTTAGGCCTTGTAGCCTATATATATGTGTGTAAATTCTCTTAAGAATCATTAGAAAGCACGGAATCTGTTCAAAAATACCTCAAACTAAGAATTTGCATTCTGTTTCTATTATATTCCTTTTACATATACAACTTATAACAGTCTCAAGAAATGAAGTCATTGTAACATTCAAACGTCGATAATTCCAGGCACACATGGATACTGACGATGAGCTCTAAATACTTTTTTTTGTATATGAGATTCTGCTTCTGAGACTAAGATGCAATTCGCCAAATGGCCCTTTAAATTTCTACATTTCCGAAATTTTACCTACTAATCTTTTCCAATTTGCCTTCCTGAATGACCATTGTTATTGTTAACAGCTTTTTGCGATTCGGGCATTCATAATCTGCACGAGTCTAATACCTTGACTGTAATATCGACCTTGACAATGAAAAGCTATAATGAAATGCGTCTTATACCTTCAGATGCCACTTTTCAATTTGTGTGGAGCCGCGGTGGCTCAGTGGGTTAGACGCTTGCTCGCTAACCTGAAGGTCCACGGCAAAGGTCGAGATGAACTTTCGGATTTTTCAGCCCGGTTTCCCCTTGTCAGTGATGCATGTCGGAGGGACTGATATGGAAAAAGCGTCTAGTCGTTCGGATGGGACAATAAACCGAGACCCCGTGTGCTACAGGCTGTGCACGTTAAAGATCCCTCGACAGATGGAAATCGCAAAAAGAGTAGGCTAATGCCGCTGTCCTGGCAAAATTTCCCCCATTGCACACTGCATGGCGTTGCCCGTCTTTAGTAGCCTATAAGGTGCAGAAGAGTAGGGCGTAAAACTCAATTCATTTCATTTTCCAATTTGTGTTGGTAGATAAACCAATTTGGTTAGACTGTACACTAGTAAATACAGCTAATCAGAATCTTCGACTTCAAGGAAAATGGTGTACAGAATATCTGTCGAGGGCTCTGATTGGCTGTACTCTAATGTTAAAATCCATCATATCGCTGCAGTAATCAACGTATGTCAACAAGAAAAGTGGTTTATGAAATCAGTGTATAAGACGAAGTACGAAATAGTTTGACATTGTGAAGATAGGGAGATAGGGGCAAGTCTACACCCTATGAACATGTGTCCGCCCCAGGTGAAAATGAAATACGTGATGTAACATTGAACTACTGGAGTTATCTCATGTTATCATCTTGACACTCAATAGGCTAATCTGATCTGAGACTCGGCTACTGTCTTCACAATCAGGTTATTGTACCCTTGTATAATGACGTCTACTTTTTGTCTCCAATACTTATTACTAATAGATATTACACTCTAGGGACACTTTTACACGATTTTGGCTTTTCTTTCGTGGGAAAAGAACCGACTTCCGATATTAAAATCGAAGAAAAATGAAATATAGTTTTACGTCCTACTCTTTTGCACCTAATAGGCTAATGAAGGTAGAGCCATGCAATGTGCGGTGAGTTGCAAGACAGTAGTATTAGCCTAATCCTTTCGCAATTTCAAACCGTCTAGGGATCTTTAACGTACACTGTCGGTAGCACAGAGCTTCTTAGGTTGGTTGTCCCAATGGAACTACTACACGCTTTATCCATGTCAGTCACTCCGATCTGTATCACTGAAAGGGGGAAACCCGGTTGAAAAATCCATAGGTTCATTTCGAATTAACCCTGGTCCAACAAATAATGAGTGAGCATGATGCGTACGAAGATATAATTATTCCTTTCAGGATAAAGGTTAAAATTATTGATCAATTTCTTGTATTGAAAATAGTGCTTGTTATAGTTTCAATAATCAACCAATTGATCTTGACCATTAAATGTTTTATAATGGCTTTCAGATCGTTCCCAAGTCCTATTCTTCTAAATACAGCAAATGCTTTATGGACCTCACGTCCGTACAGTAGAATACGCAGATACTGCTTGACTTATATTTTCAGGATAGCTTTCTTACTAAAGCAGTATAGAATCTGGTGTAGCAAGCGTACTAAACATGAACTGCTACTCGGATATATTGTATGATCGTACCAAACTGAATGGTTTTACCGAGCAACCGAGGAAAATGGTGTGAATGTACTCAATTCCCAACTCTCCGTATTTTATGATCTGCACTGAACCAAACAACTTCTACGGTACATCGGCAGTTGTTGTGATGCAGCCGTAGTCATTCGAAATAACTAAATTGTTCTCAAATCATACCTAGATAATACCAAATGCCAAAAAGGCTAACTGTTGCTTTACCAAACAACCCCATAACCACAACTAATCAACGGTTAATGGACAGTTGATGTGATGAACTTTTATCATTTATAATGACAGAATTGCTCTCAGATCGTACCAATACTAACTAAGATGGATAATGCTTTACCAAACAACCCTCTAACTATTCCGATTGTCCTCATATGAACCTGGGTATAATGTATATTGTAAATGGGAGAATAAACCATACTACACCACTATGAACCGAAATACAGAAGGTAGACACAGTCAAATGTAAAATGTCGAAAACATTAGAATAACAGGCTATTATAACTATTATAATGTTCGGTTTTGTAATTGATTACGACCAGAAATAGTCCGAGTACTCCGATTAAAGTACCTGTCTATTTTCTACGTAAGGGCTCTATTCCTATGAGATTATGTAGACGCCAACCAACCCAGTTGTGCTCGTTTTGCATTTGGCCCGTATCTACAGGAGTGCAATACACCCCCCCCCCCCCTTAATCAATTAACCATCGGATTAAATCTGGACATAAGGATATGTGTTTACTACTGCAAACAAAAACCATATCCCATCCGGAATATTTTATTTATTTCTTCGAAAAATCAAGGTTCGATAAGAGCGTAAGTTCCAATATATATCGGTATGTGAAGGTCTGACCTTACATAATTCACTCATAATTCCAGTCGACCCAGCTATAAAAGAGGTAGTTTAAATCCGGAAAAACACCATTTCTAGGGGGTTCGACCAAGGACCAGCTGTTATCCTTATGAACTTATTTTCTTTTTATTCTTTCAAATCTTACAACTGGCGTTCCGAACTTGTCGGATTATAAGTATACTATTAAGTAACCACCACAGTAAGACCTCCCGCATGTTGAAATCATTAGAATACTTCAAATTCAGTTAAAATTTGCCCACCCACCGTTAACCCTTGGTACGCTGTATTAACACCAGAGACTTGTTAGAACAAGAACATCTCAAATTCTAACCCTGCTAACTTATCCCTATACAGTGGAATTAAAATCACGAATTTCTTCTAATAAATACTGCAAGAAAAACAAATTGTCAACATGCTTTAGTGTCATTTCGCTACATGTTAAAATGTTAAACAGAAATGCAGCCATGTTTTTGTGGTTCGTGGTGAAGAGCTGCACATTGTAGGCCTAATCAGAACATATATTTCTGAGAGTTTGACTGCTGGATTGATTGATATTCCTGTCATGAAGTGATCTCCAAATCCAACCATCTAGAGGATTAGTTTCTGACAAGGGATAATGGGGTGTCTCCTAGATGTCTTATACTTAACCACTGTTTGTTTTGAAATGAAATGATTTGAATGGAGTTTTAATTCTTCTACTCTGCTCTTGATTTGGAGACGGGCAGTGATATGTAGTGTTCAACGAGGGAAATTTTGCTAGATTAGCGACATGATGCTTTTTTCAAGACCACCAATTTTGCTCAGGAGTACCAAAATTACAGACGATTTGCTCTAACTGTTACAGTTTAGCGTCGATGCCAGTTACGAAAACGAGAAAGTGCGGGGACATGGTGAGGTAGAAAATGTCGTTTTGTACGGCAAATGGTACCCCGTTCCCCACCACATCATTTTTGGCTTTTGCTCAAATATATTATATATATATATATATATATATATATATATATATCATTTAATTTATTTATAATATATATTAGTTATATATAATTCAATAGTCAAGATTTTCAAGATGGAGAATTTTAAGACGGTCTACCCCCAGTTGTGGAAGGCAAGCCCTGTATTATCTTATCGATCTTAGCACTGTGTCACCGTATGGTCTTAACTTCAAACTCTGTTCCTAGGACATCCTAGAGTCTTAACTTATAACACTGCTTCCAAGATATCCTAGAGTCTTAACTTCTAATACTGTTTCTAGGATATCCTAGAGTCTTAACTTCTATCCACTGTTATTTGGGTGTCCTTGAGTCTTAACCTCTTAAATTGTTTCTAGAATGTCCCATAGTCTTAACTTCTAACACTGTTTCTAGGATGTCCTAGAGTCTTAAATTCTAACACTGTGTCTTGGATATTCTAGGGTCTTATTTTCTAACACTGTTTCTATGATGTCCTAGCGCTAAAACGTTTCGAGAATGCGTAGCCCGCGCCGCCATTGTTACAGTTGCCAACCGAACAACATATTTCATAGGGATGGCGGACCACCAACGTTGACGATGAAAACAATAGAATTATTGTAGTGTAGATTGTTTGTAGAGATTGACACCGCTGATTGACAATGTGAGAATTTGTTAACTGTTCAAGGATAACATGCTATAATCGAGGACAATAAATCTATTAGTTAAAGGGATTGTAAAAAAGTTTTCTTATTGTTTTATATGTATTAGAAACACTGATAGTATCAATTTGCAAAATTCCTGCTTTCAATTAAAAGTTTGTGGACCTGGCAGATCCACTACTAGGCGATTTCTTGTTTCACTTAGGTAAACGTAGATTTGTAGTCGGACTTGATTGTTCGTGGCAAGTGATGTATATATTGGGGTGCAAGTAATATACCCGGAGAGGCAATGTGGTATAGTCGCGATTTGAAGTAGTCTGTTGTCAGAAATTTTTGATGAGAGCATTCCATTTTTCTTAGTAGCATTGCTACCGCTTTTTCCCCTGTAGCTACGCTTCTGCATAAAGTTCCTTCGAATAGATGTTTAAATTCGCTTTTTCACCGACAGTTTATATCCATTTTACCAAGGGCGCAGTTCAACCAACATTTTCAACAGGATAAGCTAAGCTTCATGATTTTATTTGAACCGGAAATGCTTCATTACGCAATAGAAGATGTGAAATATGGCGGTTAATTGGCAGGATTTGAATGTATTGGAATTAATACGTGGAGAGTAAGATTAAGGTCGTTTCCGGTTTGTTTAAATCATCCGTCACAGTTAACTTTAGGAAGAAGCCATCAGTGTATATCCGTTTCCGTCTCACAATGATTACTCCTGTCATACTACTTCCGGTTTGTTATCCTTTAGGGGAGATCAAATTGTCCGTTTGAAATTACCATTGTAAAGGTCATGTGTTATATTAAAGTGTACTTCCTTAGAAAAACAGTTTGATATCAATAAACCCAGTACTAACGATCCAAACCGAAAAACGAAACCGCCAAAACAATTTGACGAACAAAGGTAGCAGCTAATGAACTTTTCACATTATATTTCAATATTAGTAAGACAATAAAGCATATAACACAATTAGAGCCGTCCGTAAGTCTCATAACGTAAATGTGAAGGATTATTCATCTCTTATTACTTGTAAAGAATAGCAATAGTAAGAACTACCTGGGCTCCCTGGACACATTATCGGTATAATAACAGAGCCAGGGCTCTTTCCACTTAGTCCTAGCGAACAAGTCACCAATACACCCACCCATCGAAAACGATTAAGGGGAAGTAACCGCCTTACTTTAAAGCAGTTAAGACACAAATAACTAATACAATCCAAAGAGGCCACATCGCTATGCGATTTGTCGCTGCCTTGGGTGGTTGAAATAATACGCTTGCTTGCATCTTGCTTTACGTCTTATTTACGATACCTTCAAATTTCTACATTTGACCATTGGAACAAATGTTTTTTCTTCCTTCAGATGACCAGTGATTTGTTGGTCAATCTGAATACATTTTGTGCTTATCTGTACATTTGAACTCATTAACACCAATTTTAAGTTGGCCTATATTCAAAAGGTATAAATCATGATATGTTTAGTAGGAAAGATAAAAATATATGAAAAGGTTAAATTGATCCTGATATTTATTAAATCTTTTCATTATGAAACATTAAATGGCATTGATTAAAGATCGGAAACTCATGTAATATGATTCTTGGTGTTTGAAACTGTGGACTATCATCTTTAATTGTATTTTTAATCTAATCTTCGGAATCATTACTTTATGTAATAACAGAAATGTGAAGGAAAATGTATGTTCTCTTCTTGTGACCTTGGCCAGTGCTTCCATAGGAGAGTATCTTCTATAACACCCAATACCATCTTGTACTTGATTGATTGGTAATGACACAGTGTGTTATGAAGCGATGTAAGGCCGACAATTCATTTGCCATCTGTTTCCATGTTAAATCACGAAATTCAACCTTCTATAAACAAATAATAAATGTTGAATTTTTCAACAGAACTAAGTATTGGTTATATTGGAAAAAGTTAAAGAAAGTTGAATTTCGTGATCTAACAGGTGGCAAATGAATTATCGGTCTGTTTCCACATCATGAAAAGACCCAGTTATCTCCCTTCAAATAAAGGTTTCTAACGCGGAATTCAACTACAAGCAAGATCGATATATCTTTTTTAGGTCAAATAATATAAATTTGTTACCCTTTTCAAACCAGATCGATATTTTATCATTCACATACTGATCTAGTTGCATAAATAGAACTATCAAATTCTGGTGACATTCATGCGTTAACAATAAAATCAGCCATCCGTCCGGGGATTTTCAACCTTTGGTTCTTTCTATTACCTTTATCAAGATCCTACACCGATTGCATCACCCCCTTCTCCCTACAAATCTTCTTACTTTTGTGATTTTCTCTTGGGTATTCCCTGAAATTTTTGTTCATATTAAAGGCCTCATTATCCACCAAAACCTTAAAAAATACCACTTGGGGAAACTGCCTTCTGGTTGAAGATGGTGGAGATGCATGGAATAGATTGTTCAGAATTGTTCACAGGAAAAACTAAACAGCATACCGCTCTTATCATGAAAATGTAGAAGACACACAAAACGTAGGAAGCCGTGGTTGGCTTGCTCGCTATCCTGAAGGTCCAGGGTTCAATCCCAAAAGGTCGAGATGATTTTTCAACACGTTTTCCACCTTTTCAGTGATGCAGACATGGAAAAGGCGTCTTGTCGTTCGGATTGGACATTAAACTTGGCAGACTTAAGACGCAAAAAGATTAGGCTAAAGCTGCTGTTTTTGCAAAAGTTCCATAATTGCACATCGTATGGCTTTGCCTTCCTAGGGATATTTAAACCACTACATCCCTGTAAATTTACAGAAGTCATGTTCAATCTGCATGTAAATATTTAGAATACTACGTCCTTTGTAAATTAACAGAAGTCCTGTATTATCAGCATGTAAATATTTAGAATACTACGTCCCTGTAAATTTACAGAAGTCGTGCTTTATTAGCTTGTAAATATTTGGACCACTACGTCCCTGTATATTTGCAGAAGTCCTGTATTACCGGCTAGTAAATATTTAGACCACTACGTCCCTGTAAATTTACATAGCTCTAACTCTATTAGTTTGTCAATATTTAGAACACCGCATCCCTTTAAATTTACAGAAGTCCTGTATTATAAGCTAGTAATATTTCGACCACTACGTCCCTGTAAATTTACATAACTCTAGCTCTATTAGCTTGTCAATATCTAGACCACCGCATCCCTTTAAATTTACAGAAATCCTGTCACATTAGCTTGTCAATATTTCGACCACTACGTCCCTGTAAATTTACATAACTCTAGCTCTATTAGCTTGTCAATATCTAGACCACCGCATCCCTTTAAATTTACAGAAATCCTGTCACATTAGCTTGTCAATATTTAGAACACCGCTTCCCTTTAAATTTACCGCTATGAATATTACAAGACGTCTTTATTATGTCACATGTAATGTTTTATTGCCGTATTAAATTAAACTATTATATAGGAAATTATTCATAACTATTCTCTTTTTGTTTATACCGAATACTTTTAATATCGACTCGAACATAAACCAAAAGGTCATGGTATACAGTCAGCAAGCAGCTGGGACTTTCACAACCTCTGTTTCAATAAGGTCAAGGTCGATATTCACGCTTGTCAGCTTTCTAAGCGCTGATTGATATACTTATTCAGCCAACAGTTATTTTTTTTATAGATTTTGTGAGTTGGTGACAAATAACAATGCGTTCTTCAACAAAATTAAAATTCCCCATTACTGTGCTCGGAATTCAGATTATTTTCATTGTGTTATTCGCACTGACAGTGGAATATGACAAAAGTGCTGATGCCAAATTCGATATTCAACATCCACGGAATGTTACAGAGAGAAACCCTTCAGAAAACGAAGTTACTAAATATTATCCTAGTAAGTCTTTCATATCTTTTAAACTTTTGCATTTAGACGTTTGAATTTTTTCTTTTTTCTTCTCAATCGCTTAATTTTAATTTCGTACACCGTCCTGTTCTGTTACTCAGAAAAACTTAGAAAAATTGTTCATAGAATGCGATGACAAAATATGTACTTTACAAGATAACGGAAATCGAAACTACTGCGATAGATTTCTTTTCATTTCAATTCTATTTTATCTTCATTATAATTCGTTTCCATCCCAAGAATATATTTTCACCATTCTAAGTCAAACGTCTGTGGTTCCTGCAATTCCACTTAACTTAGTGTTGTGTATTACCTCACTACAGCAAAGGTCTCTTGTATATCAATAGTACTCTTCGATAGTGGCGTCATAAACGCCTAATTTTGTGGAATTGCAGGAACCACAGATGTATGATTGAATACTGAAATGATGCAAACCAATGCTGTTATTTACCCTTCACAATATATTTATAAAACCGCTTTACAATCCCTTTAACCCAAAAACTGATTGTTTATTGGTAAATTATGTATAAAACACATGTTGCATTCTTATCGGAAGTGTTTTTTTTTATCTTTATCGTATAAACCTACTGTTGTATTTTACATGAAAACATAAATTATATGCTATAGGGGCGTAACATAATTAGCAATCAGAGAGGTACTTTTTTTTAGATTTGGGAACTTTGATGATGAAATACAGTCAAACTTGAAATAATGGTATTCAACCCTTCAACGAATGGACACCGAAAATCATCCCCCCCCCCCTGCCAATTTCCAAACAAATTAACCTCTATTCAAAACACCCCCCTTGAAGCAGTCACCACCTTCAATTTTCTTGACCGTGAACTCAATATCACCCTCAATCCACAGCCCAGTATCATTAACCCTTCTTAAACCGAACTATTAATTATTATGGAGCAGAAAATCATTATAACAAGAACACTATTTAGGATATACTTCTCCTTCCTGTAATGATATCCTTTCTCTATTATCCATGCACTAATAATTATTTTTTGATCGGGTTGGATCCACTGTTAATTTTTAAATCCCGAGCTATGTCAATGATAAACCCAGAAAGATAACTTTAAAAGATGAAGGTGATAATGTTGAAATATTAAATGATTATGCTATGCAATCTGGTGATTGTGATGTTATAAATGTAGTCATTATGTATTTTTTACTATCGTTAATGCTATTTTAGTTGTTTTTCCTATTATTGATTTCAATTCTTATGGGCAATTGGTTCGGACCAATTGAATAAACAACTGATGCGAACTTGTGTCAGAATCTGAGAGCAGCATGGGTTTTTAATGACTGGTGCGAACTTGTACCAGAATCTGAGAGCAGCTGGGTTTTTATCGACTGATGCCAACTTGTGGCAGAATATAAGAGAACCTGGGTTTTTAACGACTGATTCCAACTTGTAGCAGAATCTCAGAGCAGCTGGGTTTTCAAAGATCGGTGCGAACTTGTGGCAGAATCTGAGAGCAGCCGGGTTTTCAACGACTGATGACAACTTGTGGCAGAATCTGAGATGTTCTTGGTCTTCAGCAGTTGCAGTTGTAGCTCCATGTGCCACCTGCAGCCATGGGCCTGAATACCGTATCGACTTTAAAGGATTAAACAACAACAAGCGATCAAGACTGACTTCAAGTTTATTAAGTACACTATTACTAAAATGTGCACTAATTGTTATTCACGTGAAGCCAACCTGAACATGTAATTCGAAGTTCAATCACGTGAAATAAAAATGCTATCTTTCACTTTGGTCGTGTTTGTGGCATAGATAGCCACGAAGTGGTTTCGTACTACTAATACGGACTTCATACTTATACATCTCTACAATGTAAAGCTATCACAACCTTTTGCCATAATAATAATAATAATAACTTTAATGACAAGGGTGAAAATTAGGCCAAAGGCCTCTTTACAATTTTGCCCTGAAAATATGAAAATATCAATACATGAAGAAAAAAAAAAAAAAAAAAAAAAATACTAAATGGACCATAACTGCAATAGCTATCTTTTTTGATATTGTGAAGATGAGCCAATATAATATATTTAACAAGTCAACCGATCAGCACGAAAAAATCTTTTGGGAATGAGAAATATTTCATTTGAGCCAGATTGATATCATTTTGGTATTTTTATTGTTTTGGTTGACATAGTTGAAAGGTTTGTCTATTAATATGAATAAAAGAGCGTTTATATCTTTATTAATCTTGCTCCTTACAATCTTTAAAATGTTCATTTTCGCACCAAGGCCCACGAACACAGGGCGAAGGCATGAATCGGGCGAACAATAAACAGTATTTTCTGTGATAAAAATCAAAGTTGTATCGTAACGATTTGCCCTAAAATTAAATTTTTAATGAGAATTCCTACCAAATTGACAAAAAATGACAATTCTCTATAGTCTTCTTATTCCTCTTTTTTTTAAAGCGCCAACGTTGTTGGTAAGATCGATCTGAAGTCTACACCCAATTTCTTTTTTTAGGAAATCAAATAATCGCCTCGATCATAAGTGTTTCAATTATTTTACAACACCGTTCACAACAGAAATCATTGCTTAAAGTAACTTATCGCCCTTTATTGTACAACTTCAATTTTTTCCGGTGTTTTGAATTTTTCTTACAACAATGTTCACAAACATATTTTATATAGCTTCGTTTATTTCATTGTTGCAATTATTTAAAAAAATTAATGTTCTATGTAATTAATGGTTGTACAGCATTTTCACATGTTCAATTTATTTTATTAGTTCAATTAATGTACGACAATGTTCACAACCAAAATCATATTCTTATCCTTCTTGATTGTACAACCGGTTTTCACAAATTCCTTTTTTTCTTCAGTGTTTCAAGATGTACACGTCATGATGTTTATTGGTTTTGGTTTTTTGATGACATTTCTAAAGAGATACGGGTATTCAGCTGTTGGACTGAATATGTTAATAGCAGCCTTGATCCTACAATGGGCTACACTAGTTCAGGGGTATCTTCACTCAGATGGCAATATTCATATCAGCATCACCGGGTAGGTTAGAAGTTTGAACGTTTACACCAGATGCACTGGCAGTGGGTGGAGATAATTATTCTTACCTTGTAAATGATTTGAATCCACAACAAGAACATGCCCACAACTATTGTGCTACTCTTCATTTCGCTATCTCAAAATTCGTCACTGTTAAAAAAACCAGATTCGCCATTGTACACGCTTTAATTGATTAAAAATAACGTCATTAAAACTGACTTTGTTAAAAAAAAAAAACGTTAAATTAAAAACGAATATATCAGAAGATGAATAAAATAATCATATTTAAATGTTTGACATGCAATATAATACGGTAAATCTTTAAAAATTCGTGAATGAGGTCACATCTATGTGGCCTTTTTGCATTGCAGAACCTTGGATATCCATTGTTCTTACCATGTTTCTAAACCCCCAATTAAAACCTTAATTTAGACAATTAATTAATGATGGCAGTGCTCCTTATGAACGTGTATATATATTTTCAGTATGATAACAGCTGATTTTGCAGCTGCGACTGTATTGATAACGTTCGGTGCTGTGCTAGGTAAAGTTAGTCCTCTACAGATGGTAGTGGTCGCTCTTATAGAAGTGGTTTTAGCTACACTTAATGAGAAGGTCGGGATACAGATATTTCAGGTAGGTTATATAATGAAATAAAGTTATGTGAAATTTGTTCAGATATATCATTTTTCAGTAGGTCGACTAACTAGATGTGACAACAACATAACTTTGTCGGTGTTTTTTGACGAACATCGTGACAACATATAGCTTTGATGTGTGTCTTTTCATTTAACTTTCCCTCAATGTTCTTTCAGTATTACCTGACGGTATTCGTTCTTCTGTCAGGTCAGATTTTCAGGTCAACAACAAGATTCCATCTTAGCTAATGGGGACAAAACGTAGATTGGGTAATGATATATTTCAGTCGTGAGTGTTCTGGAGTTTACTCGACCCAGAGGCTGATGAGATTCCCTCCAATGCTGTAAGTTGCTAGCAGTCTTTGAACATCCAGATTCTATTAATTTCAGGTATCTGATATCGGTGGTTCTATATTCGTTCATGCTTTTGGTGCTTTTTTCGGACTAGCTCTAGCCAGGGTGCTTTATGATGACGAGGTGGAACATTCAACTAAAGAAGGTCCGGTTTACCACTCAGATCTATTCGCTATGATAGGTAAGATCTCTTACAAGCCGCGGTAGCTCAGTGGGTTTGACGCATGCTCACTAACCCGGAGGTCCGGGGTTCAATCCAAGATAAATGAATTTTTGAATTTTTAGCCAGATTTCACCTTGTCAGTGATTTAGTTCAGAAGGACTGACATGGAAAGAACCTCTAGTCTTGCGAATGGACCAATTAATCGAGACGCCTTGTGCTACAGCCTGTGTAAGTTTATGATCCCTCGACAGTTGGAAATCGCATGGAGAGTATGCTAGTGCTTGTATCTTGGAAACATTTCCCCATTGCACACTCCATGTATTACCCATCCTCATTAGCGCATAAGGTGTAAACGAGTTTGGCGTAAACTCCATTCATTTCAATTTCATTTTCTTACATAGTGGCTCAACTAAATGAGATATTATGCTCTAATGCTCTTTTTCAACCTGTGTCCGTGGACGTGGTTCAACTAGTCCCTATTACAGGTGTACCACTGCTGTCTTACTACACAGTTTATAAGACCCACCACTGGAGAAATATCATCAAGGACGCAAATACAATACATCGTATCGTGTATGGACCCTGTAGATCATTATAGAAACTCTTACAATTGGTCAATAATTTTTCTGCATCTTCTCCCTGTACCTGTACCTTTTCGAATTGCAGGAACAATATTTTTGTGGCTGTTTTGGCCGAGTTTTAACAGTGCTCTAGCAGTAGGTGATGACCAGCATCGAGCTGTTCTCAATACCTATATGGCTTTAGCAGCTTGCTGTATTGTAACATTTGCCATCTCAGCGCTTGTTGATGGTGAAGGGAAATTTGATATGGTAAGTTGTTCTCCTGTTCTGGGTTTACTATTGCAACCTGTGAAATAACACTGGAATTCTGCCTCATATAAATTTGATTACAGCTTTTACAGATATCTAAGAGTTTTGTTACCTTAAGGCATGTGAAAACTAATGTTACAGCAATCGCTGAGGCGGATTTGGCTGGCGTTTGAGGGGCCTTAATTATGTTGTAAATTCTGCCAAGTGCTGTCTAAGGGCGGAGAATCACGCCCTTAAAGAGAAAGGATATCTTTGAAAACTTGTTAATATCATACTGTTCCCACTTAGGTATAGGCAAATTCCATTGACCATTCAAGGTGTTGCGACCTGATATTTAAAAAAAACTATTTCACATATCCTATCAGACATGTGTATCAATGTTATTAGGAATGGGTGGTCGCTATAAGAGTCCCTGAGAGGTGGTGATCTATATCTTCCAGGTACATGTACAGAATGCAACATTAGCAGGTGGTGTAGCTGTTGGCACTAGTGCGGATATGATGATACAACCAGTAGGTGCTTTGGTAGTTGGTACTGTGGCGGGGATCCTCTCAACCTGCGGCTACCGATATATTACAGTAAGTTTGCTTAACCTTAACTTTGGGTGGACGAGGGGGGAGATGCGACCCCATCCATACCCCCACTAGCACCGACACTGTCAGAAAAACTCCATTTTACAAATATGTGTCGATTTGCTACTGTCAAGGATGTCCAGAGTAAGCAGGTGGAAATCCGAAGATTATACTAGTATAATTATTACTATTATAATACTATAGTTTGATTTCATCTTTAATTGATTACAATAAGGATGTTTTTATTCCCTGTGGGATACAGATGTTTCTTTGGGGAAAATTCAACAATTTTAACTAGCATAGATAAATCATCATTCCGCTAATGATTTTATTTTCAGCCTTTCTTAACGAGTAAGTTAAAGTTACATGACACATGCGGTGTGAATAATCTGCACGGTATGCCTGCTGTATTAGCTGCTGTCATAGGATCTATCGCTGCTGCTGTTGCCAATACAGATACTTATGGTTATAGGTAAGGATACATCTCTTTACGACACTCAAATCACTTCTTGTAGTACATAAGGTAGTGCACGTGTTGAAGTATATTGTTACTATTATTTCTGTTGATAACGCTACCTATATTCTAGTGATTCTATATAACAATTGATAACACTGTCTGAAAGAGCATGTAACACGCTGAGTTTTTTCTTTACCTATATTCTTATTGAACAAACTTGAAATATTCCAGAAAATGATTTACTCTTGGTTATTCATAAAAAGGCAATATATGGTCATATACTGTTGAAAGCAATTGTTCTCCTTCACAGCTTCAGCACGAGGACACTGGAACTTACATTGCAAACTCTTAATTTTATAATTAAAACCATTTATATTTGTAGTTTATATGAGAAGTTTCCAGCTCGGGTCCCTGAGAAAGATGATCCGGAGTTTGCCAACATACAGTTATATGTAGATGTATCACCTGGTGAAGGTCGAACTGCCGGAGAACAGGGCGGTTACCAGATGCTGGCACTAGTTGTCACTATGGCGATAGCTATGGCTGGTGGGGTCATAACAGGTATCTTGTTTCTACGATTGGGTGGGAGGGGTGACTGACTTTGTGGGGTTAATATATGGACTATGGCTTCAATTTTCTGATTAAGTAGGGGAAGTAACCTCAATATTTGACCATCTTTGAACCCTGACAGCGGAGACATTGAATCGGTATTCAGGTATGAATTAGTGTCTTAAACCATAAAACTTTATAGGTATTACATTTTAATCCATATTCCAAGAACAAACAAAAATTTTGATGCTATGACTTCTATTACAGGTTTAATAATCAAATTTGTACCAATCTTCGTAGCACCCAAGAAAGAGAATTTATTTGAAGACGAACCTTTTTGGGGAGTTCCCGAAGATCATAGAAGTTACCCGAATATTCCGATAATCATCACGACAGAAGCAACGGATTCGCATGCGTCTGTTCCTAGCCTGCACCAACATGTCACGGCACCTTTATTGGAATCGGACGAACCCGTCAACTCAAAGCATGTTCAACTTACAGAACGACATTCTAACTCGTCATCTGAAGACGAGAAGGTGTCCATTAAAAATAAAACAGCGGATATCGATGTGTAGCTGTAACAATGAGACAACAATAGGAATATATGTGAAAGAAATTACAAAAAAAAATGAGAGAAACGTTTGACATTTTAATCATGTTCTTGAGTCTTTAAAGATTGGATGATTAGTGGCGCTGGGATTTAGTCAGTGGCTCAACTAGATGGGTGGGCTTCGTGGAATTACGTTGGTTCGGGCTCTGTAGAATTACGTTGGCTGGGTACCTGTTGACTTAAGTGGACTAGGGAACTGTTGCCTTAAGTGGTCTTGGGCTCCGTGGACTTACGTTGGCTGGGGACCTGTTGACGTAAGTGGACTGAGGACCTGTTGCCTTAAGTGGGCAAGGGTACCCGTTGACGTAAGTGGACTGAGGACCTGTTGCCTTAAGTGGGCTTGGGGTCCGTAGACTTACGTTTGCTGGGGACTTGTTGACTTAAGTTGGCAAGGGTATCCGTTGACTTAAGTGGACTGGGGACCTGTTGACTTAAGTGGACTGGGGATCTGTTGCCTTAAGTGGACTAGGGACATGTTGACTAAAGTGGACTGGAGACATGTTGCCTTAAGTGGACTGGGGACCTGTTGCCTTAAGTTGACTGGGGACCTGTTGCCTTAAGTGGACTGGGGGACATGTTGACTTAAGTGGGCTGGGGACCTGTTGACTTAAGTGGGCTGGAGACCTGTTGACTTAGGTGGACTGGGGACCCGTTGACTTAAGTGGACAGGGGTACCTGTTGACTTAAGTGGACTGGGGACCTGTTGACTTATGTTTTTTGGGTACCTGTTGCCTAAAGTGGACTGGGGATCTGTTAGCTTAAGTGGACTGCGGGCTTTAGTATGACCACTAGTTGAGCCACTGTTTAAAGCGATGGAAAGGCTCAATGTTATTTTTTAACCCTTTATAATGACAATCCAGAAAATATATTGACAAATGGATCCAATATAATATGTATCTTAGATTATAAGGGGTCATTTATTATTCGTTACCTATCGGGGATTTGAATGTGGTTGAAGCGATCTGACAAATGAAATGTGTTTGCAACGGAAATTAAATTTATACAAGGATTACCAATAAGAGCATAAACACGTGTTTTTCAATAACTTCGCGTTAAATACCATCTGTAAATAGTGTGTGACCTGTTAATTGTGCCATAGGGCCTGTTTCACAAATATTATGTAATTTGTACATTGTACGAGCCTAAAACGTTATTAAATTGTTAACTTTTTTTTGTTTCTCTGATATATACACTTGCATGAAGATAGGCTTACAAACGTTACTGGACGTTTTTTTGGTAAGGTTGTTTGACACGGACAAATGCGGAGTGTCTCCACTATTTGATTCAACGGGTTGATCAAGACGTACACAAACAACAATTCTAAATACAGAACGATGGAGTCAAATGCAGATAAATACACTAAAGAGCCATTTTCGGTATTGATTTGTGTTATGAATAACTGTGAATAATCTTCAGATATACCAGAACTGCTCCAAAATTGCATAATACCGGAAACCAGGAATTGTACTTTCTATTTCTATATATGCCTTTTCCTTTATCGCAGGCACAAGAAAAGACGAGTGACCGTTTTGATTTTCAAACGCGGATAATTATGGACCCACAAGTCTAATAGACTAGCCAAACGAAAGACGAACCCCTTCCTTTTAAAAACACGTGTTTTCATTAACATCAAAAAAATATTACATAACAGTACATTTTAAGGTCAATCTTTTGGCACGACACAGGTGTCTCTCTGATGTTTGTTCTTTTAAAGAATAGATTATATTTTTACTGTGTCATAACCCTTTTTAATGACCTAGTTGAAGACGCTGTACTCAGCTGTACAGTTACAACAATAAAGTCTGTTTGTTTTATTACATCAAAATATATATTGACACAGTCATCTAGTAATTTTGAGATTTTCGCCCTTTTTCTTACAATTTTAAAAGGATACTACCTCACATTTTCAAACTTGGCTAATATATCAATTTTTAAATATACCGTTTCTTAGTCTAAGTTTTAAGGAATAATATTATCAGATTATACAGGGATTCTGTTGTATAAATATTTCTTGTAAGTTCGGTTATGAACATATACTCTTCTTATCCAAGTCTGAGAAGTTAAATTTCATGTGCATTATAATGGGTAAAGTGACTTTAAGTAAATTTAAGCTTGTCATATTTTTCTTTCTTTTGTTCACAGTTTTCTATGGATATTGTTTCTTTTTGCACGACAAGGATTCAAATAAAATTTACTCTGTGATAATAATGGAGGAAGCTATTGGAATAATGGATAGGTATCGTGATATTAGTGAAGGTTTTATGCAAAACAGTTCAAGGGGTTGTTAATAACGTAATTCAGGATAAATTAAAATATTTTTATTTAGGATGAGAGTCGACTCAACATATTTTGTCTAAATTTACCATGAGATTATCTAAGGTACTTCAGTACGGTATGCAACATGGTTCACGAAAATTCCAAAAAGGATTTACAATTTTATACCTAAAGTTGATTTTTCACGATTTCTTGATACTATAAACGACATTATCCTACATAGTATTTGTCTTCAAGATGCAAGATACTTCATTAAAAAAAAAAAAATCAAAAAATGCCGATAAGTTAGATTAAGTACTGTGCTTCAGTATAGAATTTTGTATATTTTTTTAAATTTTAATTTTTTGAACTTTTGACAAAGAATATATTCTATTGAACTTTTGACATGGAACATATTTTATTGAACATTTGACATGGAATATATTTCATTGAATATTTGACATGGAACATATTTCATTGAACATTTGACATGGAACATATTTCATTGAACATTTGACATGGTATATATTTCATTGAACATTTGACATGGAATATATTTCATTGAACATTTGACATGGAACATATTTCATTGAACATTTGACATGGAATATATTTCATTGCACATTTGATATGGAACTTATTTCATTGAACATTTGACATGGAACTTATTTCATTGAACATTTGACATGGAACTTATTTCATTGCACATTTGATATGGAACTTATTTCATTGAACATTTGATATGGAACTTATTTCATTGCACATTTGATATGGAATATATTTCATTGCACATTTGATATGGAACTTATTCCATTGAACATTTGACATGGAACTTATTTCATTGAACATTTGACATGGAACTTATTTCATTGAACATTTGACATGGAACATATTTCATTGAACATTTGACATGGAACATATTCTATTGAACATTTGACATGGAACATATTTTATTGAACATTTGACATGGAACATATTCTATTGAACATTTGACATGGAACATATTTCATTGAACATTTGACATGGAACTTATTTCATTGAACATTTGACATGGAACATATTTCATTGAACATTTGACATGGAATATATTTCATTGAACATTTGATATGGAATATATTTCATTGAACATTTGACATGGAACATATTTCATTGAACATTTGACATGGAACATATTTCATTGAACATTTGACATGGAACATATTCTATTGAACATTTGACATGGAACTTATTTTATTGCACATTTGATATGGAATATATTTCATTGAACATTTGATATGGAACTTATTTCATTGAACATTTGACATGGAACTTATTTCATTGAACATTTGACATGGAACTTATTTCATTGCACATTTGATATGGAACTTATGTCATTGAACATTTGACATCGAATATATTTCATTGAACATTTGACATGGAATATATTTCATTGCACATTTGATATGGAACTTATTTTATTGAACATTTGACATGGAACTTATTTTATTGCACATTTGATATGGAACTTATATCATTGAACATTTGATATGGAACTTATTTCATTGAACATTTGATATGGAACTTATTTCATTGCACATTTGATATGGAACTTATTTCATTGCACATTTGACATGGAATACATTTCATTGAACATTTGACATGGAACATATTTCATTGAACATTTGACATGGAACATATTCTATTGAACATTTGACATGGAACATATTCTATTGAACATTTGACATGGAACATATTCTATTGAACATTTGACATGGAATATATTTCATTGAACATTTGACATGGAACATATTCTATTGAACATTTGACATGGAACATATTCTATTGAACATTTGACATGGAACATATTCTATTGAACATTTGACATGGAATATATTTCATTGAACATTTGACATGGAACATATTCTATTGAACATTTGACATGGAACATATTCTATTGAACATTTGACATGGAATATATTTCATTGAATATTTGACATGGAATATATTCTATTGAACATTTGACATGGAATATATTTCATTGAACATTTGACATGGAACATATTCTATTGAACATTTGACATGGAATATATTTCATTGAACATTTGATATGGAACATATTCTATTGAACATTTGACATGGAACATATTTCATTGAACATTTGACATGGAACATATTTCATTGAACATTTGACATGGAATATATTTCATTGAACATTTGATATGGAACATATTCTATTGAACATTTGACATGGAACATATTCTATTGAACATTTGACATGGAATATATTTCATTGAACATTTGACATGGAATATATTCTATTGAACATTTGACATGGAATATATTTCATTGAACATTTGACATGGAACATATTCTATTGAACATTTGACATGGAATATATTTCATTGAACATTTGATATGGAACATATTCTATTGAACATTTGACATGGAACATATTTCATTGAACATTTGACATGGAACATATTTCATTGAACATTTGACATTGAACATATTTCATTGAACATTTGACATGGAACATATTCAATTCAACATTATACATATACCGAATTAGATTGAACATTTGAAATTGAACATTTGACATGGAACATATTCTATTGAACATTTGATATGGAATATATTTCATTGAACATTTGACATGGAACTTATTTCATTGAACATTTGACATGGAACATATTCAATTCAACATTATACATATACCGAATTAGATTGAACATTTGAAATGGAACATTTGACATGGAACATATATTGAACATTTGATATGGAATATATTTCATTGAACATTTGACATGGAACTTATTTCATTGAACATTTGACATGGAACATATTCAATTCAACATTATACATATACCGAATTAGATTTAACATTCGAAATGGAACATTTGATATGTAACCTATTCAATTGAACATTTGATTTGGAAAATTTTCAAGATTTGACTCGAAACATATTCTATTGAACATTTGACAAGGAACATCAGGTATTGAACGCAATGAATCTCACCAAATATGGAACACAGATCTTTTGAAATGATGGAAATCCCCATGAGTTTGAAAAGGTGAAGCTTCATAAGGAAGTAGATATAAAACCCTTTTGAAATCCTATACAATAGCAACTTATATATAAGCAGTTAAAAAGAAGAACATCTCGTAGTATTATATTATACTCAGTCAGGCTACCAGTAAAATGACCAACTCACATTGTCTGGTTGTCATTGTAATGTTGATGGTATTGAGGGGTAAGTTTTGATTTTGTTTTATTATTATATATTGAATATGTAGTTTTTATTTTTGGGGGTGAGGCAACGGCGAATATTTTATAAATAGAGGATAGAGTCACTGACAAAGAGTTTCCATCCCAGACTATGTAATGTATTGATGCTTCTTGGCACAGTAGACCTGTTGTCTTAGGTCTTAGCTTAACCTTAGCTTAGCTAAAACTCGGACTCGGACTTCAATTGACTTCAATCTACTACGACTGCTTTATGCGGTCTATATAAGTATAAATTTGAAACAATTTATTATTTGGGCTGAAACAAAGAAAGACAAACCTTGTATTTTTAGGAATACATGTATTCGTTTTTGACGTAAAATGTTTGGATCCCGAACTTGGGCACAACCTATGGTGGGAATTTAGTTTCGATTTCTTAGTCTTTTCTTACCCCAATTCGGACAATTCGGACAGTTCGGAATTCAAAATTTCACTCACGGTAATATAAGCGTTCTAAAAAGAATTCACTATAATATTGACTATTCGGGAGTCCAAACACTATAATAAATTGCAAGTCGACTTCTGTCTTACATTAGGCTTCGTCTTACACCTTGACTGCAATATAGCCACCTTTCTTGTATATTCAAATTGTCAAACTATTAGTGCAGTATTATTAGAAACTAACATAGTTATACCTTGACTGCAATAGCCACATTTTTGTGTATCTTCATAAAACCAAGCAATTGCAATATCAATTAATAATATAAGCACCGTTCGCGTATCATGGAAATTTGTAAAAGAAGCGAGTTCGGTTCGTTGTACGTTAGCGAAGTAACCCATAATGTTTAGAGTGTGTTTGTCGAGCTCTTTGATTGCTTTTATTCGCAGTCGTACAATCAAATCAAATCGTTGTATTCCTTGATACAAAAAGGTGGCTATTGCATTCTGCACTCAAGTAATAAAGCTATAAATCTATGGCAATTGATATTTTTGAATTATAGGCCTATATTTAGCTTTCAGTGGCTTCATCACCCAATAAGGTATTCTACAGAAGATGAAGAAGCATTATATACTGCACTATATTTCTTTGGGGATAACGCTAAAATATTTTCTTTTGTTATTTATTTATTTTTTTTTTTTAACTTACAGCGATATGGGGTGATAAATGAAATCTCAAACTCGTCTTGCTTGATATTAAATATCACCACTGGTCGATAAGATGGACAAAAAAAAAAAAAAAAAAAAAAATTCAGCAGAGCCTCAGAGTTTTGCGCTTTAATCCACTTCAAATTGAAACTGAATATTTTGATATTAAGAAAGACTTTTAAGACACAATATATATCTAACAAGCTGACAATATTTCAGGAACGAGAAGGGCCACTGCCTTAAAGCTTGGTGTGTTGTCACGGAAACAAAAATCTCATAATTTTGAATATTTAACAAGAGGGTGTGTTCATAACTATTTATCATTGTTCAATGTAATTCAGAGAATACTTTTAACGTTTATTTGACAAATCATATTTAAATATAACTCCATCCGGTTCCTTTGTTTAATTTTATTCATTGTTCAAAGAATTTTTCATATTTTTTTAGATTTCCTTTAAAATTTAAGTATGTATTGAGATATTGAGGTATCATTTATCCTTCCAACAATAAGTGTACATTACATGATATATACACCTTGTCATAGTCTTCCTGGGTTGGGTGGGGGGGGGATGTTGCTTCTGATGTGTAGGTGTTCAGAGGTGAACACAGTTATACTAAATCATCAGGCGGAATCAAGTACACAGTCAAAATGTCATAAATTAATATATCTATATATTCTAGAGCCAGAGTTTAATCACAATTATAAATCAAAATACATTTAAAAGAGTCCACATAAATAATTACTGTTACATATTTTTTTTAAAGGAATTTACACCGAAGACAATAACAATGGTCATAATACAAATCTTCAGAGTGCCTCTGATCAAGGTACGGTATTTCTTTTTTAAAACCTATCAAAAATACCATCTTTTGACTTACTCGTTTTGGTAATGTGCCACTTGAAAAAGCGTAGTAATATTAAACAGCGCAAGTAAAGGTTATAAGAATCGTTAGCATTTACTTAAAGTGAACATAGCTTACACCATCTTCGCAATATCTAGCTATTACAAACGTTGTCCAATACCTTTCTATTACGAATCTCATCTAATACATTCACTACAATAGTCACCAGTATCTCTCAAAACCTTTACAAGCCTTAGTGCAGCGGAATGTCATGGTCCAATCACCCTTCACATAAATACGCCACTGGCCACAGTAGTCCCCCCCCCCTTCCTCTGTTCACCTGAGAACAATTGAGAAGGAGGGGCTCAAGTCACCGTTTTGATAAAATCTCCTGGTTCACTGCATGGCTTTACCCGTCTTCATCAAAAAAATTGGGTACAGAAACTTCATTCATTTCGTTTCATTTTACTTTAAAGCATATACAGTAGAGCTCATCGCTAACCCTCAGTCTTCTTCTGTAAGAGATGGTGACCGAGTGACCTTGACCTGCAAGTATGAAGTCCCGCCAAATTTACAGAATAATGTTACTGTGTATTGGACGGTTACCAACGTTCGACCCCGGACCACTTGGGGAAGATGGGCTAATGAATCAAATATTTTAGATGTGAATGTGTCGGATACAAGGGATTGTGATATATTCTTGTGTCAACTGTGCATCCATGGTCGAGTCAGATGCATCAGCAGCCAACCATTCAAGATAAATAAAAACAAAGGTGAGTGTATAGTAGTTTAGCAAAGATTATCCTCAAAACCACACCCCTTTCATTATGCAGCATACTTTCTCGAGCCTGGGGTAATACAAATAAGGGATTTACATCCTGTCCAAACCACACCCCCTTTCATTATGCAGTATACTTCCTCGAGCCTGGGTTAATACAAATAAGGGATTTACATCCTGTCCAAACCACACCCCCTTTCATTATACGTGAACTTCCTCGAGGCCGGGGTTATACAAATAAGGGATTTACATCCTGTCCAAACCACACCCCCTTTCATTATACAGTGTACTTTCTCGAGGCTGGGGTTATACAAATAAGGGAATTACATCGTTATCAAACCACACCCCCTTTCATTATACAGTGTACTTTCTTGAGACTGGGGTTTTACAAATAAGGGAATTATATCGTGTCTAAACCACACCCCCTTTCATTATACGTGAACTTCCTCGAGGCTGGGGTTATACAAATAAGGGAATTACATCGTGTCCAAACCACACCCCCTTTCATTATACGTGAACTTCCTCGAGGCCGGGGTTATACAAATAAGGGATTTACATCCTGTCCAAACCACACCCCCTTTCATTATGCAGTGTACTTCATCGACGATGGGGTTATACAAATAAGGGACATACACCGTGATCAAACTACACATGCATACTGTGAGTTTTAAAATGGCTATGCTTAAATAAAAATATAAACTTATACCCTCAAAATGTGTTTTGACAGAGGGACAATATCAATCAAAATTTGCCCTTCTCTTATATTGAAATGTCTAGGGAGAAAATTATTTCTAAAATTAATGTTATTTTATATCAATACAAAGACATTTGAAATAAAGCAGTAGGCTAAAATTCCATTTGTTATAAAAAGAAATAATAAAAAAAACCTCCAGTACCCAAGATCTGAACCACAAAACAAAACGAAAACCAAAACAAACATAAAAACAATACAGCAGCTCATACGCTTTTCATATCAAACAAAAAGTATTTCATAATGAAAAGTGATATCGGGTGTCTAGAAGAGTCGCCACACTCGCCTTTAAATGGAAATCTTCAAAAAAAGTGTTGCCTTTTCTGTGAAATCTGCCCTCTCCTTGTTTTTCAGATCCCAAGCATGTTTCGTACACTGGGACTTCCATTACGTTTATTATTCCTGCAAATATCTTCGACAAGGGAAGCACATTTTATCATAGTTCTGGTTGGTGCATGTATGAAAAAGATTTGTTAAGTGGCACCTGGAATAAATGTACAAACTTATACGTTCCACAACAACGATTTTACATTTCCATGAAGAAGAACGACACCGTTTACATCACCTTAGAAGATTTACGTCCTTTTGATAACGGGAAATTTAAAGTGGATGGTTTGTGGTCTGAGTCCTTACTTGTTTGGGGTAAGATGCTTTTGACAATATCTGACTTTTACGAAATTTGTCTTAATCGAGTTGTACATAGGACTGCAAAAGCCACCTTTCCTCGTCTTCACAATGTTCAGCTATTACTAATACATTGACTACAATAGTTACCTTTCCTCTTCACAAAACCAAGCCGTAAGGAACTTCGTCTTAAACCTTGACTGCAAGAGCCACGTTTCATGTATCTGCACCGATTTGATAAGATTGTCCAGTCATAATGTTTAGTTGCCTCTTCGATGGTCATTATTAATTCCAATCAAAGTACAAAAAAGTTGCAGTCGAGGTATAAAGCGTAAGTTCGTAATAGATTGACATTGTGTAGATGGTAATTCTTTATCATTTATGTCCATATTAATCAATGAAATATACACACCTTGATTTCGAGGAAGAGAGAGTTTCTGCGACAAAAAGAAAACACCAGGATCAACTAGGCCCTACCATTCCCATGCTTTCTTCCGCATCGTTTTTATCAATACTTTTTTTCAGGTTATAAGTCGAATATAATAGCTCAACCCATTCAGCCGCTTTACGGTGACCACCTGTTTTTAACCTGCAACTATAACATTTCATATGATGTCAATATAACAGAGTTTAGATGGTTTCAATTAACTGACAAGGAGACCATTCTCTTGAACAATACACAGGAGACATATTCTGTAGGTCCATTGACCCACCTGGACCAGGGTACCACCTTCAGGTGTAGACCACTTTATGGCATTATTGGTTTCAGTCCCAGTCCTCAATATACAGTCCATATCGTCAGTGAGTATTTTAAAATTGTGGGTCGTGAAAGAGTTGGTACTATGTACAGTCGGTTATAGCCAGACAATGGCGTCGCAGCGTTGTGTGGGTGTATAGGGAAAGGGGGTTTCTTATCTCTTCCTAAAAAGAGTACTTTCTACCCTAATTGTACCCCACTTTATTTCTTGTATATGTTTTGGCCCTGATATATTTGTCCAAATGCACCAAAACAATTCGTTTTCAAAAGATTTTTTTGGGGAGAGAACCCGCACAATTGACCAGTCTGTCCTCTATATGTACCCTCCTGTCTCGGGAGGCGAGCACCGCCAATTGTTGTTTATATAAATTTTCGTTGATCTCAACTTTTTTCTCTTAAAGAAAATCCAGAACAACTAGGTAATTTGACAGTTTCTGACGTCGATGATGATTACGTGACTATTCAATGGAGACCAGGAATTATTGCGAGGAATGGAGCGGTGGTAATCGAACATAAAACTCCGTCAACTGATTGGTCGCCTTTCAATCTGCAACGCACTGGCGGATCTGCAGGGCTATCATACACTCATCAGTATAATCCTCGGACATTGAACGATTATAGAGTTAAGGTGATTGATCTGGACGGTGAAACCTTATACAGCAATGTGCTGTCTGTATTTATTGAAAAGAACGTTACGACAGAGTATTTAACAGTCAAAGGTAATTACTTGCGTTTACCTGCGTTCTGCGTTCATCTTGAAAGGATCGGGTTCGTCAATGTGTCATTCGTTTGACCAATCATACCTTAGTCACAAAATGAGGAAATTCGTTAGCTAAGCTTATAAGTATTCTGGTGTTAACAGAACACCTTCGAAATGTGTTATAATCTCAAAATAAAAAATTATCCTCGTTTAAACGTTAACATAACATGACGTCTCGTCATTTCTTGAGAATATAAGATATAAATTAAATTTCCTATTTTGGTGTATTATTGAAAGAATTGTGCGATATCTGAATATTTCTAGTAGTTCTGAAGACATTTAAAAAAAATCAATACCCAAACCAACCCTCGAAAATAGGGAATTCTTTACCCGGTTAGTTCAACGTTTGCATGTTAGCCCAAAGTTCATTGCTGTCATTGATCGAGATGACAATTTCAGAGTTTGCAAGTGCCCCCTCATCCCCATATTCAATGTTGAACGTTGGAGGGGCTGGCATGGAACGATAAACATGACATTGTCTGAACCCGTTAAAATGGAAATCATGCTCGTAGGCAAAGTTTTTCATTCGATTGCAGAAAGTTCTACTTTCAACTTTGTATTGTTTGATCCGTTTGTATTTGATATCTCCTTGGAGCACCAAGTGGTGAAGTAGATGCCGATGCTTAACTAATAAAAGTATTTCGTCTTAAGATGGCCCAAAAAGTTATATTTTTTTTAACTTGGCCAAAATGAGTATTTGTTTATCAGTTGGCTAACCTGGTGTCAAAACTATAATAGAATCTCTCTATAATCCAATTAATCCATAAAACTAAGTAATAATCCATTTAACAAAATGATTTAAACGGATATCGTGTTATATAGAGATTATATTCCTTAATTACTCAAAGCACCTGACCAACAGATGAATATCCTATTCATTTTGTCCTTTTAAAGAGGTAGTATGCCTTTATGCAGAAACTTTTATTTTGATTTCAGTCGATAATACCGCTGTAGTGGTTTCTGTGGCCGTTGCAGTAATCGCAGTTATCATATTTATAATCATTATGATTTTTATCTGTATCAGACGGAAAAAGAAGAAAGGTTTGTAGCAGACGATTTGTCAAGGAGTGGGTGGGGGGGGGAATAATGTTTGAGACTCACAGAACCATTCATTTTAGAGCTCATTGACAATCCAATGCCTTCTAACCGGTAGAAAGCTAAATGGACCATGACTGCGGTTTTCTGATTATATACATGTTAAGTGTCATGTTATATTAATTGATTATTGATTTATAAGACTGTTAGGGCTAACGACAGTGGACAATACCATGCAGTGTACAATAGGGGAAATTTGAAGATTTTTCAAATTAAGATTAGCTGTAGCACACGAGGCCTCAGAATTGACATTCGTACGCCCAACATATTTGCTCCTGATATGAGATAATTACAATGCCATATTGTGGGCAATGGTGCACATTTTGTCAGATCAATGTTTACAAAAATATGTTTTCCATGCCAGTGCACAATCCAATGAAAAACTGATTTTTGTCTACTGTATTTTCTGTTCAAAATGGAGTTATTTCCCATACATGAAGATATGAAAAGAAATGATATTGATTTCATTTTTAAAATTCCCAATAATGATTCGGCTAATGACGACTGACAACGCAATGCAGTGCGCAATGATTGATATTGTCTAAAGAAGTACGAACAGAGTGCTTTACTTCTATTGATTACATAAAGACATTCTTGGTAATGCCACGAAGTGTGTAATGAGGGACATTGTTATCAGAATTTGCCAACAGAAAGCTTAATTCTCATCATTTGTTGTAATGTATTTTTCAGACGAGAGTCTGGTAGCAGTCGAAAATGTACACAGAGAAAGGCAATCGAGCTCTGCAGACGAATCTGGAAGCGGTGGTATTTTTGACAGTGACCCATCCTCGGGGGGAACATCAGCACGAACAAGGGGTAGTGACCCAACCATTGGCTCGTCGGAACCTAATTATGTGCAAAACAATGAATCTCGCGCCAGAGATATCAATCTACCCAGGTTGAGCAGTGATCGAAGTTCTTCAGAATCTAGACGCGTTCACTTCCCCCATGCAGACTAACACGATGTAAAACATGGAAGAATCTCATCTTCTCTCCGACTTATACCTTAAACATTCAGCAACATATTTATTGTATACTGGAAGTTTATGAATTGGTGATTGATTGGTGGTACGTGGGCTGGATATAAGACAAGATCATGTCCTTATTTTGGACACTATTCGAACTGTATAATAAAGAGTCTATGTTTGTCCCCATGGGATGAATGTTAGGATCATGTCCTTGTGTATTGAACCTGATTCCGATCCATGTAAATTAAAGAGTTTATGATTGTAACTGCGGGATGAATGTTAGACAGGACAATGTCCTTGTGTATTGGACCTAATTCATGTAAAATAAAGAGTTATTGGGACTAATATTAGGACACCTATTGATTAATTATGTAAAAAAATTTATCTCCCTATGGGCTGAATATTAGGACCAAGTCCTCGTATATTGGACCTTATTCTGACCCTTGTAAAACAAAGGGTTTATGTTTGTCCCCATGGGCTAAATGTTAGACAGGACCAAGTCCTTGTGTATTGGATCTAATTCTGACCCATGTAAAATAAAGAGTCTATTAATATTATCAATATAAGTATCACTATTATTATTATTATTATTATTATTATTATTATTATTATTAATTATTATTATTATTATTATTATTATTATTATTATTATTATTATTATTATTATTATTATTATTATTATTATTATTATTATTATTTTATTATTATTTTTTTAATTATTATTATTATTATTATTATTATTTACTTTTTATGTGTACAAATATAGAAATACCCCCCCCCCCCTTTCTTCTTTCAATTTACATATCGATTTTTCACAACAACGCCGAGTTTTCACCCTGCCTTAGATTTTGTTGATGTTTTAAAATTTAATATTCCATTATTTGTTTTATATCAAATGTTTTATTTAATTTATCTTCAATTAAAAGCAATTGTGTTATATTGTGTATTAAATAAGAACAATTTGCTTTAATCTATAATAGGATTCATTCTGACCTTTTACTGTACAGTCTGTTAATCGTCACTGCACAAACTAAATTTGTCAACTATTAGCATGTTTTATCCATTCAAAATATCTTCACAAACTGCGTCTAATACCTTGACTGCAATAACCTTCTTCCGTGTATAACGGTAACGTTGACGACACTGATTGTTTGGTTGGTTGTATTCGTTAATCCATTCACTGCATTAAAAAACTTCCGTTATACAATAAAGGTGGTTATTGGAGTTGAGCTCGTAGTAGCCTGATATTGTGAAGATGATACAAGAATGGTTGTTTCAGTCGAGGAAATAGCCACAGTTCGTAACAACTTGACACTGTGAAGATGTATTAGCATAAAGTGTACAATAGCTTGACATAGTGAAGATGTATAAGACGTAGTTTGTAATAGCTTGACATTGTGAAGATGTATAAGACGTAGTTCATAATGGCTTGACATTGTGAAGATGTATAAGATGAAGTTTGTAATAGCTTGACATTGTGCAGAGGCCTTTTTGAATAATTTCAAGAAAGAATTTAATTCCAATCTTGAAACTGTTGACGTTTCACATTTGGATGAAAGATTAGATTACATAATATCAAAATGATTCAATATGTTTCGAATTTACAGGAAACATGTTGACTCTGCAAAATTATTTCTCCCTAGACATGCTCGTAATTACAAATTTAAGCGATTGCTAGAAGCCACTGTTAAAAAATGACCGCAATAAATGTGAGCCTCTCCCAAACACGGATTGAATTAGGAAGAGTATTTGATTTTGCAATTATATATAACGAATATTTCATGTTGTTTATTTAGTTAAATAATATTTGAAGGCATTACCATGTTATGATGTTGATGGACTTTGACTTTGATTTTTATAGTGGAAATTGATTTTAAATTGAATTTTCCAAAAAAAAAGGAAAAAAGACTGGGAGACTAGAGGGAGATGATGTATCCTAGAGGGAGATAATGTACACTAGAGGGAGATAATGTACACTAGAGGGAGATAATGTATCCTAGAGGGAGATAATGTACTCCAGAGGGAGATAATGTACCCTAGAGGGAGATGATGTATCCTAGAGAAAGATAATGTACACTAGAGGGAGATAATGTATCCTAGAGGGAGATAATGTACTCCAGAGGGAGATAGTGTACTCCAGAGGGAGATAATGTACCCTAGAGGGAGATAATGTACCCTAGAGGGAGATGATGTATCCTAGAGGGAGATAATGTACCCTAAGAGGAGATGATGTATCCTAGAGGGAGATAATGTACTTTAGAGGGAGATGATGTATCCTAGAGGGAGATAATGCCTCTAGGGTACATAATCTACCTCTAGAGTACATGATCTCTCTCTAGGATACATCATCTCCCTCTAGGGTACATTATCTACCTCTAGTGTACATTATCTCCCTCTAGGATACATTATGTCCCTCTAGGATACATTGTCTCCATCTAGTGTACATTATCTCCCTCTAGGATACATTGTCTCCCTCTAGGATACATTATCTCCCTCTAGAGTATATTATCTCCCTCTAGGATACATTATCTCCCTCTAGGATACATTATCTCCCTCTAGGATACATTATCTCCCTCTAGGGTACATTATCTCCCTCTATGATACATTATCTCCCTCTAGGATACATTATGTCCCTCTAGAATACATTATCTCCCTCTTAGATACCTTATCTCCCTCTAGGGTACATTATCTCCCTCTTAGATGCATTATCTCCCTCTAAGATATATTATCTCCCTCTTAGAATACATTATCTCCCTCTAGGATACATTATCTCCCTCTAGGGTACATTATCTCCCTCTAAGATACATTATCTCCCTCTAGGGTACATTGTCTCCCTCTAGTGTACATTATCTCCCTCTAGGATACATTGTCTCCCTCTAGGATACATTATCTCCCTCTAGAGTATATTATCTTCCTCTGGAGTACATTATCTCCCTCTAGGATACATTATCTCTCTCTAGAGTATATTACCTCCCTCTAGTGTACATTATCTCCCTCTAAGATACATTATCTCCGTATAGGGTACATTATTTCCCTCTATGATACATTATCTCCCTCTAGGATACATTATGTCCCTCTAGAATACATTATCTCCCTCTTAGATACCTTATCTCCCTCTAGGGTACATTATCTCCCTCTTAGATGCATTATCTCCCTCTAAGATATATTATCTCCCTCTAGAATAAATTATCTCCCTCTAGGATACATTATCTCCCTCTAGGGTACATTATCTCCCTCTAAGATACATTATCTCCCTCTAGGATACATTATCTCCCTATAGGGTACGTTATCTCCCTCTAGTGTACATTATCTTCTTCAGGGGTAGACTATCTCTACTTGTATTTGACAGACACAAGATACAGATGTCTGTCCAGATTGAATATTTTCAAATTATACTTGTAAATTTAGCGCCCCGCATTGATAACGTCACAATCAGAACGAGCTATAATCAATTTGATATTCTTCAGGCTATGTAGTATCCGGAACTATTGCTGAAGTTGACACGTTGCGCTATAGGCAAAGTGAAATGCAACTTCGTGAGTCTGGCCACAATGTTATTTTGAAAGCGAGTCAGCTGATGCATCGAATTCACTTTCTTGTACAAATTGCACGACGGTTTCAAATCTCGTTGAATCTGTAATTATGTTAAGCAAAGCGTCAAATATCTGGATAATATTTAGCTGGTCCTAGAATTTGCAAATTTGTTTTTACAATGTATACTGCATAATGGTTCTTTGAAAAATACGTTATATTTATTTCATCTATTTTTATTGGTCATAGCGACCCAAATGCCTTGCTGTTTAATAATATAAGATTACTCCCCATAGTCTCTTTCTTATCTTAATTGTTTTATTGAATATCTTGTTTAAATACACGAGGGGGAGTATCAAATGATGTAATATGTTTTATTTTGGTTATTGAACTGTCTAGAAACAGTTTATTATTTTCTTCAAAAATTTATTGCGTTGTGATTAATTAAATTAGAAAACAGAGAGGAGACGAAGAACACGAAGGAAGGGAGAACAGGGGGAACGGGAAGAAGGAGGGGTGGGGGTTTGAAAGAAGGGGAGGGCAATGTTTATTTTATTCATCAAATACTCATCATAACAAATTTTTATCAAAAACAAAAAATATGAGACCGTGGCGGAGCAATCAAATACGACAATATATCTCCCTGAAACACCAATTGCAGAATCAATTTTGCATTCACGAACGTCGGGGTGTATCCTTAATTACAAAACAAAACCGCAAAAATGGCCACATGCAAACTTGTTGTTGACTAGGTTGAAATTTATTGAAAATCATGTTGGTAAAACGGACACGTTGTCTTTAATTTCATTCATTAAAAAATAAACTTGGCTAAAAAAAATCAAACCGCTGATTTCATTACCTATATTTCTTTTTGGTCAATATCCATGAAAAAGGCGAATCATAAACTTATCGATCCAGTAGGGTTAGTAACCCCTTACGAAGGAGTATTGCTTACATTCAGAAGTCATATAATTAATCAATAAAGTTTTCAATCGGAAAAATACTGGCATTTTTTTTTACGATCGTAGCAACAAATATGGAAATTCAATAAAAGCTGGATAATCTATCTAAATTGATGATTTATCGGCGTGAAATTCTTTAGATGAGATCATTTTTATTCAAATTACCATCAATAATTCGCAATTTTATTATCATTTTATGACGTAATCGATAATTCCTCTGATAAGCCTCTAAAATACCTATACAAAGGTCCATAACTCATGCTAAACAAAAGCGCGGTTGTCAGCCGACAGAAAAGGAAGAGCAGACGTGAGTTAAGAAAAGCGCGGTAAATTTATCGATACTTTAGAAAGTTGTTAGATTGACGTCTGTCTGGCACGAGGTGTAGTTCTAGTAGCGGTAATTCTAAATCATTGTACATAATATATCCACAGTGTACACTTAATAGAGCCGGACGAATATTGGATACTTTCAATTATACTTTTCGCGCCTGAAAGTCGTCGGCGATAATAGAAAAATATTGGAAAAAGTTGGCAATCAGACGACTAGTTCACGAAACGAGAGAAATGGATACTTAAAGTATGGGATATGTTTGAATTACTAGTTTTAAACTTTTTTAATATTCTTGTTTTATTCCAAAAGTTTACATGAAATTTTATAAATAACTTAGTACTACTTTACACTTGAAACCAGATTTCCAGGTGTGCAACGATAACGAACGCGTGAAACCACAAATTTCGTTAATTGAAAAACAAATATTAGCAACACATGTCAAGCTGGGAAGTGGTACTACTGAGCTAATTCTGTGTTGGAACGAAGTCGGAATATATGGACAACTTGTATCGGGATTAGTCGCTCAGTTTAAGTGTGTTCAGAATCCGCGAAAAGAGCGGTAAAAGTTTCCCGTAGAGTTCGTTACGGACCTATGTCGTTTACTTAGTTACAGTTTCTGAGTTGTCTTCGGTACAGTTCCTACGTAACATTATACCGAACTATTTAAATTCTGCAATTTGAAGAGTTTTTTATTCAATTTAACAGGACTTTTTACGTTAATGATTCATTTTCATTTAATTTGAACCTAAAACACGTTTAATGAATAACAGAATACTGGGATTAGATCGTTTGATATGAATTTTGATGAGTAACGATAGAGCTATAAACTATTTACCAGGTTCCCCTGATTAATTTTATTCATGTGGGAAGAATCAGCCGGATCTCACGTGTAAATAGAATTGGTAAACTATTCGCAAATATATAACCATTAGGTTGCTTTAAGATTTTTCGTTTTGTTTTTAAGAAGGATCCCAAGCGTAAATTAGTAAAAGCTTCGCAAAAGACATTTAAACATTCTGTTACTTTAAGATTTATTCGTTTCGTTTTAAGTTTGGGATAATATTTTGATCTAATGCCGATATATTAATGGAACCATAACTTAATATCATAGTGCATATTTGATAATTAGGTATTCTTTGGACTAAACCGCAAGTGGAGATTTACCACACGATAACTGGGTTTTATTCTTTATAAAATGTGCTGTGTAAATAATGCTCGGATGTTTAAGCTAACTCTTTGTGTTTTTCTCTTCTCTTTGGTACAAACTTTGGATACGAAAGGCAAGAAGCGGTAAGTGTTTTTTCTTTTCAAGGAATATAACTAATCCGTTTAAAACAATATATTTTGTTTTGTATAGTTTGTATATGTTCCTCCGCTCATTCCTATTTTAAAATCAACGGAATTGGTTAATATATATTATTATATAATTATATGGTTTTGTATATACTAGTATTGGATGGTAGTCCTCATTCGTCTTAAGCTCACTGTTTCGAACCAGGCATTACCTTAAAAGTAGGGCAGAATTGGTTAATATATAATTATATTTTGTATATATTAGATGGGTTTCCTCACTCGTCTTACGGTATTACCTTAATAATATGACAGAATTGGTTTAAAAGAAGCTGTAGATGGGATTGTCCTTCCTTCTGCAAATGACTTGCAAGCTACATTCACAAATTCAGAAAATTTCGATCCTTTGGATCAGGACATCTGATAAAAGCAAGATTATCCAGTCCAAATCACAAGACGCTACCAAACAATCTATTTTTCTTTTTCATAGAGAACCAGCACTACACCCTCCCTCCCCGTCTCTCCCTCCCCACCTAATTACTCATACCCAAAAGATCAGAACTCAAATTGTTCAAATAATGTGTTTTCGCTCTTCATTTGTTATAATTAAGATATTAAGATATTAAGCTATTAAGAAACTATGCTCAGAATGTAATGAAAATGATGCTGCCTGTGGAGTATAATAGCATCGTGGACTATAACTTCTATTGATAATCATATACTTATTCTATAATTATAGGTCATATTAGGAATAAATCTGCATTTTCACAGCTTGTACGACTTAATTTCAGCTCACTAAATACTTGCAAACATTTATTACTGTCCATAAGAATGCTGATATTTCACTTTTGATGCAAGTGAATAACGACACCAAACGTGCCAAATCGCCAGAAAATTATGATTATATCGAAACCATGGCCTTGAGGATTAACGGTTGATATCTGTAAAATAATGATTGTTTATATTGTACATCAATCATAGAACATACCAGCTCCTCTCGCAGGTCTTAATATCGCCTTAATATTAGCTTTACAGGCTACTACCAGTGTCATTTTTCAAATTCGACGTGATGTTCATCTGCGATCAAATTAAAAAAAAATTAACACGTTGACCTATTTGAATTGTAGACAAACATTTTTTCATGTTTTCTTTATAAGACATATAGAAGCAGGAGTATAAGCATTTAAAAAACACAAGATATATGGATATACTACTTCTAGGTTTATTATATACTACGTTTCGAAATTCAAGATATATAGATATACTACTTCTAGGTTTATTACATACTACGTTTCGAAACACAAGATATATAGATAAACTACTTCTAGGTTTAATAAATACTACGTCTCAAAACACAAGATATATAGATAAACTACTTCTAGGTTTATTACATACTACGTTTCAAAACACAAGATATATATATATAAACTACTTGTAGGTTTATTACATACTACGTTTCAAACACAAGATATATAGATAAACTACTTCTAGGTTTATTACATACTACGTTTCACAACACAAGATATATATATATAAACTACTTGTAGGTTTATTACATACTACGTTTCACAACACAAGATATATAGATAAACTACTTCTAGGTTTATTACATACTACGTTTCAAAACACAAGATATATAGATAAACTACTTCTAGGTTTATTACATACTACGTTTCAAAACACAAGATATATATATATATATAAACTACTTGTAGGTTTATTACATACTACGTTTCACAACACAAGATATATAGATAAACTACTTCTAGGTTTATTATTAGGTGTATGTGTTTGGAAACGTAGTATTTAATAAACCTAGAAGTAGTATATCCATATATCAGTTAAAAGTCAGTTCTATCGCTAATAAAACCAAGATATAGACGATTTAATTCCTTTAAAATGCTGACAATTGCACAAATGTTCGTTTACAAAACATTAATTATTGTATTGTTACTCACACATTAGGAGTAAACGACTGATTAGACTAAACAATGCCAATTCAATACAAATCTGAACAGATTAATTAGTATACAGCTAGGGAATGGGAATCGCAGTCATTTGCACAGTGACACGCTATCAAGGTTAACGCGTAGGAGCTTTATTCTTGAAAACAAAACATTAATGTTCCATTCATCTGACTGTCCAACCCCTAAAATAGATTCTTATTTGGTAAAGACAAAAGACACGTTTAAAGTTTGTTCGAAAAGTGAGGTACACATGTATTTGCTTGGTTATGCTTGGTATTTACTCTTCGACCTTGTTAATATAGGCATTGAAAAGCAATCGCTTTCAGAACGAACTTGATCCTGTAATCGCCATTTTCTAAAGGTATTCCATTCACCACTATGGAACACGATCAGTTCAATTGAATATGGTAGTACTAAACTGGGAAATAACCCATTTCAAGGTAACAAGCAATCCTGTATTGGTCGCCATTTTCGAAAACTTTTCTCTTCTACCTATGATAGCCTAGCTAAAAGAGACTAATGAAGGTCACGTAACCCTTTAGAATCTGAGACCGCCGATCCTCGCAATGTCAAGCTCTTACGAACTGTGTATGAAACGCTGACTGCAATAGCCACCTCTCTTGTATCTTAACAATGTCAAGCTAGTACAAACTGCGTCTAATACCTTGACTGAAATTGCAACCTTTTTATCTTTACAATGTCAAGCTAGTACAAACTCTAATACTCTGACTGCAATGGTCACCTTTGTTGTATATTGGAATGAGTAACTTTAGTGATTTTGTTGGATTGTAAGCTATCGAATACGATCAAGTTGGGGTTGCAACAGAAAGAATGGAAAAGATTTGGTCGCGTATCGGTTCATTGGTTGTATTCCCTAGCGTACAATCCAACCTTTTCAAATTCTAAATTACACGATGTCATACTCGTTTCACTAATGATATATTGTCAAAAAATCTTTCATTTAGAAAAGTCAATCGATTAAGTAACCCTATCCTTGAATAAAATGGAAAGTAAATAGTGGCACAAAGTTAAAAATATTTTGATGCAATATATCAATTTCATTTTCTATCATGTGAAAACTTTATTAAATTCTGACTTGACTTCGATGCGTCTAAAAGTGTTTCACTAACAATACCCCACAATACAAATGTCAATCTACAAACAAAGTTTTCCATTTTACAACTTTGTCTAATCAATACTGAAGACTCTTGAAGGGTCGACATCCACTTAAATCTGTGATATTACCAGTGAACTATGTACAGTGTGCTAATGAAGAAAGGTTGAGAAGGACTTTTCAGCTTCTTCTTAAAGGTATACAGACTCTTTGATTGAACTTACTATTTAAAGTTAAAATTTGACCAAATGGATTTTTTGTGGACTTACCTGGTGTCATATCTATACTAAAAAATTCCTGTATAATGCAATTAATTCATAAAACTAAGTAATATTCCATTAAAATAAGTAATTCTAAATTACTAAAATAAGTACTTAATTTAATGGATTTATTGTGTTATATTGAGATTCTATTCTCTAGTCATGGCATCTGGTATATCTAACTGATGAATTTATACTATTATTGACCAAGTTTGAGAATTTAAATGTCCATTTTAAAATGTATTATTTGATGTCCATTTTAAAATGTATTATTTGATGTCCATTTTAAAATGTATTATTTGATGTCCATTTTAAAATGTATTATTTGATGTCCATTTTAAAATGTATTATTTGATGTCCATTTTAAAATGTATTATTTGATGTCCATTTTAAAATGTATTATTTGATGTCCATTTTAAAATGTATTATTTGATGTCCATTTTAAAATGTATTATTTGATGTCCATTTTAAAATGTATTATTTGATGTCCATTTTAAAATGTATTATTTGATGTCCATTTTAAAATGTATTATTTGATGTCCATTTTAAAATGTATTATTTGATGTTCGCCTCCATTAAATGATTTTAAAGATGCTGATTACACTTGAGCAATTTAGAATAAATAGAATTAAAGAATTAGATCAATTACGCCGTACAATGGCCAGAGGTCCAGTGGATAAAATTACCTATGTATATAAAGATGGGTGGCAAGTTCAAACTAATTAAATCTGGATTCCAGACATAGCATGAAGTTGTTTATGATCGTGTAGAACATTGGTCATATAAACAAATATAAACCAGGACCGCTGACCTGAAACCATTAAACGTTTTAAATCAATCTAAAGCTACCTTGACCTTCGTCCTTTACCCTTTGATTTCAAGTATACAAAATTAGATTCGGAAACAAGACACCTATACATTGCTTTTGAGAGCCACGTTTCTTGTATCATGAAAGTTTGTATATGCAGCAATTTGTTAGGACTGTACTTTAAGGAATACTACAAATCAGAGACCAGAATTCATGCGTAATTATATCACCGTATTTCACTATAAAAGAAAGATGGCTATTGATGTCAACGTATTACTAGTATACGTAAGTTTGTAATAGCTTGCTATTATGCAGATGATTTACTATATCTGACAGAATGAAAGAGATGATTTATTTTATCTTGAGGCATGTTTACGATGTCAGATGTGTTGAGAGCCAGATCATTCAAGGAGATTATGGAGTAAGAATCGACTGGGTGTTACTGATAATAATTAGTCAGTTATACTTGCCTTGTGGCAAGAACCAATAAATTCTGTTCAAGGCAAACATGACCAGTGCCGCCAGTTCACAGTTATATATAGGATTATTTCTACAAGTGTATTATAACAACCTTGTCTTATACTTTGGCTGTAACAGTCACCTTCCTTGTACCACATCATCACGTTGTCAAGCTATTTCGACCTACGTCTAATACCGTTTGTCTGTAAAAGCTACGTTGTTTGTATCACTAGTCAGTTAAAAGTCTTAAGTCAAGGGGTCTGATTGACTGTATTCACTGGACTACAATTCAACCAAACGTTGCATTACGTCATTTATAGGGGGTGGCTATTGCAGTCAAGGTATGAATGAAATGGAATGAAAGTTTTACGTCCTACTCTGCTGTGCCTTAAGGGATAATCAAGGTATAAAAGGCAGTTTGTAAATTCACTTAATTTACTTTCTGTTTTATGTATTCCTATAATTTTTATGCTAAAAATCTTCACTATTCGTGTGTGTATGGATATAATAAAAATGTAAAGTATAATGCTTAAAATATAAAACCCATTTCTTTTTAAACAATACATCTATGAACAATATCATCTATATACATATTATGCATCTTCAATAATACAATAAAATGTAAAGGCATTAAAGGGTGTTAAATGTACGACTTATATAAGCCGATATGTGCTAAAACATTGCATTTTATACACGTATTCGAATCACATTTAAAAATCATGTTGTATAGGAAATTAGATTTATGGAAATTGGATAATAATAAAAAAGCAATCCGGTAAAAATGCAATCTTGGTTTTTTGTTAAACATTTTCTACAAGCTTTCTAAATCTCGCTTCACTGGAGTCTGACATTTTACATATTCTAAAGACGTTCAGTTTAGGATAAATTGTCAGCCAATCAGATTGCCTCAAACTGGACATCATCTCAATAGTATGATTCCAGTATATGCAAGTGAGATTTTACATACTGCCCATTTCATCTGAGTCTGACAGTAAACATGTTCTTGGAAAGTTCAGTTTTGAATATTCATTCGGCCAATCAAATAAACCCAAACAGGACATCGTCTAAATTATTACGGAATTGCTGAACATTTGATATATTTGTTGATCCCAACTGATAGCATACAATTCAAACCAAATTCCTGAATCAAAAACTTTTTAAGCTTACAAATTCAGGTCACATTCTCAGTGTGAATACAGTACGTGCTCTCGTTTATTATCGAGATGAGACACGAATGCAGGTATAGGAATAAACCAATGCATCTATAACGATTTATTTGGCTGAGATTCCTAAAAAGATTCAAGGGCCAATTTTGCTTGGACAATATGTAACTATGATTTCGCGATTTCTCTCACATATGTATAAATATGTCCTTGAGAAAGTATGATGAATGGAGGTCTGGTATGGACACCACGACCGTCGAGTTATCTAGGCATATGAAACGATGACCGTATGTTTATTGAATTTGTAAGACCCTTTTGCCTAATTTCTTTATGGCCTTATATACGCCGGTGATTGAACAGTTAATACAACTTACAATATTCAAACGTGTAACATGTGTTAACCACATACAGCGTGTTCGTCACTTAAACTTCGCACAACATACAAAGCTCTCAGCGAATCTGTGAAAGAAAAAATAGCTGTTCGATTGTAGAAAGGTTGATTTCCCAAAAGAAGGCTTCAATTAGGATTGAACAAAGAAAGCGAGAAATTGTTGAACCGTACTCAGACCTCTTAAAAAATTAGTGATAGAACTGACAATATAGGCTAATGACAGTAAATGGTTTTCCGATGGAAGTGAAAATGGTATAGTGAACATGGGAAACCTTAAATTTCTGGTTGAAATTTTGAATACTTTTCTCGCTCTTGTTAAATTAATGAAAATAGATTGAGAATTTAAAAGAGAATTGCTATGGTTTAGATGGGAAACTTCAGTTTTCTGTCTGTAATTTGACTACTTTTCTTGATCTTGATAAATTAAAGAGATTCTTAAGAGATTTTTAAAAATTTGCGAGTGTATCGGGGACACTCATAGCACCAGACGCCTGCGGTTCCTGCGATTTTACTAAAAATAAGTGTTTGATGTTTGTCACTAAGCGCCAAGGTCCTTATATGATACTAGCATAGTCTTGCGAAAAGTGACGTGATCAAAGAGATAGTTTTAGTGGACTCCCTTTAAGGCATAAAGACAATTTGGAAATGGATATCATTACTATACAAGAAAATGATAGTTTCGCTTGACGATGATGTATTTATTAAAAATGTTATTGTTTAAAAGACAGTTGATGTATGAGAGATAAAAGTTTTTGATTAACTTTTTATCAATTTTACAAAACAAAAATGTCAAATTACACGATAGGCAAATATTACAATTGGAAAGGAATTTTTACACGTGAATTCATTCTACCAAGATTGTGTTATAATCAATCATTTTGCCTTTTTTAAAAATCAGTTGCGGTCTTAGTTTTTCTTCTAAAGGGAATCAACTTCAAAGTCATGCAGAGAAAATCGTTCTTTTAATGTTTCGTTTACTTTTTAATATCATTCCAATATTTACTTCAATCATGCTTGGAATTTGTACGATGTTCACAATGGCGGTATCTTTTGATTAGAGATTTAAATATTTATCAATATTTGTCTGTTACAAACGAATTTAACTCTCTTGTAATTAAATAAAGTGGAAATATAGTACATTTTAATCCAACTTAAAAGTTTCGAAATGGCTATGAGATAAGTCTTGTTTCAATACGTAATTTTAAGTATCAAAGCTCCATTTCGATAAAAGTAAAAAAAAATGTTCAAAAGCCTTTTTAGTTAACCGTTTTGGTTTTCGCAGTTAACCACAAAGGAATTGGTGATCGAATCGAGGCGCAAGACCTAAATTTTAGGGTTATATGGATACCAACGTATTTGATAACAGGTCACATTTAAATAGCCAAAATGATTTTCATTTATCCGGTTTGAATTTCGCTCTCCAGGTACCCAAGTTGAGAAGCAGAGATAGGAGCAAGACCACTAACGGTTATAATGATGTGAACGTATTTACGTTTTATGGTCAAAGGGCTTTTCATTTACCCGGTTTGGGATCGCTTGTAGGAGCAGAGATACGGTGCAAGGCCTCTTAGAGATGTTAAAATGCTAGCATTTGAAATGCATGTGATCATATTTAAGACTATATGGTGCATAATGAACGCCAGAGGAAACCACAGCTTGAATGTATTTGAAATGTATGGTAGCAGCTGATATGACGCCGTAATCAAATAATGTTTATCTATATTACTAGATATATTCTAGCCAAACCTTAATTCCATCAAACACTTTATTATCACAATTCTACAAAAACTCACCCGGGTTTCAATTGATATTACAGTCAATAAAATAATTATACCACGACTGAGATAGCAACTTATTTTCTTATTACTGTACTATTGGTTTTAACATTTTAGTGCTTTCGACTGGGCCAGGGGACTTATTCTCTAAAACTTAACTTTAAAATATCCAGATTTTAAGAAGTACAGAAATCTGATTGGATAACATTTAAAACCAATTTTAGTGATAACCCCATAAGTTGACTTGAACACAAAAATCATCAGTAGTTAAAGTTTCAAGAATAAGGCCCCAGATGTAAGGTCTGTACGGGTTTCTGTCGGCGATTGAATTCTTTGGCCTTAATATTCATCAATAGTCGACCAACCAAAACTGATCCTATGCTTTTTCACCATGTTTTAAAAAATACACAAACTCTTTCTCTTTTTACCAGGATAGCTGACGGTCTATTATATGCCCACAATTTTTTTCAGATTTTTTTTGTATTGTTTTTATTTTTTTATTTTTTTTGGGGGGGGGGGGGTCTATCTAGACTAATACTATTACTAATGAAGTACAAAGTACCTTTTTATCCCCTGAAAATTTCAAGTTAGGGAAAATTATAATTTCAAATTGCGCGTTAGCATTCAATACATCTGCCTTATAAATTTATTTTAATTGGTTTATATAAAACATCAATTGAGCTTTAATCAGCTTGAGATATCTTCAATCAATTCCGTAAATAAAAGTTAACCTTCATACAACACCTACATCTTGTTATTTTCATAATTTTATACCCCCTTATCTAATCTTACTCGTGGTTTTTTTTAGTTTATATTTCAAATTGTATCACCATAGTAACGTTTTCAAGTGCTATGACGTCATGAAATTGTGTTAAGATTTGAATTTTGAATTGGGATTTGGAACCGCATATATCTGTATTAAATCAAAGTGTTTTAGAGTAATTAATAATTTCAAGGCATTCTGTTGGTTTCCAATGTGTAGCTTTCGATTGTCCTTTCTAACGAAGAAGAACTCGAAGCCTGGGTGATTTTGTACCTTAATCGAGCAACGACAACAGTATTCAGAAGGGGAAGTTGTAAAAGTCACGATACGATACGTATCACGATACAAGAGTCACGATACGATACGTATCGCGATATGGGATAATAGATAAAAAGTAACCTGTACCAGGTGGGAAAACTAATTAGGAAATCGACGTTAGTACGTCAGACCACAAAATGCTATGTATATACATATTATAAGGTATATTTACAGAGTTTTTCCCACATCAGTCTCTGTTATTGTTTGGAATCAGTGTACCAAATTGTTTGTTATTAACGAACCTATCAAAATAAGTAAAAATAAAAGTTATTTAGTATATATATATATCTCCGATAGAAATTTATTTTTTCACAATTTGATATGTTTTTATTATAAATTGCCGCAGCTGATATTTCAATTCCAAACACTTCAATTATATTATGTATATTAACCTCAAATAAAGAGGCATACACTCGAATGTATTTTAATTGCGTGGAAAATAGAATTTGACACGCTTTTTTTCGTTATAGTTTTTTTTTTCGGGAATTCCTTTAGAAAAGATTGAAAGTACTATAGTATTTCTGTTTTTACCAAACATTTTTATTTTGTAGTATATATTCGAGTGATCTATCAAACGGTGTCTTTAAAAAAGTATAATGTAATGATTCAAATAGTATATACATGTAAATTATAAAGTATATAGTCAATTATTACGTGTATAAACTTCAAATGAAGAGGCTAACGCACGAATGTATTTTTATTTCACTTTAAAGAGGCTAACCCATAAAAATATTTAATTCTTTGGTTAATATCCGAGTTACCTACCTGAAGGAGTCATAATAATTAAATAAGGTATATCTACTTCACTTAAAGAAACTAACCAACATATCGAATTAGTGACCTACCAAAAAGGAGTCCATATATTATAGATAGATATAGGCCAACCCACACAACTATTTGTAATAACATTTTACAACCATTTTACAGTACCTAACAACACTTAACATTAAAGAAACTAATCCTTTAAGACAGCGCTGTTACTATACAAACCTTTTTTAGTTATAAATCACAAACAAGGCTAATAGAACCATTGAAAATTAAATCGGCTTTATATAATGGTTCGGATTGTCACCGTTTCAATCACAAACCAACCCTATCGACCTCTATGACGTCATTGCGGAGTTATGAACAAAACCATATAAAAGATATGAATAACTCATTACATATTGCTAATTGGGTAATGAATTTAACTTATAAAGCCTATTGAAACTATTTTTGCAATCTAAACACAGGGCCATTTCTCCAGCGAATACCAAGTCGTGATCAATTGTTCGAAACCGAATACCAACAATAGTACAAATCTCGAAGGTAATTAGCTGCCATTTTTCATTTGTATCGAATACTTCCCTTAATACCAAGGCAAACATTATTCTTCATTTTCTAATGTTTGCCTTTTATAGGCTGTGAAACTGATAATGCCGCCTGGATCAAGAAAGTACTTAAAATTGTAACGTATATTAGATTCTTTGTGTATCTTTGTTTCATAATAAACTATAAAAAGTTGGAACGTTTCAACCTTAGAAATTACTTCTCATGAACGAATTAAACTTTAATATCTTTAACGGAACTAGTTGGTGGTGTAATGAATGGTATATCCTAATAATCGTTTATTTTCAGTTAGCTTAAGCCTCAATTCCACATACCCGGAATGGGGCCCTGGGGTAGCCTACAACCAGAAGTAAATTACACAGACTATATTCGGATATACCGGATAGCGTTCTGGAGTAGATCAGGAAAACTCAAGGTCTTAGTCCTAAGAGTGGGACGACCTTTAAAGACTAACCACTAATAATTACGCAAGAAAACAATCATTGTTTACCCCATTCCGATAACAATACCCAATGTAACCAATTTAGTCCTAATAACTATTGGTACCATTGACTTATATCCTGCTGGCCATTTCAGGAATTACTTGCTCAAACATCCTGGAATTGGAACCAGTGTAGAGTACACAGAACTGACGTTTGGTGCCATGAAGAATATTCCCTAAATAAACTAAGTTAATTGCTTCATATACAATACTCTACTGTTTAGATTAGTTTGCTGTAGTATTTACCAGTCGACAATCATCAATTCTGTTTGATTGCTTTAGTAAATGTGTACATTGTATTCCTGCTATGGTTTTCTAAGACTGCACTTTGTTACCTATAAAATTAGCAACAGGCTTTGTAATACTACCTCATCTGTATTCATTTAATTTTTGAGTATTGCAACAATTTTTTTTGACTTCCCAACTATAGTCAAATATGTGTTGTAACATTGGTTACCAGAACACCCCATTGCACTATGCGACTCAACATTACATTCAAAACGCTGCCGTGATACAAGAATAGTGGCTTTTGCAGTCGAGGTATAAGACGGAGTTCGTAATAGCTTCTGTATAAGATAAAGTTTGTAATAGATTGACATTGTGAAGATGTATAAGTATGAAGTTTGTACCAGCTTGACATTGTGAAGATGTATAAGAGGAAGTTTGTAATAGATTGACATTTTGAAGATGTAAAATATGAAGTTTGTGCCAGCTTGACATTGTGAAGATGTATAAGAGGAGGTTTGTAATAGCTTGACATTGTGAAGATGTATAAGATGAAGTCTGTAATAGCTTTGATTTGTGAAGATAGATAAGATGAAGTTTGTAATAGCCTTGACTTGTGAATATATATAAGATGAAGTTTGTAATAACTTTGCCTTGTGAAGATGTATAAGATGAAGTTTGTAATAGTTTGACATTGTAAAGATGTATAAGATGAAGTTTGTAATAGCTTTGCCTTGTGAAGATGTATAAGATGAAGTTTGTAATAGTTTGACATTGTAAAGATGTATAAGATGAAGTTTGTAATAGCTTTGCCTTGTGAAGATGTATAAGTGTGAAGTTTACAATCAGGTTTGCCGCAGCCCTTCAGGAAATAACTTATAGTGTATAATGCTATGTTAATCTTTTATTTAAAACATATTAAGCAATGTGAGCTGTTTAATGTATTGAAATCTTTTATTCATCTCTCTCGACTCTACATATTATGAACAATATCAGCGATTTAATATTGTTGATTGAGCGTATCAAAATCAAATGATAAACTTATCTATATTGGTCTAGACTTTACATATTTTATTTCATTATCAACATATATATCACCTATCAATTCTACTCTTATTTAAATTATTACGGTGTCAAGCTATAACGAACTGAGTTAAACGTCTTCCTGTCCAGGGAAGTGATTGTCTATATTCGTCATATTGGGGTACATGTTGGCGTACAATCAAACCAATTTGCTTTATCAACGCTGACGAATACAGAAAAACTGTAATGGCTTATGGCTGATTATTTATATATATATCGATGACTTTAGTCGGCTGTATACGATACCGTACAATCCGTCAAGGTATTACAGTAGATCTATATAGCTTGACATTGTGAAGATGACTATATGGATTTGTTGATGTTGTTGGTGTTCCGTGAACCACACCGAACAACATATTACACTTGTACTTTTACTTCAATCAGTCGTGTAAATCCTCAAATCTTTTAATTCATATTTTAGATGCAACAGGAAGCGTTCAGTTGAATGACTAGATCCTTTACAGTTCCTCAATCCGGACGCCGTTCCAATGGACTTGTAATTTTCTCAAATTGGGGCATCATAAAATATGAAATATTGAAAATTGAGAAAATTCTATTAATTCCACTGTCTTGCATGATCCTAGTTTATCTCGTAAATATCTGAAAAGTCTCGTACAATCTCGTAAAGCATGTCCTAATATGACAATTGTAATATTAGAAATTTTCTAGGATTACATCTATAATTGGTGCGGTTGGTCGGGATGAACTTAGTCCGAAATGTCAGAGTCTAGACAAGATTCTGATAGTTGTTTTTAAAAAGTTGTCGTATACCTAGAACCTTGCTTTATTCTTCATCCAAAGAGCATTGGCTAAATTTGCTATAAAGTGCAAATGCATTTCAATTAAAATTTAACAATCTCGTGACATTTTACTCAAAGCTTGCTTAACGTTTAAAGTAATTGCTTCGCTTGATTCACCACTTTCTTAACTATGACAAATCTAAGTTCATGTAATCTGTTACATAAAATTTTAACGCAAGAACATACTACAGTATCGCTTTAACCATAATTTCATCGGTAAAATTATTTCTATAGTTCATCCAAGTAAAATACTGAGCTTTTGACATTGGTTGTCTTTGTTTAATGGTAGACAAATTGAAAAAAAAGTGCTGATTGATCTGTATCAAGATGGTAGTGCCAATAATTAGGGACTAATTAGTCAAAGAGTTAAAAGTAAATGCTATTACGTTTAGTACTATAAGCAACAGTCGTAATTATAATGCATTTAAACTCATATCACTGTTATCGTATACACATAAATAATAATGTGTTAACAGAACTCTAAAAATGTTAATAGTTTAACAGAAAATATTACCGAATTCTGTTTTGATAAACATATTTAACTAATTACTCTTGCTGTCAGAAATCAGCCGAAAATCTGTTGAAAATAAATGTATAATGAATGTGTACTAAGGAATATATTTATTCAACTGATTACATTAATTGGTTTATAGGTGCGGCCTGTTTTTCTTATTAGAAATTAAAAACAGCAAAACAGATTGTTTTCCTATAAAACGTTTCTTACAGCAGAAAACATATCTCGAATTCAAACGGTTTGTTATGTACAGGTCTTGAGAATGGTTAAAACTCTATTAGGCTTAATTGCATAACGGCTAAAATACAGTTGGAAATCGGAAAAAGAGTAGACTAATGCTACTGCTTGGAAATTTTCTCTCATTGCTCACTTCAAGACGTTTCCCTTCATTAGCACACGTACGGAAGAGTAGGACGTTAAACTCCATTCATTCCATTTCTTATTGCTCCACTAAAAATACTCTCTCACGAGAGGTTACGCCTACATACCTGCGCCTGTGCTTTCGTAACATCACTTAAGCGTAATGTTACAACCAACAATTCCCAATGAAAGTAGACATTGCATGTATGGCCCTTGACCAAGTTCAGATATCCAATCCGAAAATCACGTCATAGTTACTAATGGACACAAACGACAAAATACCCCACCCATCTCAATTTAATATACTATGGAAGAAATTTATAAAAACACTTTTCTTTCATTGTAATATTTTCAAGAATCCACTATAACATACGCGAATTTGATTCCTATAACCAGCAGCTCAACCGCCACCCCAGCCCCCCTTCCCCTACACCGTCCACAAAATACACATTGATTCTAGTATACTAAACTAAGAAATCAATACGTACCAATAACCTCCCACACCTCACTAATTAGTAGTACCAATAAATAATATTGGTTTATTCCCAATCTGACATTTACACTAACTGGTTAATTATCGAACCAATTTGGCAGTTCAGCCACCTACCTTTTCAACCTTTACTTATAAACCTTTAGCTGTTAAGTTGGAACGACCTGCAGTTCAATGTCTCCGATTGCATTTGGAAGTCCTTAAAGCTGTCAAGCAGAGATCTATGTTTCAGGGACTGCCTTTGACTTTATGTACGATTGAAAAACTTCCTCATGTGAAATGTTCAGTAGCAACTGCCATTGTATTACTAATATAATGTTTCGGGTTTCGCTTACCCTGTTAAATGGGAAGGATAATCAAATCAATATCAATAGGTTTGGCCAAGGATCAGCTGGTAGAAAAGAACCAAAATTGTGAACCTAAGTTGTTATCCTTGTAAAATATACTTGTACATGTAAATTGTTGATCTATATTAATATGTGTATTAGATTTGTATATTTATGATGCTGCGATCAAGTACAAAATGGAGTTTGTAATAGCTTGACATAGTGAAGAAAACAAACGGACCAGACTTTTCTCGTTTATTGTATGTTTTATGTTATTAATTCTTCAATATTTGGCATTTTTATGGTTCGATTTATGATTTAATAGGAAAACTGAGACATCGTTCTATCAATACACAAGTTAGAGTTAAACGGAGCCAAAATTGTGTCAATATAAATAAATATGGAAAAAGTACGTTTACTTTCCATCCGGAAGAAATATTTTAACTTATCTATATATCTAAAGAATGGTTAAACAGGGGCTACCGTATTTTCATTTATTCATATAATATTATATATTCCACAACTGCACGGCTAATACTTTTATCAAACCAGTTTGTCTCACATGTCCCTAATTTAGTCGTACTTGGCGTAATCACGAACGAAACTTTATTTGGTCTGTCTCAAAATGTTATTCAAATCCTTTTCTCTTTCTCCGATTACCCAGTGCATGGTCACGAGAATAAACACAGAATCTAAAAAAGAAAAAACGTTTTGAAGTGGAATAATTTCTTGGAATTACCCCAGCTTTTATACGCCCACATATTGTTTGAATATTCATTAGAACCACTGATTTATCAATTAGTGAGCTTGATTCCGCCCTAAATGCATCTTTAAATCTATATATTACAGTAATAATAACCAATATCATAAAATATCAATTTATCGTAGCCGTGATAAGCTCGCTTCCAGACATAATAATAAACCAGCGTGTCTGTGATATCGAATCGTTCAGATAAATAGGATAAAACCTAGAAACCTTTTTTATTAATACACTGTATTTAGAACTCCTAGGCATTATTTGTTACTAATCGAACTTAAGTTTTGTATATAGGAAGTGGTACTCGAATTTCAGTTTCCATGACTGAAATTCAGACACAGTTGGTTTGTATTAGAATAAAACAAAAATATTAGTCTGACGTCCGCGCATTAATATTTAAATCAAGATAAATGAATTGTTAAGGCAAATACAGATATGTTTGCGCCTTAATATCAAATTGCTTTCGGAATACCTCGAGTTAAATTATCAAATAACATATAATGAAATTTTAAATTGCTTGCAAAGTACTGCAATTTTTTCATTTAGATAAAAAAAAGGGTTGGTATCGGTTGTAACATATTGTGGTATTACTGATATTATTAGTTTTACTCTGACGTCCGCGCTTAAATACTAGAAAATAGTGTTTGCCGAATAATGACTAACGATCGGTTGGTATTTAAAAACGAAATTATACACTAGTGTGATTATTTATTAGTAATAATAGTACTTATTAGTAGGTCCTTTTAGTATCAATATTTTATTGTACTAATCAATTAGTCATTCCATTATACTGTTATTATTTAGTTAGTGCTAATTACATATTAAGGCCCTGTCACACTGGAGTAGATCTATAGTTTATAGTCATAGTGGGGTGCTAGTTTGACGAATTCTTTACAGAAAATTCTTACGGTTTCTATTGATATTGAACATGGTTATTGGAAATTGTTATATTAAGGCCCTGTCACACTGGAGTAGATCTATACTTTATAGTCACAGCGGGATGCTAGTTTGACGAATTCTTTACAGAAAATTCTTACGGTTTCAATTGATATTGAACTTGGTTATTGGAAATTGTTATATTAAGGCCCTGTCACCCTGAAGTAGATATATAGTTTATAGTCATAGTGGGGGTACTAGTTTGACGAATTCTTTACAGAAAATTCTTACGGTTTCTATTGATATTGAACATGGTTATTGGAAATTGTTGGTGCGAGGAAATAAAAATTAGGTCTGATTCCTAGGCCCGTGCTTTCCCGGAACTACGAGATAGTAGTCCCCCTTATCTAAATCTGCCAGTGCCAGGATATATGGCTGTCTCCCCGAGTTCTGAAACCACTTTTTTAGGGTGGTGAATGGCTCTGTGGTTAGCGAGTTGGACTGTCGTCTGCTAGGCGACTAGGTGCCGTGGGTTCCAATCCCGATCGGTGCGAGGAAATGAAAATTAGGTCTGATAGTATAGATAGTAGATAGTAGTCCCCCCCCCCTCTATTATATTAAGGCCCTGTCACACTAGAGTAGATCTGTAGTTTATAGTCACAGCGGGGTGTAATTTCTAATATTAAATATTCTGGACAGAAAACGTTTACGATTTCTATTTTTATTGAACTAAGTTACAAGTAATTGTTTTATTAAGGCCCTGATCTATACCTTGAGTTAGCGGAGTATGTATAAGATATAGACCGATACGAGGTTAATATTCGAAATAATGTCGAGGGCTTGCCCGAGACATTTTTTTCGAATATTTACCGAGGGATTTGAGGTCTATATCTAACTTACAATCCAAGCTAGCTATGTTTCTTATTTACTATTAACCCCCTTTTTCCGATAGATTCGTCCACAGGTTAATACATGAAATAATCGTCGTCGACATCATAGGTGATATAATACCGTGGATTGTAAATGAGGTATATTTTCACAAGAAGCTAATAAACGAGGCAGCAATACATTCATACTAATTAAAGCGACGTGCGATTTTATACGATTACTCAATGACATCATATTTAAAACCTGTTATTTTTTTGTACAAATTCTTTCTCCGTGAAGCATTAAACGCAAGCAAAAAAGAGGAAGTACATTTTCAATCTTCATTGGGTACAAAACTAACGGCGAAACTTAAAACGTTTTTTTACCAGTTCGCCATATTATATTGTCATAATAAAACTAGTTTCTTCTGCATAATTCATTCTCTATGAGGTGTTGAACACGATAAATAAATGGAAGAAAATATGAAAATATATGTAACAGAAAAACGTTTAATTGAACATTTTACGAGAACTGATAAAATATTTATTGCCTACCAAAATAATGCGATAACAAAATAACATTTCGGAAATTTGAAAGTACATGTACCAAAATATCGATTTAAAACACTGCAACTAAAAAATTAAGTAAATATGCAGTGTTATCTGTCTGCCATCTAACAACAGTTTTAACAACTTTAAAGAGAGAGGTTCGCCATTCGTTTGACCATTCGTTCGAACTTACAGACACTTTTGTAAGCTTAGCTGATTAATAATCGATCATAGATTATCGTCGTTATATGAGCCTTCTTTGTATCGGTATTAAGAATTTTCTGCGTTTGAAACTTAAAAGACGACTCGTATATACATAGACATAGAAAAGACAGAAATAAAAAGACTGAGGTAAATTTTATGGAATCATGCGATCTTCGTAAAGTTCTAGAAATTCTGATGATTATTTACATATTGTATTTAAGACCCAAAATAGCCCTCGAAAAAGGCGAACCACAAGTTAAAAAGTTGAATATCTACTTGTTCAGCCGTTAGAACAAAATACACGTTGGACATGACAGCTTGGGCTGTGTTTGGCGTATTTTATCATTCTGTTGTTTAGCCCAACAGGGATACGAGCATTATTAGATATAAGATTTGTTGGATATAGTGTATGTTTATACCAATACTTTTAAATATCTCATATTCTTGTGGTCATGCAAAATAAATGACATTTTATCAAAGTGTTGTGATATTTGGTGGATGAGGGAATTTTGGTGGAAGACACAAATACACTTTATCCCTATCACTTTGTAAATACAATTACAATATTTGATTATTCGAAGATCGCATGACATGAATAGCAAGAAACGTTGAAGCTTCTATATCTGTAGTACGTCACACAGACTCTCTTGAAGAGGGATTATGATTACTTGACGAGGAAGTCGCCTATTTACAACCATTCTTATTGTTCCACACAATAAGCAGGTAAAAAAATATATATTGTATTGTATTGTAATGCCTAATGTTCAGACGAAAAGACGTGTGTTTGCATAACGAAACCCAACTGTGTTAAAATTGAATAAATATTTATGTATATCGACAATATTTTTTATTTCCCAGTACACAACCATTTATTTCTAAAAACGTAGAGTGAACGTGATTGTTCGGTTTTTGTCTGTGTTTGCTATAATCTTTAGTTTATGTTTTTTTTTCTGAATAAACGATTTCAACATTTCCTCAATATCATAATTCAACAATAGATTGGAAACAATTGATTGTTTTAATTGAAAAGCAGTGAGTAGCCGATCTTCAGAATATCGATCTATAACTTCGTTCTATACCTTGACTACAATAGTCACCTTTCTTGTATCAATTGATGTGCTAATGCAGACAATTGATTGGATTATACAGAAAGTTTGTAAAGAATAAAGTTACTATAAAGAAGCACAAGATATATGGAAATACTTTTTCTGACATTTATTAACTCAACGTTTGACATGCTCATACTGGTAGCGTTATCTTTACCTACACCTATATGTATATGTCTTATAAGCAGTATAAAGTTACTGTCTTTCTGTCAAGGTCTATAAACCGAGGACCCGTGTGCTACAGGCTGTGTACGTTAAAGATCCCTCGACAGTTGGAAATCGCAAAAAGAGTAGGCTAATGCCACTGCCCTGGCAAAATTTCCCTCATTGCACACTGCATGGCGTTGCCCGTCTTCATTAGCCCATAAGGTGCAGAAGAGTAGTACGTAAAACTCCATTCATTTCATTTCATTTAATTTTCTGTCAAGGTCTGTATTGGCTTACGTATAATCCAAAAAAGATCACCGCTTTCCGTGATGCAAGAAAGGAGACTACTGCAGTCATAGCTTAACAATGAGAAGCTGTGAGTAGGTGTTGAATAGACAGTTACAAAATACTATAAGGTACACAAGTATATAATTAACGCACTTTGGTGAAATGTAGGCCTCAAACCTCTATAGCCTTTGTCCGTCAGTATCTGTAACAATGTTAAGAACATTCAGTGATAATGATTTCACTAAGATATGACCAGTCATTGAGTGTATTGAAAGAGCTTTCCCACAGGTGATCTGGTATCACAAATATGTTATTTTTAGCTTATTGTCGTCAATAAATCCCACCGCTTCTGTCCAAGATATCAGTGGAAATAATGTTGACCGTAGCTGTCCCTTGAGATGCCCGTTTATAAACCAGTTCAGTCGGTCTATTATGAGCTTCACGTTTCTATAGCAATACTTTTTGTAACTGTTTCAGTCACCAGTTCAGTCGGTTTATTATGAACATTGTTATTATTAAATTTCTGTTATTATAGTAAAAAAAACTTATTTTAAACGTAATTATTTTATTAAGGTAATAAGAAATATTAAAACCGAATTGAAAGCCTTCAAACAACTGCAATTAGATGAGAGGTGCGTTTCAGAAACCAGTTCATGGACATTGTTTCTAACACATTTTCTTTTTTGCAGTAAAAAAAACTTATTGTATCTATTATATTGGGGCAATTTGAAATATCAACACCGTATTTAAAACATGTTGTCACTCGCCATGCTATGTTCAAACAACTGCAATAAGATGAGAGGTGTGTTTTAGGAACCTGTTCAGTCGGTTTATTATGAACATTGTTATTATTAAATTTCTGTTATTATAGTAAAAAAAAAACTAATTTTAATTATTTTATTTAGTTAATTAGAAATATTAATCACAGAATTTAAAACATGTTGTTGCTCGCCATGCGATCTTCAAACAACTGAAATTAAAGGAGAGGTGTGTATAGTGAGACTTGAACAAACCCCTTCTCCCCGTGTTCAACACTATATGATTCTAGATGAGGAGACTGAACATAACCTAGGTATGTTTTCAATATATATGTTTCAAATTCTGAAGATTATGAACTTTTGATTGCGTATGTACAAACTGTACCAAGCTTTCAAAGCCCAGACATTTACCTTAATTGCAACGATTTGCATATTTCGTGATGCGTTCAATACGCGTGACAAAATCACGGGCAATCTTTATAATACAATAGTGATAATGAATATACAGGAACAGAGGTCAGGGGAAGTCTTCAAGTCTTCCCTAGAAACTAATGACATTCGTGAGATACAAACATGCTTTGATGATCGGGGAGAGACGATTTAACTTCCGGCTAGGTTATGCGTGGACCGCAAGCGAGACCTCATCAAAATCAACAACCGAGAGTCTAAATAGAACCCGATCTAAAGTTTCCTTTACACGAATCACGAATACAATTTTATGTTCTTGTATACTCATTCCAAAACCGAAGCATACCGAATGCTCTCGCTATTAGTCATGCTGTGGCCGATTGCCATATTAGAACAATCTCATAGTTTAAAAGGACCGGATTTATTTTAATATATCTTATCTTAATTGAACCAGTTCCTCGACTTAGATTCTGAAATAGACTAAAACAGACAAGAATAACAAAAAGTAACCAAATTGTGTTAATTTTAACGTTAGAACAATGGATTGGTCGGACGACTTATTTTGTCTTTTATGGTGTTGTTTTATAACGGGCTGGATCTAAAAGAGCAAGTGTTTATACTCCTACAATTTTCATCGTATGATCTATTGTATCTGTTTTATTCGATTTCACCAAGCTACAGTTTCAAAATAATACCAAGATAGTCATAAACTGAACTACAATAAAAGTACCAATATTTACTCGAGTACTATTGGGATTATTTATTACTTGGTCTGACTATTGGAATTCGTTTCCTGGAAATTTATGGCACCATTTGGAAGCCTAGAGAAATATTTTCTTACCATTTGTCTACTTAATCTGGCCATGAATCAATTGTATTGTGTTTTATTCGCTTAGAAACTGGGGCAATTGCAGTCTTATAATTGATTTCTACACGTGAAACAATTCGGTTCTTCCTTCAAACAACTGTGTGATTTGTTTAACGTTATTTCCTAGAAATTCTTCTCAATTTAGATCGTTACAAGATTTTAAATTAGAGGTTAGTTGAGGACTTAATTTTCTTTGAATGAAAGAAACAAGAAATCTCTGATTAAACTAGTTTGTAGATTGGGTTATAGATTGTCTACTGGCTTCTAGATAAGATATTTCACTTTTATAGATTTCAATGAAAATCGTTTGAATGAAAAAATGTCATGCATGATCCTGTCAAAGCGCGTAAACATTCAAACCCACTTTAAAATTAAATGAAATAAATGGACTTTTAAGCCCCACTCTTTAGCACCTTATGAGCTAATAAAGAAGGGCAACGCCATGCAGAGTGCAAAGTGCAAGAACGGATATTTTGCCAAGATAGCGGCATTAAAGAGTTTATTATTATTAGAGTTCTTTTTTTTTAAATTTTTAACTGTCGAAGGATCTTTTAATTGAAAACCTGTAGCACTCGAGGCCACTGTCAAAGCCCCGACCTGTATCACTGACAAATGGAAACCTGGTTGAAAAATCCGAAAGTTAATCTCCACCTTTAATCAAAATCCCGTGACATGAATATTTATTACTTAAGTGCCTATTACGAGATTTACCTACTGAAATGAAAGGCGGTAGAAATGTGTAATATTTTCAGGGATGTTGACGCTACACGAAACTACACATGGTTCTTTAATAAAAATAACACACACGAACGTTGTTTATATCTATTTTGAATCTCAAATAAATTAGTCGAATGATTTATATAATAGGTTATGATATTTCAACAAGCCTTAAAGTTACATTTTACTGCTAAAATGGCTGTAAATGTGATGATTTAAAGGCTTTGTGGAAATTTAAAAGCATATTTAAAACTTCGATTTGTAAAGTCGAAAAAGGAATTCAAAATGGTTGTGAACTACGTTAGTGTTATTTCCATGTTACACGTAGTTAGGTATGAGACTGACACAGATGGAAACAATTTCCGTTCCAGAATCTCATCCTTAAATTAGATGAAATAACACTTGATAAATTCCGTTGTAATGATTGTAAACAAGTACATAAATACTGATAGACAACAGGAACTCGACAGACAGATCAACAACAATAACAACCCACGAACACAAGACAAAATTAAGGAATGAGCACAGTTCTTTGATAGAATTAACAACCGGAAAACAATAACAACCATCGTGTTCTTGACCTAGGTTAAACTAATAAATTAAACATTCATCCAATCAAATATGTTAAATTACAAGTACAATGTAGTAATGTAGCAGCTGATAAAAGTGTATAAGACAATTAAACCTTAACGAAAGACAGAGGTTTACAACTATTCAATTAACTTACTTTCTTAACGTGCATGATGGAATCAATCTGAAGCCAAACTTGTCTCGATATTCCGCTACCTTTCGTTGTACATGTACAGTATTTACCAAATATCCCTGATTCCACTTCAATTGTCTTACGGGGGTGGGGGTTTCTAGAATGCAGGAGAACATATAAAAACATATGGGGAGGGGTCCCATCCCAATTAAGTCCATAGGATCTATGTAGTTGAACCTCTGCTAAATATATAATTGTCAGTCATGATTGTGCTGTCCGAAATCAGTAAATATCTCTCTACAACCCCTTTAAATCGAGTTTCATATTCAGCACTGGGAAGGAGCATCGTTTAAGTTGAACCTAATCCGTATTTAGCTTCAGTTATCTAGTACATATCATAGACATTTCAATCATAGCCCATTACACAGACTCATCTATTTCAGAACACATAAAGATGTTGAAAGATAGTCGCCGATACTTAATCATAAACTGTTTATAAACCGTTGACCCCGGGCACTGCTTGATTCGATCAATAACTGCGTTCCTATTTAAAACGTGGGAATGGATTAAAGCTAGTTTCATTTGTCGTATACGTTACGTTTTGCTAAAGAAGCAATTATTCTTGACCATTATTAGGTAACTGATAAACGAGGGGCTTCCATACTGCGACTTCAGCCAGCTTCATGATCGTAAAAGTAACGCTTCTTTAAGGTTTCCTTCTGAGTACGTTTTCCTCTGAAACTTAATATCGCTTCTACACGTTCGTAACTATCCTATTCCTCTTGACCATGAGATGAAACCTATTTCTATACAGTTACTCGTTGCTGAACTTTTATCAAGCGATTCCGTCTACATAAATATAGCATGTGATTTCAATTCGACATAATAGAGTGTCTTTCAGCCATGTGCCAAATATTAAACAATTTCAACCTCGGTTAAGATATATCGATGTAGATATTGAGCAATAATAATATAGACAGGTCTACTTCGCATCTGTAAACTCAATTAACTTCATGTCATTCTGATCAAACACAAGGTCGGGCTAACATCTTCGCCTCACTTAAAGTTCAATATCGTGTTTTGCCGTTTGAATGAAAGGTCGTGATAAAACCATATGAATGGAAATAAAATCAATGGAGTTTAACGTCCTGCTCGTCTACATCTAAGGGGGGTAATGAAGACCGGTAATGAAGACCGGCCATGTAGGTTAGCGAATAAGTGGAGTCATTTACATAATAGTGTGTCAGCGTGTAAATGACTCCGTGAGTTATCACTTGGATAATCTTGTCTGTTCCGATCTTTCTGTCTGATTTTATATAAGTTGATCACAGAAAATGTGGTCACCGGGAATATGGTCCCGGTTAGTGGGGCGCAAGGTATTTTAATACGGGTTCGATATATTTTGACACTCCCCGCTTTATATCGATCAATTTAGAAATTAAAAAAAAGATTGTTATCCGTTTCAACCTCAGTAGGAGTCAAATCAATTCAATTTATCGAAAATATTCTCTATGAGGGCTTCCAGTAACGTTGCTGCATTGTATATATTGTGTATATTGTCTGCGTCTACGTTTGCATTGCGACTATGACATCTCCATAGGATTGTCGGATTTTGAATCCAGCCTCGACAGTGAAATTATCCGTGCATTAAGTCGGTCTCCCCTTCCCTCAGTCTCCGGAGAGTGTGGCCGCCACTGTCCATGTAATGATCTTATCAATTTGGTAACTGTTTTGAGCGAACCTTGAGAATGATAAAAGTCGATAAATATGAAGAGAAACTATAAGACATGATTAATTAGTCTTTTATGACAGTAATAATTCACTGGTCAGTTTTATATACAACCCGATATTCATACCTGCCATAAACTTTCCAACAATAATTCTCAGAATGTAGCAGGGTAACCATATTATTCTTTATAATTATGTAGAGCCCATAACTCACTGGCCTTTATGTACATGTAGATCTGGGGTTATATTGCATACTCGGTAAGAGCGTTGGTTCTTTACATCACGTCATTAGCTTGGTTACGTCGAGTAATTTAAGGAGTTAAGGTTGTGGGCTCCGATCTCGATCGACATGTCAAAATTCGATGACCTTTCATCAGTCATATTTACTCAAAATTCCTGTCATTTTAGTTGTAAATGGGTATGGATAAGATGAATGCCAAGTGGTTTGGCTAAGGACCAGCTGGTAGAAAAGATCATAAACTGCTGTTATCCTTGTAAAATATAGTTGTTTCTTTCCTTTTTCTAAACCTTTAAATGTTATTTGAAGAATTAGTAGAAATATTATAACCTCGAGGTAGAGATTCCAAAGGAATAAGTTTCCGTGTAAGAACAATACGCTGTTTCGTATGGATTTGTATCTTGTGTCGGTAGTCAGATATGGGATATAATCACCCTTTCATTTTGTTATGAAGATTGTCCCTTGTGAGGATAATGTATCACTAACGCCTTGCTAAGGCCTATCTAATAAAAATATTTTGAGATTTAAAAAAGATAATATTCCATCGAAAAAATTGAAAAGTGAAATTTTAATTTTCTACTCGAGTCTCTTGAGAAAAAAATCAGTTTTTCTTTTCACGTCTCAAGAAGCCAGTAGAGAAGTGTCAGTGTCTCTGTCAAACTGTCAGTAACACAAACAAAAAAATAAGCCATTGACACTATTTCAGTTAATAGGTTTAATGTCAATAGTCTAGAAAACAATATGCTTTATCACTTAAGGTGCGCAACTATAGTGCTAATGAGTTGCGAGTTGCTTTCACAGCCATAAGCAATTAGTGATCGTTATGGTGTGAGGGACACTTTAAATCGTACAAGAGTTTCGTCACCACCAATAACTTGGTATTTGGTTTTATTTGAAATAACTTTGCAACAGACTAATAGCAGCTAATTGGGCGTTCTGCTGAATATCGGAGTGTTTTTTGACTGAAGAAAACCCAAATTATAAAGAGAAAATATGATAGTCGCGAGTTCTAATTTCAGTCAACCTATTTGCTTTCCAATCAAAACGTATTTGAAATGATTCCGGTCGACCACGGGCAGTGTGAAGACCAAATTCTGAAAGGATACAGTGATTTGGGAAAGATCTATGCCGATAGGTTTTCCAAGGACTAGTATAGACAAGTAGACAGGATCTTTCCATTGTGTTCAAACCACACATCCGTACGTCATTCTTTCTCGAGCTACAAGTCAATGAAATACACTTTATCGTGTCCAAACCACGGCACTATTAGTCATACTACAAAGTGTAGTGGGTTTATTTGTTTACTTAAATACAATAAGATTCTGTCGAAACCCGTTTTCCAGTTGTTATCCGTGTAAACCATGACACGTTCTTTATCCATTTCGCCACTGCAATCGGGTAAACAACTATCTAATTATAGCCGACAGATTAGATTTATCTCGATAGTAGTTCACGGTATTAAGTCCGTCGTGTAAATGTATCTAAGAATGCTTCAGTGTCTCAAGTGGCTAATTTTCGCTCTTCAACTGGTCGTCATTTGCTCACTGTTGGCCATTTCTCTTTCCATGTAATTGTGTTAATCGTACAAGCAACGTACATAATTCATGGATTGAAGTATCCTAATGGATGTGGAATGTTTTTCCTATCGCCTACTCGAGTAAACACAACTAGACATAAATAAGTTCTAAGATAAATCCATGCTACATTAATTTTGTCTCCGAAAAAAAAATAGTTTCAATTGATTCTGGTTGTGTTGAAAGTCCACGGTAAATTTGAGATAGTCTAAATACCAAGTGTGACTATTAGATTGGTGAAACAAAAACAACGAACTTTGTCTGATACCTCGACAGCCATAAGGCTGTAAATATTATGGCGTATCGTTTACAAACGTTCTGTCGATTGCTCGATTGGCTCTATGTTATGTTCGATGTAATACAATACATTCATAACGATACATTCAGTGATAATGAATAGGTGCCTATTGCAGTCAAGGTATAAACGAATCTCATTGTGAGGTCAGTACTATGTTAGTTGCACCGAACATTATCACAGACTGAACTGCATAGAATAAGTTCAAAACCGAATATCCCAGAATTCCCAATAACCACGTTGTTCAACTTTTTCTAAATACATGTCGAACTTATTATTGGATAAAATCCAATGCAACCGATGTTAATACTGCATATGAATTAATGATGAAAGCTGTATCCGTGTCCTAATCAAATTAAGAATAATTCTCTTTAAGTTCAATTTCTATATCGGGCAGTTATTCGTTCGTTCACCACATACAGTCCATTTTAATGTTTGGCGCGCAATCAGATGGAAACCTTAAAAACAGGGAATCAAATTAAATGAAACGAACCGAAGAATTAGAAGAAGACGACTTTCTTAAGGAAGTTTTTTATTCCTTTATTGGCTGTCAGTGTGGTAATTATGTAATAGTGAAGTATTGAGGCGTCGGTAATCGAATTTCCACAGCCTTAAATCAACATAATATACGTAATTACAGGATACCGTACAACTCCGATATTTCCGGTACCCTGTCATTTTCTCCAAACATTCGAAATGATAATAATAGACAAGAGGTCTTAAAATTCAGATAAAATCGATTTATAAATTTAATCTATCTAAATTATTTCAGCTTCCTGGAAAAAAGACGAAGAAACGTATTTTACAGTCTTGAAAACTCCCGAATCTTCTGCTCGAGTTTTAGTTGAAATTCACAAAATAAAGTAATATCCAAATGAATGAATTAAGCGACCTAGTTCAAGAAAACTATTTAGAATCACACATATTGTCCGATACCGGAAGTAGATGACACGTATATCTCGTTTTTTTTTTAGTTTATCGGAAGTGATTAGTCTAAACTGCCATCTGTCTGCCTGATTCCATATATATTGTTTCTGCACTTGTCACTTGTATGATTTATTAAAATCATACGAGGTTGTCACTAGTTCACTTCCGGTTCCGTACAAATATTAATTTAACTCCAACCCATGCTAAACATCAGTCAGGTCCTTCCAAAAGTTACTCAATAAGTCTAGAGTACAAATACAATGTACAATTATTGAATGTGATCTGCACGATATTGCGTCTATGTTTGTCAACTTGATATACATGTCGGAGGATCTACATATTGTTTAATTTGTACATCTAAACGGGGTTTGAAGACTCTACATTCCTGTCGGTATTGCCCATCTATAAGCGGTTTGAAGACTCTACATCCCTGCCAGAGAATCCACATAGTTTGTGTTTTGTTTTTTGGTATAATCTAAATGAGTTTTAACTACTCGAGATCCACTTCAGAGATTCCGTATTGCTTATATTAATATATATGAATTTAATTCTTCAAACATTCGTAATCTCCGTGCACCATGAAGTGGGTGTATGTCTGATTTGTTCTAGTTGGAAGACTGCCAGGAATACTTCAAAACTAAACCTGCGTAGCGGAATCGTAGTTAATTTGAAAGATAACAGCTTCTGAACTGTTATATTATTGCCCTCTTTCATAATTTCCAATAAAACTGATAAATCTCCTAGGTATTTGCTAATCGGATTAAATATTTTACAAGAATTCAACAGATAAAATTTGATGGATGGTCGCAATAATTGTAAGTAGACCAGGACGTATTAAGTTCCAGGGATTTGAATTGAATGTGTGTCACAGACAGTAGTGTAGAGATTTAGACTTCGTCATTTTCGTCTCACCAGCAATTATAAGCAAATGCTGCCATTTGTCACAACTGCGCTAGAGATTTTACAGTGATCCCAGTCTCATTCGACGCATTTGTGAAATTGTTACATGGATAGCTGATACAGGATAATTTCACTTTGTTTGATTTTCAAACCAACACCCCTATATCGGCAACATCAGTGACAACCCTTTTTTTTAATATGGTCTTATTAACCTGTACTAAACTATGCCCACTACACTTTTGATATGGTCTAAGCCCATTACACTTCGTTTTGATATGGTCTTATTAACCTGTATTAAACTAAGCTCATAACACTTCGTTTTAACATGGTTTTATTAACCTGTATTAAACTAGGCCTACACTCATCTATTACAAGTGATTTGATTGGGCAAGTATGTTGTAAAATAAGTAATTCAGTACAGAATTGTTTTATTATGATTGAGACCGGAAGTGATCTCCGTGTTACATACACGACAATCACGTAGATACTTTAATAAAGGCAAGTAATATGGAAACAACACGCACGTCGATATAACAGTGAGATTCAAGGGCCAATTTTTAATGGATATTTTTTAGTTATAATTGCTGCTTCCCTTACTTCCATCACGGCCTTGAGGAAGTATGACGAATGGGTGTGGTTGAGTTCGCTTTGAAACGTCTCCTGTCCGCGATTTAGAACAACATTTTAAGTATAATACTGGAGATGCCATATCTTGATTTGAAATTAAATAAATTCATGACGTTATGTTTACTTTCAACATTTTTCGACTTAATAAAACATACTTCTTATCTTAAATTTACACTTTTCTGGAATTTTTGGTTTAAACAGTGTAAACATAATCTCAAAATAGATTTTAAAACGAAATCTTAACAGTTTAACATAAATTACATTTTTAAATACATGTATGACTTTGCATGAATTTCAATATGTTATGGCGTTTTTTAAAGTATCGTTTCTCTATCAAGGCTATATCTGAATATTTATCTATTTTACTGGTCTATTCTTTGTAAGCTGAGAGGGATATGTTTTTCATCTAACGATGGTACGTGTTGAAAACATTCCTCTGTCTCGGATCTGTGAAGGGAACATACGATGCCTTCAGTTGATAAGCTGATCAAATAGTCCCCAAAACACACCTGAAGTTCGCGTTACAAAATCAGAAATTTGGAGAGAAATTTGATTTGGTGTCGGTTTTATCAAAGAAAAGAAATTGAAAAGAAATAACGTTTACAATATAACAACTTAGATTAGATTCATTCTTAAGGATCCTTAATTGATTGGAATGGTGCAAAGTGTCCCCGATACACATAATTGTTTAAAATAACCCTTTACAATCTCTTGAAAGGTAACAAAAAGAAGTAGTAGAACATATAAAATATAACTGTCAGTGTCTGTTAACTTTAGCAGTATTTTTCAGAATAGACGCTTCTTTTTCCTTTTAGTAAATTTATATGAGAAGAACACGTTACGAGGGATTATTAAAAAATTAGACAGCAATAGCTTTCACAGCGCACCTGTCTAAAAAGTAACAAAAAACTCATAAAATATGTGGTAAAAACATCATACATTCATCAGAACCAAAATTCGGCCTGTTTCGCCAATTACTGATCATTTGTCTTATCGCTTTAACTGATAAACTTTATGATTCTAGATAAGAACAAGGGTGTGACCGGCTGTCCAATTTCAACCCATTTTAAAAAGACTTTGATGGTTAAGTTATTAGATATCAGGAATTATGTTAGTCTATTTTAAAAACCTTATCAAATATATTACTACCTTATTACCTGTGGTATTTAAAGGGAGCGGTGGCTCGGTGAGTTAGATGCTAACCTAAATGTCAATCTGTCGGTCATGCAATGAACGGTTGACATGGAAAATGCGTCTAGATATTCGGTAAGGACATTCGGAGGCATGTTAAAGATTCTTCGGCAGTTGGAAATCACAAAAATATTAAACTGATGTATCTGTCCTAGTAAAAATTTCCCTCGTTGCACACTGCATGACGTTGTCCATCTTCATTAGCAGAAGGTGCAGAAGAGAAGGACGCTAAACTCCATTCATTTCATTTGAGTGGTATTTAACACGAGTTTATGTGAGCGCGGACCTATGAGTAAGCACTAATGTTCCTCAACGCCACTTAAACTACCAATGATTTCAAAGTTATTATACAATTATGAAATAATCCAGTTTTGATTGGTTATGGATATAATTGGCTATTATTTTATTACCTTGTTACTTTGTAATTGTGAATTTTAATTGTGAATTGCGCGAAAAAAAAATGTACATGCAAAATAAATTGATTGAATAAAACGTTACATTATACAGTATTGTGGCCATGTATACTCGCTAAAACAATGAAAATAATCTAGTGCTCAGATTAATGCTTGTTTAATGGAGTGAGGCCCAGAAGTAATTTTATTCGTAATTGCGCAACATTGGAACTTATCATTAAGCGGAAAAAAATCGCCACTTTTAAATAATTTAGTTAAAACTGCTCCATTTATCTACAATCTGTATTGCGCACATGCAAAAGTCTGTACGTATAAAGAATATTTGGCGAATTTTAAAATAGCAGGAATAAAATCAGGGTATTTCCTAGAAAAGGAATTCCACGACAATTATTGCAGGATTGTCTGATGTATGTAAAAAATTAATAGAACTATGTGGTTCAAGTTTTTTACCCACTAAATCATTGTCTGTTATTTCTTATACTATTACTGCTTAACATACCAAGATATTATCAAACCAACGCGAAATGTACGTGCAGATTCCATGTTAAATCACACGATTTGATACCCAAACTAAAACGATGTTTATTGTAGTCTAATACTATTACTGTTTATCATACCATCGTATTATAAATCCAACGTGAAATGTACGTGCAGTTTAATCCATGTTAAATCATACAATTTAATACCCACATTAAACGATGTATATTGTAGTCTAATACTATTACTGTTTATCATACCATTATAAATCCAACGTGAAATGTACGTGCAGTTCAATGAATGAAGAGGTACATATATTTGATAAAACTCAATGTGTTTCAAATTTTACCCATTAATAAGTATTGTAGTCTAATAGTATCTGCTCATAACATACTAATGTAATAAACAAACGCGTAATGTACGTGCAGTTAAATGCATGTTTTATACAAGTAAACTATTCATAAAACTGTGTGTGTTCTAATTTTTTACAAAGTTAAACAATATCTATTGTATACAACACAAAGATAAGAACTCCACTTTGACTATCTGAGTTTGTATAACGTTCTGATAATGATGAAATATGATCGTCTAAGTCTATTATAAAACACAGTTTATTTCTATTATGTTCTTATTGTTATATGTAATAGAGACTCAATATAATTATCAGTAGATACTCAGAATAAATTTAGATGTATCGGTTACCCTGATGTGCACTTCCGTGTTATTTCTATGAGTTTATACACACAAGTATGATTCAAGTTAACTTCTCCATTTCTCAGTCTTCAAGAATGATATGAAGATTTGGTTGAAAAACTAAACCTTTTTAAAACTTCGACTTATTACGGCGAGGAAGAGATTGAAAATGGTTGTTGTATACGTTCATGTGTTATTTCTGTGTAAGAACCACACTGAGTTACTTATGTTGAAATGTTCCAAAGTTCAATACTGCACTGATTGTATTTATATTGTAAGTTATTGATCCGTAATAAGGTTATGAAGGCCGAAAGAATTGCGCTAGATGAAGAATTGAAATTCCACTATTCTTTATCTTAATTGTGCTTAAATTTTCTGAAGCATTGTGAATTATTCTTAACTAATAGCTCAAAAAACAAATATGTGCACATTATAGTACTTTGTAAATCAACAAGCGCATAATCCGTAGCACATTACTTTATATACAGTCTGACTTGTAATAGCCGATGTTTCGATTTTTCTTTTCTGCTTTACTATTTCTCTTAGATTTGGTCATATTTCCATAAATATGAGAGAAATTTATTTGTATTTGCCTCAATGATGGTCGGAAATAAACTAAACATGTCTTTAATTTAAATGTCTGGTCCTAGAAACTTTGAGTCTCAAAGAAACTTTCGGATTGAATTCTATACTATCATTAAAAACCGTCGAAGCGAGAAGAAACTTTGACAGAAATACATTAACTTTATTTTTTCTTGAAGTTTTTCTTTCAAACACAGAATGAAAAGAATCTTTGCTTTTATAACTGTAAAAGTGAAAAGAAAAAAAAACTATTTATTTTAAGAATCTGATGTCAATTTAGAATCGGATGTGTTTTTTATATCGACCTGAGATCGAGGTTGTTTTATTGGTTTAATAAAATATATATTTACCGCAGACTGACTACATAATTCATATAATTAAGTAATAACTCACAAAACTAAATAGTAATTCATGAAACTAAGTAATGACTCTTGAAACTAATAATAATATATTAAACTAAGTGATATTCCATTAAACTAAGTGATAATCCATTAAACTAAGTGATAATCCATTAAACTAAGTAATAATCCATTAAACTTAGTAATTAAGAAATTAAACTAAGTAATTAAGAAATTAAACCAAGTAATAATCCATTAAACCAAGTAATAATCCATTAAAATCATTAATAATCCATTAAACTCAGTAATAATCATCCATTAAACTCGGTAATAATCCATTAAACCAAGTAATAATCCATAAAACCAAGGAATAACAAGTGAAACTTCGTAATAATCCATTAAACCTCGTAATAATCCATTAAACCTCGTAATAATCCATTAAACTAAGTAATAATCCATTAAACTAAGAAATATTGAATATGCTGAGAATCTTTTTTTTTTAATATGTCAAAGTTTAATAGATGTATCGTAATATATAGATATTCTGTCCATGGCACCTGGTAAATGTAACTTTTGAATAAAGGTCTATACTTTAATTGACCAACAGGGAGCATTTACTTTTATGTCCATTCTAAAACAACGTGGTATTACTTTAAATAATGTAAATACTAGCGATGCAATCCTGAATCCTGAATAGACAAATACTCTTGGAAACGGATAACAGATGTTAAGGTATACCGAAATGGTGAGCATGCTCTGCCCTACTGTTATGATGGTGATAGCAGAAAAACTTTTAAAGTATAATTTTTTTTGGTCGATTTGAACACCAACCTTAAGAAGTTGTTGTTGGACGTCGTTTACATTTATTAATATTATTTTCTCTTAATTAAAAGGGGCAGATGTTAAATTCGATTATCAAAAACATCTTAAATTATACTTTAAAAATATATATTAATATATGCTATTTACATCCATGTTTCTACTTGATTAAACTGAATTTGTTTAAAGTGGTTAATTAAAAATGATGTATACTAATTGATAATTAAGCAGTTTGACCTATTTTTGGCTTTATAATGGCTCAATATTATTAGATGAAACCTTAAGAATAAGTAGGAGACTTCTCTACAATTACGCGTTAATTTTGTTTAAATCTGTAGTTTTCTTACAACTAACAATGTTACCCTTACTGTTGTACAGTTTGGTGATGAAGCTGGTGACCTGGTTGGTGATGCCGAACTTCAATATTATGTGTTTTTGTATAAATATATTAAATATACATTTAATGAGATTGTTTTTATTTCTTTTATGTTATATAGTTTACCGGATTATCGTGCCCCAGTGGGTTAAAAACCAGGACAAAAGAGACCGTGAGAAGTGAGAACCCGTCAAAAATATACCAAACATTAAAAGTTTACTTTTACTTAAAATATTTTTGGAGTTGTATACATAACAATTGCATTCTCTTATGTAAAACTTTCAGATACGCTAAGAAATACATTTTGCTAGTTTTTTTTGTAAAGTTTTCGTAAATTTGAGCAAAAACATTTTCAGCCTATGAAAACAGAGTGACCCTATAAACGAAGCAACGTCCCATACATGCAGCACACTTTCGAATCATAAAGTCCTGATGACCGTTGATACAACCAACTCCTTATATATTGATGATCTGCCTCATTCGTGGGGTTCTATAGCACAGCGGTTAGAGCTTGGTTACGCTGAAAATGTCGGACGTGAGATCTTCCCTCGATCGGTGTGTGAAAGTTCTATTACCTTGAATAAGTCATTTTCACTCACAATTTCTGTCCACCTAGCTGTAAATGGGTACGGATAATCCGGGAAAGATCAATGCCAAAAGGTTTGGCCAAGGACAAGCTGGTAGAAAGGATCCCTGTCACGACGGACATGTGAACCTAAGTTGTTATCCTTGTAAAATACAGTTGTTTCTCTTTTTTTCTTTTTTATTACCATGGTTATGCTGCAGAGCGTTAGTAGAATCTCACAGTAAGGATTTTTGAACGAGCGTAAATAGCATGTAGAATATAGAGCGGGACGAAGTAATGTATTTTAATCATATTTTATTTTGTACGTAAACGCATTCTGTTTGTACTCTAAGATATAAAAACCAAGAAATAAAAGATAAAATTAATCGAATACACCCATTGAGGATCTCGAATTCTATACGATATGAAATAACAGCTAAATAATAACTCTGGCTTCTGTCAGAATTTATTTCAATGTTTTTATTCTGTTATTTTATACTTCCTGATAGACTTACATACCTCTTCTAATTTAATAACATCTTTCTCAATTGGTATGTTAAGTTAATACATAACTTGTGCAAAATCCCAAATACAAGAACTCGAGAGGGTGTCTTGCCGAAAAAATTTTAATATTTCACCACAAGGTAAAAGTTTCACATTGTGAAGATATAATGAAGTTAGTAATAACTGTGAAGATGTACAAGTACCAAGCCTGTAATAGCTTAACAATGTAAAGATGTATAGGATGAAGTTAGTGAATAGCTTGACATTGTGAAGATGTATAAGATGAAGTTTGTAATAGCTTGATATTGTGAAGATGTATAAGATGAAGTTTGTAATAGCTTGACAAAGAAGTACAAGATATATGGATATACTATTTCTGACATTTATGAACTCAACGTTTCACATGCTCATACAGACAGCGTTATCAAGAGAAATGACGTTAACGCTGCCTGTATGAGCATGTGAAACGTTGAGTTAATAAATGTCAGAAATATTATATCCATAAATCTAGCGCTTCTTTACCTACGCCTATTTCTATATGTAACCAGCATAATAACTTGACAGTGTGAAGATGTACAAGTACGAAGTCTGTAATAACTTGACATTGTAAAGATGTAACTGACTTTAAATGCATGCAGTTTCCGATTTTACAAACGTTGGTCTTGTTAAATGACCAAAGCAAAGACCATTTGACCATGACTAACAGCCCCTTTGCAATTATTGTCAATGAACGATGATGGCCTAACAGACTCTAAACAATAAAGAAATAAAGAACTAATCATAAACTCGTTAATGCTATACATGCTACTAATTATCGTATCCAGAGAAACGGTGTTAGTCTCCAGGCACCAATATTAAGACCATTCCATGTCGCTATAGAGAAGTTTTAAAGGTTATTATACCGATAACAATAGAATCCATGATAATGATGATTAGGCCAGGAGACAACGAACTAATTAAAGTGGTGTATAAACACTGAAAAGTATCAACAACAAATAGCAAGATTTATAAATACTGTTGTAACAGCTCTTTAACTTTAAGGTTGATAGCAAATAAACTGAAATCTAATCACAACTATTAATCAAATAATATATTCAAACCGGACGTAAGTAATTGCATATAATTTTACAGAATTAAATGTACATATCAAGTAATATAAAAGAAACATATGAAAGCTTTTGTTTGTGGATAAAACAGGGAGCACCTTCTCAACATTGTTACTGTGTTAATAAGGCTCAAAACACAGATATTATAGTTAACGTTTTGATGGAATCCAAATCTACCAGCTGGTGAAAAGTCTGTATAGCTTACTAATCCTTTAAGGCATTGAACACAATCTATTCCATATTCCAGATAGATACATGTAAACATTAAGAAGTCATTTTCTGGCATAACGTCTCCAGATAGTGTTTGGTTGGTGAAGGGGTTAATGTTCATTACTGGTAATAAGAAATGATTTAAGATAATGGACGTCTATATAATTCATATTAACACTTTACATGCCCGTCTGGACTGATACACGTATTGCATTACCAGAATAAAAACGAGCCGGGATAATCCCATCTTCCAGTAAGCCTATCATTTTATTACGAACATTTTTTAACCTTGTATGTGTAGTTTAGGATGATATCAGGGAAGATTTGCCTCTTGCTAACTTGTTTTCTTTTCTTTTTCTGTCAAATAAAGTTATTATTATTATTATTGACATTAGACAAAATATCGACCTTGAAAGTTGTGAACAATTTTAATTGTTTTGATGTGGTTGGAGGTTCCCTTAAGGTTAGGGGCTCGTGGAATTGGTCTATCCTGTACCTCCATTGGGTGGAATACTATACAAATGGTCCCAAAGAAGGTAAATACAGAATACTATAGAGGCCTTTCAGTAAGTAATTAAATGATAAATAGAAGAAATATGAATCTCAATCATCACTCATTTTACCTCCATTTCTAGAGAATCAATATTTTTATACTATTAGTCTTAAAGCCATCTTGATAGGTTCGTCTAATCACCATTTATATCTTACAATACCTCACACAACCGCAATCAGCATCTGGGTATCCTTCCACATGAACTTACGACAATTTATTTCAGTCGTAAATGTAAAACACAATTTAAGGACAGTTTTTTGGAACGCACGATGTAAAACCGCTGCGATAGTTTCGGATGATTATCACTGTTTACTGTATGATAGCGTCAAGGAATGCCTAAATCATCAATAACGAACATACTCGAACACCATTTTCATAAATAATACGAGAAAAAGACAAGCAATCTTTTTTCTGATATGATTAAGTAATACGTCACAAGTTTCTCAACAAGGACTATTGACTCTTTATAAACGTCAAAGAGCCACTTTGCCACTTCATATAAATACGATGGAAATTACAATCCTTATAAAGAACATGCAGTTTTTCTGATCTTCATTAAAATAACATGTCTAAAAAATGCGATTATATGTTCGAGACGTAAATGGCAGATGCTATCTCGAATAGATTTTGTTGTTGACAATAACTTCTGACAGATTGACAAAGAAAGACATTACATGATGTACAGTTATTCACTTTTCTTTGATATATCTTTTCATTTCCTCTGTTAGCGACTTGGAATCAGATTGCAGATTTTTTGTCCAAATGGTTTGCTAGACATGATGATATACGCTTACAAACTCAGGTATCTGAACTCCAACCATGTTCATGATATTTCTTCTACGGGCTTAGAATGACAGTCATTCAGGGCCCTTGAAAATAATAATGTTAGACTCTTTATTCAGAATTAGGCACAAAATCAACATCCAGCCCATGTAAATAATACGGCTTATTTGTTTACAGGATTTATTAGAGGTGTCGGATTAGCGTTCAATTCAATCAAATCGCTGCATTGTTAATTGTCGGTCAAGGCCATGTAGTGGAAAGGGGAAAATTGCAAGAGCCTACTCTTTTTGCGATTTCCAACTGCCGAGGCATATTTAACTTTCATGGACAGTAGCGCTACTTACAACTGCACCAGTTTGTTTATAGATGTAATAAAAATATAATATATATCCCCAAAATCTGTCGAATATTTTGAAATACAACCCGAGAAGAGCCATTAACCTTTCTTGTATTATCAGTATTTTTCGACACGGTAGTCGCACCTTTTCCCATAAGGTCTGGGTTGAGGCATCAGCAGCGGCTCCATGATCTTAAATGACTAAGGGGACTAAGTTCTTTAACAGCTGATCCCTACCGCTATTATCATCGGATACACACCCCTGTTCTAGGCCACTTTGAATGCATTATAATATACACTCAACGTCTGTCGAGAGTTTTGAAATATAATTCAGAGTAAAAGACCTTTTTATTAGCCTGCGAGTAATAAATCCAAATTTAATCTAACTGGTTGACAGGCTAATCATATCTATTACTTCTTATTTTATCCAATCCAGTTTCCCTGGCGTCTTCTTCCACGCTTTTTACTACATATTCAAAAGATCTGTTCAAAATGTCAAATTTCTAGTAAATAATATTCCTTAAACATGCATTATGACATCGCGGCTCATTTCTCTGAGCTGGGCCGTAAAAATTATTATAAATAATAATTATTATTAACTTTAGTCTAAAAAAAACTTTAATAAATTTGACTGGTTATCAAAATATCGGAACAAGGTCTAGAATAAAATTGCCTCACATGACTCGTTTCCCGTGTTTTCACGAACTTACTGCTACTGCTGTAGCCATCTTTCTGGTATCACGAAAGTTCTAATAGAAGCGATTTGGTTGGATTGTACGTTAGCTAAAACAACCAATCACCGACCTCGACGGAAAGTCGTTAACACAGATTAAAGCCATAAAGGTGTCTATGATTGGTTGTTTACATTGGCGTGCAATTAAATTAATTCACCGAGTTCACAGAAACAAGAAAGTAGGTTATTGAAATAAAGGTATAAGATAGTACTTTGTAATGTTTGCTCAAAGCCAAGGGTTAAAGCTGAAATGAAAATGAAAATTTATAAATTTACTGCATGGCTTAAGAGGCTTAATTTGAAAGTAAGTGGCTTAAAAAGAACCCCAGTAGGTAATTAGTATTAAAGTGAGCTATGAAATGAATGCCTCACCTCTGGTTCTATGATGCAGTTTTCTTCCGGATATTAATTTCCAAAGCCCCATATCGATAGTTTAAAGTAAGAAGTACGACTAATGAAACACGGTTAGTGTAAAAAATCAATAGAAATGTAATAATTTGAAATTCCCTATGGTTGTTTTCTGTAATATGATCAATTTGGTATGAAAGAAAATACAATTATATTACTATTTGCCCCATTATTATTCAATTATCTCAGGGTATTAATTTTGTATGTTTCTATACTTCTATTAAATTGGTTACTAACATAAATAACTTAACTCTTGACATTAGCTGACTGTTTCCACACATACTGATACGTAGCTACAGGTGGACAAGATGGGATAACAGGAGGCAATTATTCCCAACCAAAACAAAAAGCGATTGCTCCCCTGAAAAAAATTATAGATGACTGATGAATTTCATTACTGCAAATGAAGAACATACTAGTACTCCAATTTCCTCAGGATATATTACCTGTCCCTCCAAAAAGTCAAGTCTGACAGGGTTCAATCCGGGCAAAGGTCGAAAACTCTCGGATTTACCTTGTCTGTGATGCAGGTTGAGGGACTATCCTGATAGAACAATAAACCGAGGTCCCAGGTAAGCTAATGCCACTGGTATTGCACGTTGTCCGTCTCCATTTGTAGTGCAGAAAAGTAGAAGATAAAACTCTATACATTTCTATGTTAGGAAATTTCCACTTACATCGTTGTTTTCGTCTAATCGATTCACTTCATTATTAGATCTTTATCATGCGATGTAAGATAGATTTAGAGATAACAGATTACATGAGCCCTTCCTAGATAGTATATTAGAGAACTTGTCTGCGATTCGCTTAAAAACATCAGATCAATAACCGTTAATTCGGATGTTATAACAATGTTCAATATTCTTAATCTTTACTTTGTGCATTGTTACGTGTTTGTATTCCATTAGTTGGTATCCAATCATTTTGTCATAAATTGAGCGTGTAATTTCACAGTGCGATTAACATCATAGCAATCACAGGAAACCGTAAATGTCTAACTTTCAAATTGTTCCTAATGCTCTAGACTTTATGCAACGTTTGCTTTATAGATAACTTTAAAGGGGTACTACTTCTTAGGATGACCAACAAATTGAAATTTCTATACCTAGTCAAAATGTGTCTAGGTTCCCCAGAACTACACGACAGAATCATTCTGTTATCTTATAATATATCCATAAAACTATGTAATATTCCACTTAACTAAGTAATTTTAAGACATGTTAAGCATCGTTTTTCCTATAATCACATAGTTTAATGAATACATCATCTGATATTCTGTAGACATGGCACATAGTAATTATGTCTGATGAAAGTAAATAAAACTGCCATTGACCAAATTTGGGACTTTGAATTAAAAATTTTATGTCCAAGCGGTATGTTCTAAGAGGTAGTATTTCTTTAAACGATAGCAGGAAATGGTAGATCTAACCACTTTGTTTGTTCCATGTTTGTTTTGTATTAGTCTGTGCCTTTCTGTGATTTCTTTATTTTGTTTAATAGATAATCGGATCATGGTTTTGTTGAAAACTCTGTGATGATCGGATTCGGAGACTTTATGTCTATCTTTTAAATCGAGAGTATTATTTCATTTTCTTCTTTGTAAATTTCTCGTTTGGTTGTCTTGAATCTCCATCTAAACATTTACAACAGGAGGAATACAGAAAAAACACAAATATTTTAACAATTTAAAGGGACAGCATCGCCATTTATTTCACCAATCATTCCTTTGTCTCAGAAACTGGATTTAGTTAAGATAGTAACAGTGGTCACAGTTCACTATCGAAATTTGAGCCTTGAAATCCATATTGTGTCTCGAATTATCCGCCCTTGAAAGTTAAAGGCTGCGATACGTAGAAAAATCAGTTTTACAAATAAAATTGAAATCCAAAGTTGTTTGAAGGAATAATGCTATTTTCGTGTATTTCTAGTAATTTCTATATAATCTAGTCCAAAATAACAAAAGTAACCACAGAAAATGGCAAACACGTCCCTTTAAGTAACAAATCATATATGTACGATCCCAATGATAGATTTGTTTGTAGGGGAAAGCAAATATTTGAGTTTCTATTTTGGAATCATGTTAATGAAAAGGTGTAAAATATTGGCTTTTATTCCCAATGTAAGCTGTATATAAGCAGTGATCGTCCCGTCCCGCGTTTCCAATCTTCGGCTTCTAAACTCACTCGAAAATCATAACAGAATAACTTCATCGATTGAATTACATCTAACACTTTTTATGTTTGAAATTTTATATTAAAATATCGATGAGAAAGGTCGCTCGGTTTGTTTCCAAGATTTTTCTGTAATATCCTACGTTTTTAATGAATAATTTAATATCTCCAATATCAAAATACAGTTTCAAACAACCAGTATTTATTGGAGTTTTCCTATAGTTCTTGTTAGAAAACTTGATATAAAACTCCGTGTCTGTGTAGACTATTATGAAGTATTTTTTACTGGTAACTAGACAATTATTCTGAGTGATTTAATTAAGGTACATCAAACGCTTATTTTGTACCAAATTACTCAACCCACACTGGATCTAAGAACAGAATATTGGCCTTTAATACGAAACTGCGTATGGTTCTTACTTGAAATAACATACACAAGAGCAGTTCATAACTATTCTGAATCTTAACCTCGACTAAATAAGTCGAATTTTAAAAAAGGCATGATATTTCAACAAAGTTTTCAATCAAAATAAACACCAATTCTAAGCCTTTTTGAATTACTTTATCCTTTTTTCAAAATTCGACTAATTTGTTCGATGCACTGGTACACAATGGTTGTTAATTACGTTTGTATGTGTATTTCATCGTGAGAACGATCCGTTATTTCTTACGACTGGCATATTGTATATTCTCGACTGTAATTGGTAGTGATAGTGTAAACGATTACGTGGTTTCCACTGCGACAAGGAAACAAACCTTTCATAACCTCATATTTTATCTCTTAGTTTTCGTAAGCGTTTCTGAACATTTACAATTATAAAAGGTCTTCCAGACTGAACCGCCTTTGCCTTATAACGAAGCTAGAGACATGTAAATTGATAACTTTATGATAGAATTACCAAGTCCCGACGCATGTATCACTTTATAAAAAAATATAGAACAGAAAAAAAGAACGTGTACTAACGTCAACAAGAATTCTAACGTTCTAGCCAACTGAGCTACATCCTGTTTCCTGTCCACATTTATAACAAAGCCAGATGCAAGTCAATTGACTTGCGCAGTAATTACCCTGTAAAGAATATAGAACATAATTATATAACGACGGACATTGACGTCAATAAGAATTTTAACACTAATCAACTGAGCTACACCCTGTCCACAATTAAAATGGAAACAGGGATAACTATATGATAAAATGCACTCAGTAACAGACCGACTCAATAATTACTTTATAAAGAATATAGAACAATCTAAAATAGCATTAGAGAGCTATAAATCAGCTTCTTGTAGAAAACTTGTCATGTAGAACTAACCATATATCAACAACCAATATATCTTTATTATTTATAAAACCTCTAATTGTGAAAATAACATTCCCGTTTCACTTCGCCAGGTACTAAATTAGCCAGAAAAATGAAAAATATGTCAATTATTGTACTTTTAAGTCCATGGTTCGCCATCTTCGTGGATTAATAGTACTTTTGTCATAGTACGGGTAAGCTTCTAGCTAATCAGTTATAGTGATCGTAGCATTCCACGGTCGAAATTCGAGCTTATTAATACCCTAACTACCTGATTGAACAATTCTCTAGTATCAGAGCAGTTTTTAAATGCGACGGTTTCATTGGGGGTGTACATCAGCGAGTATAGAAAGACTGTTGACAATTGGACTGCAAGTGTAATCGGGAGATATGAATGACCGTATTCGTACAATCCAATAACATTGCCGCATGTACTTTCATAATACTTGAAATATGGCTTTTCTAGTCAACTTATTAGATGCACTTCGTAATAGTTTAACATTGTCAAGGTGCAAGAAAGGTAACCATTGCAATCAAGCTATAGGTACGAAGTCTCATTATGAAGATACAAGAGAGGTGGCCATTGTAGTTATGGAATAATTACGAAGATTCTAAAAGCTTTACAACGTGAAGATACAAGAAAGGTGGTTATTGCAGTCAAGGAATTAGACGCAGTAAATAGCTTGATATTGTAAAGTCAATAACACCAGTACATAGAACATGTATATAGAAACGTCAGTAAATTTATAACATTACATGAGTAAAAGTAAAAAGCTGGTAGCCAGCCCAGTCTAGGTTGTTTATTACTCGACTGGAATTGAAATTAAATTAAAAATAATTTAGTGAACGTGTTTCAAATAGAATCCAGGTGTGACTTGTAAATTAACTTACAAGTGGAGATATAAAATATGTTTAGTTTTAAAGATGTGGCCACACTTTTCAAAATTTTGTTCAGATTTGTTGAATTGCGGGAACCACAGACGTCCGATTGAAAGTTGGAATTGTGCAAATTGACGCTATCAGTGCTCTCGTTACAAAGACCACTTCTAGAAAACTTCTTTACAAACACTTTAAATTGTGGTCACATATTTCAGACTTTTGTTCCAATTTCGTGAATGTATCTCTCTATCTGATCTCCTATTTATTATATTATTTTTTAAGATTAAAACAGTTCTTGGTGTGCTTTGAATAGAAATGTCTCGTCATTTTGAAGATAAGGATTGTATTGCTAGCATAATAACATCTATGGATTTTAAAATCTCATTGGCCTTGTCAAAAACGTTTTGAATTTTAAACAGTTTACCATTTTTTCCCTTGCATTGTTCTGACCAGAATAAGATTTAATTTATGTATGTAACCAAGCACAATGACGTCATGTAAAGATTCTAACCCTCTAGCCGACTGTGCTACAACCCGTCTTAGAAATATTTAATTAAAGTTCTTTAATAAAAATTTGATATAAAAAGAGAAATAAGTTTTTGAATATAATCAGTGTTACTGGGTTTACATGTTAAGTTTAAAGATATAGTTCGTCTCAAAATACACACGTTGATTGATAAGAGTATTTATTCATCAGTTTGACATACCTGGTGTCATAAATAACACAGTAAAAATCTCAGCATATAATTCAATTAATCCAAAAAGCCACGTAATCATTGATTCAAGAATAATCGAAATTACATGAATTTTCAAGATTTTATCTTGATTCTGTTGTATGATTATAATGAATATATACTCTTATTGAACAAGTTTGTGAAGTTTTATGTCCATTCTTAAAGATAGTATTCCTTTAAAAGGCTTAGAAGCGTTTTTCAATAATAACATAGTTTATGGATTTAACGGATTATACAGGAATGTGTTGTATAGTTATGACACCTAGTAAGTTCAACTGATGAATATAATATATATTCTTATTGACCCAATGTTCAGTATCTTTATTCCATGTAGGCCTATATTCTAAAAGGTAGTACAGGATGAATCATAACAAAATTAAACTGAATCCGATACAAACCACCTGTATCTATGTTCTTCATGAAAAATATAAATTATTTACGTGTAGAAAGTAAGTGGTTTGACTTACAAACCAAAACAATAACCAGACACAACTCGACATTCAACTACTACTCGAAGCATTTGGTAGAAATGAAATGAAATGAGTTTTACGCCCAACTTGGGCTAATGATGCGGCGTAAAACGGGGATCTTGAATCGTGACCTTTAAAAGTGCAAGAGGGTCATAGTAAAGATTTATAGGGGCAGGAGAATAATGCAATTGAATGAAAGAAACAACTATATTTTACAAGGATAACAACTGATGTTCACAATTAAGGATCTTTTCTACCAGCTGGTCCTTGGCCAAACCGCTTGGCATTGATCTTTCGCGAATTATTCATACCCGTTTACCCATGAGTCGAGTGGAATTATGAGTGAAGATGACTTGTTGAAGGTCGTCGGACTTCCACACGCAAATAGAGATCGGAGCCCACTGCTGCCATTTGCTCGGCAAATGACATCATGTAAATACCAACGGCCTAACCGACTGGATCCTGAAAAGGGGTAACAGATTGAATAGGGTTGAAACCCCCTTACCCTCGGGCATCAAAATGGAATGAACTTATCTTAAATACTATCTAAAGTCCTCAAGCATTACACTGAAAAGGCTTAAAACTGCATTAAGTTATTTCCAGTGCATCCCACATTGTAATTAAAATATTAGAAGTAATGAGTATTAAATAATTTAAAATATTTCAAGATATAATCAGTAGAGTTATTGGGTATATTGTAATGTTTCAATGTGTGAAACTAATCCCCAACAATTACTGTCAGAATTATTTAACCTAGGTCACTTCGACTTGAGATATTTTACTCTCTTGCAATTTAGTATACAGATTGGTATTACCGAATGTTTAACGGGTATAGGCTTAGATTTTTAGGCCTATTTGATTAGTTTTTATTGTGTCTTACAATAGAAATATTGTTTTTACAATTGTCATATTATGGTAGTTTGGTCAACCTGATGATAATTGGGTGATGTTTCTGCTGAAGATGATAGGTAATGATGCGAAGGACTTAGCTGTGAGTTTTCTGCGGGTAACTACACTTCCAAACACCGATCTAAAGTTGTTTAAATCGAAATCGGAACGAACAGTCGTATATTCATCAACCTTTGCTTACTGTAGAAGATTAGGAGAGAGGACAATTGGTGGGGCTATATTCTCAGGACTCCACCCTGACGACGGGGCTGAATATACCTTATATACTGTCTATGATGTTCAAAGTATTATCAACTAACTGCGTAGTTAGATATTACAGTAACTCACAGTAATTAAAAGGCTACATATCAAACCATTAAAAATCAAGGCTTATAAAATATAAATTATGTAATAAAACGATCGTAATGAATAACTTCAGCTAATGATATACATATCAGTTACACAGTCAAATTCACATTATTCTCCATGTTTTGAATAATTAGCAGTTAATTCATTATTAATTCATCTAGCCGACTGGTTTTAATCAATCATATGACGGGAGGGGGTGTATCGTACCTAGAACAGCATATTATAGTACACGGATACAACGTCTTGTTGAGAGAAATTTGTTTATGAAAAAAAAGTTATAAGATATCACCGATAATCCACGCCCTCGACGTTCACTGAATCCAAACCACCAAACGACCTTGGCACGAACACACATATTAAAGGGGCACAATCTTGATTTTTAGTGGTCGTTTTGGGCCTTTGTTACATTTAAACAGTCCTCAGAAATACTCAAGCTCTAAGAAAATCGCAAAAAACCTTGAAATATACCTCAAAAAATTCACTTTTTATTTTTTTTCCGTGCTGTACGCGGCTGGTCTTCAGTCAGTCTGAAAATTGTGTGTCCTGTTGACAAAATCTACAATTGTTATTACATGTACTTTCTTTTTGTTTTATCAGTGTGGGCCTGCGCAGTAGTCTATTTATAACTCTTTGATTTTCCAATATGGCGGGACGTTCATAATATCTTAAGACATTATGATTTTCAAACACGGATAAATATGTATACCCATGGATTTGAAGGCTCAAATTTCAAAGGTAAGCTCTGTAGACTATGTCTGATTAGCTAAACAAAAGATTTCATGTGTTTGAGGCTGTCGGATTATTGTCCGAAGCAAATCAAGCCTGTGCCCCTTTAAGTTAGTTTAAACCCTTGTAGATACCTACGACCATTATTTCGAATGGTAATTGTAGTATCTAATTAGTGGTAAGCTTCTGAATTTATCAATTTATCAACCCAGGAAATAAAGGATGGATGTCACCAACAGATGACGTGATATAAGATTTATGCATTGATAGGCCACAATTATTACTGAAAGAAAATCCATACAACAGATATGATAAATTCTTTATATGACATTTAGTAATTTGTAGTATAATAATAATAACGCTTGAAGAGAACACTTGTTGAAACGTCGCAGAACAAAAAAACTCAGTAATTGTTATTCCATAAAGCTTAGTTATTATTAAGATATGATAAAATCGCGATATAAAGAACAATCCCATAATGAATGGTCCGTTAAACCGTAATGCTACTTGAAAACGTTCACGATCTCTAGCAGGTGGAAATCAAATAATGGTAGGCTAAGGCTGTAGTCCTGCCCCTCATTGCTTCCAGTATAAAGCTCTCGGTCGTCACTGTCTCAGAAGGTGTAGAAAAGTAGGATGTAAAACTCCATTCATTTCATTTATGTTTAACAAAAATTAGAAATTAGCCTATTGGAAAGAATAAGATTATGCCAAACTTAATAAGAACACAGACTGAGCAAGACTTATCACGGTGTTACTGTTGCTTTGCCTTTCGTTGTTGTAGATAAACGTCATACTTCAAAGTATATTAATCTGATTTCTTATGAAGCAAATATTAAAAATAGTTTCAGCAAGTTAAATCAAAAGTAATTTCCTTGATTATATTTGTCATCTCAAAATAAGATTGATGACGCCTTAGGCTAATAATTTTAAAACCATCGATTGAACCTAAGTTTCTTATCTATATTTCAAGTTTTCCACAGATTGTTATCCACAAACATTCATCTGAAACGCATGTCATCGTCAAAATGTCTAGCTATAAACTTCGTCTCATGCCTTGACTGCTATAGCCACTAACCTTATATAATGTAATGCAGCGAGTTGCTTGGATTGTAAGCCAAGAAAACAGCCAATCTTAGTTCATGACGGAAAGACTGTAAGTGTTAAGGCTGAGTGTTTACAGACTGAAGAAGACTCTGATTGGCTGCATTCATTAGAGTACAATCCAATCAATCGTTTGTATTTACAACTAATCGTGATATGAGAATAGCGGTTATAAGGTAAAGTTTGTAATAGCTTGACATTGTGAGGATGTATAAGTATAAGATGAAGTTTGTAATAGCTTGATATTGTGAAGATGTACTAGTATAAGATGAAGTTTGTAATAGCTTGACATTGTGAAGATGTATAAGATGAAGTTTGTAATAGCTTGACATTGTGAAGATGTATAAGATGAAGTTTGTAATAGCTTGACATTGTGAAGATGTATAAGATGAAGTTTGTAATAGCTTGACATTGTGAAGATGTATAAGATGAAGTTTGTAATAGCTTGACATAATGAAGATGTATAAGTATGAAGTTTGTTATAGCTTGACATTGTGAAGATGTATAAGATGAAGTTTGTAATAGCTTGACATTTTGAAGATGTATAAGACCAAGTTCGTTCCAGCTTGACATTTTGAAGATGTATAAGATGAAGCTTGTAATAGCTTGACAATTTGAAGATGTATAAGATGAAGCTTGTAATAGCTTGACAATTTGAAGATGAATAAGATGAAGTTCGTTCCAGCTTGAAATAAGATGCAATATTAGAAATCCTGTAATTGGATAGCTTTTCAGTTTTAATCAGCTATTTAAAGTATTCAATTTCCACAACACATGACAAACGGATGCATTATAAAATGAAGATGGTTTAAATGTATTTAATATTCCGATATTCCTATTTTCTGACTGTGACAGAATGCCATTAACAAAGCATAAACGGCTTGTTGGAGACATACTGTCTCCCAATATGACATTTTCGCCCACTGTTGGTTTTATTTCAGCGATGATCTAACATGAGAATTAGGTTTTTTCTTCATCAAAATTCTATACATATTCCAAAATGATTAACGAAATTCAATACAATTTACCATTATAATGTGGTCGAGAATTTCTACATAACCTTCCATTGTGGACGGGCTGTAGTACAATCGGTAAGAGAGTCGGAATATTTACGTGACGTCATTAACTTCCTTTGTCATTTGTTCTAATCTCAGACGACGTGAGTAAGTCACCCTCCTCGTTATTCCAATCGACCAAGATTTAAAAAGTTCCGATAATCTGGGAAAGAGACTTTCCCAGGATCTGAAGCTTATCACTTCACCTAAGGGCACTAACTTACAATTTTACTCGTTTGATCAAAACGTGTTATGTGACAATTCATTCATGTCTAATGATAATAGTAATCAACTTCTGGTGATATGTCAAATGAAATAATATCAATATTGGTGAAAGAAGACATGTAAAACATGTCAAAAATCTGAGACTCTAAAATTACAAGTTCGATATCTGCTTAAACAATCAAACTTCAGTCTCAGAAAAGAGAATATTTTAGCTAAGCTGATCACATATCACCGTCGAAATTTGATTTTTCTAATTCTTAGGTGTCCAGAATTATCCGATTTTGGATGTTAAAATGACCACACGTCTGAAGACTATTACCAAGTATTCAAACCTTGGTTCGGTCGACAGTTGCTAATGCATCAAGGCATCAAAAGACGATCATAAGTACACTAAATTAGCGAATTAATTACCACACAAGCCAATAGAATACATAGTGGAGGGAAGCAGTGAGTGCAATAAGCTTATACCGTTTGTTTTCTATCGAACTAGCTGCTTGTATTTATTCGTATCTGCGTGTATCATAAGGAAACTTTACTGAGGAGTATTCCAATATTTAGCTATTAACTATATCCCATATATAGACAGATTGGGGCAATAACTCATGACGTTTTGAACCATGGTTCATCTCAATGTTAGCTTTCCTAGCTGATGGGAACAGCGGTGGGTGAGTAGAATAGGTCCCGGTTTCAATTCCGACAACTTTAAGATTTTTCTAGTCGGTTTCCCCTTGTCAGCAATGCAGTTCAGAAGGTCAGAAATGAAAAAAAAAACGTTTAGAAGATTCGGTTGAATAAACCGATGCATCATGTACTAAGCCTATGTACGTTAAAGATTCCTTTACAGCTTGAAATCACAAAAGTGTCTTAGCAAAATTCACCTAAATAGTTTTGCCCGTCTCCGTGTGCCCATTAGGCATAGAAGAGTAGGACGCATTCACTTTAATGGGAACCACATTGCAGTTGTCGGAACATTCGTCGCTTCCAAACCTCTATTGATAAATTGATATAAACAGAATAAATACATATTTATATAATGTATATATTCAGTTGTTATAGATACTTAAAAGACTTTTCTTCTGACATGATCCCTTCAAGAGAAGAGAAGAAAAACCTTATTATTTTAACTATGGTAACATCAAACTATGAAACGTACTTAGTGGGCTGAAATTTTATTTTTCATGTAAAATTTGAATGAATTGTGTTATTTTTTCTGTTTCAGATCGGAGTTACTAGAATTGTTGTTAAATCAAGCTTCAAAAAGTCCCGAGGATGTTAAACATACGCCACCAGAATTTAACTCCGGTAAGAGAAATATTTTTCCACGTTTTCTTTCCGTTGTACTTGATAACTTGGTTTCATGTCGATGTCATTGACCATGCTTTGGATTGACAAGTTTAGGTCAATGGTCAATGATTTGAACCAATGTTACTTCCGGTATGGTTGCTTGGTGGTTTGTGATCCAATACGCAGTGTGCTCTTACCAATGTACACATAAATTTTACACCAAGTATAAGGTTTGGATAACAAGCCACTTTTTATGCCGATTGTTGGGTAGATTCGACTTCGATTAAAACGACAACACGAGAAATTCACTTTATTTCAAGGTAGAGTAAGTAGTATGGAATAGAAAAAGTCTGGTTCGTTAAGTTTCAATTTCTATTTATTCTACCCCAAAATAAAGTGGACTAGATATGTCGGACCCGAATGTTCAAAGTACCTATGCTTGGCAATGCCTTCCCTGATTTTTAAATCTGTACTAATAAAATATGTGTGAAAACACATGTATTAGATTACAAGCCCAGATAATGAAATTTTCCATATCACACAATAGACATCAGACATCAGGTATTTAATAAAATTGAAATCGGTCTAGAACTATTACTCAGTCTCACATAATAGTCTGTAATTAATTTAGAAGACGGGCAGACAGTTTATTACTTAATCTAAAACGAATTATAGTCTTGGTAATGCATGATCTCTCACCCAAACTTAATGTACGACTTGGCAGCATGAACATTCCAGTAAACTAAACAATTGATAGCCATAAAAGCGTCGTCTGACAGCTTGACTGCAATAGCCACCTTCCTTGTATCATGGAAGTAAATGACCAGAGAGGGCTTTGACAGAAAGAGGGTAAATATAAAGCCTCAGTGAATACAGTTTTTCAGTCATGGGCTCTGTATTCGCTGGCGTATAATCCAATCAAATTGCTGCCATCCACAATACAAAAAATTGACTAGTATAGTAGAGGTATAAGACGTGGTTAGTAATAGCTGGACATTGTGACGATTTGTCATTCCAGGCACTTAACATTTAAGGTGTAAGACGTACGTTTAATTAATGAAATTCTTTTGTTAGGTAGGGAAGGAAATGGAGTTTTACGTCCTTTAAGCAGTAGACAATTTTTTTTTTTATCAAAATGTTACAACATCAGCAAATAAGCGAATGTGTTCGCCCTAATATTTTACTCAAATTAACTCAATCTATTTAATCGACATGTTCTAAGTAGTTCTGGAGTAATATTATCTAATTTCTCCATTGCCCTTTGATCTATTGTGACTTTAAGTCATTACATATAACACTGCAGTACTTTACCTCCTCGCGATTTCTTTGGGTGGATCTGATTTACTTGATATTCGTCTAACCAATTAGAAAATCAAATTAATTAATTTCTTTTGTAATCATTTACAAGTCGCTAGACAATTCATTAACTAACGTGAACCCGGAATTTTATGTTTTTTCTGTTTAATTTGTAAGATCGAAGGAAATATAACGGGTTATTTTTTTTACACTTTTGACAGAATGCTAGAAAAATCATAGATTTGTATGTCTTATTTCGGACCCTGTTTGACAAATCATGGCGTCGAATGACGAAAATGTCCCTTCCGTGTCACAAACACAGATTGGACAAAATTCAAAGGCAATTTCCGAGATTTTGAGAGCATAAGATTAATATGGAACTGAAAAAGAACCACCTCCTCTTACTTTAAGAGTGAATCGGTAACTAAGTTAAACTAGTAAGGTTACTGAGAAATCGTTGTAAGAGACAATCATCCATTAAAAAAAAATCGAAAAAAGAGAAGGCTAATACCGTTGTCCTGGCAAATTGCCCCTCGTTGCACAGTACTTGGCATAGCCTGTCTTGATAAGACCAATATTGTTTCATATTTAGTAGCATCTAGGGAAAATATGCCTTTATTAAATATTCCAGGAAGCCTAATTGGACGAGACGTTTTGAAGTAGAAAATTTGTCTAAGAATGTTATTTCAAACAAATCGTTGTAGATGAGATTTATATCAACAAAGTCTGAGAGACAGACGTTTTCATTGGTTATAATTACATCTAACTTTCTTACAGACGTTTTAATTGGATAAAATGTCAATTTGAAATCATTTCAAATTCAGTGTTATTTTGGCTTTAATTTTATTAAATAATCCTGAGTTTTATAAGATGAACGAATTAGATTCTCTGCTCGCTTGCCAGCTTAGATTAGCTTCGGAAGTCGAAAGTATAATAAATGTACATATATTCTATGACACGCAAAGAGGGATTGTAAAGAAGATTTCTTAATTGTGTAGGCCTATGTATATCGGGTACACTGACAGTAATAATTTCCACCATTCAAATTTTTAATCAGAGATTTGTGGTTCCTTCAGTTACATTAAAACTAAGTGTTTGAAGAGGGCATTAATTGAAAATGTGCTTGCATGCCTTTTACACTTTGTTTTAGTTGATTTTTCGTTTAGAAAACCTCTGAACAATCCCTTACAAGCTGTAGTAATACCAGGTTAAATCTGAACAGGTTCCGTTTGTTCCGTTTCTGGCCCTATCGAATGATACATAAAAAATTGACCCTTTTATTCCTTTCTCGGCTATTTTTAAATTTATCTTCAACTAGTTTCGTGTGACTCAAATGGAAAGCATTCTGAGCTCTGTTTTAGCTTGGTTTAATGAAATTCCGGTTAATTCCATGACTCCGGAGAACACACCACTCGAACGCCTCCGATAAGAGTTTCGTTCAATCCGCATTCAATATGTTACTAAATCTCCAATAGCTAAAGTTTATCCATGGGATCAGACGATATTTAACACCAGACTGGATTGGTATTCAACAGAATTTTAATGGAGACACCGATTATATCAAGGATCTAAATAATATGTCTATTTGACACAAAAGGGATGAAACACTACATTTCTCAATTGAGACAGCGGCTTTTCAGTGTCTGTCGATAGCTTAATTGACAAGTAGCGATCCGGTTTTTCGTGACCGGAAATAGAAATGTTTCAATTTCTATAAAAAGCAGGTAAGCGTTTCGAACCAGTCTAAAGATTTTGATACAACACACATCCGTTGTCATCGTAATTCCAGCTGTAATGGGTACGGATAATCCGAGAAAGATCAATGCAAAGAAAATTTGGCCAAGGACCAACTGTTAAAAAGCATCCTTAACTGTGAACCGAAGTTATATTCTTGTAAAATCTTGTTGTTTGTTTCTTTCTTTATCTCGACTTTAAATGTTACTCAACAGACAGAGCAAGAGATAATTTGCTTTCTTTTCTTTTTAATGATCCAAAAAGCTGCTGAAATCATCACAGTCAATATTGCTAAAGATAGATATAATAATATTTACAATCAAGTCTAGCCTTAGAATTACGGTCAATCTGTTGTACCAACCAAGTCTAGCCCAATTACCCAGTAACTATGATAAAAGACCCAAATTGCCGATCATATCTAATATCACCATTAAGTAACAGTTAGTAGAGTACTTAAGTGAAAATTTAGTATACTTTAGCACGATTCTTGATAATCTGTACTAAAATTACAATCTAGGCTATTGAATCAAAATGACTATTGTAATAATTGGGCTTTTAGAAATACATGTACTGTTAAAATTGCATGGAGTACAAAATACGTGAAAGGGTTTAGTGTAGTAACGTTTCGCCCACGTATCACTACAAATCATTGCAGGAAAATCATACGATTATAATACCATTAAGGAATTAAAGGCCATGATTCGCCATTTTCGTTTGTGACTTGAATAGTTATAAGTTATCTTCATAAGAATAAGAATTTTACCAAAAGCATCATTAAAATTATGCATAAAGATGCATTTGATTATTGAAAAACGCTTAATAAATGATAATATAATGATAAATGATTAAACGTTTTTAAAAAATGACATAGTTTTGTGAGCTTTCCGGATTTTAAGGGATTCTGTTACTTTTTGACATCAGGTTAGTTCACTGATGAATATATACTCATATTGACCATTCTTTAGAACTAAAGTTTTCCCGATGCACATAAAAGTTAAAAATTCTTTACAGTAAAGACAATATATAGATGCTTTTTTTATTTCTGACTGAGGTCTAAAAATTCTTGCTTCGTTTTCTCAACAAAATGGTTTGCGTAAGAACCTATATTGCATATAATCGGTTTGCACCAAACACCAACAAGTTTTCGTTTATTTTTTAATGAAATATTCAGTTTTTGATAACTGGCAAACATTGGCCAATATTGATCGACGTTAATCAGTGACGTTTGTAAACAGTTTTAAATTGATAAGATAGAGTGTAGTAACCTTCAATATCTCGCCCACGCTAAATTACAAAAATATAAAAACAAGTTAAAGGTAACAACAAGCATAGTCTTCTTGTATAAATACGCCTTAAAGATAACAACAAGCATGGTCTTCTTGTAAAAATACGCCTTAAAGGTAAAAACAAGCATGGTCTTCTTGTAAAAATACGCCTTAAAGGTAAAAACTAGCATGGTCTTCTTGTATAAAAACGCGTTAAAGGTAAAAACAAGCATGGTCTTCTTGTAAAAATACGCCTTAAAGGTAAAAACTAGCATGGTCTTCTTGTATAAAAACGCGTTAAAGGTAACGACAAGCATGGTCCTCTTGTATAAATACGCCTTAAAGGTAAAAACTAGCATGGTCTTCTTGAAAAATAAAAAAAACGCTTTTTTTAAAAAGGGTAACGACCAAGCATGGTCCTCTTGTATAAATACGCCTTAAAGATAACAACAAGCATGGTCTTCTTGTATAAATACGCCTTATAGGTACAACAAGCATGGTCTTCTTGTATAAATACGCCTTATAGGTAACAAGCATAGTTTGTAATCATGCATTCAAGCTTGCCAGTACGAAAAGGTGAATTGCCGCATTTGCAGATAATGTTCAAGTTTCGCTCTTATCCTTATATAATCAAGAATCTTTATCCCAATTTCTCAATAAAATATTTGTACTTAACATTGTTTACGTTTCTACGTAAAAAAAAACAACTTTGCTAGTTCGCATGATATGCAAATTCTATACCAACCTCTCTGCTTTGTTTTAAAATAAAAATTCTGTATATTTTCAGATAAATCGACTAATATTGAAGTCTTACTGTATGTGGACAGTATTGATAGTATCAACGAAGCTAGAATGGTACGTTAAATGTTTCTTTCTTTCTATTGTCGTCTTCTTTATCTAACTAATACAATTTTGTTCAAAACCACGCCTGCAATGGCCAGACGGAGGATGAGAGGGAGTTAGATATGAGATATAGGGAAGGGGGGAGTTAACAAAGGATAGTAGGATTAAGCTGTTGTAAAGGAGGATGAAATGGAAGCAGATCAGTTAGAAGTAGTTCAGACACGCAGGGTCTCTTCAATTGAGAGGTATTAATTGTATCTTCGTGCAAAGCTTCGAGTTACAGTACTCTAAAGACTTATTGTAGACCACCGCCTACTGTAGAATTAACATTATCATAATCATTAGACTAAATTAGACTCAGAAAATATTCATAACTAGCATCAGTGGTCAAATAACTATGATAAAAGACCCAAATTGCCGATCATATCTAATATCACCATTAAGTAACAGTTAGTAGAGTACTTAAGTGAAAATTTAGTATACTTTAGCACGATTCTTGATAATCTGTACTAAAATTACAATATAGGCTATTGAATCAAAATGACTATTGTAATAATTGGGCTTTTAGAAATACATGTACTGTTAAAATTGCATGGAGTACAAAATACGTGAAAGGGTTTAGTGTAGTAACGTTTCGCCCACGTATCACTACAAATCATTGCAGGAAAATCATACGATTATAATTCCATTAAGGAATTAAAGACTTATTGTAGACCACCGCCTACTGTAGAATTAACATTATCATAATCATTAGACTAAATTAGACTCAGAAAATATTCATAATAATATTTCATAGAGTTACCTCCCTTGGCATAAAACGTATATAAACCGTTACAATTCAAATTGAATTTAACCAACAACTCCCATCCGAATACCAATCAACAAGAATAGCTATTTGGAAGAATGAGTAACTCACGCCCCACACTCTAGGATCGAGTTTCACCGCCGTGTCATTCGACCCAACCAGATCTCGAGAATGTCCTGTCACCTACCAACAACTACCTAGTGTGCGATATAAGCATCTGCTGGCAGACAACTGCCTTTGCGATATCAGCATCCGATGGAATCGAACATTAACTTGTCATATACCAACAACTACTCCAGTTTGCAACATCAGAATCTGCTGGTAGCGAACGTTAACTTGTCATTACTTACCTAAATTGACAAAATCTGATTTACTGTCATAAAAGGTCGGTAATTATTAAGTATTTTTTCAGTTGTAAATTCCAAACCGATCTCTCAACAATGACGTTTAACATATTTCTAAATTTAAACTGTCTATAGTCTAAATAGTCAAGATTTGCTTAATATTTCTAGATTTGGCAAAAACTAGAACCTTCAATACGATTTGTATTGTTTCGCAGATCTTCTGTTATTTAATTGTTTATCTAAGTTTAATTTGGCTCATTCTATGTAATATTAGATCCTAGAAAGAGTAGTTTGACTCGTAAACTGCCATACGATACCATTTCATTCATATCTTGTTTGAACATCATTTTTTATTATTAATTACCTGTGCTAAGAGTTCATATTGTTGAACCTGTGTTATGAACCCGGGACCAGTACTGTTGTGTGCTAAAACATTGTTTAAGATGGCAAAGACTTCGATAGCAATGGAAACATTCTTCAAACCAATATTGACCTGTAGTGATCTGTGCATAAAACCAAATTTTTTCGTTTCATTAACAAGAGAGTGGAAACTAAAAAAAATTCGGAATTTTTCCAGTCTTATTCATTGATTTGGATGCTTGGGTATCTTGAGAAAATTAAATTTAATTCTAAAAATAGAAAGTAAAGAAGACTCCGATCTGACAAGTGTATATATGTGTATATTTTTAAATCTTACTTCGTAGTCTGGGATAATCCAGCTAGTTAATTGTCTCCTGAAATGAAATTTAGCTAATGGGATAATGGAGACAGACGCCATACAGTGTGTAATGAGGATAATTTTGCCAGGCCACTGGCCTGTAAACCAGGCCGAAAATCTAAAAGTTCATCTCGACCATTGCCGGGATTGAACCCTAGACCTTCATGTAAGCGAGCAAGTGTCTAAGTGACTCACTAAGTCACCGCGTCCCCCAGCGTGCCTCATGAGTCTCCTTGGACATAGTTACAATATGCGTTCAATAAGTATGGGTACCATGAAATAACATGACGACTTTACCTGGTGCTTCGCCTTGCAAGCAAGAACTCTCCACCCCCATCTAATAATTCCCAGAAACGCCACTGCTTACCCCCTCCCCTAAAATCCTTCAAAATGAATCGATAAGTGGCGCTTCTTGCTCACTATTTTGACCAAGGTAGTGCTTCAGGACATTGGCCTGGATTAATGTGTATCGGGGACACTAATGTCATAAATTTTCACCTAATTTTCAATCAAAAGTCTATGATTCCTGCCAAACTACAAGCTGGTAGAAAGAAAGTTATTATATTTTTTGCTAGCAAATTAAAGTGCATACAAATAGGACATAAAATGAATTTATATTCGATTTATTTCACTTAATTTCATTTCATTTCTTTCGACAATAATTCAATTAACCGATTTTATTCTGATAGAGCGAGACTAACAAATCAATGCAATAAACTATCCAGTGAAGCAAGGCATTGTAGACGTAACTCCTCATATAGTCTTCTCTAAACTGACAAGAGTTATTCAGAAATTGACAAGGGGTCAAAATAAGGGTCAGTTAATATGGAACTTTAAGTATCGATCATATTCAATCGACTAGAAACTAAATTAAGATCCGATATGTGTTTTATTCCTTGCCAAACTGCTCGGAAAATGTGATCTTTACTACACAATTTTCAAACAATTTTTGTTTTAGTGGAATAATGGGGTGATGCTTTAGAAAGTTCAAAACATTTTTTGAAATAACAATTGATATGGAGTGAAAATTGCGGGTAGAGATGATATCAATTAAAGGAACAATTTTATGGTCATCATCAGTTTATATGGTATACTTTTCCTGCATTTTATGGCACACAACTTGTCATCATCAGTTTATATGGTATACCACTCCTGAGTTTTATTGCACATAATGTTTCAGCAAGTCATCATCAGTAAAGTTTACATGGTAAACTTCTCCTGTATTTATGGTACACAAAGTTTCAACAATTTACATTGTCATCATCTGTTTATATAGTATAATTCTCGTGTATTTTATGTTTCACAACATTTCAACAATTTACACTGTCATTATCATTTTATAAGGTATACTACTCCTAATCTAATATACAACGTTTCAACAATTTACAATATTATCAACTGCTTATATTGCACACAAAATTTCAATTTATATTGTTAGGCGAAAATGGACACATTACGGTACATGACTATATAACACTGAATCGTAACCCTAATTATCATATAAACGGTAATTTTATAATTAGTACAAACCCACTGACAATAACTGTTATCAGTTGGATATTAGATGATGAAGTTTAATACACGAGGGATTTTCAAATACTATTACCGCTTTTTATATTCACAATTAAAAGCATAACCATTAACATATAGACGGCGGTAAATTTGTAATTGGATAATATTAGTTTACTCTGTGCGAAGGTTTTATCAACTTTCAACAATGCTTAACACTTTCTGAATATAAAGGACACATTTTTACACTATTTCCTTAAGTGACCCAAAGACTTAAATATGCATGGGACATTTGTATATTCCCTTAAGTGGTATCTACTGAGCAAAGAAAATCCACAATCTTCGAAAGGACAAATGTATAACACTCCTATGCTATATATACATAATACGTGTTCCTTAAATTCGACTTTTGATATAATAAGGGGCACGTAGTGAATTTACATGCAGTTAAACAAAGAATGTGTATCGCTAAAACTACCTTCTGCCCTGAATATAAGTTATGAAATTATCAACGTCTCTTTATAAATCTAATGGTTATATTCGGAAGAAAGAAAACCGTCTCAAGGTCAAAAAATATTTCTTAAAAATTCCAATCTTTTTTCTAAAATAAAATCACCAGTCAAACTGTCTCCGGTGGTTTTCCTTTCTCCCTATTATTACCACGTATCACTAATACTATTGATAAATTCAACGGCCTCTCAAGGGAAATTTTAACTTGATTTCGCTTTCAATTCACGCTGTCAACGATTGAGAAATAATAATGATAGATTTCCACCCATTTTTATGGATATTAATTTTTTTCGCAATTGGCGATGGCTGTTTAATGATGGGAAATCAAGATCAAAGGCGGAAGTGTCACATGGGATGTAACATTGAGCAAGCTACGATTTGGAACACGTGGTTGATCTATGAAGGCCTTCTTAAAGAAAAAAATTCGCCATTTTCGAAGGTTGGTTTGGTAAAAGGTATTCAGTAGTAATAATAACCATAGAAATAAATACCCCAAAACTAGAAGCATTGTAATTCGGGTCACAAGTGGATTTTAAGGCACATATTTCGACGATGAAAGGTGAACACTATTAATGATTAATCTGGCTTTAGAAAATTCCTGTTTCTGAGACTTAGGTACGATTGGTCAAACAAATGGTGAAACTGTCCTTTTAAACCAGATTTCATCGATTTTATTTGTTTTGCCGAATGCACATACTCTTTTTGCAATAAAACTAACATTACCTTGCTCTACTCTACTTCCGGTAGGTTTACTAGTAAGGACCTTATACCTACTCTTTTTTGATAAATAACAACTTTAAATACGAATTATGATGTTAAATTATGGCATCCGTTTGCTAGTTAGGATTTAATACCTACCACATTGTGGTAAAAGAGGTATGCATTTTACTGACTACAATTTATGCTGGTAAATTGTTGATTTCGGTAGGGTCGGTTTGTTAGTTAGGACTTAATGCCTACCCTATCGATGTTACTTGTCTCAATTAATGACGGTCGAAGTCACAGTATCGTCTTCCGTGATACTCTTCAGCAATTAGCTGTGTAATATCAAGGCTACAAATACTCCTAGAATACTTTTTTCAATCTGAATCAATTTGATTTCTTGGAAAATGCTAATTCGTAAAATAAAATGAATAACTTCGTGATTTATATCAAAAATTGATATCTCAGAAACGTGTTGTATCAAAATGTCAATACAACCCTACAACAATTGAAAATGTCAATTTGACTTGTTTAAATAAAACGAAATTATATCAGTTTTAAGTCCTTCTCTGCTGCACCTTATAGGCTTATGAAGACGGTTGACTTGTTTAAAGGCCAAGCGTGATTGTCAAATGATGGCAGAGTGTAGGATAGTCAGATACAGCGTTTGAACCTTAACATGACGTCATTATTTTATATATTGCGTGGGAGGATAAACTAATAATCGTTCACCCCGTCTGACGTAGGAACTATTCGTTGGTTTGATTGTAGACGAACTTCCCGTCGTATTATCATTCTGAAAGGTGAATACGTAGGAAAAGTTACTTGTATTCTTTGGTAATCAACAAAACAAACGCCTAGTCCACTATAACAACAAATTATTTCGGAAGCAGTGATTTGGACAGCTGTTGCATTTACTAGTAAATATCAAACTAGTATACAATGTACTCTGAGTAATCGCACATCTGAGTAATCCACCATCTACGTAATCCGACATCTGAGTAATCCAACATCTGAGTAATTCGACATTCTGTAAAATCTGATATCGTTTTCTGGGCCCGAAGGATTTCCTTCTTGTACATCTGAGTAATCCAACATCTGAGTAATTCGACATTCTGTGGAATTTGATATCGTTTTCTGGTCCCGAAGGATTTCCTTCTTAGTCATGTTTAAATAACTCTGAATATTCAGACATTTTGTCTATTCCAAATTCAGACATTTTATGTTCTTTTTTAATTTTGCTTTATTTTTTCAGGATTTCACCGTCAGTATATTACTTCATCTGCAATGGACGGATAAGAGATTGGTTCCCTTCAACGTCCACAAGTTGTTCGGCAACTTGACGTTCCTGGAGATCGATTCCACCAACAGTAAACGAATCTGGGTCCCTGATATTTTCTTTCCTAATGAAAAGAAGGCATCGTTTCATGACGTGATGATGGCGAACCAGATGATGAGATTGTACCCCTCAGGAAAAATTGTTTATATATCTAGGTAAGTCAATGGTAGCGATATTTGTACCTACTGAGCGTACTCGTAATTTAAAGCTTCGATCTGGCTTCTGTCGCTGTAGAGTCAATTCATCCTCACGCTGAGTCTTAACCGACTGGTTATCTCTTCCAGAAAGTTCACAAAGTTGGTAATTGGTAGTGTATATGTATATTAATTGTGCTTTTCGTAACTGTTTATTGACGTGATCATTGTAACAGACCATTGGGGATACTTCAATGTCGGTATATTTCCCTCAACGTGCTAGTAGGCCAACTCAACGGCAAAACTGAAGACCATAGTGTATTTTCTAATCAAATACTTTCTTATTTTCAGATTATCCATGACTTTAAGTTGTCCCATGAATCTGAGAAACTATCCATTTGATAAACAGAGATGTAGTGTGGAGATTATGAGTTGTAAGTATCTTATCGTAGCTTATTATGTCAATATTGGGGACGGCCTGTAGCCCAGTCAGTAAGAGCATTAAAATCTTCATGGTTGAGTGTTTGAATAATTACTAGATTTATGAATATCCAGGCGGACTTAGCAAGGTCAGTTAGAGTATAGTAATATTGACGTCATTCTCTTAGATGAACAAATGGTGGTTTTGGATTCTAATCTGGGTCGGTGTTTTAAAGGAGAAGATGTGTTGACCTTGAATGATTTATTAAACCTTATTCTCCTTATGGTCCCAACTGTAATCGATATTCTTATGATAAAGTATGTGAAACATGGCCCATTCATTGAACAGTGTATGGGAATCAAGGACATAACATAAGTTAAAGACTAAATGTCAAAAGGATCCTTTACAGAGTTTGTGGTTTGGATTGGTTTGAAAAAGGACTCGTCTTGAAAATATAATGAAGAACAGAAAAAAATAGTCAGAATGTTTGAGCTTTTGAACGTTATGTATTTTTCTCAAGGAAAATATGTATATTTAATATGAAGCAAATCTGAGCTCAATTATACAAAGTCATTTTGTAATTTCAGTTGGTTATACGGAAGATAAGTTACAGCTCACCTGGATCAATGCCAGTAAACCTCTAGAACCGGTTTCAGTTAATACTTATGTTGAGTTACCACAGTTTGAGGTGACAGGGTATGGACCGGGAGCTTGTCAAAGATCGTATCACAGAACAGGTAAAGGGTCTTCGCTGGAAGTTTGGGCTCGTAATGAGTTACCATTCGCGAAGGTTACCAATATAACGTTCTTGTCCTCAGGTTTTATGTGATGAGAACTGTAGCTATTAGGGAGGGAGAGGGGGTGGGAGGGAGAGCTGAGGCAATAACCCGTAGATATATTAAAATTCAGAAAACCAACCAATTTCATTACTTTATTCTTTTGAATTACTGTCAGGGGCGATCCGACTCTGTTAGAGGAATCAGACACTACCCATTGCCCCTCCAGATATACTTCTTGCCCCTCCTTGCAATCTACTACGTACACATATACATGTATACTGCTTATACACAGTCAAAATAAACGACACGTATTTCATGGCCTCACGAGAAAAAACAAAGATTCAAATATCTGATACTATTTGAGTATGCGAATGGACCACGATGACTACGAGACTCTTTTGGCAATAACCTTAATGGTTTGTGGGCTTCTGAACTTTAATTGTTACTTGGATAGGTGTGTTCCCTTCCCTGTGTGTGAGAGGATGTGTGTGTGTGAGTGCTGGGTCATTTTAGAAGCACTCGGCGGCATCAATGACAGGACAGGCTAATATCACTTCATTCCCGTAGGTCTTTTTATAATTTCAGGAAACCAGAGTTGTTTACAAGCCAATTTCTATTTGGAGAGGAACATCGGGTATTACGTGGTCCAGATGTACATACCTAGTGTCCTTATCGTGATGTTGTCCTGGATCTCTTTCTGGTTAACAGTAAACAGTGTCCCTGGTCGGATCTCACTTGGTGTATTGACAGTCTTGACAATGACTACTCAGAGCACAGGTGTCAACAACGCTCTGCCCAGAGTGTCCTACACTAAAGCCATCGATGTCTGGATGTCCACCTGCCTGGTTTTCGTGTTCTCCGCTCTGCTGGAATTCGCTGTGGTCAATGTGTTATCCAGAAAAGATGATTTAAATGAGTTTTCGTTACGTGGTGTTTTTACTATTCCAAAAGATTTAGAAAATGGAGAGGTAAGAGATTTTGGATGCGTTTAGTTTGGTAGGGTCAGCATTGTAAAAGGGGATAGGGATATGATATATAAGGCAGACTGTTAATTCCGATATGATTGCTTAATTTGGTTCTTAAAACGCTGACGCAAACCTTGAGTTTGGAAATCGCAATAAGAGGAGGCTAATGCCACTGTCCTGGCAAATTTTCTTTCATCCCATACTGTATGGCGTTGCCCATCTTCATTCGCCAAATAGGTATCCCTACATAGGCACAATGTTATTCTCTCTTTTCCAGGTGTCGGTGCCACTGGATCCTTACTCCGATCCTAAACCAGTACGACGTGGGATCGTATACGCAATGTATTTAGACGTAGCTTCGCGGATCATATTCCCTACTATATTTATCTTGTTTATAATATGTTATTGGGCATACTATATATTGCAATAATAAAGAACAGTGATATCGACCAACAGTAAACCGGTGGACTCGTAGCTTATTAATTTATGAATGATATTTGTGAAAATGGAATTTTGAATGAGTGCGTACGATGCTAATATGAATCGGTTTTGTTAAAATTTCTTGAACAGATTTTGTAAATGTCATATACATAAATAATTAGCCGCCTTGTGTCTGGTAACTTTTTTAGTGTTAATTTTTCAATTTGAATCGCACTCAAGTTTCGGATGATGGGATCGTTCAAGGATCAGGGCATGCTCCCCTTCCAAAACACCCGACCCCGCTCTGTCACTGTGTATCTCAACTCGATACCTTTCGGGGAGTCCACATAGCTAATTACGTTTTTTTAGTATCTTTTTTTTCAAATACTTGTACATAAAAGGATGTTTTTGCATAAACGTATATTGATAAAAATTGATAAAAATGTGATTCACTCAAAATATCGGATAATGGATTTATTGTGCAATCGGATCGGATAAGAAATTGTTGTTATAACAGTATAACCGTGTGTGAAGTATACGGATGTTATTTCGTTAACTGAAGAAGCGGATTTTCAACGGATATTATTATTATAATGTTTTACACCTGAAGATGAAGTCATAACAAGTGAAAAATCAGATTTATTCTTTTTTCACCGGATTGTATGATTTTATTGAAAGTTAGCCTATAATGTAATGTATCCGGTTAATAATGATCCGAAATCGGCAATGTAAACGATGTGGCATATATATAACGGATATTAGTCTGTAAGAAGTTTCAAAGGATGATGTGATTTTAAGTTTAACGTTGAAGTATCCGATTAATAATCCGATATTTCATACAACTAAATAATCGTATATAAGTTACAAGGTGAGAAAGGATATTAGTTTTTTTCGTCTGAATTTGTGAATAGTATAACGTAAAAGAATTCAGTTAACGATCGGATAACGGTTATTATGTTCACTCGGGAAAATAATAGGAATAACGGATGTTATGCTCATTATTATGTTAATTGTGCAATGCATCCGGAATGATATAGTGTTTATTATTTTTGTGAATAGTACAACGTAATGCATCCGGTTAACGATCGGAACAACGGATAATATGTTTTTGTGAATATTTGAAGTAAAGAATCCGGTGAACGATCGTAATAACGGATCGTAAAGTTATGGTTAGCGATCCGGTTAGCGATCCCGATATTGTTATGTGAATTGTATTTCCTTAGTTCGGATAACGAGGTTTGGAATGTATATATTTTGTATTATTTACTATCTGTATCTCACTAAATTATTTAGACTCACGGCTTTTTAATCAACTCCGAGGTTGTAGTCGTTGTTTGGGATCACATTGTAAATTAACACATTCACTCAATGGACTTAATAGCATAATGATTTAGTCATCATTGTAAAATAAAGCTGATTTAGTATTACGTCTTTGATGCTGCTTGTTTCCTTGTTTCGGATAAATTAACAATCCACAACAGGACAGCTTTATTGAAATGAGGTTTAAACTTTTTTTTAAATTACTCGACATCATGTGTATTTAGTTTCCAATCTTAGATACCATTATAAAATAGTGTTAACTTGACTATAGGTCATCTCTAGCTGCAAACACGCGTTTCGGATAAACAACTATCATCGGGAAATATTTATTGGAAATTAGGGGTTAACTTAACACATTGTGAATAAAGCGAAATGGGCAGAATAGATGAACTCGAAATTATTTATTCATCTTCCACCGTATCCATTGTAATACAAGGTTTCTATGGCTAAAGTCAGTCCCGTCTCAAGGGTGGGGTCCATGGGGCTAGGCCCCAGCTAGTTAAAATTAGGCCCCACCGATTTTCATTTCCTCGGTTAACAGAGATTGATTTGATTGGGATTCTGTCATCTCGGAACCTCAGAAATACCTCTCCGAGCTTCTAGTTTTCGAAATTTATTGTGGTGGGGGGGGGGTGGTAGTGGGGGAGAGAACCAGGACAAAAAAGGACCCCAGCACCAATGCAGCCATGGGGACGGGGCTGACTCAAGCTCATCTTACGCTGCTGACACGTATTCCAGATAAACAATACTCATCGGTACAGCTTTCGACACTGACCTTCCAAAACTGGAATCAAAATTGTATTATGCGCACCTTTCTCTGTATTCCTGATAATATTTCAATGCATCCCTTCATTTTCTTTGAAAACAGGAAATGTGCTTCCGGGGCTCTGAGATTAATCCTGGCACGAATTGCACCTTTTGTGAATGTAAATTACAGTTTGAAATGTTAGATTACTCTGAATATATGATATGTAATATAACATCTTTATAACATCTTCATAACATTAGAGTTTTTATTTTTAAAGTTAATGACAGTTCCGAGAACGTTTTCGTGTAAACTTCACTAGGCTGCATTTAGCTTCGAGGAAGGGAAGGTGTGATTCTTCTAAACGTCCGGGCCAAGGATGAAACAAATACTTCATTTAGACATTGGAAAAAACGGTCTGAAACTGCTGGGTACTTCACTCGTGATGTTGTGTAACAGGGATGTTGATTTGCACAAATCGAATTTTCAGTCACATGACTATGTATATACATGTAGTCTCTATCACCAGGGCCCTATACAGCTATGGTGAAAGATATCCTCTTCGTAAGTATGGCGTCAGATTTACCACTTAGCTACTATCACAAAGGTTCTTATTATAAACAAGCCCAAAATTAAACTTGGGCTGTTCAGAGGGGCAAATAGTATGTCCAGACAGGGGTATGGTCTTAGTTAAAGTAATCACGTTTGGAGCTTGTCATAATTTGATAATTTTCAAGGAGAACTCCAACGGCTGCCCCTTGTACCTAAAGGCCTGATTATAGACTGTTTTTGCAATAATGAAATCCTACAAGGTTCAGCAAGTCTTTAATTATAGGAACCAAGATGGCACCGATAATTTATTTTTAAACTAAAATGGTTTAAATGTTGGTCTATCCCAAAATTCTTATCTATAAGTTTTTAGGTGATTGTATCACTTTTATGTTATTGAAACTGAGTAACTGCTTTTTTCTGCCAATCCCACATAATGGATAACATATAAAAAAAAAGGCGATATTGATTGATCGATTGCCTCCCTTGTAAATTCCAGGTGAAGTGCGCAAATTACTACACATTTGTCTGATTAAAATAATTCCGGTGCGTTGGCAGGTTCTTCAACTGTTTTCACTGGAAATCAATCAAAGGGATCAAAGTTCATTTAGCTTGGAGAAATCTTGTAGAAATTTGAAATTAAAATATTATAGATGTGTCGTGGCCACTCGTATCTGATATATCAAAATCCGTTGTCATGGTAACGTTATAAACGTCATTCAGTCGAAATTTATCTGATATACACGACTAAACCTCTCTCCAGATTCCGAGCAGCGTTTATAATTTCTAATCGTTTCATTCAACTGCCAGGGTTATTGAACTTATGCAAAAAAGCTTGGCCCTTGACTTCTTATAGATGTAGATTCGGGTGAATATTGGTATTCAAAAGAGTTGTCTAGTCTTTTAGTCCACATTTTAAAAGATTGTAAAGATTTTCTTAACGTTTTATATGTATCGGGGATACTGATAGCATCAATCTGCACTATTGCAATTTTCAGTCTGTTGTCTGTGGTTTATTGAAATGCTTTCATTGCTTCCAAAGTCAACTTTAAAACTCTATTAGCCTCTCATTGGGTAACCTGCCTATTTCGACTTTTTGTCAAAGGGCAAAACTCAGATATCGATGGTCCAAATACCTGCAACTTAGAGCTAAATAAAAACACAAGTTTGTAGTTAATCTTCACGCCTTGTTCTTTCAGTTGGTGTTTGAAGGGAGGCAACTCCTTTCTCTAAAGGCATTACCTAACTTGTGACATTCAATAGTTTTACTGTATTTGCATAGTGAGAATGACTTATCTTAAGGAAAGGGGTTAATGTCTTGGTTCAAAACTAAGAAAAATACATAGATTGAAACCAAAATATTTTGTTAATGATACAATCAATCAATCAATCAAAACATTTTACAATATATAAGATAGGGAACCATTTCAATATTCAAATTCATTTAAAAAAAAACCAAAAGAACATTTTCCAACACATAATATATCATCATAAACATACAATATTCCATTGAAGAAAATACCAAATAATAATAATTATAATATAGCAGGTGGTTATAACAGATGAGCTCCTGTCAAAGAAAGAGTTTACCAGGGTAGAAAAAACCTGAGGGGGCGGGGCAAAAATTAATGGGGCTCTCTCCGAAGCCTTTCCAGGGTTTGTAGGCTGTCAAAGACTGTCAGATGTCCTGAGATAAATTTTAATGATGTTTTCTTTCAAAAAAAAGGCCTTTCACAGGACCGACATGAAGGTCATGGCCCATACCTTAAAATGCTATATACGTCACTGAGTGAAGCCCGACCTTCCACCATTAATAACACAGCAGTTTATGGTTTAGGGTAGATAACTCTAAATGTCAGGTTAATCCGGGGCCCTCTATCATGATATTCTTTGGGTATTCGATGCTGAAAGAGAAAAATTTAATGATATCAAGAATTGCTCCAAGGTTCATGGCAACTTAAACAGAAGGAGTGTTCAACTTGGCAGAGTTTTGTGATCACAACTTCAAACATCCAATATAAGAAAATCTACCTGCCAATCACCCTGTGACCCGCCCTTTAAACAAATAACAACCTACCACCACTCCGGCCTTCAAACAAGTAACAACACATGTCAATCATACTGTTGTATCCCTCCCTCAGAAACTAGAAAACTTGGACCAAAGACAATTCCTGTGCCTCAGTGCCAAAACAACTGACAACTTAACTGTCAATCATTGTGGGCTCTACTTCCAAAACAACTGACAACTTACCTGTCAATCATTGTGGGCTCTCTTCCAAAACAACTGACAACTTACCTGTCAATCATTGTGGGCTCTACCTCCAAAACAACTGACAACTTACCTGTCAATCATTGTGGGCTCTACCTCCAAAACAACTGACAACTTACCTGTCAATCATTGTGGCTCGCTCCAACAACTGACAACTACCTGTCAATCATTGTGGCTCCACAAAACAACTGACAACTTACCTGCCAATCATCTTGTGTTCCGCCCTCCATTATAAGCAATGAACCATGTGTTAAAGGCATTCTAACTATCTGACTATAGGTATAATCTCCAGTATTCTAAATTTGGAGAAAAATAAATTAAGTATTATAGAAATTTGTACAAAACCATTATTGAAAATTGGCAAATGGGTTTAACGTCCTACTTTTCTGCAACAAATTGACCCTTGTATCGCAATATGTATCATACTTTGACCCTTGTTTTATGAAATGCATAGTATCGTGACCCTTGTATTCTGATATTTACCATATCGTGAGTCTTGTATTGGGATACATATCATATTGTGATCCTTGTATCGTGATACATATCATATTGTGATCCTTGTATTGTGATACATATATCGTGACCCAATGTATCATATTGTGACCCTTGTATTGTGATACATATATCGTGACCATTGTATTTTGATACATATCATATTGTGACCCTTGTATTGTAATCAAATTGTATTGTGAACCTTGTATCGTGATATGTATTGTATACTGGCATGATTGGCAACACCCAGCATTATATTATGTGGCATTTTTTGATTTATAAGAAGCTGCTACTTACTGGTACAGGTTTTTGACGGAGTTCAAAATTTCTGACATCACCAAATGAAACAGAGGCGATGATTGGTTGAGGTCCAAGTTCAGGTTCATCATCACAATGCCATTCTACGCCATCTTTGTCGTCACGATACAGGTTGCAAAGAAGAGAATTGAATTTATACCCCGTTAAATCTTCAATTTTATCCTTTATTGTAGGTAATGGTGGGATCCACTTGTAAAAATAAGAAAAATCCTTGATGAATTTAGTGTCAACGAACTTCATTTTGAAGAGGATATGATAAATCAGGTTGGCTAGTCGTGCAGTTGGTTAGAGTGTTGGAAACTTTAAGTGATGTCATTTACTTGGTATGTCTAACAAATAGTGGCTCAGGTTCTAATTTCTATCAGCATGTGAAATTTGGTGACCTTGATTAAGTCATCTTGCCTCATTATTCCTATCAACACGGCTGGGCTCCAACTTGTATTACAAGCAATAATCTTTTAGTTCAATACTTAAGTTATCTCAGTAAGAAAAAAAGATTAAGTTGTCTAATTTGACATAAAAATGATTCACTGATGAATATATAATCATATTGAGAATTTAAATTTTATGTTCATGCTAAGACGCAGTATCCATTTAAAAGAACACTGCTTGAGCCCTGTGCCAGTGCCTTATGGTGAATAGTAATTGTCACCTTTCAACCACCCTAATCTGTAAACAGGAGAAATATTTCAACTTACATTAGGGTCTGCAGGGTGATTTATACCAGAATATGAGTAAGGGAGATCACCCACCCACGCTGTTAATCTATCATTCAGAAGGGTGACTCCATTTTTAACATAACTGATTTGTTTCCATGGTAACCCTTGATACAGCATGTCGTAATATTTATCACCATCTGGTTGGTTGATGAAATTAGGGAAGAACCTTAATCTGAAAAAAATAAAAAATAATAAAGATCAATGCCAGAAATTTAGCCCCACGACCATTTTGGAACCTGTGTTGTTATCCTTGTAAAATATAGCTTTTTTCTTTCCCTCCGTATGGATTCTAAACCAAAAAACCTAGTTTCAGGGTGGTATCTGGGGTTCTGCGAGCATGCTCTTTAAAATGGTCAATGAAAATATTACTAACCTGGATATACCTGATGGGCCATCACTGATATCATATACACCCCCTTTACTAGAATAGATCAATACAATATTAAAAACCTTATCAACATCTCCTTAGTGGAAACATATTTGAAAATTTGTCAAACGTGTGCTGGGGATTTTGTTGATGCAATTGGAGTGCTCTGTTATGCTTTTAACTCATGGTTAACAATGATTTAAAACTATGAATATTAATATTATTGATTCAGTTAAAGGGAAATTTTTTTGTCATTTTTGGGTCTTGAAATATGTCTTCAGGAATACTAGAAATGTTAGAAAAAACACGTAGTTTCCTCAAAAATACTTCAAAGGAAGTGTTTTCTTTCTTTTCTATATTATATATATGTCTTTTCCATATATGGCAAAGTCTCAAGAAAAGACAAGTCCTCTTTTAAAATTTCCAATATGGATAATTCTAGACATATGAGCATGGCTAAAAATTTCTGTTTTTGAGACTAAAGTAAGATATGTCAAACTGATGGATATCTGTCCCTTTAAATCACCTGGTAAGTTTTGATATTACAATGTTTATAATCTATAAACTTACTTAATAATGATATCAGCTGGTTTCTGTTTCAAATCCTTAAAAATAAACACAATCAACTAGAAATGTAGTTATCAGTGCATATAAAGCATCATAGTATTGTATTGTGATGTATCTCTACTATATCATATAAATTGTTACGAATTTTTATTATTACCGTATTATAGACAAAATCCCAAACACGTTATCAGTGAATATTATGGGTCCTTATATGATTTCACCCTCTTTGGACTCATGATACTCCTGTTCTAAATTTATACAACCCTTCTAGTCTCTGACCCCATTAAATCATTATAAACAAAGTTAAAGGGGAGAGGAGTATTTTGACCTTTTACCTAAAGTCAAGTCCTCTTCTGCAGTCAGGTAATTGATTGCAGAAATAGGGATCTATCCATCTTATATACAACTTGTTTATTTTTAAACTAATTGTATTTTCCCCATGGGCTGAATGTTAGACAGGACCACGTCCTTGTGTATTGGACCTAATTCTGTCCCATGTAAAATAAAGAGTCTATGTTTGTCCCTATGGGCTGAATGTTAGACAGGACCACGTCCTTGTGTATTGGACCTAATTCTGACCCATGTAAAATAAAGAGTCTATGTTTGTCTCTATGGGCTGAATGTTAGACAGGACCATGTCCTTGTGTATTGGACCTAATTCTGACCCATGTAAAATAAAGAGTCTATGTTTGTCTCTATGGGCTGAATGTTAGACAGGACCATGTCCTTGTGTATTGGACCTAATTCTGACCCATGTAAAATAAAGAGTCTATGTTTGTCTCTATGGGCTGAATGTTAGACAGGACCATGTCCTTGTGTATTGGACCTAATTCTGACCCATGTAAAATAAAGAGTTTATATTTGTCTCTATGGACTGAATGTTAGACAGGACCATGTCCTTGTGTATTGGACCTAATTCTGACCCTTGTAAAATTAAGAGTCTATGTTTGTCTCTATGGGCTGAATGTTAGACAGGACCATGTCCTTATGTATTGGACCTTATTCTGACCTATGTAAAATAAAGAGTTTATATTTGTCTCTATGGACTGAATGTTAGACAGGACCATGTCCTTGTGTATTGGGCCTAATTCTGACCCATGTAAAATAAAGAGTTTATATTTGTCTCTATGGACTGAATGTTAGACAGGACCATGTCCTTGTGTATTGGACCTAATTCTGACCCTTGTAAAATAAAGAGTTTATATTTGTCTCTATGGACTGAATGTTAGACAGGACCATGTCCTTATGTATTGGACCTTATTCTGACCTATGTAAAATAAAGAGTCTATGTTTGTCTCTATGGGCTGAATGTTAGACAGGACCATGTCCTTATGTATTGGACCTTATTCTGACCCATGTTAAAAAAAGAGTCTATGTTTATCTCTATGGGCTGAATGTTAGACAAGACCATGTCCTTGTGTATTGGACCTAATTCTAACCCATTGAAAATAAACAGTCTTTGTCTCTATGGGCTGAATAATAGACAAGACCATGTTCTTGGACCTAATTCTGCAAAATAGCAGTTTATCATTATTAGACCCTATAGGTGGTTTTCTCCCTGTGGCTATGCTTCTAGCCTGTTACCAATAGCATTGTAGATTTGAAACCAAGGCTTCTCACTGACTGTTGTAGACCTCACTCACCTCTTCGTTGGGTTGTTGGTACTGAAATCGAGGAGCAGAAGATGCTTGATCTATATTTTTACTGACCCAGATGGGAACAACAGGGGGCTTAACTCTATCTTTATCAGATCTTGCTGTTTCTTTTTTTGGAGCTGCCCAACCACCTTGTACCCTGGATCGTTTTTGTTTAGTATTCATATTGTCTCAATATTGGACTGTGAATTTCTATATACAATTTTATATATTTGCAGCCACTTTCAATACATCTAAAATATGATACAAGATTAAATAAATTAAGTAGAACTACATGAAGATAGATCCACAAGCTCAAAATTAATTCTTTTCATTCCTTTCAAAAATTTGCAATATAATTTTGCGTGTCATGCTGGTCTTCTGTTATTTCTTTAGAATAGAATACATGATTTCGATGAATTTCCTTTCCTACTTTTTAGAAATACTTCGACATCCCTCTCAGAATGATTCTAAAAATGTCCTTCATTTTTTAGGTGATACAGAAACCAAAGAAACATTCAATTATGAAGAATCCAGGAGGAATAATCAAAACATACCTTTAATTACTTGTTTTGACTTTTGTGTTTGTGTTTACATGGAATTGTTTACATCGGAAGTAGTGTTCGAGTTATCTGCTCTTTTAATAATTTACGGGGAATCCCCTTCAACACAAGCTGTCCAACAACAACAAAATAAAGATTTGGCAAACTAAGTAAAAAGTGCAGTGGCATGTGATTATAATCGTTCTTTGAAGGTAATTATTGTTTACTCTTGGTGATTTTTCATTAAAATGAGAGTTACCGGTACTTAAAATTAAAAATAGTGAAGGAAAAAATGGCCGTGGCGAAGTAAAGTGGGTTTTATAGTAGCCTATATAGTCAAAATAAAAAGGGGTCATGCTGTTAATAATAGACTAGGCCTAAATAAGAGGATTATTATCATTTTAAGATTTTTTTTATGTGTATGAGAAGACACTGTAAGTGTAAGTACAATTTTATTCTCAATTGGATGTCTGTGCATAGCATTGAAAACAATTGAATCAAACATTTTTTGTAGGAAGCAACATTTTGTCTAGACCGACATGTTGACTCTAAATAATAATGCGTATTTTCTCTGCTGAAGGCAGTGAGAGACTAGATTCGGTCTACATATTGTCATACTCAACTCATGGACCAACCAGTGGGGATGCAGTGGTTTCCTCCTTTTTACAGTTCCACCCTAGTGATTTCCCCCCAGTGGTTTCCTCCCCCATATATATGTTATGTATGCTTAATTAACAAAGATAATTTGAATTAAATATATATTTTATTTTCATTAATAACAATAACAATACAATAATACATATACATGTCCTTCCTATTTTCTCTAAGGATATTTATTTTCCTGCATAACATTTTTTAGGAACAGGCAAACAGCTTGTACTTACTTTTCGCCAAAATGAACATTTATCTTCCACAAGACTCTTGATTTCCTTCAACACCTAAAACAAACATTAACTGATTTAATCACTGCCAATCATTCAATTTATTGATTAAGACTGATAACAATGTGTGTCATTAAAATTGGTTAATTAAAAGATTAAGGGGGGGGGGGACCACTTAGAATAAGGGGGAATAGAGGGGGAAAACCACTAGGATTAAAAAGAGGTGGAAAACACTGGGGGGAAACTACTGGTGAGGAACTTGTAAAAGGAGGAAACCACTGCAAGCCAACCAGTGTAGGGTAGGGACAGGGTAGGTTAGGTTAGGGTAGGTTGTCAACTTGAATGATATGTCATTGACATGCAGATTGTAAAGAGGTCTTCTTTATGTGTAGATGGTCACTTCATACAGCATTCATGTAAATCATTCCAATTTACAATTAGAAGTCAATGGTTCCTGCATTTCGACAACTACTTGTGTTGATGACGTCACTAATCACAAAATGAAATTTCTCATTCCATAAGATAATGTCTTCTTAGAGGACATAGATGGAAGATGACTTGATTGAGATGAATATTTAGAAATGAAATGAATGGAGTTTTACGTCCTACTCTTCTGCACCTTATGGGCTAAATTTTGCAAGGACAGCGGCATTAACCTACTCTTTTTCTATTCCCATATGTTGAGGGATATTTAAAATGTTCAGCCTGTAGCACACAGGGACTCGGTTTATTGTCCCATCTGAACGACTAAGATGCCTTTTCAGTTCCTCCGACATGCGTTACTGACAAGGGGAAACTGGGCTGAAAAATCCGAAAGTTTATCTCGACCTTTAACGGGGTTGGACCCAGGACTCTCAGGTTAGTTTCGAATATTCATATGGCTGCGACACAGGCAGACAGTTTAGGTTGATCATTATGCACATATTTTCGCCAATTTGTGATTTCATGTGTGCTATGTGGATATAAAATATAGAGAGACTCTGACTAGATCTTAACGTACTGTGAGGCCTTGTCTCAAAGTGACCAGAGGCATGGTAATACAAAAGATATCAAACAGATTGAAGCTCAAATGGAATGGAATCTGGACATATTGGAATATTTTCAGTATTTATCTTAGAGCCAAATATTGTATGTGCTCCCCTGTTACTTATTTATTTCAAAAGATACTGAAACAAACTCTGTTGTTTGTTGCTGATGTAAATCTAATTTTATGTTTATTTTATTTTTTTTTAAGAAAGAAAAAAGAATCAGGTGATTCTAGTCTACCATCGAAAACTAGTCACATGCCAAGCCTAGCTCCTATTTCATGAAATGAAAATTTTATGACAATAGGCCTTGTATAGCTGTATTATATTGTCACAGAGATGGGTTCCACGTGTGGTTGGTCCCTTGTACTTGTAGTATCTTTAAGCACAGTCTGGGTAAGTACCATTTAAGTTTTATTCTGGAAAACATTATCATAGACATTGTTGCTCCAGTTTAATTAAAAATATAAAAAGTATAAAAATGAGCAGAATATCAGGTATAGCTTTAATAAAATTTTCAGTAAATACCACTGTCCACAATGTTATCATATCATGTATAATGAGGACAAGCACAAACAAGTGGCTGCCGTCTCCATAATCACAAGCTATAACTAACACCTTCTAAAACCTACAATCTCTACCTTTCACAATGTCAGGCTTTTACGAACATTGTTCTTATACCTTGACTGCAATAGCCACCTTTGTTGTCACACTGAAGTTTGTAAATGAAGCGATTTGATTGAATTGTACTTGAGGATATACAAATACAGCCATATCTCAATATTTCCCGAGCTAAAAATTGTTCTCTTTCAGCTGTGTTTTGGACTGTCTCAGGGCTTTAATTGTGGGAAATTGTAAGTATTCTATGCCTATATGAATACTTTCTGAAGGCAGTATGGTGAATGAAATGTGGTTTGGACACAATGCATTGAAAAGAGTGAAAGTTATATTAGATTATTAACACTTCACGGTGTTGTATATCTTCATTAGCCCAATTAAGTGCAGAAGAGTAGGGAATACAAATTTGTTAATTTAATTTTTTAATCTGATTATTGATACCAATTAAATTTCCAGCGAATTCCCGACTAAAACAGGAAAATGTGTTTGCGAATGTCGAAAAGTGAAATTATATTAACCTTTTAACACTTCGGGGTTGTTGTATGTATCATTGCCCAATCCACTGCAGATGGTAGGAATAGATTTTGTTAATTTAATTTAATTGATCCTGCCAGCAATTAAATTTAGCGAATTGACTAAAACATGAAAATGTCAAACCTTGTGTAATGCCCGGGCATTTTAGATGATCCTTTTAATTAAGCCCTTCGCTTCAAGGTATGGACACTGCCAATCCAAACATGATTGGTTGAATGGTTTTTACCAAGGAATTTATGATCTCAGCCAGGAAACGTAAGAATAGGTCTGAAGGTTTTTATATCATTTCAATGTTCTAACATTGTTGTACAGGGCCCTTGTTGTGGAAAACAAAATTTTAAATCTCTGTTATTAATGGCATCCCCCTCTTTTTGGGCAAAAATAGACTTTTATTTGCATTTTGAAACATTATATCGGAAAGGCTATACAAATCGATAAATTTGTACTTTATCGAGATACTGCACTATTCAATTACAGTACTTACCGGATTCGGTACTCACTTGTTGAAACGTCACAGAATAAATAAACTCAGTAATAAAGTTATTATTATCATAATTGAAGGTGATTTTAATCTTATAATCCTCTGTATGGACAGTCAGAATAAGGGGCCCCAGGACTATTAGTAGATTACCACTTTGTTATTCCAGAATGTAAACAATGGTCTCCTCAAAATGGCCAACTTTCATGTTTAAATGGCATGCAGATTGGAAGCATGTGTAAATTAAAATGTGATAAAGATTATTATCCGTCCATGAATGAATCTGTGGAGTGTACAGGGGATTTGGAATGGAACAAACCTTTACCTTATTGTGTACATGTTAATGATTCCATTACCACTACACCCACACCAGGTGAGATTATGATATATATATTTATACCTTGTTGTTATACCTTAATATTCCTACTCAATATATCAATTATGGTGTGATATATTTAGTGGTATTTCTACATAACTCTACAATTGATGTATAGATAACTATTTTAACATTAGTATTTCTATATCACTCTACAATTGATGTATTGAGCAATATTTTAACAGTGGTATTTCTATATCTCTACAATTGATGTATTGAGCACTATTTTAACAGTGGTATTTCTATATCACTCTACAATTGATGTATTGAGCACTATTTTAACAGTGGTATTTCTACATAACTCTACAATTGATGTATTGCTCACTATTTTAACAGTGGTATTTCTACATAACTCTACAATTGATGTATTGATCACTATTTTAACAGTGGTATTTCTACATAACTCTACAATTGATGTATTGATCACTATTTTAACAGTGGTATTTCTTATATAAAACGATATCTCTACAATTGATGTATTGAGCACTATTTTAACAGTGGTATTTCTACATAACTCTACAATTGATGTATTGTCACTATTTTACAGTGGTATTTCTACATAACTCTACAATTGATGTATTGATCACTATTTAACAGTGTATTTCTAATCACTCTCAATTGATTATAGAACTATTTTAACATGGTATTTCTATATACTCTACAATTGATGTATTGAACTATTTTAACAGTGGTATTTCTATATAACTCTACAATTGATGTATTGAATACTATTTTAACAGTGGTATTTCTATATCACTCTACAATTGATGTATTGAATACTATTTTAACAGTGGTATTTCTATATCCTCTACAATTGATGTATTGAATACTATTTTAACAGTGGTATTTCTATATCTCTCTACAATTGATGTATTGAAGCACTATTTTAACAGTGGTATTTCTATATCACTCTACAATTGATGTATTGAATACTATTTTAACAGTGGTATTTCTATATCACTCTACAATTGATGTATTGAGCACTATTTTAACAGTGGTATTTCTATATCACTCTACAATTGATGTATTGAGCACTATTTTAACAGTGGTATTTCTATATCACTCTACAATTGATGTATTGAGCACTATTTTAACAGTGGTATTTCTATATCACTCTACAATTGATGTATTGGGCACTATTTTAACAGTGGTATTTCTATATCACTCTACAATTGATGTATTGAGCACTATTTTAACAGTGGTATTTCTATATCACTCTTCAATTGATATATTGAGCACTATTTTAACAGTGGTATTTCTATATCACTCTACAATTGATATATTGAGCACTATTTTAACAGTGGTATTTCTATATCACTCTTCAATTGATGTATTGAGCACTATTTTAACAGTGGTATTTCTATATCACTCTTCAATTGATGTATTGAGCACTATTTTAACAGTGGTATTTCTATATCACTCTTCAATTGACGTATTGAGCACTATTTTAACAGTTAAAATGTTTCATTTGTCAATTATTTTATCTCTAATACCAGAATGCCCAGAATGGTCACCTGATAATGGATACATCAGTTGTACAAACAGTAGAGATGTTGGTAGTATATGTAAATTGTCTTGTAACCAAGGGTTTTATCCATCCTCTAACCAGCCTGTAACTTGCTCAAAACAACTTCAATGGGATGGCAGGCTGCCATTTTGTGTTCCCGAGCCAACAACCACAACGCCTAAACCATGTAAGTAAAAAGGAGCGGTCTGTTTTTTTCAACGAAAGTTTTGCATACAGATCAATGAAAATTAAACACAAAAAAAAAAACACTTTCATTCCCCGAAATCAAACTAGAACCTGTCTGTTATTTATATAAATCTCAAGAAATGACTAGTCATCATTTTAACCTCTAAACACAGATAATTCTGGACATACATGGAATTGTAGGATAAATTTCGATAGTGAACTTCAACCACTATATTATTGATCAGCGAAGCTAAGATGGTTCTGATATTAAAGTACAATGGATCATTGGCACCCTGTGTCTTTATAAATGAATGTTTTCAACTGTTATTACTATATTTTTCAGCATGTAAGCCATTGGAAGTTGTCAATGGAACTGTCAATTGTTCCGAAGGGTATATAAGTGGTAGTGAGTGTAGTGTAGTATGTAATGACGGATTCACAGTGTCAGTGAATAAAACCATTACTTGTACAGACAATTCAACTTGGAGTGATTCCTTACCATTTTGTGTTCAAATCCAGTCACCAACACCAAGTAAATATTTTTGTTTTTAGGGGGCAGGGGAAAAAAGCTGAAATCTCATATATAAAGGATAACTTAAATAGTTGCTAATCTTCACAATGTCAAGCTATTATAAACTTCATCTTATACATCTTCACAATGTCAAACTATTATAAACTTCATCTTATACATCTTCACAATGTCAAGCTATTACAAACTTCATCTTATATATCTTCACAATGTCAAACTATTATAAACTTCATCTTATACATCTTCACAATGTCAAGCTATTACAAACTTCATCTTATACACCTTCACAATGTCAAGCTATTACAAACTTCATTTTAAACATCTTCACAATGTCAAGATATTACTATTTTTATCTTATATATCTTCACAATGTCAAGCGATTATAAACTTCATCTTATACACCTTCACAATGTCAAGCTAATACAAGCTTCATCATTCTTATACCTTGACAGTAAGAGCTACTGTATTGTATCATGAAATGCAGTGATTTGATTGGACTGTATGCCAGAAAATACAGCCAATCAGAGCCGTCAACAAAAAGCTTCTAAATATCTCAAACTTTTTATACTTTTTATATACTAAGTCTGTATGTCTAGCACAATTTCTAATTAGCTTTGATCAGCTGATTGATTAAAGTATTATTGGTCAAATGAATGGTAACTTGTATCCAATGTCTTAACAATATTTGGTTCTATTCTAATGTTTGCAGGTTGCAGTGTCATAGAAGTAGAAAATGGAACTGTTTCATGTACCATGGACTTTAATGTCGGTACCTACTGTAATGTTAGTTGTTCCGAAGGGCTTGAGATTTCAAGTAATGACCAGTTGTTCTGTAGACTAAACCAAACATGGAACCATTCTCTTCCAAAATGTCTTTCCTCTGCACCAGGTAAGTACAGACATTTTGCTGCATCTGATAAAAGTCAAATGTAAACCTAAGTAGAAATTCAGTAACGGAATACTACATTAATGATACACTACTCCTAATTTTTAATAAATTTTTCAACAATTTACATTGTCTTCATCAGTTTGTATAGTATACTACTCCTAGGTTTTATTGTACACAACGTTTCAACAATTTACATCATCTTCATCAGTTTATATTGTATTTATATATTGCATTGTAGCAATTAACACTATACTGTAATGTGACAAAATAACCTTTTATGGTATTATCAGATGACATGACATGACGTCTGTAACTAGTGCCACATCCCGTGACCTTCTCAATTGCATGTTGTGATAATCATTGTTTTAACTATGTCAGCCTGTGGAATCATATTTCAAGCTGGGTCTAATTTACTATTAAAAAAATTCTTAGCAAATTTGTTAACAGCTTAATATCTTTATTATTCCAAGCTTTATTTGAAATTCACATGTCGTCTTATTCTAGTGATATTACGTGACAACCAGAGATACCCATGCAGCAGATATAACCATGGAACCAATGGTGCTGTTGACAAATTAAATCAAAGCCTTATTATGTGTTATATTTTCAGTTCTAGAAAGTATTAGTACCATTGAAGAAAGTTTTAGTACAGGGACAATTATAGCAATTATTCTGGTAGTAATATTTATTGGAGCAATAGTTTTGGTATTGACTGGTATGTATGCTTATGATCCTGTATTCTTGAAATGATGTCCTAGAGTCTTATCTTCTAATAGTGTTTCTAGGATATCCTAGAGTCTTATCTTCTAACACTGTTTCTAGAATATCCTAGAGTCTTATCTTCTAACACTGTTTCTAGGATATCCTAGAGTCTTATCTTCTAACACTGTTTCTAGGATATCCTAGAGTCTTATCTTCTAATAGTGTTTCTAGGATATCCTAGAGTCTTATCTTCTAACTCTGTTTCTAGGATGTCCTAGAGTCTTATCTTCTAATAGTGTTTCTAGGATATCCTAGAGTCTTATCTTCTAACACTGTTTCTAGGATTTCATTGAGTCTAAACTCCTAATACTCTTTTTATACGCCCACATGATATGGGGGGCGTATATTGTCGTCACCTACATCCGTCCGTCCGTCCACAATTGCTCGTAAACACTCTACAAGGTGCAATTCTTGACGGATGTAATTGAAACTTTATATGAGTGTTTATGATCACTCAAGGATGAACCCTATTTTAAATCAGCGAAATAGGAAAAAATTTAGTATGAGTTTTTGCCCTTGTTCTTGAATGGCTCGTAAACACTCTACAATGTGCAATTCTTGCCTGATTTTGATGAAACTTGGTGTGAGAGTATGTTATAACTCAAGGATAAACCCTATTGAAAATCAGCGAAATCAAAAAACATCTGAACCCTATTGAAAATCAAATATATCAAAATATATTTGATACGAATTATTGCCCTTGCTTTATAAAATGTGTTCGATTTTTTCCTTGTAAACACTCTACAAGTCACAATTCTTGAGCAATTTTGACATAACTTGGCATGAGTATTTGTAATCACCTAATGATGAGCCCTATTGAAAAATATTTAGTGTTAGTTATTGCCTTTTTTTGGAAAACTCGTCAAAATTTTTAGCTTGTAAACCCTCTAGAAGGCACAATGATTTACAGAATTTGACAAAATTTGCTGAAATTGTTAATTATCACTCAAGGATGATCCCTATTGAAAACAAGAAATATCACATAATATTTGATTCTGTTCTTTCAAATGATTTCGATTTTTTGGCTCAAAAACACTCTATTTCTTGACTGATTTAAATGGAACTTGGCCTGAGTATGTGGAATCACCTAAGGATGAACCCTTTTGAAAATCAGATAAATCTTAAAATGTTTAATATCAATTATTGCTCTGTTTTTGAAAAGAAGTATATGTATATTTTATTTTTTATTCAAAATCAATGCTGCCAGTGGGCGTATATTACCTTGCCTGGCAAGCTATCTTTAGGATATCCTAGGGTCTTATCGTTTAACACTGTTTCTAGGATGTCCTAGAGTTTTTAGGATATCCCAGAGTCTTAACTCCTAACACTGTTTCTAGGATATCATAGAGTTTTTAGGATATCCCAGAGTCTTAACTTCTAACTGTCTTTCAAGGATATCCTAGAGTATTATCGTTTAACACTGTTTCTAGGATATATCCTAGGGTATTATCTTCTAACACTGTTTCTAGGATATCCTAGAGTCTGAACTCCTAACACTATTTTTAGGATATCCCAGAGTCTGAACTTCTATCATTTTTTCTAGGATGTCCTAGAATCTTAACGTCTAACACTGTTTCTAGGATATCCTAGAGTCTTAACTTCTAACACTGATTCTAGGATATCCTAGAGTCTTAACTTCTAACACTGTTTCTAGGATATATCCTAGAGTATTATCTTCTAACACTGTTTCTAGGATATCCTAGAGTATTATCTTCTAACACTGTTTCTAGGATGTCCTAGAGTATCTTCTAACACTGTTTCTAGGATGTCCTAGGACTAAGAAAATACAAGGCCTCATTTTAGGATCATGGTCTTCTGATGAATCCCTTGAGAATCCAGTTGAAAAAAAAAAAGGGCATTTTAATCAGAAAGTTTTAACTTTGCATTTTATTAAAAAAGTCGGCAGGAGAAAATGAAAGAAATTTTGGAGCTACTTATTAACTCTTGGAATGTCCCGTAGGAAAGAACGAAACCTGCTTCCAAAACCTGGTGTAATTTATTCAAGATGTGAAAATATTTTTCAGTATTGTTGTTGAGATATAGGAGGAAGGCCAAGATTAGGAAGAAACAACAGGTCAATAAAGAACCACCAGGAATGGATGACAAATCAGTACAAAGGAATAACAATCATTTGAAATTTGCAAATGAAACATTCAACCAAGTTGAAGGTTCATTTAAGAGTGTATTAGATAATCCATCTGACCAAGTTGAAGGTTCATCTACACCTTTATTAAATGGTCCATCTGACCAAGCTGAAGGTTCATCAGACGAGCCAATCAATGAAGATGTTCTGATAAATTTTCCAAATACTGGAAGTAAGTGTTTAGCTTGGTTAGGCTGCGGCTGTCAGATCTGAACAGCTTTCTGTTCCAATTCTGGCTTCAATCAAATTAAATGGAACCAGCTATGTCATATTCAAAATTTTACCTTTTATTTGTTTCTCTAACATTTTGAATTCTATCTATACCTAGCTTGAAAACATTTTGAATTTTATTTCAAATATTGTATTCGGGTTACTAGTTCATTATCTAAAACCAATATATTTAAATTTTTTATTTCAATTTTCATCTTTCGATTTGGTTTCTATAGTAAGATTTTTAACAGCTGTTCTGGGATGTTTTTCAGGAGACTTTACCATTGATGAAAATTCAGCATCAGCCAAAAATCTAAAATCAATCTCTTACGAGGACAGGGTTCAACTTGGAAAATATTTTGACAAAGAATCAAAGCTGAAAGAGTTCAATTGGAAATTTATTGCTGATAAAATTTTGAAGCTGAGTAACCATGATATAGATAATCTTGAGTGAGTAAGATATAATGAAATGAAGTAATTGGTCCCACTAATCTCCACTGGTTAGGCTAATGAAGTTCTGCAATGCCATGCAGTATGAGATGACAGATACTTTACTAGGACGGAGGCCAAAGCCTTCTCTATTTTTGATTTCCAGCTATCAAGGGATGTTTAGCATGCTCAGCTTGTAGCACTCATGGCCTAGATTTATTGACTTATCTGAAAATCTTGATGCTTTTTCTGTGTTAGTCTCTGTGACCTGCTGAAATGGAAAAAAAAAATTACAAATCCAAATCCAAGGAAAATATCAAAAATAACTTGTGATAATTCAATGGGACTCGAACAATTAGTGAATTGCCACAGAAGTTGACTGTAGAAATTGTTCTTCCCTTAGAAGGATCAGCCCAGATGGTTAGTGTTAGTATATACATGTACTTGATTTTTAATTACAGATATAGACATAGAGAGAGTTGTAATGCTGGTCCAACACAAGCAGTTTTCAGAAAAATGGAAGTGAGAGCAATAACTCTGTTTGAAGTTATTAGCTACCTAGAAAGAGAAAGTACCCACAGCAATGTTCAAGAAGCTTTGAAAATTCTATACAGATATTGTGATAGGCATTCACATGAGTGACTTACTTCTTAATAATTTAAAGGCAGCCTTGGAAGATTCTGTTGAAATATTTTCTAGATACAGGTGGCGAAAACTGTCTCTTTATAACATACCCGAAATATTGTAAAATAATTTGTTGAAGACCATATTTCTAGTCAGAATTTTAGAAAACATTGCTTCAGAGCTGTTGACATATTTTAAACCATGTTATTGGGATGACACCAACTAGTAGCCAACTGTAAAATGTATTTCAATATGACATGAATTTTGTTATAATTATCATAATTGGAACTTTTATTTTCTGAACATACTATATATACATCATGTGGGTATATTTACGTCACCTATGTCGTCCTTCATCTGTTGCTCCAGAATTGCTTGTAAAGACTTTCAATACACAATTCTTGACAGATTTTTTGACAAAACCTTGTGTGAAATAGGATAAACCCTTTTGAAAAATTGTAATTTTAGTTATTGCTGTTTTTTTTCCTGAAAGAATTTTAAAAAATTTAACAAACTGTTCTGTGCAATAAGTTTTATTCAAAATCAATGTTGTATGCTTGTTTCAACTATAAATTTAGTGTATATATTTTTTGTAAATATTGTAATTATTGATGGTTATTTCTAAGTTTTTTTTAAGTATTATCTTCTCGTTTATTGTTTTTAAAAAGTGCAATATTTTTATACATTGTTTATAAGAAATATACAAGTAGGAAAGTTACATTAAACACTAAGATATATAGATATACTACTAAAATAAAATCATGTACCAAAGAATTCAGTTCCAAAAGGTCGTTTAAATTTTGATTTTACGTTGACTATAAACCCTGTTCGCTTGGAAAGAGTGAGTTACAGTAGTATGTATATCTCTGGTTAATATTTTATTAAAATAGAAAATTTGTTCAAGCAGTAAACCTTATTACCCGGAAGAATGAGGCCTTTCTATTGAGATATCTCGAGCAAGTGTATTTTGTTTCAAACGCTAGTCGTATCAGTTCTAACTTAAGCTTGTGAAGTTTGGGGTGCATTGACGTTTAAAAATTTAGAAAGAGTTCAAAATGATTTTATTCAATATTTATTACATTTCGGCAAGGCTACTCCTCTAGTCGCTGCTTTGGGTTCTTTCCCTTATATGTTTTGTGTAAGTTTCAAATGATCAAATACTTATCAAAAGTTGTTGCCTCAAATAATTCTCTTATCCTCAGTATTTACAAAGTTTAAGGAAGATGTTAATGGAAAACATAACTTGATTACTGACATCAAAACCATCTTAAATGAATCGGGATTTTCCTTTGTTTTTCATGACCTAAACTTACTAGATACAAATGAATATAAAAGGCCAATCGAAGATCAGTCTGTTCAGTTATGGTTTACAGAAGTAGAGTTGCTAAGTAAACTAAGATTTATAAACATTTAAAAATTCAGTATGGACTTGAGTCCTACCTTATCTCGAATCTAGACGACAAATTGAATTTCTGACTGTACAAATTTGCGTTGGTAATCTAAAACTGCAGATTGAAGTTGGTAGGTATAATAAAACTCCGAGAGAGATATAAGAACTTGCCCCTGTTGTAAATCTGTCTATATAGAAGACGAGTATCATTATATTTCATGCTGTCCTCAATATAATTCTCTATGTCGTAAAAACTTGCATCGCTGCTTCTGGTCCTTTCCATCACTTCACAAAATGAATCAACTAACGAAATCCACCTTCTCATTACAAGCTCTTTAATTTATGTAGATTTATTCATGATGCTTTTATGCAAAGGAATTCATTAATAAGCTTATATTATGTACATATATTATTTCTAGGCTGTATCTTATTTTTGCTTTTGTTGTTTATTCATTGTAATATATGTTGATTATTGTACATTTCCTTATTTGGACTCAGACCAGTAAAACAAGTTATGGAAGGTTGAATTTCGTGATTTAACATTGAAACAGATGGCAAATGAATTGGCGGACCGAGTCCATTTACTTAAAATTATCTTATTATGTATTAGGCTATAGTAAGTAGTTGCTTTGCTGAATAAATCAATCAGTCAATCAATCAAACTAAGCAACCCAAAATATATAATTGAGTGAAATAGCATTAACTTCAGAATGAAAATCTTTAGAAAATCTACCATTTGCAGGCACTAAATTTGAGACAGACTTCTATTTAAGTCACCTTATAAACCACAGAAAGTTTGCAATATTAGTCATGAATTACAGTTTTGGAAAAAGGAACATTTAATTTAGATGGTTTGGAACAACCTTGTGACCATCTTTTAAAAATTCATGAATTTACAGGCTTTGAAAAAAATCTACCGATTTTTCACCCAATCTCCCGATTTTTTTTCATGACCTGTACACATGTATATTGAATAATGATTTTCTTCTTTAAGTTATTATATTAATAAAGGAATACTAACTTCTAGAATCTCACAACAATTTTAGATTTGTATATTATAATTTGATATTATATTTTTTAATATTTTTATCGTACGATTTTGAGAATATGATTTTGGCTGTGTTCCTTGTAAGTTATAGCATGCTTCCAGTCAGTTCTTGACAGATAAACTGATAAACATTAAGCCATTATGGTTTTTCTATCAAGGACTGTATATGCTTGTGTATATTCCAATCAAATCTTGCTTTCTATGATACAATAAAATTAGCTTTTGCAGTCAAGGTATAAGTATGAAGTTTGTAATAGATTGACAATGTGAAGATGTAAAAGTATGAAGTTTGTAATAGATTGACAATGTGAAGATGTATAAGTATGAAGTTTGTAATAGTTTGACATTGTGAAGATGTATAAGTATGAAGTTTGTAATAGATTGACATTGTGAAGATGTATAAGTATGAAGTTTGTAATAGATTGACATTGTGAAGATGTATAAGTATGAAGTTTGTAATAGCTTGACATTGTGAAGATGTATAAGATGAAGTTTGTAATAGCTTGACATTGTGAAGATGTATAAGTATGAAGTTTGTAATAGCTTGACATTGTGAAGATGTATAAGTATGAAGTTTATAATGTCTTGACATTGTGTAAGTTGAAGTAAATAGGATTATAGCTTGATATTGTGAAGATGATGTATGAAAGGCCCAAAGAGATTAATTTTTATATTTTATTATTTAAGAATATATTTGCAAAAGAAATCCAGAGTGTATCTTTGTACTTGTTTGTTTGGCCTTTTTTTCAGGCCAATTTGTTGGGAACAATAGACACACTTTATAATGCTTACCATTGTAAATGTATTTTTCTTCCTGTTTTTTATTTGCTCATGATATTTAGATTTGTTATGAATTTTTGTCCATTGGACTAAAGCAATATTCATTAAAACATTGAGTGTAGTAATTTTGATTTTGCTTGGATACGTTGAAAATGTCGGACGTACGTTCTAATCTTGATCGGCGTGTGAAAGTTTGATGACCTTGAATAAGTCATCTTCGCTCATAATTCCAGTCTACCCAGCTGTAAATGGGTACGGATAATCCGGGAAAGATCAATGCCAAGAGGTTTGAACAAGGTAGAACGGATCCCTGTCACGGCGGACTGGTGAACCTAAGTTGTTATCCTAGTGAAATATATTTGTTAAATGACGTTGTTTTACATTGACGTCATTGTATCATATGGACAGTCTCCAATGTCAACAATCATGTCGAAAGTGGCAATTATTGAAACTCAACCTAGCTTTCGGTGCAATTTATAATTTTTAAACGGTACTGAAATCATGTATGTACTTGAAGCATTACTAAAATATGAATTATACGCTTCGCTGTTAGCTTAAGTCCTATATTAAGTAGCTTGCTGGCTTTCACACACTGTTTTATGCTAACAAAATTATTATGTTATATGGCCTTCTTATTGTATTTTTAATTGTATAATTATCTATGGAATTTAAGTATATTTTGTATTTTTCTATCTACCCTATCTGTCTATACAATTCATGCTAAATTCTTATTTTGATAAAAATTGAAAACATAAATATAAACAACTAGATCCCCAGGCTTCGCGAGGTTCTGACGCAGTGCGTAGCAGCTTTGATATACGCTTTAAAACTACCCCACAAAGTATCTGTAAAACACTAACATTATTTTACAGAATATAAGTCGTTTTATTTCAAAGCATAATTGGTTCGCTGAAACTCGTGTCATGTAGATCGCCCAAATGCATAATTCAACAAACAGTTTTTAACGCTGAAATTCGCAATTTTCAAATGGTGATAAAACGGAAAGTATGCATCGTACATCAAAAAATAATATATCAATGGATAGATCTTTTCGAGAGCTATCACATTTGTGCAGCTCACAAGGTCACCAAAGGTCAAGGTTACAATATACGACCATTCGAAGTTTTTATATATTACTTTCGGTCAAAATATCAAAATCAAAATCAAAATTCAAAAATCGGTTTCCAAATATAATTCAGGAACCGATATAACATTCTATAGACATCAAAATTACGCGAATCGTAGCATCTCCAGAGGCCCAATTTCGATTTAAAGAAAATTACGCACAGTTAGTAGAGAAGAAAATATAAAATTTCCAAATATTAAAAAGCGCATTTTTGGTGGAAATATGTGGTTTAATATATCATTACAAAGAGCAGATGAACCCTTATAAGATTCAATATAAATATTTGATATTCATGAATTAGTTCACGTGACAGTGCTCGTTAAAAATAAAAATCACAAATTTCAATCGGCTATAAAACCGGAAGTAGACATCGGACAACACAAAAGAATATATCAGGGGGTAGATATCATCAAGGGCAATAAATCGTGTTCAGGTCACAAGGTCACCAAAGGTCAAGGTCACAAAATATGGGCCTTTAAAGTTTTTGTCATTACCAATAAAATTAAAATGGAAATAAAAGAAAATCAAAATCAAAATTCAAAAATCGGCTCCCAAATAAAGTTGCGCAATCGACTATAGTCATTAGATATGAAAAAATAACGAAAATCGCTTTATCCCCTGAATTTGAATTTGAAATTTTACAAAAGTTTCACATTTCAATATGGCGGCTTACCGTTTGCTTCCGGTCTGGATTTTTTTATCTTCGTTTTTTTGTATGACTATTTCAAGTATATCGCAAAAAGAATTTTTGAAATATCTTGAAAATTCCGGAAGTTGATTTTTAAATTTTGAAAGCGAATAACGTCAAAACCGGAAGTGATGTCGAAAATTTTAAAAATAATTCTTGATCGCATTAATAGTGTCTATCTATCTGTAAGTTTTCGGATGCATCGGAATAAGATTGTAGAAGTTGAAAAAAATGCAAAAATTGAAATGAAAAAAGTCAGCTACAAAAGTAATGAAATTAGCCTTTTGAAACTGCAGTTATGTAGCTAGCAGTTAAAAGAAGCTAGCAAAAGAAGTTCTGTCAAAATCAGTTGAAAAATAGAGGAAATAAACAGCAAAAACCCAAAATAGCGCCATTGCCCACAGCTCGTTTCCGGTCACTCTGAATGACGTCATTTTACATTTAACAAATAGAAGTCTCGCAGTTTGAATGGCAGCCAGCAACAGGTAGTTTGTAGCATGTTGCCTTCTAAGAGATAAATCGAATGTGAAATTCGAAAAAAAAAAAAAAAAAAAAAAAAAAAAAAACATTTCGAAAACAAAGCAGTGCGTTCGATGAACGCACTGCAATAAACTGTTACTCTTAAAATAGTATTCAATACATCAATATTGTAGAGTGATATAGGCCTATAGTTATGCCACTATTAGAATAGTGCTCAATACATCAAATGTAGAGCGATATAGAAATATATACCACTGTTAAAATAGTGCCCAATACATCAACTGTAGAGCGATATAGAAATACCACTATTAAAATAGTACTCAATACATCAATTGTTGAAAGATATAGAAATACCACTGTTAAAATAGTGCTCAATACATCAATTGTAGAGCGATATAGAAATATCACTGTTAAAATAGTGCTCAATACATCAATTGTAGAGCAATATAGAAATACTACTGTTAAAATAGAGCTCAATACATCAAATGTAGAGCGATATAGAAATACTACTGTTAAAATAGTGCTCAATACATCAAATGAAGAGCACTATAGATATATCACTGTTAAAATAGTACTGAATATATCAATTATAGAGAGATATAGATATACCACTGTTAATATAGTATTCAATACATAAATATTGTAGAGTGATATATAGATATTTCACTATTAAAATAGTGCTCAATACATCGATTGAAGAGTGATATAGATATACCACCGTTAAAATAGAGCCCAATACATCAATTATAGGGCGAATACCACTGTTAAAATTAACAAGGTGATAACAAGGAAGATAACCCATTATAGTAGTTTCTAACACAAATCCCAGGCCAAAATTTCATAAATTTAAGCACAAAATCTTCCGACCTACGAAAGGAAACAGAATTCCCCTTAAAGGAATATTCGTATTAAGGTGATATGTGAATAGAATTCTCACAAAAAGCACGATCCTAAGTCATAGAGCTAGAACTATATATTTTGAAGTGCTGTTAGTTCAGTTAGTTACCCTTTTTCATTTAAGTGCATTTTTTGTATTCTTGTTAGATGATGATGAGAACATAGTCTTTTAAAACACTGGCATAGGTAATTTTACCTATGAGCCAAACAAAAACAATGACATGACCTGGAGTTTATTATAATTGATAAAAGTATAGACCTACATGTGAATTAATACCTTATTATATTGAATTATGGAATGGTATGAATAATAGGTTACTATGACAACAACTAAAGGTAGGTAGTTGGAAAATAATGATACCTTTTGTTCATTAGCGTTATCTGAAGTGTGAGGATTGAAAATTGAGATAAGCATTAAGAAACTGATTTTCTACGCGTTTATAAAGATCGTGTTGTGTTATCAAATGTTAAAAACCATCACTAGATATATAAAATATACTATTTCTAACATTTGATAACTCAATATGACCATAAAGACTGTTTTATCAAATGTTATATAGTATCACTATATGGACAGTGTTACAAAATGTTATAAAGAATCACTAGATATATGGATAAACTATTACTTAATCTATTATTTCAGCAGTTCACATGCTCATAAAGGCAGTGTTATGGGTATACTTTTTATAGATTTTGACATGACCATAGGGCCTAAAGACAGTGTCATCAAATGTTTGGAGGAATCATTAGATATGTGGATATACTATAAATGAATTTTAAAACCCGACATACAATGTGATGAAATGTTATAGAGAAGTTCTAGACCATACGATCATACAGACCGTGTTAAATAGACCATTTTCAATGAAAACGCAGAAAATAGACTAAGACAGAGGTCTCGCCAAATGCGATCTCAACAAAATGAATCGGAACAGTGTTGACATTCGGCAAACCTCGACAGTTTCCGTAAATTTAAATCTGTTCTGTAATGATTGTTTAGAGTGCAAAAAATTATAACCAGGAAATTAGCCAGGTTTCCGTTTCCTCACCACTGTGAATCACGTTGTATTGGAAAGACTGTTGATCCCGAGATATGCTTCAGATACGTGATCGGCGTTGTATTGGATGCTATAGAATATACCGTTCTATAGAAAGCACTGGCCACGGTCACAAGACGTAGCTGATATCAAGAGAATTTATGTGCTAAATTGAATTTTTGAAGATACGGTTTATAATGTTAAGACTTTATTTTGTAAGGCTGTGCTAGATTGATATATGAGAAAAAACGTTTGATATTTGTGGATACGGTTAATAATGTTCCATTGTCATATTTTGTAAGAAATCGCAGAACAATGACTACAGTAGGCGTTCAGCCTGGAGCTATGGAAGGTAAGATTTCCTTCAGGTGCTATATTCACCATCTTCTAATATTTAAAACAATGGAAAATATCTGTATTACTACGATTTTGTTTTTGTAAACAGCCGAGTGAAGTTGGTTCGTTATTCGTTATCCGTTATTCGTGAATAAGGAATAACGAACAAACTTCACATGTTATTCGTTATTCGTTTTTAACGACAAACGAAAAGCTAAAAACCAATAACAAATAACGAATAACGAAAAACAAAAGAATATTATTAATTTTTACAAAGAGGTTAATGTTTATCCAGCTTAAAATTAGGAGAACGGTGCCTGGAAATTGGATTGCAAAATGGTGAACAGAAGCTAATCCCCAAAACGATAGCAAAATAAAAAAAAAACAATGAAAAAATGAATAACAACTTCACCTGAAAATTGAGATTTATAAGAAGAAACAGGGGCTATGATATTTGTTATTCGTTTCTTTTGTACCAAGAGGGGGATATTCCCCTTTTCGTTATTCGTTTTCGTTATTAGTTTTTCGTTATTTGTTTTTCGCTATTCGTTTTTCGCTATTGGTTTTAACCTTTCGTTATTCGTTATTGTAGCACTTCTAGATGTTTAAATGACTTTGACTTTGGATATTTTGATTTATAAGAAGAAACAGAGGCTATGATATTTGTTATTCGTTTCTTTTGTAAGCACCAAGAGGGGGATATTCGCTTTTCGTTATTCGTTTTTTTTTTTTCGTTATTCGTTTTCTTTTTTCGTTATTCGCCTTTCGTTATTCATTATTGTAGCACTTTTAGATGTTTAAATGACTTCACGTTGTGTTTTATATTGTTTTATTAGGTATAGATCTTCTAAAGGGTAGTGAGAGAGATATCGGGGATTTGTGGCGGCGAATCCTCCTCTGTTTTGACTCCCGGCCAAGGCTTCATAGGCTCACTTATTGTTATACCACGACCTGAACCCTGGATGTCTAACATGCAGGCTATTGGCTGCAAGCTGTCCACTTCAAACATGCATGCACAGTCAGCACTAGATTTATAATTCAGGACACTCTCTCATCCCCTTTTACAGTGGAAACAATAATACAATATATCAAATAAATTGTAGCTAGATAAAAGGGGCTACATCTATAACGTGTAACATTATTCGTTATTCCCGAATAACGAATAAGATGTGAAGTTTGTTCGTTATTCGTTATTCGTACTTGACTCAGCCAAGGAATTGACACAACTTAGGACTTGACTCAACCAAGGACTAGACACAACCAAGGACTAGACTAAACCAAGGACAAGACTCAACCAAGGCCTTGACTCAACCAAGGACCTGACTCAATCAAGAAATTGACTCAACCAAGGCCTTTACTGGACCAAGGAACTTGCTTCAACCAAGGACTTTGTTCAACCAAGGACTTTGTTCAACCAATGGCTTGACTCAACCAAGGACTTGACCTAACCAAGGACTTGACTCAACCAATGACTTGACTCATCCAATGACTTGACTAAACCAAGGACTTGACTCAACTAAGGACTAGACACAGCCAAGGACTAGATTAAACCAAGGACAAGACTCAACTAAGGCCTTGACTCAACCAAGGACCCGACTCAACCAAGAAATTGACTCAACCAAGGCCTTTTATGAACCAAGGAACTTGCTTCAACCAAGGACTTTGTTCAACCAATGGCTTGACTCAACCAAGGACTTGACCTACCAAGGCCTTTACATAACAAGGAACTTGTAAAAACTTTTTCAACCAATGGCTTGACTCAACCAGGTTATAAAAAGGTTTCACCAATGACTTGACTTAGACTTAACTGAACCAAGGACTTGACTCAACTAAGGAATTGACTCAGCCAAGTACTTGACTCAGCCAAGGACTTGACTCAGTCAAGGACTTGACTCAATCAAGCGCTTGATTCAACCAAGCATTAGACTCGACCAAGGTCTTGATTCTACAAAGGGCTTGACTCAGCCAAGGTCTTGACTCAACCAGGGACTTTACTCAACCACCGTTTTGTAGTTGAGCCGCTAATGTCGTCTTGACATAATATGTATAATGTATATTTAAAAAAAATCGGTTAACATGCAATGCAGGTTATGAAAATGTTTCAACGCCATGCATGATTAATTATAAACTCTTAATTAATCTGATTATATACTGATTTATAAATGTTTCCATGGTTACTAAATTAGCTATTTTTCTAAACATAATATATCAAACAGTCGATGGAATTATAATGAATACCTTTGATCATTATCAGTTTTAACACACCCTAGATTTTTAAATTTCGACTCGTATCTAGTAATTAAAAAAATGTACTAACGACTGAACTGCAATACGTTATCGAAATTCACAATACTGTAATAGTTTGCAAATACAGTTGAAACTGTATTAAAGATGAAATGAGTGAAAGAAGACAGAATGACGGCGGCATTAGCCTACTATTTTTGCGATTTTCAACTGTCGAGGGGTATTTAGCGTGCACAGCCTGTAGCACACGCGGCCTTGATTAATTGTCCTTGTCTTTGCAGGTTATCGAGCAAGCACTCAACTCACTAAGCCACTGCGATTCCTAGAAACTGTATTAAGACACCACTCATAAGAATATCCCAAAGCGGTCTCTTTTGGGGGTGGGGGTCTTGGTTCATCAGATCAGTTACAACACCTTCTTAGATGACGACTTGTCAACCACTACATTTTGGTTATAAATTAACATAATGTATGTTTTGCTGCCATTATATATCTATAGATAGACATTATTCAAAGGATATTAACCCTATTAAAAGCTGCCCATAGTTACGAAAATGGATGATAAGGAAGAATTGTTGGTTTCTGAATAAGCCTACTAAGCTCACTTACGAATAACCAGAATATTTTTCTATTTTCAGAAGTCGAGTCAAGAGTACCAGATATAAAAACTACAATCTCAAACCGATGTCAGTGTACAAATACCGTTCAAAAATCGATCCTGGGTACGCTGCTCGCGGTTATCATTGGTGTTTTATGGACGTCCTTTTCCGAGTTGACGCAGTTTACAGGTGGTTACCAGACGCCATTTTTCTTGACCTATATTATTACAATATGGCTAATTCCATTCTACCCTGTCTACTTTGTGACTCAGCACATATTTTTCAAAAGAAACCCTGCATTAGTTTTCAAGTAAGTGACCACTTTGATCTTCAAAGTAAAGACTGTCAGGTAATTTAATGTATTTGTCCACATTGTTATCATCCCCTTAATGGTGAGGACAAGCATAAGCAAGTGGCTGCTGTCTCCATAATGTCAAGCTATAACGAACACATTTCTCTAAAACCTGCAATAGCCAACTTTCCTGTATCATGTTAATCAAGCGATCTGCTTGGATTGAACGCTAGCGAATACAGCCAATATAGTACGCTAGCGAATACAGCCAATATAGTACGCTTGCGGATACAGCCAATATAGTACGCTAGCGGATACAGACAATATAGTACGCTAGCGGATACAGACAATATAGCACGCTAGCGAATACAGCCAATATAGCACGCTAGCGAATACAACCAATATAGTACGCTAGCGAATACAGCCAATATAGTACGCTAGCGAATACAGCCAATATAGTACTCTAGCGAATACAGTCAATATAGTACGCTAGCGAATACAGCCAATATAGTATGCTAGCGAATACAGTCAATATAGTACTCTAGCGAATACAGTCAATATAGTACGCTAGCGAATACAGTCAATATAGTACTCTATCGAATACAGCCAATATAGTACTCTAGAAAATACAGCCAATATAGTACGCTAGCGAATACAGCCAATATAGTAATCTAGCGAATACAGCCAATATAGTACTCTAGCGAACACAGTCAATATAATACGCTAGCGAATACAGCCAATATAGTACTCTAGCGAATAAAGTCAATATAGTACGCTAGTGAATACAGTCAATATAGTATGCTAGCGAATACAGCCAATATAGTACGCTAGCGAATACAGTCAATAAAGTACTCTATCGAATACAGCCAATATAGTACTCTAGCGAATACAGCCAATATAGTACGCTAGCGAATACAGCCAATATAATACTTTAGCGAATACAGTCAATATAGTACTCTATATCAAATGTATGTATTGTAACGTACAGTGCATTATTAAAAACTGTCTCTTGTTGGATTTCAGAGAAAACCTGTTGCTGTACGCTGACAACAATAATATTAAAAGAGTCAGATTTCTTGGAAAGACAATTCTATTCTGTTTTGTATGGACTCTATGCCTGTTTACCTATATAAAAGCCTTGCTTTTATTGAACGGGGCAGATAGCACGGCTATCCATGCGACAAATCAGAGCTTCGTTTACATGTTATCTTGGATTGTTTTGTTTGAGAAGTTCGTTGCAATCAGAGTAAGTTTTTAATTATACCATTTCTTTATGAGTAGAGTCTCAGATAGATATCTAGCTTATTGATGACTGAAACGGTTAAAAAAATCTCTCAAATGTAACTCGCAGTAAAGAAATATTCTAATATATCTTTGGGTTTCACTATTCCACATTTCGTCCTTGTTGTCAAGAGACTAAAATAGTACTACATAATTGCTTCATCATTTCGATTTACTAACTGAACAAACAGCACTCCGAAATATATAGCTCTAGCTCTATGACCTAGGCCCTTGCTTTTTTTGGTGAGAATACTAACACTATTCTCATCACCTTAACACTACGTCATTAAACCGAGACTGGTAACGATGCGAATAACGCAATAGGCTAAACGGTACTATGTCCATTTAAGATATTAGAAAGTTGATTTGCTCACTCTTCCACTTTCAGATACTTGCTTTAGTGTTCAGTATTACTGGTATAGTGTTATTTGCCTATGTAGATGGGTTTGGTACATTAGCTATGTGGGGTATAGTGGTAGCCGTCGCATCTTCAGCAAGTGCTGCTTTATATAAGGTAATAATGGCTCATTGTTCACTTTTTATTTTCGCTGCACCAAAGAAGTATCTCTTGAAGGCCATTTGAAAGTGATTATTTCCAATCCACAATCAAACCTGTGAAACGTTCGGCAAACCTCGGCAATTCATTAATAGTTTTCGTTAAGCTGCGTCAGCGCCATTCGACAAGCTTCAACACTGTCCGAAAAGCTGAATCTCTAGCAGAGCACCAAAAAAAAACTCTTCACGGTTGGCCGTTTGAACCAGCGCAAGCAGAACTTCAACGGTAGACTCTTTGCTTTGGAAACCCAATGAAATGAAAAAATTAGACGAACCGAAAACTAAAACATGAACGAGCGAATAAACGACTTGAATAAAGGCAAGTAAAAATTCGAGGGTCCATAACTGGTGTGGTGTACGACGGTCCCGTCATGCTTGCTTTACTTTATTGTCCCCCACCCTGTTACTCAGCTGGTGTCGTTACTATGGTCAGTATAGATGCGAGAGTCCCGAACTGGGGTAGAGTAAGACTGTCCCGTCAGGATTGCTTTTTTTATGAGATCAACCATGATCAAACGTAGAACATAGAACTCTCATTTTCACTTCATTTGAAATTCATTTATTTCAGTTATTGATTAAGAAGTTTATTTGTCTGCCAAGTTTAGGTCAGATATCGTTATTTCTATCTTTAATAGGTAAATATGCATATACCTGTGTCATTATCTTCTTCACTTTTCTTGTTACATCATCGATTTATCAATAATATCACTGAAATTATACAATTATCGTGTCGCACTAGTTTGCAGATTGTGATCGGCCATTGATCTCAAATCCTTTTCGAGAATAGCATAACCCACTAGTTAGCAGATTGTGTCAGTGACAGTGATCGGCCATTGATCTCAAATCCTTTTCGATAGTATCATGAACCTCTAGTTAGCAGATTGTGTCACGGTGACAGTGACCCGCCATTGATCCCCAATCTTTCGAGAGAATATCACGTCCTACTAGTAAGTAGATTGTGGCTCGATGACATTTATCCGCCATTGATCTCAAATCTTTCGCTAGAGTATCATGTCCCACTAGTTAGCAGATTGTGTCACGATGACAGTGACCCGCCATTGATCTCCAATCTTTCGAGAGAAAATCATGTCGCCATTGATTTAAAATCTTGCGCGAGAATATCGTATTCCACTAGTTAAAGATTGGGTCACGAAGAAAATTAGCCGTCATTGACTTAAAGTACAAGATCATTGTTGTTTCTATCATTAATGGACGTAAATATTTATTGATATACCTTTGTCTCTGACTTTCATTTTTCGTCTTTACATCATCGATATATCAATAAATAAGTAAAATGGCAAATATGAAGTGTATTTTCTAACTATAATTTGTGACACACACGATAACATTAAGCCGCCATCGATCTCAAATTCTCCAACTATAATTTGTCACACGATAACATTTAGCCGCCATCGATCTCAAATATTGTACGGGTTATTAAGAGTATAGAATCATGTGTTCTTGTCCAACTAATATCACAGTTTGTGACACGGAAGTCGCTATTGATCTATAATGACGAGATCGTCAAGTATAACTAAGTAAGCAGATTGTGAAACGATATCTTTGAGCAACCATAGATCCGACGTAACAATATGAAATTGCCCACAATGTGTTAAAGAAAAGACGGGAGAGCAGCCGGACTCGGTCCATTCATTTGTCATCTGTTTTAATGTTAAATCACGAAATTCAACCTTTTTATGTATAGTTTACATGTTGAAGTTTGTTTTATCTTAAAGGTGTTATTCATACCATTTCGTTGTGGCCAGTGATAATTTTGTTCCATTTCACACGAGTTGAAGTAATTATCTGGAGTTCGCTCCCTTGGTTATGGATAACTGCCTCGGTTATATTATTTATAGGTAAATTCTCATTGAAAATCTGTCTTAAAGGGACTTGTTCACCACCCGTTTTGGCAGTAGTCCCGCTATAGCCTGAGTCTTTTTCATATGTATCAAGATTCCTCTGAGGTTGAAAAAATCGGAGAATATCGAGTAGAAGAGAGTAAGGAACTAGCATGGAAGCCGCAATTTCAATTCACGTACAGAATAAGAAATCCCCTGAGATGGGCGCATAGTTAATGGATTAACCGAACAGCTCCGAGTGGGATTAATCGAGAGCAAGGGATGTACATCTTGACGTATTTTGAAAACTGAATAAAAAATAAAATTTCTCAATTTTAGGTCATCAAATTTTGATAACGTATGCGCCATATATTTCCTATCCGCTGTTTAATGGTCTTGGTTTGGCTTTCGGGATACCATTTTCAGCTTGTGAGTACACACCTTCATTTTGAATATTTTTGCCGCGTCCCAATATAATAGATGGGAAGCCTATACTAGCCTAGGGTTTTATGTGGGCTAACATTTTAAAGGGGAATAACTCAACAAGTTATTCAAATCATCTCAACTTTTCAAAGGTAAGGGGGGTTTCTTAGCATAGTTTACATAAAAGTTAGAACCACCGACGTCTGATTGAAAATTAGAAAGGTGCATGTTGGTTCTATCAGTGTCCATAGAGTTTAGAAAAACCCTATAACAATCCTTATGTATCGAAGCGCATTAGGTATCTGTATTTAATTTGTATCTCTACCTTGTTTTTCAGTGACTGATTTTTTATGGAAAGATAAAGATTTTTCTGGTATGAAAATAGCCGCATTATTTTTAATCGCGGCAGGTTTATTGTTGATTTTGGTACCTGAAAGTTGGTGCAATATATTACTACGCTGGATTCCGTGTGGAAAGAAAGTGTGTGAAGAATCGGAGCCCGTTGGTGCCAGTTTACGTAGCAGATTACAACGAACCTCTACTGGTATCACATCCTTAACGTGAAACTTGGTCAGATCTATAAACGCTTATTAAGGACGTATTATATTACATATTTCTACGTCAGTTATAACGGAAGACGCCATTTTGAACGTCACGTGATAAGTGTTGCAAAAGTGAACCTCAAAAAGTGAGATTTGAAAATGGCAGGAATGTGACATGAAAATACATATTAGAATATAAGCATTTGTATAACACGTCCATGGAACAATTTGTCGGGTTAATTATGATGTGAGGTGCGTCCACTTTTAACCATCAATGTTGGACTTCCGACTTCGGACTATCCCTTAAAGGGTTAATGATAACTGGTTACGCTTTGCGGTGCAAAGAATTTTTGCTAGAACGCTAACGTTATTCTCCTTTTATTTCTATGCTATGATAATATTATTTTCATATTTATATATTTAATAAATAATAATACTATTCTTTATATTACATTGGTTAGAATCAGACCCAATATACAAGTAAATGGTCCTGTCTAACATTCAGCCCATAGAGACAAACTTAGACTCTTTATTTTACATGGGTCAGAATTAGGTCCAATAATACACAAGGACATGGTCCTATCTAACATTCAGTCCACAGAGACGAACATAGACTCTTTATTTAACATGGGTCAGTATTAGGCCCAATACACAAGGACATGGTCCTGTCTAACATTCAGCCCATGGGGGCAAACATACACTCTTAATGTTACATAGGCCAGAATTAGGTCTACTATACAGGGACATGGTCCTGTCTAACATTCAGCCCACAGAGACGAACATAGACTCTTTATTTAACATGGGTCAGAATTAGGCCCAATACACAAGGACATGGTCCTGTCTAACATTCAGCCCACAGAGACGAACATAGACTCTTTATTTAACATGGGTCAGAATTAGGTCTGCTACACAGGGACATGGTCCTGTCTAACATTCAGCCCACAGAGACGAACATAGACTCTTTATTTAACATGGGTCAGAATTAGGTCTGCTACACAGGGACATGGTCCTGTCTAACATTCAGCCCACAGAGACGAACATAGACTCTTTATTTAACATGGGTCAGAATTAGGTCCAATACACAAGGACATGGTCCTGTCTAACATTCAGCCCATGGGGACAAACATAGACTCTTAATGTTACATAGGCCAGAATTAGGTCTGCTACACAGGGACATGGTCCTGTCTAACATTCAGCCCACAGAGACGAACATAGACTCTTTATTTAACATGGGTCAGAATTAGGTACAATACACAAGGACATGGTCCTGTCTAACATTCAGCCCATGGGGACAAACATAGACTCTTAATGTTACATAGGCCAGAATTAGGTCTGCTACACAAGGACATGGTCCTGTCTAACATTCAGCCCACAGAGACGAACATAGACTCTTAATGTTACATAGGCCAGAATTGGGTCCAATAATACACAAGGACATGGTCCTGTCTAACATTCAGCCCATGGGGACAAATTTATCAATAATAAAAGAGCAACAATTGATATTTCAATTTTATCTTACCGCTGATCAGATGACAATATACACCAAAAGCTTCTGGATATTCGAGATTTAGTCACAATTTGCTCGAAGCTACATTCGATCCTACTTCGTCAATAATCACATAGTATGTCCTTCTAATCAAAGATAAGTATATTTGTTAGCGACAAAGCAAGTCACGAATATTGCCGAACAAATATTTTCCAAACATGAATTATAAATGGGATTTAATAGTTTTGTATGTTTCAATAACTGAAAATAAGAATATATATATAATATACATTTTTAGCTTTTTGGATCCAAACAAAACCTGTTCGTTGATGGCAAGTTAACGTCCCTTTCAAGCTAAAGCTGATATCATAGACTAGGTGTTTGTTGGTAGGTGAAAAGTTAGCGTTCGCTTCCAACTAATGCTGATATCACAGACTAGGTAGTTGTTGGTAGGTGACAAGTTAACGTTCGCTTTAAGCTAACGCTGATATCACAGACCAGGTAGTTTTTGGTAGGTGACAAGTTAGCGTTCACTTCCAACTAATGCTGATATCACAGACTAGGTAGTTGTTGCTAGGTGACAAGTTAACTTATATCAGAGACTAGGTATTTGTTTGAAGATTACATGTTAACGTTCGCTTCAAGCTAATGCTGATATCACAGACTAGGTAGTGGTTGGTTGATGACAAGTTAACGTTCGCTTCAAGCTAAAGCTGATATCATAGCCTAGGTAGGTGTTGGTAGGTGACAAGTTAGCGTTCGCTTCCAACTAATGCTGATATCACAGACTAGGTAGTTGTTGGTAGGTGACAAGTTAACGTTCGCTTTAAGCTAACGCTGATATCACAGACCAGGTAGTTTTTGGTAGGTGACAAGTTAGCGTTCACTTCCAACTAATGCTGATATCACAGACTAGGTAGTTGTTGCTAGGTGACAAGTTAACTTATATCAGAGACTAGGTATTTGTTTGAAGATTACATGTTAACGTTCGCTTCAAGCTAATGCTGATATCACAGACTAGGTAGTGGTTGGTTGATGACAAGTTAACGTTCGCTTCAAGCTAAAGCTGATATCATAGACTAGGTAGTTGTTGGTAGGTGACAAGTTAACGTTCGCTTTACGCTAATGCTGATCTCACAGATCAGGTAGTTTTTGGTAGGTGACAAGTTAGCGTTCACTTCCAACTAATGCTGAGATTTCCTTACAAAATTCTAGAGCCAATTAGTGGTTGAACAATACATGTATATAGATATGAATTTCACTTAATTTAGCATGACCACGGCCTCGTGGAGGTATGGCGTATTGGGGTGGACACGATGTTAGTGTGATCGGTTGAATGATGACTTTAGAGTTGACCTGGTATAATAATCTCATTAGATAACGGTAGAGAACGAAATAAATTATACAATTTTAATTATGTTTTAAGATATATTCAAAAGAAATATATCATGATAGCCGCTAAAATATTTAATGTTATTAGTTGTCTATCCTTTAAAAAAATAGGATAAAAACAATTTAATGAGAATCTTGTTACTCAGCGTTCTTTAATTAATTCGGAGACAAACGTTTCATTAGTAACACACTGCAGACAAGATTAACAAGTGGTTGCCTAGCAAGATACGCCCACTTTATAGTTTATTTCTGTTTAAACGCAGTCTCTATCGTGTTCAAAAGCACAAATTGTGACGCGTTTTGACCGTTCATCGAAAATGATCAATATCGAACTTTTCCAAGATCTCATCAATATAAAATGATCACACCAAATTCATTCGAATCAGACGAAAACTAGTCTCTTTAGCGTTCACAATCCAATTTTGATGCGTTTTGACTAAGTCAAGAGCAATTACTAGTACTCAAAAGCCGTTCATCTAAAAATCGTCAATATCGAACTCACAGCAAATTTTCATTAAATCCGATGAAAACTATAGTCTCTAACGCGTTCACAAGCAAACGACCGACGGACGGACAGGGGTAGCGACAATATACGACGCACCATATACGACCACATTATAATGTAGGCGTATAAAAAGTAATAGTGCTTAGATTTTATAAGAAACAATTGAACGTTTAATTAACGCCAGTGAGGTTTAAAGGGACACGTTCATACGTTTTTATCGATGAAGGAATATTATATTAAGTCATTATCACAAAATTCAACATTCTATATAACTATTTCCAAAAATTTCTTTAAAAACTTTCCAATATGTCACATGAAAGCCTGACCAACTTCGTTTCTGTACAAAAATTCAATATAGCATGACCATGAAAATCTTGAGTTTGTCAAAATGAAAGTAAACATCCGCCTGACTGTTACGGCACACAAAACAACTATTTTTAGAAATCACTTTCCGCCAGTAAAATTTCTCATTATCTCTGAATTCTGAAAGAAAAGAAAATTTCAGACATCGAATTCCAAATCTAGAACAAAAAATTAGTCAAAAATGGGTATGCAAAAACCCCCCAAAATAAGGGAGAAAGGGGATTTCTAAATATACTATTTTCGTTTCTCTTGACTGATTCCTAACTCCACAAAATAAATGTTTTTAGAATTATTCTGCCATATGTACATCTCTCATCAGCTTACAAAATCTGAAAGAAAATTCAATTTAAGACATCAAATTCCAAATCTAAATTAAAAGCTGATAGAGCCCAATTTCAGCTTTCTTTAAAGTCGTCTTAATATTTACTTTAAGAGCTGAAAAAGCTGAATTTCAACTTTTTTTTATAGTCGTCTTGATATTTACTTTACAGCTTAAAAAGCTCAATTACAGCTATCTGTATAGTTGTCTTTATATTTACTTTACCAGCTGATAGAGCTCAATTTCAGCTATCTTTATAGACATCTTAATATTAATTTACCAGCAGATAGAGCTCAATTTCAGCTATATCAATAGACATCTTAATATTTATTTTCTTAGCAGATAGAGCTCAATTTCAGCTATCTTTGTTTTCATTTTTACTAAATACATACTTATATTTATACTATAAGTATTTACTTTACCGGATGATAGAGCTCAATTTCAGCTATCTTTGTAATCACTTTTACTTCATACATACTTATATATATACTATAAGTATTTACTTTACCAGATGATAGAGTTAAATTACACCTTGGAAGTTGTCTAAGTATTAGCTTTATCGGCCGACAGAGCTTAATTTCAACCATCTTTATAGATTGAGCAGCTCAAAGAGCTCAATATTAAGTATCTTGAAAGTAGTCTTGGTATTTACTTTACCAGCTGATAGAGCTTAATCTGAGATAATTTTATAGTCGTTGAAACTTTTTCTATAACAAGAATAAAATTTGAATTGCAGTATTTGTGCATTTTAATCAGAAACGTTTCAAAGCGAGTGACCATTAGTATCAACCTTGTTAAGTGATCTGGCATCTTTATCTATTACCGATAATTGAAGAAGTTATTTTATTTCATAACAGAAACTAGCTAGTAACAAAAATATATCGAATTTATAAGTTAAAGTTTGAAACAACGTGACAGAATTAGTAAACACTGAATAGATCTAGTGAATATCTACGGAAAGGTGCGAAGTTTTTTTTGTGAACAGAAAGAAAATAAAGAAACAGCTATATTTTATAAGGATAACAACTTAGGTTCACAAGTCCGCCGTGACAAGGATCATTTCTACCAACCTCTTGGCATTGATCCTTCCCGGAACATTTCCGTAATGCGAATTTAGCTGAAAGTGAATATATTGAAATAATTATACATTATTAGTTTTCACCATTAATCCATCCATACGAGTCATGGTCAAATGAATAAAACTTTATGATTGAAAACGTGTATATAAATTAGCGCAAACCCGTATTTATAAGGGAGAAATGAGATACACTGGAATTCTACTGTTGTGGCTTTTTCACTCTTACTCAACTCATGGTCAGTATATTTTACATTTTTAATTCAGGACTATATAATGCCATCGGTTTTTTTTTTTTTTTTTTTTTTTTTGATTGGCTGAAATATTCCATGACATAGATCACAAACTTCATAACAATATCGTCCGATTGGTGATGGCAGGATAAGTCACACTAAAACTACAAACGAAATTTCTAGATTTGGTTAAAATCCAAGTGCTTGAGGACTACAAAAAGTCCAAAACAGGTTCGGCCTTTGTTTGACTTATTTTCAGAAACAGTAAATTTTTAGCGTAGCTAATGAGTAATAGTGTTCAGAGCTTACGTTTACTAGAATTATCAGCATTTCTTAGTTGAATTGGTGACACGTCACTGCATGAGACAGCGAGATATAGAAATAAATAAAAAGTAAAATTAATAGTTTGATGTGTTTTTGAACAAATTATTCGATTTTCGTCCATTTCAAATACATGTATATATACAACCTGGAGAAAAATGGTGAATCTGTCCCTGTCTACTAGGTCTCAGCTTGACGTAAAATTTTAGTTCTCAGGAATGGTCTATATGAGTATATTATATTCATCAGTGAACTTACCTAGTGTCATAAAGAAACTGGAAAACTCACAAAACAAAATCATTTTTTTTTAAACGCTTATTCAATTTTTTAAGCATTTTTCAATAATCAAATGCATCTTTATGATTAATTATTTTGGATATTAATGGATATTTATTTTTTTATGTAATTTATGACAGCAGGTATATTTACTGATGAATAGAGCTCTTATTGGCCAAGTTAAGATTTTTATATTGTTTTTTCATTCCAAAACCTATTATCCCCGTCTTTTTGCGATACAACCATGTCTATACATTGTTTGACAATTCCTTGACGCTATTTTAAAACTTTATTTGTGTTACAGCATGCTGTCCCAACTGGGCCACTGATGGTATCTACAACCCCCTTACAGGAAAGTGTTATAAAGTGTCTACTTATTCGGCCAATTGGACTGTGAGTAGAAGCGCCTGCGAGGATCAAGGGGCGGTGCTGGGTATAGCTGATACTATAGAAGATGCCAACTTTGTTCACGGACAATGGTATGATTCTTTAACGGTTATGTTTATGTCTTAATCAAAAAATTGTTTCTCCAATATCTGTATATAGGGAGTCGCGTTGACTCAGTGAGTACAATGCTTGCTCACTAACCTGAGGGTCCAGGGTTCAATTCAAGCAAAGGTCGCGATAAACTTTCGAATTTTTCAACCCGATTTCCCCCATGTCAGTGATGCCAGTCGAAGGGGCTGGTTGTGGTTTTGTGGACATAATTGTGCTTTTTAAAAAATGCCCTCCTAACGGCTGAGAAAAACATTGAAAGTCAACTCAATGACCTTAGTTGGATTGTCCAGTTCCCCTGAAACATTAGTAATATCCACTCAGTGGCTAAACTGGATGAATGGGGACCCGTAAATATAAAAGTGTTGTTTAGGGTCCCCCCGCTGGTAATTCTTTAACATCTGCTCTTCTGAATTCTGAGATCCGTCCACACACAGACTTATTTTTCGGCTGATACCTCCAACCAATCTAAGTTCTTTTCTCTCCACGCTGAAATTTTGTGACGCGAACAAAGTTGTGTTCGAACCAATGGTTCACGGGTGTACCTTTTGTTCGCGTAATAAAATCCCAGCGTTGGAGAAGGCAGACATTTGATTTGGTCGCGGTATCACAAAACTGGCGCATGTTCAGGAGGCCCGTCTTAAGACCCCACCTAAAAAACGAAAGTTTGTTTAATTAATAAGACTGTTATCTTGCCAGGAATAAAACAATTTGGATGGGCGTTAATGATTTAGATACAGAAGGTCTTTTTACCCACAATGGTAAAATTCTGACCGCCACACTGTGGAAAGAAAATCAACCAAACGGACACACATATACCGACGGTCAGGATTGCGTCGTAATGGATGGAGAAACACTATGGCAGGACAAAGACTGCGCCAATCAATATCGTTTCCTCTGCGAATGGCCTATAGTGAAAGGTAAGGTTTCATTCATCTTCGTTTAAACCACGCCTCTTATCAAGGAAATAGAATCTTTTTAGAAAATGAATTTTTAACCAATCGAAATTTCACAATGTCAAGCTATTACGAACACCGTTTTATATCTTGACTGTAATAGTCACCTTTCTTGTATCTTCACAATGTCAAGCTATTACGAACACCGTTTTATACCTTGACTGTAATAGTCACCTTTCCCGTATCTTCACACTGTCAAACAATTACGAACAGCGTTTTATACCTTGACTGCAAAAGCTACCTTTCCTGTACTCACAATGTCAAGCTATTACGAACAACATTTTTTACCCTGACTGCAATAGCGACCTTTTCCGTATCTTCACAATGTCAAGCTATTACGAACAGCGTTTTATACCTTGACTACAATAGCTACCTTTCCCGTATCTTCACATTGTCAAGCTATTACGAACAGTCTTGACTACAATACCCAACGTTGCTTTATAACTTCGATAGAAAGTCTGTTAACAACAAACCTATTGTGCCGGTCTTTCTGTCTATGGCTCTGATTGGATGTATTCTCTGGCGTACAGTCCAATCAAATCTCAGCATTCTGTGATACTAGAAAGAAGGTTAAATGCAGTCAAGGTATAAGTCAAGATGCTTCTTCGCATTGTCGATGATTCGAAAGCTCAATGACTTAATTTTTTTTCAGGACATTCAAGTGAAACATTGAAATTTATCAAGTCAAGCGATATGACGGTGTGCGACCATGAAATCATACCACCGGGAGTCGACACCGTGAGAGATCTGTTGTTTTGTGCCACCCTGTGTCTCCAACAAACTCATTGTGTGAAATTTGCTTTTAATTTCAACTCTAGTAATAATTGTATTTTATATTCTTATAGACTTCAATCTTCAGTTAATGTACCGAATGGCTTTCAATTGTATATTTTGCTATAAAAGAAGTGTTGTCCCTGGGTAATATGATTTATATAATACAAATTATTTAGAATGAATACTCAAACACTTAATAAAAAATTTCAAAGAATATTAATCATTTGAAAATATTTGTTTGTATACACCGGAAAATGATTGTGCGCTTGTTCATCAATGGGATGATTTAGCCTTGATTACCAAGACATTTTTTTCTCTTGCTCACTTTTTAAAAAAAATATTCCGAATACAGTTTTATTGTTGCTTTTTGAATATTGATATAGTGTTGGATGTATATTTATTAAACAATAGTCAGTATTAAATACAATTTTTAGCCGTTGGACGATTGTATTCTAAAACCTATTATTCCTTTAAGCTATTACGAACCGCTTCTTATCCCTTGACTACAATAACAAGCCTTCATGTATAAAAGAACTTGATTTGATTGGATTCAGCTAGCGAACAAGCCAATCAGATTTGTAATCTCAGGCATGGAACACAATCAAATCGCGGCATTTACAAACTTCTGTAATACAAGAAACCTTGTAGTTGCAGTCAAAGGTGGCTTTCAGACACAGTTCTTTATAGCTTGATATTGTAAATATGCTTTGGTTCAGAATGTCATAGCTGTATTATAATCAATGTTAAAATGAGACATGGAAAAGGATGAAGTCAAAATACAGTATTAAAAATTAAAATTTGGGTTGGCGTTTTTAAAGCGAGATTTTTGCCTCATAAGCTTCATTTTATAACTGACTTAAGAAATTTCGTACGACCGTGAACGCCATGTGTAGTCACCCAAAGAAAAAAATCTAGATCTGCTTTACAATAGTTATGATGAATACATATTGAAAATTGTAAGGATTTTTTTATAAAGGCACATGAAAATGAAGTAACAAAGAATATAAAAAGAAAAAAACGTAATGCCTTATAGATCATGTCATTACTTCATAGCTTTTGTGATTTTCTGTACCAATTCACTTAAGGTTGAATAGCATTGTTCAATTTTCAATTGTTTACGAAAGTAACGTGGAATCTTTGATTTTGTTTGCATATTAATTGATTTAAGTTCCTATCTGAACGAATATAGCTGTCGAAACAAAAATGTTTTAATTCCTTAAAGGCCTTGATTCGCCATCACACATTTCGTTCAAAAATATGTCAAACTAAAAGTTTGACAATTTCTGTGTCCTTTCTTCATATCACAAGTCTTAAGGAATGACGAGTCGCCATTTTAATCTTTACATGCGGACAATCTGGGAAACACAAGCTGAAATTGCGATGAACTGTAACCACTATTACTGATTAGCTTAGCAATGCAATTTCCTGTTTCTGGGCCTTAGGTACGGTCAAATAAAGGGGGACCTTTCCTTTTAAAGGGATCGTAAATAAAAAATTTTGTAACCTTTCACACATTGATAACATGGATTCACATAATTATAATATTTGCTAGATGGCTGTGGTTCTTGCAATTCCAAAAAAAACTAAGAATGTGTTAACCTCACCTTCGAATAAGCTCTTTTAATACCAAAATGCTAATATAAGTTGTTTAAGTGGAATTGGGGGAAATATCGACGCCTGACTGACAATTGGTGCAAAGCGGTGAAATCTGTATTCCTGATGCACAGAAGATGCAGGTATCGATTCACTGCAAGCTAATACGGTTTTTGTAATACCCTGTTTGTTTTGAAGTAGGACACATTAATGTATAATGGATAAGACTAAACCAATCTATATTTCCTATTCAAACTAGTAAAAGCAACTAGCTTTGAAATTATCTTGTGCTAATGAATGATAACTTTGTTCTGATGGGTCGGTTTCTGAAGATGTTGTTCTAAATGGGTTATTGACATACATATAATGGAGCTTTTACAGTGCGCCTTATATTAAAGGGATACTACCTGTTTATAAGACATATAGAAATAGGCGTAGGTAAAGGAGCCCAAAATATATGGATAAACTAATTCTAACATTTATTAACTCCACGTTTCATATGCAGCGTTATCAAGAGAAATGACTTTAACGCTGTCTGTATGAGCATGTGAAACGTCAGAAATAGTATACCCATATATCTTGTGCTTTTTGGGATACTACATCTTAGAACCAACATTTAAAGCCTCAAACTTGGTCAGTAACAATATTTTTATTTTTAAGTGGAATCTCTCTATAATCCAATAAATCTATACAATTAAGTAATGATTCATTAGACTAAGTTATTTTGAAAAACGTTTAAAAATATTATTTTAAAGGATATAATTATCGAACCAAGTACCATTTAATTTTTCTATATTGTATGAGAGGATTGGCGTAGGAATATCACGAGTGTGCGTTTTCCAGGCCAAAGTTTAGTTCAAGAGAACTATTTCTATCGATCACGTGCTGTTCAATAACATATTATATCGTGTCTGATAACTGTAACAGATCGATTATCATCGATATATTTTATTGTTCTCAAATATAAACGATATAAAAAGAAGGTATAATAATATAAAACTTGATGCGTTTTTAATAATGTATACTACCCAAACACACAAAGTCAATCCTGAAAACACAAATAGACATTGAAATATTTAAAGTGGCAGTATGCAAAAAAAATTATTCTCAAAATCATTGTAACTGCAGTTTCGGAAATTTGAATTTTGTATCCATTTCAGTTAAAATTGTCGCCTTTAAGTTTACTTTTGAAATAAAAAATTGAGTATTCTTTGGGGAGTAGTGGGCGCATATAACAAAAACCAAAATTTTTATTCTCAAAAACATGGTAATCATTCTTCAAAATATTTAAAAATGATATTCTTTACATCCGTGTATCTACTTGATCAACCTGATTTTATTTTAAAAGGGTTAATCAATGAAAGGGGCTTACAAATTGTTAATTTATCAGTTTGACATAATTTTGTTTTTATAATATAAATTATTACTTGAAACCTTCAAAATACGTAGGAGGCATATTTCTCTTCACAGCGTTTTTTTTACAGCTTTCTTGTAGAGCTAGAACTGTATTGTTTTCTTTTGTTAGTGGGTAGCAATAACTGTAATACTCAGAAGATTTTTGGCATCGCGTCAGTTATTCCAGACCTACAGTGATTAGGCTTTAATTTTATTTCGAGATATCAGATTCAGAACGGACACGGTGTAGCAGAAATTAACGTTACGTTTGGAAATCGGCCTTAAATTAATTAATATTCATTTGATATTTTGGCGTAATTTAAAAAGAAATTCTGAGTAACTGCAGTGTCGGAAATTCGAATTTTGTAGATGACTTTTTGTATCGATTTTGGTCAAAATTCTAAATATTGTCAACTTTAAGTCCACTTTTGAAATAATACATTGAATATTCTTTGGGGGGAAGTGGGCGCACATAACAAATACAACATCCTGTTAAAATAAATGAAAAGATATTTGGTTTATTAACGGACAAAGTGACATGGGAAGGGGGGTGCTTAGGGTCAGTGAGAAGAGATAGGCACCCTTTTAACACGATCCGACACGTAACCAGTTTTACAATACGGACAGACGGCATGACGGCTGTGGGGAAAGTTGAAAGGGTGGCTGGGGTTTGATAATGTTTTAATGTAAATTTAACAATTTGTATCAGGTGTGATGATTTTAAAGTGAACGAGGTGACGGTGGTTTTTAACGTTTAATTCTTCACAAGTAACCGATACGAATATTTAGCGCTCATGAAATAACTGTGATTATATCAGTGATGTTCATTAAATACAATTCTATATTCTTGAAGATTTTCGTAAATATATACATGTGAAGGTGTGAAATGAGACTATTTCCAGTAGATGAGAAATGCACTTAAATCGTAGTATTATGAAGCCATCGTGTCTTGCGTTCAATCTGACCAACATTTTATAGTGTAACATATAACTAGATTATAACGACTAGACAAGAAGTTGGCTTTGAACAATAATCGTGGAAATAACAAATGTTGAACTATAGTTTAGAAGAAAGATTGTTGAAATGAAATGAAATGAATGGAGTTTTACGTCCTACTCTTCTGCACCTTATGGGCTAATGAAGACGGGCAACGCCATGCAGTGTGCAATGAGGGAAATTTTGCCAGGACAGCGGCATTAGCCTACTCTTTTTGCGATTTCCAACTGTCGAGGGATCTCTAACGTGCACAGCCTGTAGCACACGGGGCCTCGGTTTATTGTCCCATCCGAACGACTAGACGCTTTTTCCATGTCAGTCCCTCCGACCTGCATCACTGACAAGGGGAAACCGGGCTGAAAAATCCGAAAGTTCATCTCGACCTTTGCCGGGATTGAACCCTGGACCCTCAGGTTAGTGAGCAAGCGTCTAACCCACTGAGCCACCGCGGCTCCCAGAAAGATTGTTGAAAAACTGTGGTTAAGTTAGCGAAATCTAGAGTGTGTTGAAACTTACTGGCTCTAAAACAATCATTATACATGTAGTATAGAAGAATGACAGATTTATTATTTTAGCCTTGTTGGTAGTAAAAAAAAACTGAAAAACTTTGAAAACTAACGTTTGGATGTGACGAATTTTACTTGAATGTGAGGAATAATTAGGTTAGCGGAATCTAGAATGTGGGGAATAATTTTCCCTGTTAAAAGATTAAAGAATATTATCCTAATACATAATGTGCTATAGAGAATCAAATTCACAACATTAAAACTATTGCTGAGGACGAAAAGCAGTTGCTTTAACAAAAAAAGACAGTGAGGCCACGACCTACCTTAAACGTTTCAGGGGCGGGCTCCACTTCTGGGTCTTCTGGGACCTGAAAACGCGTGCATGTTATTTTTATAGGTTATGTTGTAGTTTACACGTGCACGAGAATAGAATTAAACATTAAATTCCGCCTGTTCGGGTTTAAAGGTTTATTTTTGTGGTTATTGAATTTGCTCTTAAAAGAATTGTAAAGAGATTTAATACATTATGTTTATTTTGTATATTGGGAAACTGGTGAGATTCATTTGCAACATTCCAATCTTCAACCAGAAATCTGTTATTTTTGCAATTCCACACAAAAATAAAAGTCTTTAATCAAATCACTTATCGCACACAAGAGACTATTTGCATTACTGACGTTATAAAACACCTAGTTTTAATGAAATTGATCCTTACAGTGTTCCAAAAACACATATAAAAGATTTAGAAAACCTTTTTACAAGAATATCAGCAATTTTCAGCACGAGAATCTGTGCTATACCAAGATAATGTTATCCCAATAACGAAAATGTTGTTGCAACACCACTTTGTAAATGACAATAAATCATCTCTTACAAGAATATATGTAAGTTAATTCGAAATGTTAATAATTCATGGGATTTATCAAGAAGGTGTTTCACAATTCGAGAAGATCACACAAGGTTGATTTTGTATTAAGTTTAAACCGAATTCTTTGATTTTCAAATGCCACATTTTAACTGTTTGAGTGTAAATAGGGCGCTTTTGATGACTAGTATAAAGGCTGGGGCTGTTTTAATTAAATACAACTCACAGATTCTGGCGCTGAATACCAAGCCAAGTTTCTCTATTTCATTTTTTCAGTCTTGTCTTTGGATTGGGCAAACCGACACCCCGTTGTGCTACCAGCTATAAACATTGAAGATCCCTCGACAATTGGAAATCGAAAAAGAGTAGGCTGATTCCGCTGTTCAACAGATTTCCCCTCATTGCACACTGCATGGCTTTGTTGTTTCAGAATTTTAATAAAGCAAAGCTAAACTCCAATAAACGAACAGTAAGATAGTCTTGAACATTTTAGTCGATTTGTTATCTTGGATTCTTGAGGTCAATCAGGATTCTTTACAGCAAACGAAACTTGTAAATGCACGTGTTTTTGATCAACTGACCGAGATTGTTGGTCATCTAAGTACATGTAGTATTTCTCGTTAACTTCTTGCCTTTCCCAACACAATTGAGATCAACATACATGTACTTCATTATTACAGTTCAAATCTCTCACCAATTTAGGTATTTCACAAATTTTGTCGCCATGAAATTTTGCAATGACGTCATTATGACTCTTTCTACCTTCCAATTAGAGAGTTTGTTAAAGTTAATTTATGGAAAACCATTGCGACCAAAACATAAGGACGTCAAGGAAGTTGGACAATATTTAGCTGTAATATACTTCGACGAATGCGAGTGTGGTTTGATATCTCTTACCCAACCTTAGCAGAACATATCTTGTTTTAAAATGTTTTAGATTGGAGGTTACAACATTTGAAATAATGCAGTTAACTGAAATAAATTTTACAAAAATGAAATGATAGATCACCACCGGGAGCTGCATGGAAATTATTAGGGAGAAAAGAACTTGGACTATTTCTTTAACAGCTCTTATAATTGGTCCTCTACTCCTTGGTGGTCCTCTACTCCTTGGTCCACACCACCTGTATCATTGGATCGGCGAACCTGTAAAGGGTAGGCTTGTGCCATTACTGACAAACCTTTCCTCATTGCACACTACCTGCCGTTGGCTTGGTTAGACAAAAAAAGACACAATGCACTAATTCGTCTTTTTTCTGAGTTTATTTTTAACAGAAACCAAACGATCCAGACTTTAAGTAAAATACCACTGCAGGCAAAAATGTCTCCCTAAACTTAACAAATAAAACAATTAAATTTCCTCACACTTAAATGATTAAACACAGATTTCGTCGATTCTTAACTTCCTATTTAGGGTTTATAAGGGGATGTTAACAATTTGACGCTGTCACTACGTCACACCATTTTCGGATGCATCACGTGCCGTAATGAAGTCACGCGCCGTGTCGTTAAAATGACGTGTGTTATGACTAAATGTCTACGTCACTAATGAAAAGAACTTGACCTGATGGGGTCGAGTCTCCTACTGTTTGTTGATAAAAGATTTAACGGTAAAACTGTTGAAGAATTAATTCCGCCATTTTGAAACTAGCAGACGACTTAGGTCTGTGGTGTAAGAATCCCGAGGGGTACAACATGGCGTCTATTCTACCGCTCTTCACGGGAATTCAAGTACCTATTACCCTCACGGCAGAATAATTACACGAAGAAGAGTGTTAGTGACATGTTCAGGATGAGCTGGGGATTATATTGTATGTAAACACCCCGTGAACTGATCTCAGAATCAATTTAATTCTTGTCAAAATACTGGAAACAATTCCACACGACTCCAGTCTGTTCCTGACATCTTCAGAAAATCTTGGAACAACTTATCCATTCTCGAAAAGACGTTCCATCCTGGAGGATCGAGAACGTGAGGCTCAAAGACACGCATTTAGTCAAGTCTAAACGATATTTTGGAAGTACATAGTGCTTTATCTGTAGAATCTCAAGGACAAGTTACACAGGGCAATCTTTAAAGCAAATTCTTAATCGGAAGTTAATAACGAATAGGAGCCGTTGTATCCGAAATATTTTGGATTCAATTCTCACCGATTTCGTCTGCGTCTTATTCAGTGTTGCATAAAACGAGGAACTAACATACATACATAAAAAAATCTCCAATGTCGTTTTCGGAATACGGAGAATTCTACCAAGAGGAACAAGAAAGCTATGAACTGGAATCCAATCATCATTACTCTTTACACCAAGACGAGAGTTATCCCTCTTGTCAAATCCAAGAAAAAGAACTTCCATCATGTGCATTCGCAAATTATCCAAATATGGAAGAAATGGCAGACGAAGAGAATTACCAAATGAACGTTATCGAACCACGTACATTTCATGGATTTGCGTTCAACGGAGAACGAGGTACGGCGAATGTTCGCGAACGAAAACGAATGCTGAGTATTAATTCAGCTTTTGAAGAATTAAGATGTCATGTTCCTACTTTTCCATACGAAAAACGACTCTCTAAAATTGACACATTGCGCCTAGCTATAGCCTATATTTCAATGTTAAGAGATATATTATTGAGTGGTGATGACCCTTTAGAGTTTGTCGAATCGTCACTAAACGAGGGTCAAAATAAAGCGGATTGGAATACAAGCGGTAAGTTAAAATTTCCAATAAATTATTCACAAAATGAAATAACATTTTAAAGTTATTTGGATTATTTGTTTATTTATTTAATTCCTTATTCATTACAGAGTTTTTTTTAGATTATCAATTTCATTTTTAACATATTTATTGATTCGCTTTATTATTTTTATTTTTTGCATCAATATTTTTTGTATATTTCATTTCATTATTTGTGTATTTGACCGTATTTTATTTTAATTGTCGTTTATCAATTTTTCGTTTCGTATTTCATTATTTTCTCAATGCATTTATTAATTATTTTGTTTAAATTTTGGAATGTTTCAATATTTGTTAAGTTATTACTAGTAGGTCGGAAACAAAATTGCACCATAAAAAAAGCATATTTTTCCAATCTTTATCAGTTGTACGTTAAATATTTATATATGTATATATCTATTTATTGAGAAGTGTCTGGTTAGATGCAGGAATACTGCGTCTTAGAACGAACATAAAATTTAAAAAACTGTAAATTAAAGCGTTTATCAATAATTACTTAATTTTGTGAGATTTTACAAGGATTTTGTTACTTTATAACACCAGGTAAATTCAATAATGAATATATACCGATAGTGGCTATTTTTGGGAACTTAAATTTTATGTCCATTCTAAGACGCAGTATCACTTTAATTCAAACCTAACTCAAAAAAAAAATTTGATGATGAACAAGGAAAAATAATTAAACTTTGAAGATTATACAAACGTTTATATTTTATAGATTTAACAGCAAGATTGTCGTGGGTAAAATGGGAAAGTCTTGGAGTTCGACGTCGACCATTTTTAGCCAATCTCCCTGGGACGGGCCATAATGGATCAACTTGTGACGAATAATGTGTGATTGTCAAAAAAGTGTTTAATCCTGCAAACTCTACTCGATAAATATACAAAATGAAATGAAATGCAATGTAATTAACAAAGTTTTACGTCCTACTATTCTGCACCTAATTGGGATATTATACTGAAGACATATCGAAATATTGTATTCAAATTAGGTATTTAAATATTGGACAAAGAAAAGGAGTATGGCTCTGTGTATACTTTTAGGAAAGTTAATATTATTTACAATTTAATAATAATGTTTTGTAACTTCAATATCAAAATAAAAACGATACATTAGTTTATTATGATAAATAAGAAATTGTTTATCAGGTAATTTTTTTACTAATATTATAAGCATTATTGTAACCTTAAATTTACAAATTTTGCGATTGAAACCTTGTTTACAAAACTTTCATTGTTTACAAAAAAAATTCTTGAAATGTTGTTCACAATATATATATTTATTTACAAGATTAACCTTTATTTTCTTGAAATCCTATTTACCAAATGTTCACTCTTCCAGAGGTTCTATTAACAATGATACTAATATAGATTCCTGTTTGTCAATTGAAACGTGTTTGGTTGTATTGCTTGATAAAGATTCCTTTTGGTGAATTGAAGCATTGCTTAAATTATTAGATTAAAGGGATAATAGGCGTTAGAATACACTCGTCCTACGGCTTATATTTGTGTTTCATATTGACTATTAGTTAAATAAGTATGCATCCCACACTTAAGCAAATTTTAAAAAGCCACAATAAAAATATATTCGGAATTTTAAAAAAGAGTGAGCCAGCGACGATTCCATTTAGTTTGAGAATAAAAGCGTCTGGTAAATCAACGCTAAAACATTATTGTGGAATTCAACAGTAGGGGTCAAGGACGCGTGAAAACCCACATGTTAGAGTTACTTCCCTTTATATTTACACGATTTGAAAATCGCTTCATTGATGGCTCAAGCGTTTTATGATTAACTACTTTATGTTGGGGATTTATCGGATTTTAGAGGGATTTTGATGTATAGGTAAGTCCACTGATGGATATATACTGTTATTGTCCAAATTTGAGTGAACTTAAAATTTTATGTTCGTTCTAACGCCTATTATCCCTTTAAAGAGAAGTAGTATATATTATAATTTATCAAGAAATAATATATAGATATCCTTATCATATACCAGATATTAATGTTATTATTTATAATTCAATTTTTAAGTATCATATACTCGAAGTAATAATTACTAATTACTAATTGTTCTTATTTACAAAATCAAATGTTTACAAATTGTACTAATTTTATTCGAAATTATTTACAAAATCAAATGTTTACAAATTGTACTAATTTTATTCGAAATTATTTACAAAATCAAATTCTTACAAATTGTAAACTAATATTCTTCAAAATTATTTACAAAATCAAATGTTTACAAATTGTATACTCATACTCTTCGAAATTATTTACAAAATCAAATGTTTACAAATTGTATACTGATATTCTTCAAAATTATTTACAAAATCAAATTCTTACGAATTGTAAACTAATATTCTTCAAAATTATTTACAAAATCAAATGTTCACAAATTGTATACACATACTCTTCGAAATTATTTACAAAATCAAATGTTTACAAATTGTTTACTATAATTCTTCTTATTTACAACATCAAACGTTTACATCAAAATTATTTACAAAATCAAATGTTTACAAATTGTTTACTATAATTCTTCTTAATTACAACATCAAACGTTTACAAATTGTTTACTGATATTCATCAAAATTATTTACAAAATCAAATGTTTACAAATGGTATACTAATATTCTTAGAAATTATTTACAAAATCAAATGTTTACAAATGGTATACTAATATTCTTAGAAATTATTTACAAAATCAAATGTTTACAAATTTTATACTCATACTCTTCGAAATTATTTACAAATTCAAATATTTACAAATTGTATACAAATTGTTTACTGATATTCATCAAAATTATTTACAAAATCAAATGTTTACAAATTGTATACTGATATTCTTGGAAATTATTTACAAAATAAAATGTTTACAAATTGTATACTAATATTCTTGTAAATTATTTACGAAATCAAATGTTTACAAATTGTCTACTAATATTCTTGTAAATTATTTACAAAACCAAATGTTCACAAATTGTATACAGATACTCTTCGAAATTATTTACAAAATCAAATGTTTAAAAATTGTATACCTATATTCTTCGAAATTATTTACAAAATCAAATGTTTACAAATCGCATACTGATATTCTTGGAAATTATTAACAAAATCAAATGTTTACAAATTGTATACCTATATTCTTGGAAATTATTACAAAATCAAATGTTTACAAATTGTATACATGTACCTATATTCTTTGAAATTATTTACAAAATCAAATGTTTACAAATTGTATACAGATACTCTTCGAAATTATTTACAAAATCAAATGTTTCCAAATTGTATACAGATACTCTTCGAAATTATTTACAAAATCAAATGTTTAAAAATTGTATACCTATATTCTTCGAAATTATTTACAAATAAATGTATTGAATTATAAATATTAATTTCAAGTATTTTGTACTCGATGTGTTGATGTCTATCATTTATAAAACAGAAAAGTATATACAGTCGTGTATGTGTGTCCTGAAATTAAGATTGTACAAAAGTTTTCAAAAAAGAACGTAATTATGTGTGTCGGAGGCACCATTCTTTTTCTCAATCAAGCGTCTGTGGTTCCTGCAATCGATGACGCCAGTAATATCAAAGGCCTTCTGTGATATAAGTTTTGCCGAATTATTGGAACTACAGACGCCCGATTGAGAAATAAAATGATGTCTCCGATTCACATAATAACATTTTTTGACAACTTCTCTACAATACTTTTAATTTCTGATTGCACATTGGAACGTTGCAAATTGATGCTACTAGTGTCTTCTTTCGAAAACCTCTTTACAATCTCTTTACTTAATACTCTAATAAGATTAATGAATAAAGTGTTTTTCGATAACAAAGTATTAATAATATTTAAAAAAAAAAAAAATAAAGTATTTCACGAAAGTGTATTATTCCTTATTAATCTATTGTTTTAAAGATTTTATTTTCAAGTATTATTTTTCTTGACAAATTAACTCTTTATTTATAAAATAAAATACCGTTTATTGTTTTGTTTTCTTTTTAAATAAAGTATTAGATAACGTGTTTGTATTGTCTTTGTATTAAACTTATCAAGTGTATGCTGGAATAATGAAGAGAGAATTACAATGTTTCATTTATCTGTCTCCATATGTTAGGCTCAACTTTCAATATCTAATTACGCCGCCTGGGGGTAATAGGCACTTCAGTTTTCTCACTCTGAGGATAAAGCTACCAATATCGTCTGCTAGTTTTAAAACGGCGGGATTAACTCCACAACAGATTTACCGTTAAATCTTTTATGCACTAACAGCAGGCGGTAGACCAAATCAGATGACGTTTATTATTCTGTGATTTTGATAAGGGTACAGTGCAGTTCTGGCTTCACAACACAGAGCGATTAGAAAAATTCATTTAACATAGATTTCGTTTGTGTTTAAACTTTTGAACTGATTCTTATAAACCAAAGAAATAAGGGAGGCAACTACACTTAACATGGCCACAATACAATGTCAACCATCGTTGTATAAAATTCCGCTGCGAAGTTTAAGCCTTGAATGTACATGAGAATGTTCTAGAAGACCCGTAAAATAAAAAAATTATTTAAATAAAACATATTGCTTGCGTTGTTTGTATGTAACCGCTTATGTTTTTAAGTTCAGTGGAACAAGGGAAAGAACAATATTATGCTCTAAATCACAAAAGAAAGGAGTTCATTATCCGTCCCACATTGACTTATCGACAAATCAGAATGAAGGGCTTAGATTCTGTATTACCTCCCTTGAGGTTCAATTATTATTATAAATCATTTATTTAATTTCGTTGATATTTTCGAATATTATCTTCGTGAACTAAACAAGGCCAGATTTTAAAATTATATTAAATATAAAAGAAATGGGGCTGGTTTGATAACAATTCCTCTTAGAGTAATAACCCACACACAGGCCTGTAGTGAAACATAGTCTTGGATTCTAAGACACACTCGGCAATACTACTAGATACTAAACAAACACTATCCTTCAGTGAAATTAACGGCGAATATTAGCGACAATAATATGGGCTTCTTGGACACTACAGTGTTCAAAGGAAACGATTTCGAAAAAACTTCAAAAGTGGATATTAGATTGTTTTCTAAAGAAACTGATACACACCAACTTTTGCTCTAAAGCTCATTTCATCCGAAGCTTACGTTTTCTGCTATAATCAAATCACAAATTCTGATTTGTACTCAACAGACCGATTTTAAATCCACATGCAACCTAGTTTTCAATAAATTTAAATTACGATAGAGGGGTTAATCAAAAAGATTTCTACGCAAAATTAAAAACGACACATTATTACAACTTCAAAAGAAAATGACCCTCCTCCATCGCCTGTAGGTGGATTTGGCTCCAAACCCAGTGGTGGTTCTGCGTGTCGTACCTGCAAACATGTAACTGTTTCTCATTTTTTCGAAAACAATCAAACCGGCAAAACTTTTCTTATATCTGCCCAACTTTCACGCGGACCAAAATCTAATTTACCTAATTTCATGTAAAAAATGCGAAACACAGTATATTGGAGAAACTATGAAAGAAAATACAAATTTCAGTAATACCCTAGTTCATGGTAGACTCAATCCTCAATGGCCTTAAGATATCTGACTTCTTTTATTTTGAATTTACTACGCTGACTCTTAATTAATTATTATAGGTAGATGAACATATTTTGTTTTTCTCTTTAGATCCCAGGTTCTTAATTATGTTTTGCCAATCACCACTAAGCGAATTTCCAATCGAGAAATTCACCCCTCGACACTTGAGTACATAATAAATTATACGTGATGTAATATAATATTATGAATTCTCAACAAAACCACCACTCTGGAAATGCAAATGCTGGAATTCTGCACTTTGCACAGTGAGGTCACTTGAGAAACCTTAACTCGAGCGTGTCCATTCCCCCCCCCCCCCTGGACTCTGGCCATCCCCCCCTTGGGGGTGAATTCACCTCCATTTGAGAACCGTGGCTTTAGATGATTGTTGATATATCAGAAGAAAATAAATGCTTATATTATCAGCTTTTTCAGCTGAAGAAATTATATCACAGATAACTAACGCATCTAAATATCCTAACCTTTAACTTACACCTTAATTATCTTAAATCTTAACTTTGTGACCTAGGCCAGTGCTTTTATGAGACTATGTTCTCACCCCCATCTAAAACCTCTAGAATTTTTTTTTATTTGAGCAGACAGACAGAAAGCAACGTGATTAATCAACGGTGCGTCGTTCAGACCAATATATTTATATGTTTACAGATGGTTTATTCAGGACTTAGTCCACCAATTTATTTGCCATCTAATTCCATGTTAAATCACAAAATTCAACCTTCTAGAACTTTTTCCAGAAATATCGTTGAAAACTTTCTTATATGCCACATGAAAGCCAGGCCAATACTTGGTTTCTGTACAAAAATCCAATATAGCATGACCATGAAAATTTTGAACTAAACAAAATGAAAGTAAACCACTACATTTTATCAACATCCGCTTGACTGTCACTGCACACAAAGCCACTATTTTTAGAAATAACCTTCCGCCAATTTCTCAGAAATTCTGAAAGAAAATGCAATTTCAGACATCAAATTGCAAATCTAGACCAAAAATTAGTCAAAAATGGAAATGCAAAAACCCACAAAGGAAGGGAGAAAGAGGATTTCTAAAAATAGAACGGACTACAATCATTAGCATAAAATGTTTTACTGGACTGAGTTCTTATGGTGAATGTTCCGGAAGCGCAATCATAGTGGTGTTATCTCCCGTATTGTGGCACATGATCAACAGAGGCTTTGTAAGTAACTGATTCATTAATAATACAAACGGTCTTTCATTGAACCATTTTGAAGCGTTCTTCAACATACTACGGTAATGAATGGCAGACATATTTTGGTCCTAAATTCCAGAACTGTATCCACTGCGTAATATTTGATATTTCAAACACGTGACCAATCAGTGGTTAAACATCTAAGTAGAATTATTTACCTCAGATGACATAATTATACGTACTATTCATCAACATCGTGATAGAATCAACTGTATACGAAAAATCCCGAGGGTTCAGGGGCGTAGCTACCGGGGGTGTGGGGGGTGTCACACCCCCTCAGTTTTACTGAACTCGTCGGTAAAACGCGGAATCGGTCGGTAAAAAGGGGGGTCATGGATGGAACCGTCGGTATAACGCGGAATCGATCGATTAAACCGATTAATTAACCTAAAAAGTCAAAACATTGTGTTGGTTATGATCGGTCGATAAAAGACGGCAAGGTGGGACCGTCGGTAATACCAATTAACCTAAAAAGTAAAAACCTTGTGTTGGTTATGATTTTATAAGTAAACTGTCAACATTAAAAGTATTTTTTTTTACTGAAACTACCGGAATCGGTCGGTATAAGTTGGTTATGACTGGAGTCTTCGGTAAAACCGATTGGTTAACCGATACCCTTTTTATTGGTAAGCTGTTCGTTATTTGAATTTGTCGGTAAAACGCGGAATTGGCCGATAGAAGAAGGTCATAGATGGAGCCGTCGGTAAAACCGATTTGTTAACCGAAAGAGTGAAAACCTTGTGTCTCTTAAGATGTTATCGGTAAACCGTTCGTCTACATTAAAGTGATTTTTACTAAACTTGTCGATAAAACGCGGAATCGGTCGATAATAGACGGTCATGGATGGGAAATAGAGCCTTCAGTAAAACCGATTGGCTGACCGAAAGTGTGGAAACCTTGTGTCAGTTATGATGTTATCGGAAAACTGTTCGTCTACATAAAAAGTGATTTTTACTGAACTTGTCGGTAAACCGCAGAATAGGTCGAAAAAGGCTATATAAACATATGGTTGTCCGACGAAAATTGATAATTTTGACCGGTGGAAACGACTTCCAAAATCGCGTCAGATGTATTTTCCGGGTTTCCTAGTTTGTAAAATTTTCAAGGGGAGAACAGCCGACCCCCCCCCCCCCCCATGTCGGTAAAACGCAGAATAGGTCGAAAAAGGACATAGAAAACATATGGTTTTCTGATGAAAATTGAAAATTTTGGGTACCAGTGGAAAAGACTTCCAAAATCGCGTCAGATGTATTCTCCGGGTTTCCAAGTATGTAAAATTTTCCGGGGAAGGACCCCCGAACCCCCCTGCAGGGCTTGCCTTGGAAAAATCACCTTTCAGTCCCCCCTCTCAGGCATATTCTAGATACAACCCTGATTGATATGGTTTTCTAAGGTTTAGGATTTGCTTTAACGATGGATTGCGTTCGTGTATAATGTATATACTTAAAAGTGCGAGTAAGTTATTTTTGCCCCGGGAAGAACACGTGTTCGTCGGTAAAACTTTGACGTTACACGTGTTCGTCGGTAAAACTTAGACGTTACACCTCCCCAGTCAAAATGGTCACGCTACGCTCCTGCGAGGGTTACTGAACGTACCGAGGTAGTCAGCTATTCGGAAACTACAGAGGATTGCTGCATGTACCAAGGTAGGGTCAGCTATACGGAAACTCCCGAGGAATGCTAAATGTACCAAGGTAGAGTCAGCTATATGGAAACTCCCGAGTATTGCTGAATGTACCGAGGTAGAGTCAGCTATACGGAAACTGCCGAGGATTGCTGAATGTACGGAGGTAGAGTCAGCTATACGGAAACTGCCGAGGATTGCTGTATGTACCAAGGTAGAGTCAGCTATACGGAAACTGCCGAGGATTGCTGAATGTACCGAGGTAGAGTCAGCTATACGGAAACTATCGATGATTGCTGAGTGTACAGAGATAGAGTCAGCTATACGGAAACTACCGAGGCTTGCTGAACGTGCCGAGGTAGAGTCAGCTATACGGAAACTCCCGAGGTAGAATCAACTTTAGGGAAACTGCCGAATATTGCTGAATGTTACCGAGGTATAATCAACTTTACGGAAACTGTCGAGGATTGCTGAATGTACCGAGGTAGAGTCAGCTATACGGAAACTGTCGAGGATTGCTGAATGTACCGAGGTAGAGTCAGCTATACGGAAACTGTCGAGGATTGCTGTATGTACCAAGGTAGAGTTAGCTATACGAAAACTGCCGAGGATTGCTGAATGTACCGAGGTAGAGTCAGCTATACGGAAACTCTCGAGGATTACTGAATGGACCGAGATACAATCAGCTTTACGGACACTGTGGAGAGATACTGACGAATTACCACTTGGTTACGCAGCGTTCATGTGCCATAAATATTCTCCACTTTAAAGCGGAAAATGTAAACGTTCTGATTTTTTTTATACTCAATTGCCGTAAAGAAAACCTCTATGTTATCAATAATGGATTATTTTTTGCTATGTAAATTCATGCTTAGAAAGGGTAACGATCAGTGTATGTGCATATTGATAATTGATGGGACTAGTATAAAAGGAGGATTTTCAACTATTTTCCGGATACTACATAAAAAACACAGATTATTGTGCTGGACACTAATAGAATCAATTGAAACCATTCCATTTTCAATCTGATGTTTGTGGTACTCGAAATTCCTTAAGCTATGCTTTTAATCACGTCACTATTGCAAGAGACCTTATAGACTAATAACAGTTTTAGTGAAGTGTTAAAACCTGTATTTAGTGGAATTTCAAGAACACAGACTTCTGATTGAAAATTGGAATGGTGTAAATCAATGCTATCATGTCGCTGAAACATATCAAAAGTGTGGAAAACCTCTTTACATTCTGACATTTTTAAACAATGAAATACCTAGAAAGAAATCCTTTAATAGTGATTTTAAAAATTATGTTTACAACTTAAGACAATGAACAAAATAAGAGAATTAGAACAGTCATATATCGGGGTTCTTTACACCAAGATGAATCTTTTACTCTGGATCCATGTTACCTTCATTGGTATTTATAGTAAGTAATTGTGTTTATTGAAGTTTATTTATATGTATATTGTGTTTTGTGGTGGTTTTTTTTTTTGGGGGGGGTTTTCTTTTATCCAATGTATAGCTCCATGGGCTGAATTTTAGACAGGACCACGTCCTTGTGTATTGGGCCTAATTCTGACCCATGTAAAATAAAGAGTCTATGTTTGTCTCTATGGGCTGAATGTTAGACAGGACCACGTCCTTGTGTATTGGGCCTAATTCTGACCTTGTAAAATAAAGAGTCTATGTTTGTCTCTATGGGCTGAATGTTAGACAGGACCACGTCCTTGTGTATTGGGCCTAATTCTGACCCATGTAAAATAAAGAGTCTATGTTTGTCTCTATGGGCTGAATGTTAGACAGGACCACGTCCTTGTGTATTGGGCCTAATTCTGACCCATGTAAAATAAAGAGTCTATGTTTGTCTCTATGAGCTGAATGTTAGACAGGACCATGTCCTTGTGTATTGGGCCTAATTCTGACCCATGTAAAATAAAGAGTCTATGTTTGTCTCTATGGGCTGAATGTTAGACAGGACCATGTCCTTGTGTATTGGGCCTAATTCTGACCCAGGTAAAATAAAGAGTCTATGTTTGTCTCTATCGGCTGAATGTTAGACTGGACCATGTCCTTGTGTATTGGGCCTAATTCTGACCCATGTAAAAAATAAAGAGTCTATGTTTGTCTCTATGGGCTGAATGTTAGACAGGACCATGTACTTTTGTACTAGACCTAATTCTGACCCATGTTAAATATAGAGTCTATGTTTGTCTCTATTAAGAGTTTATTAATAATATTACAATATCAATAGTTTTATGTGCACATTGCTATTCCGGATTGTGAAAAGAAGATAAACAATGTTATGCCCCGAGCATTGGTTCTGCTTATGGTAGCGGAACTGGTAGGTCGAAGTTGTTAATTTTTTTATAAAATATATGCTGCGCCATATGAATTCTTCTTTCTACATTCAACAACTGAGCCTCGATGAGAATATCCAGTCCAGTTGTGTATAAACCTTGACAGCAGTAGCCATTTTTCTTGAATCACAGAAATTTGTGTGTGTATTCGGATATCAAACGATTTCTTTACGTCTACATATTTTCAATGCCACTATTATGGACGAACGATCATATATTTTGATATTTCAGTAGCCTGTAACCAGATCACAATCGTGCTTGCTGGGTTTCCTGAGGGACCAGTCTCTAATTGGTGTCCCATTGGTGCCAAGTATAATAGCTTCAGCGATAAGTGCTATGTGGTTCGCATTAAAAGTGTGAGCTGGTATACCGCTGAAAGAAACTGCGAGAACATGGGTGGTCTTTTAACAATGATTGATGATGCAAGCGATCAGCAGTTCATTAGTACAATCACGGGGTAAGTATGTAGATCTAGACAAAAAACAGCTTTTACGAACTCCTTCTAATACCTTGACATCATGAGACACTTGTAGAACCACAGAATGGCGAAAAATGCTACGATTGTTTGTGATACAAATAAAACAGTTTAGAAAATGTTAGCACACACTGTTTTAAACAGAAATATCTCTACGCACCTGTTGAATTTCAGATCCCACGTATACTGGCTTGGACCCAATGATCAAGAGCAATCTCGGGTATATGTGAACCCTGATGGTTCGATGCCATTCTATTTTAATTGGGAAAATTATTTCGTTACTCAACCGGATGATGACATTAACATAAACGATCAACGCTGTATTAGTTTTTCTTCAACTAAATCTTGGTACGATGATGTATGTGATCGTCATTGGAATTATGTATGCCAGTTACTTCAGCCACGTAAGTAATGCGAACTCTAACGTGTACTCCACTTATCCTTTACGTTTTTTGGGTTTATAGCTATAAAGAACCACCTAGTGATTGTTTCTTTCCTTATAGAGTTGGTATTGTTTGTCCTTTATTTGCTACTAGCTGTAGTATGTAACATCTGAAACACGCCTTATGGTCTTCATCTTTGCTACTAGCGTTCTCTTTGGTCCAACACGAACTGAATTTAATTATATGACGCGATTTTAAATTTGAACAAATAACACTTGCACAGGCCATTTAGAGTTTTTTTTTTTTGTAAAAAGACACACATACCAAACATTGCTATGGGCTAGATTTTATAAACGCGATGAAATAAATAAAAGTCAGATTCTCAATTAATTTGATAGGATTATTGTATACTTAACGGATATAAAATCCTAATCAGGACAGCTGGTGTTGGGCCAAAGTAGCTTCCAATATAAGGCTGAGGTGATATCTGAATAGTAAGCCAGCTTGCCAGCATGCTGAATTATACTTTTTATTTTTAGGTACCTTCCTGAAGTTAACATTTATACGATTGAAAAGCTCAGAATTTCAACACGGACAACGGTTAACGATGTATTCTACCTTAAACCTAATCCGTTGCTCAGTTTTGTGCGTTTCTTATCGTGTATGTATAGGCTATTTGTTTCAAGAGGCCGTCAAAAGTTTCAATTGTCAACTAATAGGACCGTATTTAGACAATGTAGTGTATGCACACCCTGGAGAAATGATATATGAAGTGATTGAACGATAATACTTACGCTGACCTTTTGGCTTTTTTTTTTTCAAAATTCAAAACAATATGTGTGTATTTTGTCGTCTCTTCATCTCTTTTTGCGGTCCTGTAGGCTACTTGATCGCGGCAACATAAATATGTCCATCTTAGGCATATGTACTTAATGTACTTTTAAACATGTGTTTCCTTATTTTAATTTATTCATACATTGTATATATATTCCATAATTGGTTGGCTACTACTTATATCAATCGAAAGTAGAGATATTGTAATGGTGGGGACAATACCAGTTTGTCCCTAGTTCAGTCGTAATTAACGAAGTTACGAAGGAAATTTTCTTCCTTCCTCCAGGTCAGGAAAGATCGTTAAGGTCTATAAATGTCATTCAAATCTTTCTTCGATTTTCCCAATTATTAACCATAATCAGGTGTATAATTCAACCTTTGTTATTAATATTTCTTTTTCTATCACACCTTTATTTCTGATTAATTTCACTGTAGTGCTTCATTTACTAGTGCTTAGTATGGTATCTTATCTATTGTTATTGTTGTTTATTTATCACTTATCTTTATTATCATTCCAAGAAACTGTGTAAGATTTTTGTATGTAACGAACGTAGTGCATCGCCATTTTGAATCTCCTCTTCAATTAAGTCTTTAGTCGAGTTTCGATAAAGGTTATATTCCATCTATGAAATGACGAAAAGGGAGTAAACATGAGATATATCTAATTCCTTTCCCATTGCTATATTCATGTTTACCTCCTTTCAACTGATAACGACCCTTGTAAATTGTGTTGAAACGTTATTTACCTTAAATGAAAACAATTATAGACGCTTATATAAAGTTTATTACATTCAACGTATCTTTTTTTTCTTTTTTTTAAATCACATATCCACCCAAACCCCTATAAGATGATAGTTGGATATACTGTGTACCATATAATTATTATATCCACTTCTCACACATGACTTTAATCTAAAGATAAAAATATTCAGAAATCTAATAAAGGGATGTGTAAGGATTACCATTGTTCAACCAAAATGTTTAATTCACATACATGTATATATATATAAAAATGTGTCTGTATGGAAGAACAAGCACACTAAGGAAGCCATTATAATAATTAAGGCAGATCGAATAATAAGAGATTAGACAAATAGGGTACAGGAAGCCAATGAAAGAGTGGGAATAATGATAAAGATGGATCAAGGAGATCAAAGAAGAAAGGTTTCCCATATCCTTGGTCCCTATTGAGGGTGGGTTGCAGTTTCCTTATAAGGATACTTTCATGGTATTTACGGGTTGTTTCACCGGGGAGATTGGTAATCAGGGCTTTAGATTCGATCCATTGTATGGCGTGGTTCGTAACTCTATGAGATGCTGGCTTAGGGCTGACTTTCCATTGGTCATATTACATGAGGTCTTATGGTGTCTAATTCTCATTTTCAATGGTAGTATGCTTTCTCCAATGTACGTAGCTCCACAATTACACTTGACTTGGTATACGATGTACTTTTGTATATCCTTATTTGGGGTTGTGGGGTTGGTTCTGCCATTGGCCTTTGAGGCAATTTGAGGTTTGCTGTTGTCGTGAATCTGGTCGTCATATTAGTGAGTTAATGATAGAATAAAGAACACATATCAATATATTTGTTGTGTTATTGTGTGAAAATAAAATCGATTAAATCCCAGATTAACCTCACAAAACACGAGTCTGATCAAAATGAATAATGACTTAAAGAAAGTTTAGCAGCATGTCCGGTCATTGGGACCGGTCTCAATGAAAGCACTGGCCTAGGTCATAGGTGTTAAACCGTGACTGACATTGAAAAAGCGTCTAGTCGTTCGGATGGGACGTTAAAGATCCCTCGACAGTTGGAAATCGCAAAACGAGTAAGCCAACGCTGCTATCCTGGCAAAATTTCCCTCATTGCACACTACATGGCGTTGCCCTTCTTCATTAGTCCATAAGGTGCAGTAGAGTAGAACGTAACACTCCATTCATTTCATTTCGTTAAGCCGGGTTATAATGAGAATACATGTGAGGTGATGAGGGTTGAATACTGTTATTCAGGTATACAATCTGAATTGCCAGTTTTAGAAATATAAGATAAAATCAACTGAGCTATACTTTTACCTTGACTGCAATAGACATCTTTCTTTTATTATACCATAGAAGTGTGTAATACATTGATTTGATTAGATTATACGCTAACGATTTCAGCCTTTAAATCATAATATCGAGGGCTCTGATTGACTGAAATCGCTAAGGCCAAAATCGTAACGTCGCACCATTTACTAAATAGTAAGGTATAAGTTTGTAATGGCTGGACATTGTGAAGATGTAAGAAAGGTGGCTATTCCAGTCAAGGTATAAGTATGAAGTTTGAAATGGGTACACATTGTACAAATGTGTATAATAAAACTGTGGTTATACTCTTGGAAGACCAAGCGACGATCACCGTACAGGACATCGTACCTCGTCGATTTGTACCATTAAAAAATTTCCTCCACCACAGTCACATTGGATATTAGTTTTTATTCATATTTACAAGTCCATATACTTTTTCTGGGTCGAAATTCGGATTACTTGGTCCAGCATCTCCGTCGAACCCCATTGAATTAAAATCCGTGTCATTCCACGGACTCGTCTTGTTTACGACTCCATATACCTTGCTAGAGTCGAAGTGTGGGTTGGTTTTCTCTGGTACGTCTTCAGTCAGAGCTGTGTCATAAGGACTTGCAAAGTCTTCATTGTCCATAACCCAATCACAAGCCTGCGAAGACTGGGCGTGAGCACCATAGTAGTCGAGATTAGCCGGAAATCCACCAAGGTCTTGAGTTAATGGTGTAACAGGACCTGCATTAAAAATGAATGGTATATAAGTAATAGACAATTCACTCCAAAACAAATATTCAAATATTTAAACAAATCGTATGAGCATATGAGAAAAATGCCTTGCTATGTTTCAGACACAAATGTCAGCTGTTACAAACTTCGTCTTATACATCTTCACAATATCAAATTGTTACAAACTTCTTCTTATACATCTCCACAATGACAAGATATTACTTCATCTTATACATCTTTACAAAGTAAAGTTATTACAAACTTCATCTTATATATCTTTACAAATGTCAAGCTATTACAAACTTCATCTTATACATCTCCACAATGACAAGATATTACAAACTTCATCTTATACATCTTTACAATGTCAAGTTATTACAAACTTCATCTTATATATCTTTACAAAGTCAAGTTATTACAAACTTCATCTTATATATCTTTACAAATGCCAAGCTATTACAAACTTCATCTTATACATCTTTACAAAGTCAAGTTATTACAAACTTCATCTTATATATCTTTACAAATGTCAAGCTATTACAAACTTCATCTTATATATATTTACAATGTCAAGCTATTACAAACTTTGTCTTATACATCTTTACAATGTCAAGTTATTACAAACTTAATCTTATACATCTTCACAATGTCAAGCTATTACAGACGTCATCTTATGTATATTTACAATGTCAAGCTATAACAAACTTTGTCTTATACATCTTTAAAATGTCAAGTTATTACAAACTTAATCTTATACATCTTCACAATGTCAAGCTATTACAGACTTCGTCTTATACCTTAACTGCAATAGCCATATTTTTTGTATCACATAAGTTCATAGATACAGCGATTTTAGTTGGATTGTAAGTTTGACAACACAGCCTCGACATGAAGTCGGAAAACAATTAGTCATGCTCTGTTTGTCTATACTCACTAGCGCACAATCCAATCAAATGGCTGTGATATGAGGAATGTAGCTATTGTTGTCAAGGTATAAGACGAAATTCAGTCCTATATACCCAGAGCCCTCCCTTCACTGTTCCTAGCAATTGAAATGATCATAAAGAGAGACATACCTTGATTAGATTGGTCTCCGATTATTTTATTATATTTATACACTACGATTATCATAGTGATAAACATAACCATCACAACAACAGCACTGCATACGGCTATTAGCATGGCGTTCGTCTCATCTGAGGAGGTTTGTTCAGCCATCGGTGGTGAATCTGAAACTGAACATTAGAGGTATTTATCAAAGGGATACTGCGTCTGACCATGAACATGAAATTTTAGTTCTCAACAATGGTCTATATGAGTATATATTCATCAGTGGGCTTATCTGATGTCATAAAATAACAGAATACATTAAAATCTGAAAAACTATCGAAACTAAGTTATTATTGAAAAACGCTTAATCAATTATTAAGCTTTTTTCCAAAATCAAATGCAAGTTTATGGATAATTACTTATTTATTTTTGTATGTTATTTATGGCAACAGGTATATTTTCTGATGAATAAAGCTCTCATCGTCCAAGTTTAACATTTTTCAAATTTTATGTTCATTCTAAAACCTATTATACCTTTAAAACCTTGTTGGGCTTTGTAATCAAAGGGCGGAAGTGAATACTTCAATGAAATCAAAATTCTGGTATGTGAATACAGTATACCCTACTATTTGGCTCGGGTAGAAGAATGGACGTCTTGGACTTAACTGGGTTGCCTCCCCCCCCCCCCCCTGGAAATAATTCTAAGCATTCACTTTAAGTCCGTATAATGCCTGTTAATGAAAGATTTAAAGATTTTCAGTCTGTAGTATATAATATTGCTCAGCATAGGTTGTGAAACATTTTATATGTGTGTTAATCTTTATGACATTTTCTGCTAGGTGTCCAGCCAATCCCCCCCCCCCCCTTTAGTAGAAGGGTCCCGTGAACTAGCTTACCAATGGTAATTGAGTAGCTGGTTGTACCTACCGTTTGCAACAATTGTTATATATAGAGATTTTGTGTATGAATATGGAGAAGCAACACAACTCCATTGTATTTCAGTTGAATAATCCTCAGCCTTCAAAACTGTTAATTTCAATACGCGGTCATACCCATGAGATGTTACCGAACATCTGTAATTCTTACTATTGACACTCTTCTCGAACCTGCATTGCTGATAACTTTTTGAAGCAATATAGACACCGTTCTTCCTCAACCAAATAATGTTATAAATCGTTTGGCAAGTGATACTGTAGGCCTCTCCAGCGAACACGGTGGTGGGATCAGCACGAATGGAGATATATTCTGAAAAGAAAATGCATAACAGTTTAATAAATGTTAACCTATGTTTATATGTTATAGATTGTAATGCATCTAAGAGTTTTAAAAGAAACTGAAGTTGGCTAATGTCTTACGGTAATGATAGTAAATGAATATATTATATTATAATAAAAGAAAAATCTAATACTTTATCATCTAACCGAAAAATTCCCGAATAGTTTAAGCATATATGCTACACAAGCGACTTTGTCACCAAAGAATTGGGCCCCCACATCTAACCAGAAACGCCCCTGGGTAGCAGCTAATGACATTTTCCTCTGTAGATATCTTGACTTTGAACTTTCTAAAATCCTTTAAGCTATATCCCGACCCTTCCTTTTTGGGAAAAGGGAAGACTTTGTGGCTTGACCGAACCATTCTTATCGCCATGTAACACTATTACATCTATTTACACAATTGAAACATACTTTAGTCCTCATTTAGGCTTTTATACGACTATAGCCAAACAGTGCGCAATGAGTTAAAGTATTAGACTATTTAATTTCGATATCAGTAAAAGAAACAAAATTGCCTTCTACACTGTACTGTATCCATAAAACCACGAGAAAGTATTTAGGAATAAACGAACACATCATTACGACTATTACCAAAACCGCGATTGTTAAAAATAAAAAAAGCTATGATTTACATCCCAGATGTATATAGTAGAAGAGGAACATGTAATATAATAAGCCATCCGCAATTTGATTTAGGAAGCCTTTGTATTCTCAATGTCGACATTATAACAGGAAGATAGCTGCGATTCGAATTACGGTGTTTTGGGGGTTAAATACACACGGTCTGTCGTAAAAAGTTCTACAAGAGCTTCAACATATCACGGTATCGAATTCACATAGGGCAACGATTGGGGAATACATTACGCCCATGATATTATAATAAGAACTTCGATTTAAAATGGAATAAAAAATGGGAGTAATGATGTATGATGTCTACAGCTACTTGATAAATAATTTCTTTATTTTAGATAACTATCTTTATATAATACCTTTAAAGAACCGAAACTTGACTTATTTTCAATGAAAGTAAATCTAGTCTCGTTAACATCTCAAGAGTGTCTCGCAGTATGACTGTGGCTTTTCACGTTGACGACCCAAAACACATGACGGTGATCAAATCCGTGACTATCTGACACTTCCTTTGCTCTCAATTCTATGCTGTTATATCACCTGTATCAAGTGTGCTGCATAACCCCAAGTTCTCTTTTATCTCTCTTTTTCTTTTCTAATTAAAATTTATTCTTGTATTAATAATTGTACATGCTTTATATGGAGACGGATTATCAAAAGCCTTGTCCTTTTTTCCGAATCCAATTTACGTGTAATCATTGTAACTGATATGTCAATTTTTATTCAATAAATATTGTTTAAATCAAGAGTGTCTCGCCTCAATAGAAAAAAAATCTCTCGTGGCACAATTCATGGCGTTGCCCGTCTTCATTAACCAATTAAATACAGAACAGTATTGCGTCAAAATCCTTCAAACATTCTTTGACTCAATATTGTACTTCTTGCTTGTCAACGCTTCAATTGCGCCTCGCCTCATTAATACATGGGCGACATGCTTCAAAACATTTAACTACGAGAAGGTAATCATGTCAAAATCATCAATAATTGATAATATAATCAATCGAGTTCCTAGTGTCGCCATAATAATGTCGGAAAACTAATATAATATTGTGTTTAGAATCAAACTGATAAAGAAATTATAAGTAGATTTTGCAAAAATGACGTAAGTAATAGATTGGTTTTAGTATTGCATGAACTATTCAAAGAAAAGTTCATTGGTTGACCCGGAAGTAGTTTTTAAGGTCATAGCAGTGAAGCTTGTTTAGATTATATTCAATATATTCGAAAACAAAAGTGGAAAAAAAGTCGTTTGTATCATCATATGATGAATTAAAAATTATACCAAGTTCCATTGCTGTCGTGTAACTACTTCCGGGTTAGCCTATGAACTTTAAGTCCCTGTCTGTCTTATAATGATCTATGTTACCAGGATAAGCTGTAAACCTTATATGCATTCGAACTGAATAGCCGTCACAAGGACTGTGTTAAGTTAATACATTCGATCTATATATATATCAATAATATCTGTTTACTCCCCATATAAATATTCACGACTGAAACCTCATCATGCCCACAGCTGGTTTGATTTAGTCGATTTCTTTTATTATTTTTTGCAAATAATGATCTGAATTGGTAACATTTGGAAGTTCATATTTCAATTAAGTAAGATATTATATTCAGAAACTACGGATTACCATGCATATTAATATGTACTCTAGTCAAGTTTACCGCTGAAATAATTTGTTTGGAAACTATACATAGTTCATTTAGTTTGAGGTTTGCTGAAATGTGCAATGTTAATAATGCCCAGGAAAGAATTGTTGTTTGTAGTATAGATATTATGTCAGTGGTCACGCCATTGTGCCTGTTTTAATGCCCATTTGGGCCTGTTTTAATGCTAATTTGTGCCTGTTTTAATTAATTCGGCCTAATTTAAGCAACTCTAAGTGCCTGTTTCCATTAAATACTTGTGTCTATTTCAATAAATTCTACCTTAATCCCTGTTTCCAATTATTACTTGTGCCTGTTTTAATGACATATTTGAGACTGTTTAACCAATTACGTGTGCCTGTTTAATCTGTTGCGTGTGCCTGTTTTAATCTGTTACATGTGCATGTTTTAATGCTCAGTTGTGCCTGTTTTAATGATTTTGTGCCTACCTACCTATTTGTGACTGTTTCACCAATTACTTGTGCTTGTTTTCATCTGTTACATGTGCCTGTTTTCACCTGTTACGTTTGCCTGTTTCAATCAATTACTTGTGCCTGTTTTAACCAACTGCTTGTGTCCGATTTAGTCTGTTAGCTGCACCTGTTTAAAACGACTATGACTATCAGAAGACGACGTTTGGGAATAATTCTCCTGTTGTTAATTTCCTTATTCTGTCTTTATCTCGTTCGAGAAAATTGTGAGTATATATTTGGACGGTTTTGGAAGTATCCTTTTTGACATTTTAACGATCCTCATTTTACTAGTAAGATGCTCTCTGGCAAATCCAATGATAGGGTATTCGTTCTCGGTAAAGACTGTATTTCCCGATTTCAATTATTCAGCATGGGACTGATACTGAACATGACTATAGTCACCCAGCTGGAACAATAAGAACATTTTAAAGACAAAAATAGAAACGTGATGTTAACATTGTGGTTCATTCAAGGGTAATATTTATACGAAACTTAAGTTTAAAACATAATTAAATCATTTAGTCAGTTCAAACAATTATTGTCGTTTCAAAAATTGTAGTTATCCCCCCTTATTTTCAATTTCAGATTATTACCTGCGGTCTTCAACTGACAATCATATAATTTTCAAGTATCTCGACCAATCAAAACACAATCTGACCACTGTGCCAGAGACAGGCCAATCGAACATTAGAGTTGCTTGTTTCGTACTGGCAACTCTTAACTCCAAGGCTAAAATGGCCGCCGTTAACGAAACGTGGGTACAGAGATGTAATACCTATTTCTTCTTAGTTACCACACACCATGGCCAGCATGATGTCGTCAACGTTACTATTCCAGAAGGTAGATCGTATCTGACTGATAAGACCGTATACGGATTTAGATACATGCACGACCATTTTTTGAACGATTACGACTGGTTCGTAAAGGCGGACGACGACACGTACATGATCGTAGAGAACCTAAAGTTTTATCTGTCTCATTATAAGGGCGTTGCTCCGGCTTACTCAGGACTACACCTTCGGCATTACTCACCCAACGGGTACATGGCCGGAGGCCCAGGATACGTTTTAAACAGAGAAGCTCTGAAACTGTTAATCAAGGGCTTTAACTCGCCAGGTTTGTGTCGACTGACAGGAGGTGCTGAAGATTTGGAAATTGGACGATGTTTAACTAAAGTTGGTGTTCCTATAATTAGCAGTTTGGACAAGTTTCGAAAACAAACTTTTCAAGGCACACGGTTCCATGCCTACATCGATAACTCAGTCCCATCCTATGTGCCGTTTTATCTTAAAAATAAAGAGAACTTGGTAAGTTATCTAAGAAACTTATGGCTCGGCACCGACGGAAGTGACGACAGCTTCAAACACGAATTATGGGATAACGAAGCATAAAGTAGAGCTTCGGTTCTTTATGTTACGAAATTTGTTAAATTAAGGGTGGGCTGCTAAGGTATGCTTACTCCTTTCCAAATGCCTAAGTTAATTGCTCTACAACCTTTATTCTTGATTTCGCCATAAATTGGAACAGATTTTGATTAACGAGATTGTATGGCTTGACCCAACTGTAAATGGGTACGAATAATGCGGGAAAGATCAATTCCAAGTGGTTTGGTCAAGGAGCAGCTGGTAGAAAGGATCCCTGTCACGGCGGACTTGAGAAACTAAGTTGTTATCCTTGTAAAATATAGTTGTTTCTTTCTTTTATCTTTAATTAAAAGCATATGAATTATCACCAAATTTTCACTTTGGTATCTTACTCAGATGAGAACTGAATTTTTTATTCAAAATTAATTTCACCTGAAGTTTTTAATTGAAAATTATTTTTCAAATTAAAGGAATTGAGGGGTATGTGAGCCACCGTACATTGACTGGGTTATACGGATTTTTATTTTCAACATGTTGTATGGTTATAAATGATCAAATATATTTCAGAATAAAGTCAGTCGCTTCACCATCAGTTTTCACCATATGGACCAGAATATGATGCATCACATCGATTTTCTTCTGTATAATGTCCAAGTTAAACAACCAGATATCCAGGTTTCCAATTATTTCAACATGGAAATAGTCCAACCTAGTACCAATATCTCTAAGACTAATATTATGGAATATTTTTTTGAGAAAAAATCAGAATATGATGATATTGAAACCTGGAGAAAGAAAAATACAACAGTTTTAGGCCACGAGAGACCCACAGGATACTGAATCTAAAGATTATGTGTAGAATTGTGACCTTATCAATGATTGGGTAAAGGGAAAATCAGAGTTGTCGCCCGTGGATAAGCGGTTTCCTGTATGGACTACTTATAGACAATGTCACCTTTCCTTGTCCATTCACAATGTCGAACAATTACAAACTTAGTCAGAGTTAGTCTTGTACCTCGATTACGAAAGAGACCCTTCTTGTATCTTCACAATATCAAGTTATCACAAACTTTGTACTTATACCTTGACTGCAATAGTCCCCTTTCTTGTATCTTCACAATGAGAAACTATTACAAACTGAACAAAGACCAACTTGAGCCAAGGTTATCAATTTAAATTTTTCTTCTTCATTCTTAAAGGTAGTATACCTTTGGGATATTATTACATGTAATAATTTTACTCATCGCAGAAACACAAATGTACTTGCTGTAGCTGTGTTATCGCGCATATTAATGTCAATATTTTAATTTTGAAATAGTAGATGTTTGGTAACGTTGACTATTTAAGCTTTCGTGAATAAAGATGTGATACAATTTCTCAAGGTTTTCCTCAGTCAATTATTTTTCCTTATTCCTTATGCGAGCTGTAAGAATCTGAGATTATGTTCGCATTTTGCTGATATATTTCGTCTGATTTGGAATCGAACAAGTTTTCTACCGCAGCCCCGTTTTCTACTGTTAAGAATTTCGATGTCGATTTTTTTTTTAAATGAAGGAAAATGGTACTAACTAAACGGAACTGCAAAACTAAACCTGAAATCATTGATGGCAGCTGAATTGTTCGTGTGAGGAAGTAGGTAGTAACCTATACATAATGAACGAGGAAAAGGTTATATGTAAATTAGTATCAGTTAGCAGTTCCTTAAAAAAGGTGGTAAAAAGGTTTGCTTAATATTTTATGTGTATATGGTATATAGCATCAATATACACAGTTCCAATTTTCAATCAGACGTCTGTGGTTCCTGTAATTCCACTAACACTATGATTTTGAAAACGTCACTCACCGCGAAGGCCAAAAAAGGTCAATAGAAAATTGGTGCAAATTGATGTTAACAGTGTCCCTGATACACATTGCTTTAAATTTCATACGGATGTCGCTATTACGGCTAAACAGATGCAATACACTTTGTCCCAAAACTTTTCCTCATAGTAATTTTCCGCTCTATTTGGTACATTAATAGTGCAGACTGTTACTTTCCTTTAAACTTTTTGAAATTTGAAACCTTTATATCAATATCACGATTGGATATTTACCTCTAACAAATTTGAGAAAGGGTAACAGAAATTTTTACGAGTGTTCATATTTTGAAACATATTAGTAACATGGGCCGATCAATATTGTGGGCTTAGCATTATAGAAACATGCTGTGGATTCTTTATCTGTTTGGATTTCTGTTGACAGTAGGCGGTATGTTAGCTTTTCAGTTTTCGTTAATTACTTCACGCAAAATTTTTAATAGTTATGGGCACTTAATTATTCCAACTGTCTGAAGATCACAGTTTGACAAACAGGCTGAATGAGGCCAATTGTCACACAGCAAAGAGCTCAAAATAGTTTAGATTCTGCACTGGTATTTTTATTCCTTTTCATATCCACTGTATATTATATTTTTTTTTTAAATATTGCACACACACGGGCTCTAAAGCTGTATTGAAAGACCCATGAGTGCAGTTCGACCATTTATTGACAAAATTCAAGATCCTTGTTGTTATTTTTAAGTTTCAGGGTCTTTATCGGTAGAAATCGAGGTTGGTGAATCAGAAAATGTTACATTGGAATTTCCAACGATTTGCTTAAGATTAGATGTATCAATTGTAAATAAAAACAACGTAACGGTAGCGACCTGGAACAATAATTATTTTTCAGTAAGCCATTAATACTTGAGTCATTCTTAGGGGCCGGGAAAACGTTTAGAAATATAAGCACAAATACTGCCTTTTTTTAAAAATAATGTAGAATGGTTTCAACAAAAAAGTATTCTAAAGTAATTGGTTTTGGTTTTGTTTGTTTTTGTTGTATTTTTGGGGGTGGGGGGGTAAATGTCATGGCGGCTTCCCTGGCTAGACTTGCCCTTAATATACAAACGAAAAGGACGTATTCGTTTTTGATTCTTTTTTTTTTTTTTCGAAGAGTAAGTTAACATTTGACAAAATTTCTTAAAAATTGCTTTTTATTTGCAGATTAATCAGGCCATATTCAGCGAAAGGTATTCATTGGAGTCATACAATAAAATAAATATCGCCAATATTAGCATTACTGATGCCGGTACCTATAGCTGTATCAACAGAACGCATTTCATACCCGGGTCTTCTCGTAATCTTCTGGTTTTTCGTACGTATTTTTTCTCCTTCTGACAGGGAATAGACTCACCTTGTTCTTATTCAACTTCCAATCATCATCGTTATTATCAGAATTAGTATTACACATCATCAAAATCTGAGCAGCAGCATTATCATCATTATCATCAGCACAATCACTATCATTATCTTAGTCTTTAGTAGCGTCATCACCATAATTATTATTGTAAATCATGAAATTCTGAGTCACTATAATAAACGTCATCAGCAACAGTAGAGGGAACAGCAGCATAATCATCATCATTATCATTTTCTTCAATAAGGTCATACTAAATGTCACCACCACCATCATCATCAACATAAGCATTACATGTATCTTGATCTTCAGTAACGTCACCACCATAATCATCATTATCATCATCATCATTATCAGCTTCAGCATTCATTATCATCTCATCATAATTATCGTCATCATTAGAAGCAGCATCATCATCAATTCATACTGACTATAATCCAATCTTCAAAAGCTCTAATCTGAAGCTTAAATATCATTTACATATCTTTACTATTTATTCAACAGGCAAGCCAGATCAACCAAAAATTTCATGGGAACCTCAATTTCCAGTTTTATATGAGAAAGTCACGTTGAATTGTATAGGATCGTCCCGTTCAGCTCCAGCTGAATATTTCCAGAAACAGTCAATGGAACACCAGTGGTTCGAAGATGGTGATGTGAAATTTACTGGTGACCAATACACGTTTATTCTATCCGAGAACCTACGGAACAAAAGCATAAGTTGTACAGTACAAGACTCTGGTGGATTTGGAAACCAGTCAGATACAAGCAAACCATTAATTCTCTTACCGAAAGGTAATTTCATCTTCAGAACTACGAAAGCAAAAGTAAAATGAGCATCATAAGGCTACAAATTATTGCGAGATAAAAATTAATGCGTTAAATGCGACCTATCCGCGATCTCATTAATTTGTATCTGCATTTTTAAATACATATTACCAAGTGAATTTTATGGAGTTCAACTATGGCTGACATTAGTGAACATCGATATATAGGTCAAGTATTTAAATTGAGACCGGGCGGGATTAGGTAATTATCTCTAAACTTGAAGCTGATTAGTAATCAATGACGTTAAAAAAACAAAAGATCTTCACACTTGACAACTAAAGATAAAATCTTGCTCATTGTTCATGTCTTCATTCATTAATCACTTTAGAATTTTGATGATATTAAAAAATGCGACAACTATCGCGGAACGCATTAATTTGTACTCGCATTTTAGTCTCTATACCCCATGTCGCATTAATTTGTTGACGCATTAATTTCTAGCCTTACAGTAGTCATCGTCATTGCCATCAACATCGTTATCGCCCATCATGCTCCGCTTAAAACCATCATGACATTCCGCGAAGAACTTCATACAAAATTTGAGAAATCTTCTCCTTGCATATTATCTAATTTCTTTAGTCAGACACGAATTCCTCCATCTCATGACTCCGACTTGTGTAGTAGTGATTAGTATAATTCGCAAAGCAGACCATGTCCACTCTATTAGAAACATCTGTTAGTACAAGTACAGTTATACAATTATTGATGCGGATTTTGTAATGCTTCGGACGAGATTTTAGGATCGTTGTGCTTGTGCCGATTTAATCCCTAGCAATGCAAAGAAATACAGAACAGTCCACTTAAATAAAAAAAAACCCATTAATTTAAAATACCTGATCGCATGATCCTTCATTTTATCTTCTGGATATCTCCCAAGGAGTGTTCACATGTCTTAAATAGATTTATCAAGTTTATATTTTAAAGCTGCAGCTACCCTGAAATACATTGATCCTGGTTCAGAGTCTGGCATTTATAAAGTCTTGGGAGGTTCCAGTGTAACCCTTGAGTGTATTGAGTCAAGAACAGGAACACCAACAATATCTGAGTATAGTTGGACAAGGAATGGAGTTCCTCTCTCGGAGCACGGGAAGACATTGGTTTTTGCTAAGGTGAATAGCAATCAATCGGCGGATTACGAATGCCAAGCTGAAAATTCTGAGGGATTAAGCAACACTGTTAAAATGACATTGCAAGTTTTAGGTAGGCTATTTGCATTTTGGTCTGATGAAGGCATATGGTTAAATGATGGATATTGAGCGCGTAATGCTTGAAGCGTTCTTCTTTCTTGATCTGCATTTTTACTCAGGGCAATATATCAAGTGAGATTTGAAGCACATTACTTGAAATAATTAAATCCTTTGTAAAACTCCATCTGATCAAGTCGAGGAACAGATTGAAAAAGACCGTGAGCTAAGTTCGTGTGTGTTATTTCCATTGTTTCGTAGGTACTCATCTGTTTCCTTACCGTTACAGAAGGTCCGGAGCTCACTTCCGTTAAACAGATAGCGACCAGTGGTGATGGACGTGTAAAGTTAACATGCAGTTCATCTGTAAACGCACAAGACATTGTTTGGTTTGAAAGTGGGTCAACAGAAATTTTGCACGTGGGTGCAACATTCAACACCTACGTGACTAAGTCAACTAATTTTACTTGTCAAGTTTCAACTATTTTGAATCCAACTGATGGTTCTCCGGTTATAAGGGGAGCTAACTCAACCATTTCCGTTCTTTACATGTGTAAGATTGTTTATATTTTCATTCTGAACAAAAAAACTTACCATATTATTAAAAGCAGTTCGCTGTGCCCAGTTCTGTGTCACAGTTATTTTGATATCAAAGTTTCATATAAGAAGATTACCATCAAATAGATAGATAGGAATCTTTGGGTCTTTTATGCTTTCTTGATTTGTCGTCATCGATCTGGCATCGCTGCTAGAACGATTTCAAAATAAGCGAACTTTAGTCCCCGAGATGCTTCAGAGAACTTTTACTAACTGCAGTATAAATCATTGTGAATGATAGGTATGCTGCTGCCGACGTTTGAAGCATTGAAGCGAATCCAAATGTCCGATTCGAACTAAATCTAATGCTAGGAATTTTTTCAAGCCAATCATGTTTCGCGTTTCATTTGTAGATCCTCCAGTTCGTAAAACATATCGTCTTCAGCAGAAGATCACATATAACAGACACACAGGACATCAATTTGTAGAATCCATAGAATACGAGTCATACCCACATGTCATCAGTGCTTCCTTAAAAACGTCAACTGGGTCGCAGACTACACTCACTGTTAAGGTTATCCACAACACCGTTCAAATTTACACGGGACATTTGACCAAAGAGGACTGTACATCCTTGAAGTTGATTGTACAGAATACAGAGGGAAGCGACTCTATGGATATCCATATTCGTTGTAAGTGTTTAATAATTGGTTGTCTCCCCTTGTAGGTCAAGTCAGGAAACTGGTAGGAAGGATCTTATATTGTGAACCTAAGTTATCCTTGTAATAGATATTTGTTCTTTCATATTTCGTTGCAAACAATTCATTCAAAACAGGTGAAAGGGCTGTAACACAATCTCTTAGAGCGCTTGATTCTTTCCATGGTGCCACTTGGTTACGTCGATCAATGGTGATCATGGGTTCTAATCTCTGGTGAATATTGTCATATCTCCTCGTTATTCCACTTCACCGAGCTGTAAATAGGTTCGGAAAATCTGAGAAAAAGATCCATTTCAAGAGGTTTTGCCAAGGAACGACTGGTAGAAAGTTATCTCGTAGAATATTTTGTTCTTTCTATATATCTTACATCTGCAAGCGTCCGACTGATAACGTTCTCTCGGATTTGGTTTTCTTTTGCAGGTTATCCCCATGCCCCTATTGAACTTACCGCCTCATTGTCTGTGAACCAAGTGACTCTCAAATGGAGCCCAGGATTTGACGGTGGAATTGTTCAAAACTTCAAAGTTCTACAATCATTAGATGGTAAAAGCTGGAAACGGTACTATAGTACTCACAATAAAGAAGTAGATACTGGTCTGATGGAGACTGTAGTCAGTGGTATATCACCAGACAAGATATATCTATTCAAAGTTTATGCTGATAACGGCCTGAGCTCAGACGACAGTAATATTGCCTTCACTTATCCGTCAAAGGGTGAATATATATTTTTCAACTTTTGCAGTTTGCGTCTCGAAAGTATCCAAAATATTGACGTTGCCATGGTTTTATTAAAATGTCTTAAATTAAGCCCACTAAATTTCTTTTTATAGGCGTGTGGATGAGAACAAAGTTTCTATAACGAGTGATTTGTTTCTTTAGGATCAGATCTCCTAAAAAGATTCTAGGCCAGTTTTGATTGTACAATATTTTGCTATAAATACGTAATTCCCCTCATTTATATACCCAGTCTCGAGGAATGTGACGATTGGGCATGATGTTTTGGACACTATGTCTGTCCCTCAATTTTATTACCGCGGTCTCTAGGAAGTATGGCATGTGGGTTGAGTCCAGGATGTCACATGTGAAGTTTCGCATGCTTGTTCATTGGCATTCTTATTTGTGGACTGTGGGTTGTTAAACTAAGCTTTGCGCTTTTACTCAATTTAAGGAATAGTAAACATCGTATTCAAAATACATATACTATAATTTTACAGAAAAGGTATCAGAATCAAGCGCTGTTATTGCTGGATCTATATGTGGTATGGTAATATTTGTAGTTATTGCTATAGGGATATTTCTATTTTATAGATATCATTATATACCAGGTATGTTTATCCATGTCCCCTCGAGTTATTTCACACTGTGACGATTATACACGTGTTTCAATGATGACTTCGCTCAATATATAAATCGTGTTATAAAGAGATCCTATTTTTTAGTCATGGTAGTTAACAAATCCAACTGATGAATGTATACTCTTGTTGACCAGGTTTTATGCTTTAATTTTATGTCAACTCTAAGAGGGAGTATTTGAATTTACACACGTTGTGTACTTTCTTATCGGGAAATTGCATAAATGATCAAAATGCCAAAATAATTTCAAGACAATTTCAGTATCCATTCCGACATATTGCAGAATAATATTTCTATATTTTGAATTATTTCAGCTCATCGATCTAAAACAGCAGGACATAAGAGGGAGAAGGGTCAAACAGTGCAAGGTTAGTATAAACTAGTAATAATGGTCATATATAGTGCAGTTTTATGTCTCGTAACGCACAGTATGATAAAAGTAAATTCATTTTACAACAAGTTAAAAGGTTTCCTAAGCTATTTCTGTGTATCGGGGACACTGTTAGCATCAATTTGCACTTTTCCAATTTTAAGTCAGACGTTCATGGTTCATGCAATTCAAATCAATCTAAGTATGGCAAATGGGATATTCTTTGGAGAAGATGTATTTCCCTCACTTGAAGTACCACGGCATCGTGGAAGTATGACGAATAGTTATATAGTTTGGACATGATGGACAAATACATAGTAAGACAATCACACTTTTCGTCTCTCAATGCATGACAATTACATAGTAAGACAATCACACTTTTCGTCTCTCAATGCATGGCAAATACATAGTAAGACAATCACACTTTTCGTCTCTCAATGCATGGCAAATACATAGTAAGACAATCACACTTTTCGTCTCTCAATGCATGGCTAATACATAGTAAGACAATCACACTTTTCGTCTCTCAATGCATGGCAAATACATAGTAAGACAATCACACTTTTCGTCTCTCAATGCATGGCCCGAATTTTTCAACTGAACACCCATTATATACATCACATATATTCAACCCGATTCTTAGTCGTCAAAGAAATAATACCTGCTTCCATAAACAACAGAATCTTTCTATAATTCAATCAATCCAAAAAAAAGTCAATAATTATCCATAAAAATGCATTTGATTATGGAAAAATGATTAATAAACTGATTAAGCGTTTTTCATAATTACTTAGTTTTGTGAGTTTTCCAGGTTTTACAGGGATTCTGTTGCTATATGACACCAGGTAAGTTTACTGGTGAATATATACTCATATTAACTATACTTGAGAACTATATTTTATGAAAATTCATAATACTTGAAGTAATCTTGTATTATAGAGAGTGATTATGAGCGTCCGGTTCTCAGACCAACACCTGCTGGTAATAATCTGACAGACTACGAAAACCTTCAGAAATGTCAGTATGTAAATATGAACTACGACAACAGATCAGGTAGGCCATTAAATAAAGGAACACTGTATCATGGTATACTTCTTCTGGGGTTTTATTTTACACAACGTTTCAACAATTTACACTGTGGTTATAAGGAACCGATCACCACGATTGGCCGTAGCCATTTTTCGCTTTGTTTTGTAATATATGACGTTTGTAATGTCATAACGGTCCTCTCAAACGAAAAATGGCGTTTTGATTGGTAAGAATTCAACTCATTTTGGTGGTTAAAACGATAGAGCGCGCATGGCGGCTGGCCAGATAAGCCAATAAATAACAATTTTAATAACTTATTTTTCGTCAGGCTATCTACTGAAAAGCAGAAAGCAGCCAGTATATCTAGGGGTGGGTCACGGGGCTATGCACCACCCTCAGTTCTTGCATGTTATTATTTTGAATTGAACATTACAGAATCTAAATGCCCAAATGTCATCTGAAATCCTTTGATTTCCACAGTAGGCACGCCTAGGCAGGGCACCTGTTCCCCCCACATGTTCTAGCTCCCTTGGCTGCAAATACATAGACGATGTAGTAAATCACCCATAATTGTCTTTTCAGATCACATCAGTGGTATTCATTCTAACAACCATTACGAGAACATTAAGCAGCACAAGAAACCGGGAGTGAAGCCAAACATCATGCCCAAGCCAAAAGTGTAAACCAAATCAACCCTCGTCCTCTAAAACCCGTTACGACAATACTCCATAATGTTTACGGTCTATGTGTCGAGGGCTCATCCAATTGAACCGTTACATACTGTGATACAAGAAACGTGACTATTGCAGACAAGGTGTAAAACGACATTTGTGAATATACTATTGGAACTTCGGGACAGGGACAGTTTATAGATACACTGTTATATCACAGTCCAACTGTTCTGCTCTTGTTAAAATGGATTCCTTAGAATAGCAATGCTATGCGGTGAGGTTACCTTTGTCTTGACAGCATTTGAAATAGCCAATATTCCTGCACTTAAAAGATGGATTTGAAAGATGGGCAACGCCACGACAGCTTCATTGAGTTTTTTCTATCTTTCAGTGCCATGCAGTGTGCAATGAGTTCTATTCTCTCAGGACAGGGGCATCTGCCTCCTCCTTTGATGATTTCCGTTTGTCGAGGGATCTATAACGCGTATAGCCTGTAGCACACGGGTGGTCGGTTTATTGCCCCATCCGAACGACTAGACGATTTTAGACAGGGGAAACCGATTTGGAAAATCTGAGAAATCACCCTGACCTTTGTCAGGATTGAACCCTCGACCCCGGGGTAGCGAGCAATCATCAGCTACCCATTGTTCAAAACATATTTGCTTCTGATGGTACATTAAACCAAGCACCCGTGTGCTATAGGCTATGTACGTTAAAGGTCCCTAGACGCACAAAGAGTAGGCTAATGCCGCTGTCCGGGCAAAATTCCCTCATTGCACACTGTATGGCGTTGCCCGTCTTCATTATTAGGAGGACAAAAGTAGGACGTAAAACTCCATTTCATCTATTCCTTCTCGCCAGCAATTTGTGCCATTAATCAGCTAAAACTAATTAAATGAGATTGTAATTATTTTGATATCGCTGGGTAATCAAATAGAAGTTATCGAGCCAGTGTAGTTTCTGAGAAATAGTTGTATTTTCCATCATAACTTATTAACTGACATAGTTCTAATCTCTGTGAGATTAATCATCATTACGCTCCACGATCCTACTGACCTTTCTGAACTGGTTACTTTCCCTAACAATTTGTAATTCACACTGACACTACCGGCCATGGTTAGCTATTATCAGGGATTGATTTTGGTCTTGAATATATGTTTCAGAAGTTCTACAAATGCACGAAAAATTACACAATTCCTTCAATCATAACTCATACTAGGGATTTTACTTTCCTAAGAAAAGGCGAGACGCCATTTAACTTTCAAACACAGATAATTCTGGACACACATGGTTTGAATCTGTCTCAAATTTCGGCGATACGCTGTGAACACTAATAATGATAACCTAAGCTGAAACGTTCCGGTTTCTGAGACTAAGATATGATTTGACGAACGAATGACGAATCCGTCTTACGTCCTTCTTTTCTGCTTCAAGTGGTGCTGATGATGACTGGGACGTCAAACAGTTTACATTCAGTCTACTACTATTTCCAACTGTCCAGGTATCTATAATAAAGGATATTAACGTGTTAAGTCGGTATCACTCTGAACCACGGTTTGTTGTCCTATCTAACCCACTAGATACCATTTTCATGTCAACCAATCGACATGTGACACTAACCGGGTTGAACAATCCCATAGAAGTATTACAGGCTGTGACGAGTGGAACCAAATCCATCGGCATTTAAAAAGAAACACGTGACCAGTTCATGAAGCGTCACTTATTTATAGTTTGAATGGTATTTGCGATATTGACGTCATGATCTGGTTGAGCTAGGTCCAACGACGTCGGTCTGGATGTTATTTGCGACCTAGTGTTACGTTGTCTATACTTGATATAATATTGAAGATGAAATATTGCTGAATCAGCAGATTAAGTGAGATCAACCCATTATAGTATTCTGTCATTCTGAAATTAGCAACTAAATCTATTCTACCGACGTTTTTAAAGTGTAGTCGGAAATTTGAAATTGTGTAACACGCTATCTTGTCGATTTGAAATACAAGAATCTACTAATCGTGTAACTATTCTGCTGACGAATGTTTGAGCTCACACCACGAAATGTTGTGTTTATTATATGTAGTAACAATGGGAACTTGTAGCAAGTTTATGGGTGGCATAAATGTATGAAAAGTAAAATTGGACAACTGTTTTTAGCATTGGTGAAACAGATAACAGCATACATTCATATAAATGAATAATTATGCTCCTCCAATCAAGTTTTATTGTAAATTTTGGGGTTTAGAGAGATGTATTACTTGAAGACTAGAAATAACTCGCCTCACTATCGTGAATCTTCGTCACACCTTTCGACTATTGGATTATTCTTAGATTTCTAATGCTATTTAAATCTGAGATTGTGATGACTATTGCATGTTGCTGTCGGCTCATCAGACACGGGTCTGACAAACGAGACTACTTTGGGAAAAACTCTGACGAAGAGAACAGGCGAGACAAAACAACCTTAAAATAACTTTCATTCAAACGCAATTCAGGCATATACAATCCAAGTTCTATATTTGTCCCAGGTCTGATATGAAAGAAGAAACAGCCAAAATGTATATTTTACCAGGATAAAAATTTAGGCTCACTGTAAACCATACTTCAACTTGTCCTTGATCAAACGGATGGACCGTACCGATTTACAGTATGGGTGAGTTATGATTGAATGTGACTCTTTTAAGGTCATAGGACGTGCTGATCGAGATCGGATGTCACAACTGGTATTGGCCCTTTTTAACCATGCAAATGACGCGACGACTGTAGAAAACTGACGCACTAATTGACTGTGCGAGTGAACCCGACAAAGTCTAAAAGCTTTCTTGCAAATAAACAGTAATAAAGCGATACGGGACATGCTGTATATTAACGTCATTTTCGGTTAAGCATTTTCAAAAATTCAGGAACCAGACATCTAACGGACAATTGGTAGGAAGCAAAAGACGCCATTAATGGCCCCGATACACATTTAAAAAAAAACAACATTTTATAACCAGAACCGAATAGCTTTGTTGAAAGTACTTAGTATACGGTCATTCTATCAAGTAATTTTCCTAGCAACAGGCCTTGTGGACGACAGGATATGGAATAATTTAGTAGATAATGACTATTGCGGAGAATTTATCTGGCCGGAAATATTGACCTTTGTTTTCCATTAGTAACGATAATGGTGTTATACAACTAGCTCTAGAGACATCGCAGGCCCTTACATGGGATATTTTTGTGAGGCGAAAAGCCATTTGTCTGTTAGGCCTTTCAATAAACTTTCAATAGACTTCAAACTATTATACACGTTTCGGAACATTATATAAAGTACATATTATATTTATATAAGATTTGAACGACATTTAGAAGCGCGGAGCACATATATAACACAAGATACGTGTGTATTAAATGCGAGTGTATTTATCTGATAATTATTATCTTGCTTTATATAAATGTTATTAATATATGTTATTATATATCTATATATATATTAAATATATAACAGCCCTGTTTTGATTTTTTAACCAGTTTCTTCGTTGTCCAATTCACCCTTTGTGTATTTACGGTCCTGCAATTGTAAAATGTTTTCCGATAAACATGCGATATGAGGTATATGGGATTTTCATAATAAAATGAAGACTTGATAGTCTCTGGTACCAGAAAGGCAGATCATTATTTATCTAGACCTTAATACCTTACCTTGCTATTTAAGGGTACCTGTATGTAAGAAAATAATTCTAGTTTTGATGTGAATATGCATCATTTCAAATTGATTTCAAACGGCACTATCGCAACAGCTAATGATGATATCTAAGGGCCTTGGCGATAGTGACGCCGTAAAACGGTTCATTTTTAGTAGAGTTGCAAGATCTACAGACGTCTGGTTGATAATTCGGTGCAAATCGATGCTACAAATGTCACTGATACATATATGAATTTTGGAAAACCTCTTTACGGCTTCAGTTGTCTCAGCCTCTTTAATGGTCATGCCTACCCTTTAAAAACAGTATCACTAGGCCCTATAATCAGACCCAATCCAATGTCATTTTAAAGCATCAACATTAACAGAAAAAACAAAAGTTGTCTCAACCTCTATAATGGTAATGCCTAACCTACAAAAACAGTATCATGGACTATAATCAGACCCAATCGGATGTCATTTTAAAACTTAAAAAAAATACAAAGGCCATCAGTTTTATTTTGTTTAATGACATAAAACTTCTGACATCAACATTAACAGAAAAAAACAAAAGAAATTTGAGAGGAATAAAAAATTAAATCAAATCAAACTTATCTATAATTGAATATGAATTCGTCTAAGGTCTATTGTGTATTCTTTCGTGTTGTACCATATTGCCCTTCATAGTGAAGGCCTTGTAACACACCCGACATTCGTACGGTTTTTCGCCTCGATGGGTCATAGTGTGATGAACAAACTCACGTTTTTCGCAGTACGATTTCTCACATCCTGGTTCTTCACATTTATAGGGCTTCGTTCCGTTATGAATCATCATGTGGAGTCTCAACTTCGAACGCCTAAAGTAACCCTTATCACATTCAGAACATTGGAAGGGCTTCGTTTCGGAATGTGTTACCATGTGGTTTCTCAAATAAGTCGCGGCTCTGAAAGCCTTTTCACATTTCGTACATTTGAACGGTAGCTCTCCAGTATGGATACGTCGTGGGTTTCCCATTCTCGCTTTCTTGTAAATTTTAGACTACACTCGCTACATTCGTAAGGTTTAATCCCAGAATGCACCATCATGTGATCCCGTAAATGCGTGCTATCCACAAAACGGTGACCACAGCTGTCGCATCGGAATCTTTTTACGCGCTCTCCAAAATGTTTGACCATGTGGTTAGCCAACTTCTGGGGATGAGAAAACATTCTTTGGCACTCGTTGCACTGGACAATAGAATTGCCATTATGGATACGGCTGTGTCTCCATAATGACCGTGTAGAGTCGAATGTGGCAGTACAGTCATAGCATTTATACACATCTTCACCAGGGTGTTGCAGCTCGCAGTGTTCTTCCAAAGCGTAATGGAATCTAAAACTGGAATCGCAATGTAAGCATTCGAGAAAAAATGTTTCGTTTAAACCACTTTGTACATCATTTGAACGGAGTTCTAAATAGTCTTTTGATTTTTCAGTTCGATTTTGTTCTCTAGATGCGTTCTGTTGTAGATCAGGGGAAGCGGCTTTAACTAATGAAGCTTTCGGACTTCTTTCGTTTTCAACTATCTCGATGTCCGAGTTTTTAAGATTTGAGGCTGTTTGGGGGCCTACGTTTCCAGTTCCAGTATCGGGGAGTTGCTCTGAATTGTCTTCTGAGGGAGGGCATTCGGTTGCTACTTTATGCGGATTACAGGTTTCTTTCGTCGCAGAATCACTAACAAGTTTCGGAACAAAAGTGCATGTCTCTGTCGGAACAGAAGTGCTTGCTTGTCCCAGAGAAGGACTACAAACAACTTGTTCAGGAGTAGATTGGAATGTTTCCTCGCGACCGGGGCTGGATGTTTGCTTTGGTGCAGGGTTTTGGTCACCTGGCTCATGACCTTTATCAGACTTCGGATCAGCTCTTAAATCCTGCTCAGAATAAACAAACTTAACTGAAACCTCACTTTCGTTTGGGACAGTTGGTATATCCTGTGTACTCGTCGATACTCCTGCCAACGTCATCAAATTAGATATATCATCATCCGTAAAGACAAAATCATTTGGGTGCTCCACATGGATTATTTTGTCAGCTAGTTTATGTAGGGTTGTGGTAGTGTGTTCTTTATCTGTTACTGTTTGTGTGGCAACTGCTTTACAAGACTCTTCCTCATCAATTGGGAATGCGCCATTAAGGTAATCCGGATTAACAGTCTGGTCATCTTCGACAAATGCTTTTCTCACTTCCAACCTTTTGTCTAGTCTGATTGTGGTATGAATGTTCGGATGATGGTTGGCTCGAAAGAACAGCTTCATTCGACGGAGGTATGACGTTATTAAAAACAATGGGTCCACCTTCAGTAGTTGGTTCGTTCGTCACCAATGAGGACATTTTTAAAGTGTTGGTATCAAAGAAGACCATAGTTTGGATTCTGTCTGGAGTGCATATAAGTCATTAGCTCGAATACCAGCCGGTCTATCGCTAGATGCCACTGCCTCTAGTTCATAATTCGTGTCTTGGTTTGACTTTATTTGGATTGATGTCGCAGTAAGTGTAGATCCATCAACGGGAAACTTAGCATTCGCACCAAAATTCGTTTGATCCACGATGATCATGCCTAGACATGTCAACATATGTGCTTTAAGTACCGACTTTCGTGAAAAACATTTATCACAACGTTGACAGGGGAAGCGTTCAGTGGATTTTTTTGTGTGTCTTCAAATGTTGGTTCAGATTACTTCTGAAAAAAAAATCTTTATCGCATTCGGAGCATTTAAAGTTCTTTTTTCCTTCATGGATCACCTTGTGGCGAAGAAGTCCATCTTTGGTCGACATTGCTTTACCACATCCAGGGATATCACACTGGAACGGCTTGTCTCCTGAATGACTGCGTTGATGGATATTCAGGCGATATTGGGTCACATATGTTTTAGGGCACCGATGACATTTGAACTGTTTACTATTATGCAGAAGCTTATGGTGTCTCATTGAATTTTTTGAGATAATGGCATTACATATTTCGCATCGAGCTTTACCAGGTGGGGACGTCATCCTCGTAGTCTTCAGATGGGGAATGTTTGGTCAGATGATGCTCTCTCAATTGTGATTTATATCGGTAGGTAACGTCGCACAAGGCACATTCAAAAGGCTTCTCTCCACTGTGAATCCGTAAATGATCATCTAAGTGGCTTTTACACTTGCATATTTTATCACAGACGGGACATTGGTAGCGCTTTTTACCATTATGTGAGAACATATGATCTGCTAAGCGCTTCTCGGATATACAAACTTTGTTGCAGAGTTTGCATTGTAGATCACTATTCCCTTTGTGGGTGACCATGTGCTTCGACAGTTGTCCTGTATCTATGAACGTTTCAGGACACTCAACGCATCTGAAAGGTCGTTCTCCAGTATGAAGACGCATATGTCTCAGCAAAGCATAGGGTGTCGACAAAACCTTCTTGCAGATTTTACAATTTTGATTTTCACCTATATCCCGTTTGACTTTGCTTTCGCAATATTTGGATGACTGTCCATGGGAATACAACTCCTGTCCAGTCCGAAATGATAAGTGACAGTTTTCACATTCGAATGGATTCTCGTAAGTGTGGAATCGGATGTGATTATCGAGTGCAAGTAAACAGTTAAATACAAGTTGACATTGGGGGCATTTATACGTTATATCAGTATCATCAATTATTTCGTCCTTCACCTCTACGGCATTTTTAGTATCCTCCATTGTGGTTCTTTCGTCTTCACTTTTGATCCAGGTCGCCTCCTAAAATAAAAACAAATCGAATGATTATTGCATTTAATTTTATATATAAATGCTGATAAACCCTTCACTTTGGTATGCGACAATCTTAAAAAAACGGTAACTTTTAAAACAAATTCTTAAAATTAATAAAGTGAATTGAAATTATGACACATGTAAATGACACATGTAAACAAAACCATGAAATCTCTAGGTTTGATGAAAGAAAATTGAAAATTGAAAATTGACAAAGGTTTCAAAAAGTCGTTCAAATCTTGATTTGCCCCTGTACAATGCGACTATTATTTTCATATAAGCTAATAAAAATAAACTCTTTATTTTACATGGGCGATATTTAGGCCCAATGCACAAGGACATGGTCCTGTCTAACATTCAGCCCATGGTGTAACACATTGGTTAAAAGAAAGAAAAAAAAGGTCCTCTAAATATGCAGTGGATTTATGTAGATTTACATGTGTATTGTGTATTTAAATATTTGCTATGTTTGTTCTTGCAATGTTTTGTCTCAATTGTTAAAAGTCCTTATTGCCTTAATATTAGAAAATAAATAATTTATTTAACATCAAACTTGTGGCCAGGGTGTCTTGATAATACACAACGTGATTCGAAACGTCCAAAGATAGAATAATTTATATTTTACGAAACGTCTCACGGCATAAATTGACAATTGAATGTACTTTGCACTTTCACTTACAGCTTACCTATGTCCTATCTTATTATTCGTCACGAAAAGCAAAAAGAAAAATGTTGATTTGGATAATTTTGCTCTGTAAATCACATAAAATAAAGGCTTTGATTTTGTAAAGGGGAAACGATTCACGATTGAGATACCTTCACTTAAAATAGTCGTCTGCTATGAATACAAATTTGTCTTACGAAACATCTCGGAAGTTGGACACACCAGGGTTGATGAAGGGTCACCTTCGATCACTTTTTACTCACACCTTTAAGTTTTGTAAAATTAGGCCGATTGAAAAAGGAATTTTGGTTAGATAGTAATTCTTACATTGTAATAGTGGTTCATAGGAATATCGACGGGTTCACGCTCTCTGATTGACATTCATTTACCATGTTATCGATTGAAATGTCGTACACTTGGAAGACTGGTTAATCACGAGTACGAAAATTCAAATGGTAATACCAGTCTGATCTTGACGATGATTTACCTTTGAACATGAATGTATATAAGATAAAAACCATAAACCTACCATCTATTGTCTTTCTTTTGATAATATTCTTCAAAAAGAAAGTTGGTATTATAGCCGTAAATGTGAAATAAGAGGCAAAACAGTAGAAAAGTGGGTGCTCTTTCTCAACAAGTTGCATTCGGACTCGAAGTTTGCTTCCGCTTTACAGCATGTTCGTTCGATCCCAGCTACTGACTATGCTCAGGATGCCTCGCCTTAAGACACATCGACCTAAAGACGAAACGACCTGTATTTTCGACCAAACGTAGGTTATAAAATTCTTCAATGGTGATTAATAATAGAGACAATCTGTTTCTATAGATGTGTGATAAGAAGCGCTGGACCTCATTTTACGATAACTTTTGGCGGATTTATTCTCAAAAGCATTTATCATTGTCATCGTGGTTCATGTCATATATTTAATGCAATAGAATGTATTTCCACAGTTTTCACTGAAATTAAATATCTGTCTCTTTTCAGAAAATACATTTTCATTTCCGATTAACACTTTGTAAATAAATGATAATTTGTGATTAATGGTGAAAAGTACACAATGAAAAATGATGTACAAATATAAATATCGATAGTTCATCCATATGATTGTCTCTTACCGGCTAAAACCAATATTACCGCTTTTAAAACAAACAAATATACCGTCATATTGTTTTATACACGAGCCGTGTCAAAAAATTCCACACATTTCACAACAACAAAAAATCTCTCGATCAATTATGTTATAATTATGGTATTTCTCAATGTAAAATTTCAAAAATGTTGAGAAAATTTTTTTTGTGGAACAGCGCAAAGGTGTGTGAGCCTAATTCGTATGCCAAACTGATGCTATGAATTTCGACTTTCGTATATCCTATCCGAACTCCTAGACGCATTTTACAAGTCAGCCCCTCTGACCAATATCTGACAGGGCGAAAACTGGCTTAAAATATCCGAAAGTTCACCTCGATCTTTGCCGAGAATGAATCTTGGAATAATTAACGAGCTACCATTTAACTCCCTGAGCCACCGGATCCCTCTTTCTTTGGGGGTGGCGGTGGGGTTAATAACAGCCTATACATATGTATATGTATTGTGTTATGAAAGTTACCACTTAATCAAGAACTTATTAATTAAGTACCATAACGACCAGATCAACAACGACCAGAAGTTCAAGGTTCGTGGTCAGAATGTCGTTAACCACTTTGAAATAACTACACTGAGAGATTTATTAATCAGGATTATTTAAAGGGATACTGCTGTTTGGAATACGAATAAACTAAACCAATAAGAGTATAGTATATTATATAGTAAGAGAATATACATAAATCATGATTAATTTTATCGAAAGTATGGTATATCTCAATGTAAATAGACGATTCTCAAAATTTTGGTTTCGAATTTGAAACATCGTCACTTCATGAGACCCCAGGAAATATGACAAGTGGGGAAGGAGGATGGCGAGCTAGTATCAATTTTGGGGCGCGACTTGTCCTCCGGAGAAAGCACCAACATCCCGCGGCCCTGCGCAAAGTCATTCTTTTTTTAATCAATACGGTCAATAATTTTCCTTAAATGCGATATTCCTTTGAACAACCGAACACCATGAGTGATAAAAAAACGAAGCCAAGAAGAAAATAACAAGTTAAGAGTCTATAACAATAGAAGATATCGGACGGTAATTCAATTAATACCTACTCAGAATTATTCACCATCTCGATATAGATTGCCTTGAGTTATATATAGGTATTTTATTGTCATTATATCACCGAATACTGATACCGCCTGAAAAACACGGTCATTCAGTGCTCCTGGTTCGAATCCCCTTTTCGTTAAGAGAAATTCTAAGGAAGTAGCCTTATATTTCTATTGTTAACTTAAATTGGTTCATGTTAACTAAAATTTCAAACTTGATTTTGTAAAATATTTGAGATACATGTAGTTAAATCTTTTTTGTGTGTATGTGTCAAGATAGTTCTTCTTTCATATTCTCAAGAATGGTCAATATCAGTATATCAGTGAACTTACCTGGTGTCATAAAATTACAGAATCCCTTTAAAATCTGGCGTCTTTTATCAGTGTTCTTTCATTTTGAACATGGCAGCTTTAATGATTGCTTTAACGATAGCAACTAAAATGCACATTGCGTCAACAGTAGCATACAAAACTGGTGTAAGCAAACTCATAAATAAGCCTTTATAAAAATATCCCGAAGTCTGACAGACTAAGTTATTAATATACCTATCAAGACGAATATAGAATTATGTTCTTAACAAATGGCGTACAAAAACAACAATTTTAGGTTATTTCTCAAAAATCTGGCCACATAATTGAACAAAACAAAACAAATTTTTATGTGTGGTACGTCCATAATATTGAGTCATGCTTGCAAAAAAAGAACTAAAAAATACAAGAGAAGTGTGGATGTCTAACTTTTTTCTATTTTAGTTACTTTTCCTTGGCCAAACCTTATAGTAATAATGTTTCCTTAAATACTACATCTTCATAATGTCAAGCTATTACAAACTGGATCTAATACCTTGGCTGCAATAGTTACTTTCCTGGATTCATAAACTTCCGTGATATAAGAAAAGTGGCGGTTGAGGTCAAGGAAAGGATATACTTGTGAAGATATAAGAAAGGTGGGTATTGCAGCCAAGGATTAATCAGACGCAGTTCTTAATAGCCTCAATACATAATTCTTTTCGAGCTTTTTGTTTAAAATCTTGTCATTTCGTAATGGTTACATCCCATATGTAGATGATTAGACGCAAAATCTCTAGCTGAGTACATGATCGTCCAGGCAACGTTTCTTTAATATACATAAGTAGATATTTGCAAGTTTTCTTTCTGAATTTATTCAAATAAATTCATAAGTCGTGATGGTAAGATGTAACAAGTCTGTTGAAATGTTAGTAGGGATATGTCAGAGTCTTTCAGGAATTCCTGCACTCCGTGGCATCCCTCTCCATCTGTACAGCACGTGGTTCCACTCCTCTGTCCTACTGAACTATTACACAGTGATATAAATAGGTATAATGACGATATTCAACTTGAGTATACATGTATAAAGTAAACTTAACTAGAAGCCATAGAATGGTTTTCACCAAGTTTCTTTGTCGTTGTTGAAGGGACTGACATGGAAAAGGCGTATAGTTGTTCTGGTAGGACAATAAACTGTGGCCCGGTGTTCCGCAGGCTATGTGCGTTCAAGATTCCTCCACAGTTAGGAAAATTCACTTTGTATGCTGTTACCCGCCTTTATAAGGTACAGAAAAGTCATATGTAAATCCCCATTCGTTTCAGGTTTCACCGAATCAGAATTGCAGCTCTAGCATCGCGCCAGCACAACTTGGGGGGCAATCATTTCTCTTTCAGCTTTCTATCGGTACAACCGATATTGATAAAAACATTTTATGACACAGCGTGCTGAAACCTGAATTTAATATACACGATGAGATTAATCGAACACAACCAAACTTCCCTCGGGCTCAAATCACTGCCAGAACAGGAAATGGCGTACTTCGTCTGCTTCTGTATCTGGTAGAAGTCATAACCTATTTATAGTAACAAAGGTCTATTATTAGACATCATTTATTTTATGCTGTGAGTCGGTATCAACAGCCACTGGGAAGAAATACAAGATTCCTCGATAATTACAATGGTTTTTGTTTGCGATTTAAATAATATATATTATTATTATACACGCTATGAACATTTTTTGCATACAATTAGCTAGATTGTATTGTTTATGGCAAAACAATGTCAATCCAAACTCTGCGCCGTTTTTACTTATTGAAGCATTTTAAAGGGATAGGTTCGCCATTCGTTTGGCTAATTGTACCTTAGTCACAGATACGGGGATTTTTAGTTGAGCTAATTTGTTCATATTTCACAGCCAAAAATTTAGCCTTCAATTTGATGTCTGTCTGGAATCATCTTATGACCCACCCTTTCTTAAAGGGATAATAGAACTTAAAATGAACATAAAATTTGAATATTTTCAACTTGGCCAATAAGAGCTCTATTCATCAGTAAATAAGCCATTACTTGCATACAAAAATGAATAAATATCCAAAAAAACTAAGTAATGAGATGCATTTGATTATTGAAAAACGCTAAAATAAATTGATTAAGCGTTTTTCAAAATGACTAAGTTTTGTGAGTTTTCCGGGTTTTAAAGGATCCTGTTGTTTTATGACATCATAGCACTGATGAATATATACTCATATTGACCCTTCTTGAGAACTAAAATTTTATGTCCATTCTAAGACGCAGTATCCCTTTAAAACTATATAAAAAAAGAAAATGTGTTTTTGTTGTACATTTCAAGTACTTTTGAAGACTATTTACACTCATTCAAGAAAACAAATCTCCCCCTCCCCCAAAAATGGCAAACCGATTCCTTTAAAACCCCCATTACTATAAATCACCGAGCATCACACAATGTACACCGCACAGGGCACCACAATTTGTCTCTATTTTGCAGGTCCACTTTACAAAATTACTTTTTATTTCACTTAATATTAACACCACGGTAATTGTAAACTTTAACTCTGTGCCAATGCCTTTTATTGAACAGTAACTTGTTACTTTCAATCACCCTAGTCTATATATAAAAATAAAAAGACCATCACCATGAGATATTTCCCGAGCCATGGGAGTCTGAACAAATATAGATCAACGCCTACAGTCTGCCCCGCTATGAGCTGGGGAGACGAGTTGTGCTCATCAACGACATATGAAGCTATATTGTCAGTTCTATTTCCAGATGACCTTTAACCTCTTTTATTCCTTATCATTAGTAAGGCCATGGTTCGCCATTCTGGGGTTGTAAATATAATTATGTACATGTACATGTTGTCAAATCGCATAATCCCTTCAATAAGATACCCTAGACACACATATGTATTTGAAGGTTCACCTTTCTACGGTGAGCTGAGCACGCTAAAATCTTTTACATATCATAATCTTTGCTAAAACTTCCCCGTTTCTGAGTTTAAGGTAGGATTGATCAAACTGTGAATCTGTTCCGTTAAGGGGAACACAGTAAGCTATTAATTCTGGTATCGCAACCAACACAATTCAATTAATATCTTTTAATGAACCTTTCGTTATTAACATGGAATAATTAACGATACACACATGAAAACCAAAATATAAAATAGCTTTTAGCAAACATGTTATAATGATAGTTTTGATATATATCCAGAAATATCATTGACATATGGTTGTCATTACACAGCACTATCAAAAGTCTTGAGAAGTCACGTTTACATCTCTTAAAGATGGCTTTTCTCATTTATGAGGACTAAAAAAGAAGCAAAGTATTGATATCCATAAGGGCTTGTAAAGCAAAGATCCGCTTAATGCAGTCCCCAATGGCCTACATTGACGTCATCAACTGAGGTGTAGCTGTTTTTGAATTTACCAGCCACATTTTATTTTAATATCACGAGCCAAAAGAAGGCGACATGGACAACTAAAACTGATTTAAATTAATTCAAAATTTCAAAATGAAATACGACAATAATATTCCCCGGTGTTGTTCCCAATCATTTGCACACCTCTACTTTCGATTTATATAGGTAGCCTATTAGCCGTCCAATAAATGAATATGTATGAATAATTGAAAAAAAGGAAACCTATTCCCAAGAGAAGCAATATCTACCGATTTACATTTCACATTTTGAAATATTCCCAATCTAGCCTCAAGCGTTAAAACTAAATGGCGAAATAGCGAAATCAAAAAAAGTTTATCATATCACTTTACGTTTGGCTTCACTATCTCATAATTCGTCATAGTTATCAATAAACGGGCTCCAGGTGACATGGTTCCATTGAGATAAGATTTCAACGACTATGTAATTATTAAGCTAATTTATTCTTAATATTACCTTGCCTTTGTGTTTTTTGTTATTACGATTTTATTGGTTAAAAATGACGTCGTAGAACGGGACGATGGAAGATTAGTTAGATTACTATGGAGACGAAAATATAAAAAAAATACGAAACGAAATTGATATATTTTAGATTGGTGCTGTCCGGAACTTTCTCCAAATTGTGTCATGTCCCTCGTATTAAAAGATTTTCGCTCAGTAAACGATCGCTTTAAAATTAGGGAAACAATTGAAAGAAAGCGAAATAAAGCGAAATTTATTATCTATTTCAACAATTTTCATGTGAGGCAAGCTGGGAAGAGAGAAGAACCAAAATCCCCCCAAAAAAATCCCTCTCAAATGCATTATGTAATTATTAAAGCATCAATCTTCTCATCTCTTTCAACTCAAAACAAATTTGTCAGTTTGTGTTCTAATTTCTTATAGTGTCATCACCATTAATGAACTAGTTTATATGATTTACCATCACAACTAAATTAACCAGGCGAGAATGAATAACATTTGTTTTCAGAGATAAATAATGGAATTTCAAAAGATAGTGATCTTACAATTTAAATGTTAAGCGTTGTGGGTGATGGCCCTTGCCCGGCTGATGAAGTGCATAAGTTATAATTAAAGGTCGACCCAGCTTTTAAAATAGGTACAGATATTCAGGAAAAAGCCAGTTCCAGGAGGTGTACCATGAACCGATGGTAGACAGGGCACTAGTACTATGACCACACGTTCACACACTGTCAGAGTTTAAAGAACCAACAAACCATCATGTAGGTTTAAACCAAACAAACTGACGTCATGTTAAGATTTCAAAATCACATCGGATTGGACTACAACCCGTTCCTTATAAAAAAAAATGATGCAAATATATCCGGATGTTTCGGGCGTTTTTCTTCCTTTAAAATAATCAGAGCTTTCAGGAAATAAAATCTTATAAAAATATCAGGGAGATGAAATTTGATACAAAACAAACTTTGTATAACCTTCGACATAGCCACAGAATAAAAAACAAATACTATCATATCAATATCATCAACAGACGGGGATTCCCGCTCCCTGGAAATAGTTTAGGTTATGTTACTATAAATAGATCACAGATCTTAAAAGAATAAATAAACGACTAGGAAACATGCACAGAAACTTCTGTTTTCAAAACGTTTAACTTTTTAAGGTAATACACTTAATATGGGAACATGGGTGGTGAATATTTACACGTGTTTGCTTTATGGAGGGAGATAAAAAGGGGGAGAAGGGATGAGGTGACCGAATTTAAATCGGGGAGGAGGATGGATTTCCCTTCCAAGTTCACCTGTAGCTACGCACCTGACTAGGTCTCGCATTCCGTATAATGAACCTGCCCCCCTCCCCTTCCCCTGCACCCATACCAAACATTTGGTGCTTCGTGTATTTAACCAAAGACCAAATCCTTGCATTATTAAGACAATATGTCAGACACGATTTCTCTTATAAATTATAGAAGACGTTCACGTGATAAATCTGATGTTAGACGTTATGCTGAAATCTGTTTTTACCAGAATTCATATCCCAAGATGATATCAAGATCTGTCTAGATACTAAAAATAATTAATCTCGTATTGAACAGGTTTTCTAACAAGGCATTCAATGGCCTGTTAGTAAGAAATCAGGGAATATCGCTAGTCTGTGATAGGACATAGTCTGGGACGCTTCATTGAATTTTCTGTTAGGACGTTTTTAAGTTCCAGCAAGGGAGGTAATTAATAGCATATTCGATCTACAAGTCTCAAACTATTTGTTTACAACTGGAACAATTTGTAACTTAAAAAATAAATGGAGTCCTATTTTTCTGCACCTTATGGGCTAATGAAGACGGGCAACGCCATGTAGTATGCTATGAGGGGCATTTTGCCAGCACAGAGGCATCTGCCTACTCTTTTAGTGATTTCCAAATGTCGAGGGAACTCTAACGTCCACTGTCTGTAGCGCTTGGAGCCTCCATTTATTGTCCCATCGGAATGACTAGACGCCTTTTCAATTTCAGTCCCGACGACCTGCATCACTATCAAGGGAAACAAGGCTGAAAAAGACGAAAGTTTATCTCGACATTACAACTTCTAAACGTATTGTCAGTTTATATTTGATATATTAGCTTCAGATGTTCTATTTATCGATTTTTCGATCAAAGAATTAAATTTATAAAAATATGTAATAATAGCTGAACTATTTTAATCAATGTTTCTTTTCACCGAAACGGGGGGTGTCAAAATCAATACCAGACGATGAAGAACTGTGTGATAAATGTGAACCTGGGGAATGCTGGCGTTACTAAGAGACTCTCATTGCGAACCCCTCCTCGAAGATTTGCTACAATGTATTATGTTAACTGGGGCAATGTATCATGTATCGTCGTGTTGGCTGTTTTCGTTATCCTGATCTATTTTGTGCCGTGGCCGTGCCGATAGGGTTACTGTCTTACCAAGTTTCCTGCATTACACACTGCGTGGTGTTGCCTGATTTCATTATACTTATTACTTCATCTAGTGCCAATGAATACAACGTCTAATTATCTGCAACAAAGGAAGACGTAAAACTTTATTTTTTATAACGAGCCGTACATACACACATACCTCTACGTCTAATAAAATATTGGAATATTCTATCTACTGATTGCGAATAAGTAGCCTAAAACAACAACTTAAGAAATATATAAAATAAAGATTGTATAAGAATAAAGAAACCACAAAAAATCAATCCGCTACAAAAAGACGAGTCTTTGAAATTAACAATTTTTTTAGATTTTTTAGTCTAATGAATATAAGTATTGTTCGGTGCAATTTCTTGATCAAAGGATAAATAGAAGTGAATAATTAATTAAGCCGATCAATATTCCAACTATAGAGGTTTCTTTTCTAAGAAATTCCTGGCTATCTCGTTCATTTTGATTTTTTTAAGTAGAGGTTCGGATTGCTTACCGTTGTTCAACACGATATATCTCAATTACCTCGTCATAGGAAATTTCGTATGGTTCTAACATGGAAACAACTTACACGAAACTACGTATGGTTCTAACATGGAAAAACACAAACGAACGTAGTTCACTGCCATTTTGAATCACTATCTCGACTTAATTTGTCGAAGTTTTAAAATGCTATCGGCCTAATATTTCAACTAAGCCTTCAAATCACCACATGTTAAGGTCAAGAAGTGGTTTTAACTTGTATAACAGCTTGTTTCAACATATCATACTGGACTTTTTGGAATATCTGGTCGTTTTGACGACGGATACTCGTCTCGTCTATATCAAGCAATATTCAAGATATAGATTCACTGATGGTATAGATTTGTTAAAATTCTTAAAAGTGAGTCGGAGGATCTCCTATTAAAGCTTTATGTCTAGCAATATACGTCTCGATATCCTATTCGTATAGCATTTCCAGGGAACGGTTTCAGACAGATACGTCTGTCTACAAATTGCGTTCTTCTGGACTATTGATGTTTCTAAGTAGACATATTGGTATGTATCGTTTGAGGGTTTGTATAAATACAAGCAACGAATGCAACCGGAAGTAGAAAATTGCGCGGAAATTGGTCAAGCTGTTGTTATGAATCATTATCAATATCCGCGCCATAAATTATTTCCGGTTGGGTCAATGCATGATATCAATGGGAATATTAATCGTTAAAACACGAAAGTTACTGGGATTGTCAAGAATTCTTACAAGGTTTAAACATAAAATAACAACACAAGTATCGCTAGTGTGGGATTAAATTCCTTAATTTGATTGAAAGAATAAAAACCGAAAGAAAAGGATGGGATAGAAACAGACAAACGAACGAATGGGAGAGAAAGAAAGGAAGTAAGGATAAAAGGAAGGAAAGAACGACAGAACGAACCAACGAATAACGACAAGTGATAAGGAAGCAGCGATGGGATTGAAATAATTAAGGAAGGAATGAATGTTGACTGAGGATTAAACAACTCTAAATCACTTGATTGTCAACACCTTCAGAATGTTCAGATCAATAATAAAATGTAGATCCGGTTTAAACACCTGGTGAAACTGTCGTCAACGCGCATGGGCCAGCTCTGTCCCGATTATCCAGTTTGTTTTGTTGAACAGTCGTTTGAAAAAAACATTCCATTCAAATTAAAGTCTCAATGTCAACCTGAACCGTCATCAATAAAACAAAGCGAGTGTAACAATTGTTAAATAATTAAACTGAAAGTCTCCAAATAGATGCTGCTATCACACTTGTTCCCATTATTCGCCTCTCTCTCTCTCTCTCTCTGTTAGATTATCGGGTTGTTGGTTTTTTTTTTTTTGTATCAAATTTTATATTTGGATTAGAACTTGTTAAAGAATTGCGATTGAGTTGTGCATGAATTAAGTAAACTGATGTAGATGGTTGGGTTGTTGCGTTCGACAATTGTTTTGATGATACTATATTCAGATTTGAAGTTATTTTTTTTTTTATAAGATAAACACTTAGGTTCACAAAGATCCTTTCTACCAGCTGGTTCTTCTTTCAACATATTACATAGGATACAATAATTCATAATAATACATAGTTACAAGTATAAAATAATAGATATTATCCAATAATACAAAGAAAAGAGTACAATTTTACACATATCCATACAAATATTGTAATAACATTATAGGCATCACAATGAAGTGGAGCAAAAAACAGTTGGTTCTGTACTTAGGTCTGGACCCACTCCGATTATTTCAGAGACCCTTGATTTCAGATAGTTGTGGTGCTCATTATTTCTTTAACCTTGTAACGTGAACAGAAGCAGACGAAAACCAATGAAGATGTATTTAGACTATTACAAACAGACGATGTCAATAAAAGATGGCGAATTGTACATTGATGTAAATTGTTTATACAATATGAGATTTAACAGACCAGGAGGTGTATAACGAGTAATAAAGTTGTATCGTATATTGTTGAATGGGTTGACAGGTTCTTGGCACTATAGTACTAAGAAACCGGCGTTTGATGTCTAGAGATAATAGGTGTTTCAATTCTTACTGAGCCATTTGTGTTGCTTAACGAGGGGATTTTTTTTGCTATGATAGCGGCAAATATTTCACAAGAAAGTCAAAATAAATTCTGTAACAACATTCATTTATTCATTCATTTATTCATTCATTCGCCCATTCATTCGTTCATTTACCCATTCATTCGTTCATTTACCCATTCATTCATTCGCCCATTCATTAATTTATTCATTCGCCCATTCATTTAATTATTCATTCACGCATTTGATTTTTCACTCATTCATTCATTCATTCATTCATTCATGCACCCATTCATTGATTCATTGATTCACCCATTCATTCATTCACCCATTCATTGATTCATTGATTCACCCATCCATTGATTCACCGATCCATTGATTCACCCATTCATTGATTCACCCATTCATTGATTCATTCATTCACCCATTCATTGATTCATTGATTCACCCATTCATTGATTCACCCATCCATTGATTCACCCATCCATTGATTCACCCATTCATTCATTCACCCATTCATTGATTCATTGATTCACCCATTCATTGATTCATTGATTCACCCATTCATTGATTCACCCATTCATTGATTCATTCATTCACCCATTCATTGATTCACCCATTCATTGATTCATTGATTCACCCATCCATTGATTCACCGATCCATTGATTCACCCATTCATTCATTCACCCATTCATTTATTCATTCATTCATTCATTCCATTCAACTCCTAATAACACAATCCATCAAAAATCGTTTGATATTTGTTAGTATATTTAGGTATACACCAGTTGTTTTGAAGGAATGAAAGGTGATAAAACAGTTCAAGGCTGAAGCTGTAGGATATACCTTATATCTATTAGTAAAATCTTCCACAAACAATTTGTTTATCAGGTAATATATCTATATACATGTCAGCTTGGGTTTAATTCACTCGCTAATTCACCTCAACTAATCATAGTCTTTTATCTACTTATAAATCTAACAGGGATTCTGAAATTAAGTAATTGAAATGAAATTAATGGAGATTTACGTCCAACTTTTCTGTATCCACTGAAGTGCTTTTAAGACTAGCAATGCCTTGAACAAATAATCACAAAATTTGTTGTTAGATGACAAGTTAACTGATATCACAGACTAGGTAGTTGTTGTTAGATGACAAGGTAACGTTCACTTCCAGTGGATGTTGATATCACAAAATAGGAAGATGACGTGTTAACGTCTGTTTCCAGCTGCCTGATAACACAGACTAGGTAAATGTTGATTGATGACAAGTTAACTGATATCACATACTAAGTAGTTGTTGGTAGATGACAAGTTAACTGATATCACAGACTAGGTAAATGTTGGTAGATCACAAGCTACTGATATCACAGACTAGGTAGTTATTGATAGATGACAAGTTAACTGATATCACAGACTAGGTAGTTGTATTTAGATGACAAGTTAACGTCTGTTTCCAGCTGCCTGATATCACCGACTAGGTGCTTGTTGGTAGATGACAGTTTTCAAATTTTTTTTGCGACCAAATTAGACTTCAAATGGTCAATTATCAAAATTTATCAAAATAAGGAAAACCATGGCAGTAGAACTTTTTTTTACATAGCATCTTGCATAGATTGTCTCTTTTCCCTTTCCAGCACTCAAACATAGTAATTCAGCCTCAAAATACAATATTTATAAATTCTATTTCAACTTCCATCCCAAACCAGTTCCTGATGACAGGAATAAGCACAAGTTTTAATATTCAAATCACTGAACACTATTGTCTATGTGTAAATACTTATATTAAAATTGTATGCAATCTTCTTATATAAATCTAACAGGGATTCTGAAATTAAGTAATTGAAATGAAATTAATGGAGATTTACGTCCAACTTTTCTGTATCCACTGAAGTGCTTTTAAGACTAGCAATGCCTTGAACAAATAATCACAAAATTTCCACGAGAGAAAGTTTGTCAGAAAAATGACATTGGCCTACACTTTTGCAAATTCCAGCTGTCGAGGGATCTTTAATTGGCACAGCCATTCGAACATTCCAAAGGACGTATGAGCCCTACAGGCCCTTAGCCAGAGGCGGGGCAAGTGGGGCAGTCTCCTCCCCCCTGGAATATTTATTGACCCCCCCCCCCCTGAAAAAATTTTGATCAGAGAATGTCATTTGTTGTGCCCCCCTCTCACTAATCGATCCCCCCCCCCCCTTAGGTAGGCAGGTTGGTTACGGACCTGGAGCCTTTTCGACCTGTATCACTGACAGGGGCATACAGTTTTTTTCTAAAAATCCGAAGATATAATCTTGACATATTCGGGGATCGAAGTTTGCAGAAAAATAATTCCATAAGTTCTTTCCAATTACCATTGAGGTGACCGATTTCCCACGAATAACTTCTCTCAGTTGTAAATTAAATAATGAAATCAAAAATGAAGCCTGGAATCAGGTGTTCAAACGTATATAATGTCAATTAGTAACGAGCTATACGACCCCGTGGAGGAATAAAATAAAGACATGTAATCAATAAAACAGATATATAGACATAGAGTTGGAGCGAGACCAGCTGTGTCTATGTAGGTAGAATGTTAGTATGTCACAGTGAAAAAACAATCTGAATCAGCTCATGTACCTATTATTCTTGATTACGTATTCTAATCTTCTTTTTTCAATTTCACAATATTGCCCACAGATCAAAGTCAAAATTGCGGCAACATAAATATTAAAGACACGATCCCCATTTATCGGACCAATTATTGCCCCGGAAGCAGTAATAGTGTCCACTAAACACAGTCGAAATTTGATCCTTCAAATCCATGTGTCCAGAATTACCTGGGTTTAGACGACACTCCATTTCTTGAGGAATTGTCGGGTTCTTGTCCATTACTAGTACAAGAGCAATCATCCTACTTTTCTGACAGTTGCCTAGAGACGACAGACAATGCCATGCAGTAGGCAATGAGAGAAACTCTTTTATGTAAGCACATCCGTAAATTTTTGTTGACCCAAGCTGGTCTATATTTGTGAATATTCTCTTTTTGAAGTTGCTTAGAATAATGGTGATTTTGAGGTTCTATAGCTTGTTACGTCGAGCATTATGGGTCTCATGACCTTCAATAAGTCATTTTCATTCATTTTTCCAGTTGAACTAGCTTTACTTTGATACGGATAATCCAGGAAATATCAATGCTAAGAGGTTTGGCCGAAGGTCAGTTGGTAGAAAGAAATCTTAATTCATCTATGAAATTTTCCAAGATGTCGATCAGATCGCTAACCCCTTACTAAAGTAATAATTATCTTAATGGCTGGAATATAACCTGCAGTGTATAACTAGAGAATGAAACAAGTCTGAAGTGTACAATATAATACGTATTATTATCAACTAGAACTTATTGTATACACTTATACAACTAATAACACGGTTTCAATTGATTGTTATATGACAAGTTAACGTCCTCATCCAACTAACTGATATCACAGACCAGGAAGCTGTTGTTGGTAGATGACAAGTTAACTTCCGCCGCTTACAGGTATATGTTGGTAGATGGCAAGCTAATATTTGCTCTAACTAATTCACATCACAGACTAGGTAGTTATTGGTAGATGACAAGTGAACTGATATCACAGACTAGGTAGTTATTGGTAGATGACATGTGAACTGATATCACAGACAAGGTAGTTATTGGTAGATGACAAGTTTACTGGTATCAAACTAGGTAGTTGTTGGTAGATGACAAGTTAACTGATATCACAGACTAGGTAGTTATTGGTAGATGACAAGTTAACAGATATCACAGACTAGGTAGTTATTGGTAGATGACATGTGAACTGATATCACAGACAAGGTAGTTATTGGTAGATGACAAGTTTACTGGTATCAAACTAGGTAGTTGTTGGTAGATGACAAGTTAACAGATATCACAGACTAGGTAGTTATTGGTAGATGACAAGTTAACTGATATCACAGACTAGGTAGTTATTGGTAGATGACAAGTTAACAGATATCACAGACTAGGTAGTTATTGGTAGATGACAAGTTAACTGATATCACAGACTAGGTAGTTATTGATAGATGACAAGTTAACTGATATCACAGACTAGGTAGTTGTTGTTAGATGACAAGTTAACTGATATCACAGACTAGGTAGTTGTTGTTAGATGACAAGTTAACTGATATCACATACTAAGTAGTTGTTGGTAGATGACAAGTTAACAGATATCACAGACTAGGTAGTTGTTGGTAGATCACAAGTTAACTGATATCACAGACTAGGTAGTTGTATTTAGATGACAAGTTAACGTCTGTTTCCAGCTGCCTGATATCACCGACTAGGTAGTTATTGGTAGATGACAAGTTAACTGATATCACAGGCTAGGTAGTTGTTGGTAGATAACAAGTTAACTGATATCACAGACTAGGTAGTTGTTGGTAGATGACAAGTTAATGTTCGCTTCTAGTGGATGCTGATATCACAGACTAGGTAGTTGTATTTAGATGACAAGTTAACGTCTGTTTCCAGCTGCCTGATATCACCGACTAGGTGCTTGTTGGTAGATGACAGTTTTCATTTTTTTTTTTGCGACCAATTTAGACTTCAAATGGTCAATTAATACTTTATCAAAATTTATCAAAATAAGGAAAACCATGGCAGTAGAATTTTTTTTTTTTACATAGCATCTTGCATAGATTGTCTCTTTTCCCTTTCCAGCACTCAAACATACTAATTCAGCCTCAAAATACAATATTTATAAATTCTATTTCAACTTCCATCCCAATCCAGTTGCTGATGACAGGAATAAGCACAAGTTTTAATATTCAAATCATTGAACACTATTGTCTATGTGTAAATACTTATATTAAAATTGTATGCAATCTTCTTAAATAATTAAAATATAATATAATCCTATTGTTTGGGGATTGTTTTTTAAAGAGATTGTTTCACGGTTATAATAGAATAGAATAGGATTATACAGTTCAAGGTTAAGAAGATACAGCTGTGTTTCTCAAATGGCGGTGATGAGATTAATTGGACTAATTGAAATTTAGCAATTTCAGTGATATATGTAGAGATCTGCAGGTTTGAGATAAAGTGATTATCAGTTGTGTATGGTTGTGAATAATGAAAGTGGTCCTCACACTATAGTGATTACCATTTGTATATGGTTGTGAATAATGAAAGTGGTCCTCACACCATAGTGATTACCAGTTGCTTATGGTTGTGTATAATGAAAGTGGTCCTCACACTATAGTGATTACCAGTTGTATACGGTTGTGTATAATGAAAGTGGTCCTCACACTATAGTGATTACTAGTTGTATATGGTTGTGAATAATGAAAGTGGTCCTCACACTATAGTGATTACTAGCTGTATATGGTTGTGAATAATGAATGTGGTCCTCACACTATAGTGATTACCAGTTGTATATGGTTGTGTATAATGAAAGTGGTCCTCACACTATAGTGATTACCAGTTGTATATGGTTGTGTATAATGAAAGTGGTCCTCACACTATAGTGATTACCAGTTGTATATGGTTGTATATAATGAATGTGGCCCTCACACTATATTGATTACCAGTTGTATATGGTTGTGAATAATGAAAGTGGTCCTCACACTATAGTGATTACCAGTTGTATATGGTTGTGAATAATGAAAGTGGTTCTGACACTATAGTGATTACCAGTTGTATATGGTTGTGTATAATGAAAGTGGTCCTCACACCATAGTGATTACCAGTTGTGTATGGTTGTGAATAATGAATGTGGCCCTCACACTGTAGTGATTATTAGTTGTGTATGGTTGTGAATAATGAAAGTGGTTCTCACACTATAGTGATTACCAGTTGTATATGGTTGTGAATAATGAATGTGGCCCTCACACTATAGTGAATATTAGTTGTGTATGGTTGTGAATAATGAATGTGGTCCTCACACTATAGTGATTACCAGTTGTATATGGTATATAATAAAAGTTGTTTCTTACACTATAGTGATGACCATACGAAACTATAGCTATAGGACAACTTGAGTTTTAAATCGTACTCTTCTGATCCTGTTTGTAAAGCCAATACCATGCAGTGAGCAATAGGGGAAGGAAAATCTCAATTAGACTACAAAAGTCACAGGATGTAAAACGTGTACGGTTGATGGGCGATATTTATGGTCCCATCAGAACGACTTAACGCTTTTTCCCTGTCAGCTCCCCCAACAAACATCACTGACAGGGAAACCGGATTGTAAAGAGAATTGGGAAATCATGATAGAAACTCGCTGTAGTTTGTCAAATTCCATCAGAAGAAGCGAGTCAGGTACGCTTAATACCGGAGCACAATTTAACGCAGTCTGAATACAAATAAGCCTACTATCCACAAAGTAGATCGTTATAAATTATGGGAAGCTTACAGCGTCTTTTGGTCTTACAGTTCGATTCTAGAGATTGGCGAATTTCAACAGAAAATAACTGCACGTTAACAATAAATACCGGAATAATCGGAAACAATACGAGGTTTAATTATTTTTAAAATTGTGTATATCTCGGTCGTGAGATATGTCAGATTGGTTCGTCTTGTTTAAGCTTAATTAAAAATATAAATTGATATTATAATTTCAATGGAAATCAAAATCTAGGTTAATCCCTTGTTAAACAATACGATGTTTTAATCTTTTGGGGACACAATAATCTTCATAACACATTAATCTAATACTATTGAAGGTATGCTGTCATCGAATTATCTCTGATGTTATATTATAGCGCATTTAAAGGTATACTGTCAATTTATTTTCTATTATAGAGTCTTATGTCTCATAAAAAGGGATAGAGTCCGTTCCTCCAAACATTTTACGATAAGAAAATGTCAAAAGCAGTGCTTCTCAACCTTTTTTTATGAGATTCCCTTTTGCCACAATGTGTCGGATGGACATAACAACCCCCCCCCCAAACGTTCGGCTGTTTAGTGACCGCGGAGGGTAGGCTCCACAGGCTCAAAAAGCAACTGGAGGAGGGTCTAGGAAGCGTTCGCCTCCCAGGGAAATTTTGACAATTAAGATCAATTTCCGTGCATCTGATACCATTCCAGGCAGACATCTCCCTAAATGGGCGCGCCTCCTTATCTCAAATAAGCTCAGACAATCATATTGACAGTATCTCGGATAAGCTTGATCCACGCCAACTACTTATTTAGTATTATAGATTTATAAATTTACTAATATGTTCTGTCAATCGTACCATATTCTGAGAAACAGTTTACATGTTGAAATTTGAGCCTTTAAATCGATGTGTTTACAGAATTATCCGAGGTAGATACTGTAAGGCTACAAATTATTGCGAGATAGAAATTAATTTTAAAGTAGTTAAAATGGCGACTTGTTATTCGAGACTTCGAAATATATAGAAAATACATAATATGGAAAAAGTTTAAACTTTTTTAAAGGTTTGTGCAGTTAAATACTGTCTTCTGAAGACTAATTACTTTTTCAAGACACAAATCCACCGCAAAAATGGCGAAGCATTAGTCTTAATATCACCAATTACTGCTTCTTCATTTGAGTAATTCTTGAAACAAAACTATAGAATTAGGTTGACATTTTAAAATGCTATGAAACTTGTTATTAGAGATGATGATAGATAGGGACTAAGGTAATAAGATCAATACATTGATTCTAATTATAGCTCAAATCTTGGAGAAATTTAAAAGTACCTAGTGATCTTAGGCTTGAAAATGGGTTAGTTATTTAGGTGCAGAAGAGGACGTAAAACTCCATTTCATTTGACTGGTTGGACTTAGAAAAGGATTCTGAACCAAACCAACAGCCTAGAGTCCTCCAGCTTGTACCAATTTAACTACCAACTACTACGGTTACCAACCACTTCCTAGTTTGCGATATCAGCATCCTCTGGAAAAGAACGTTTACTTGGCATCAACCAACCACTACCTAGTCTGCGATATCAGCATCCGCTGGAAGGAAACATTAACTTGTCATCTACCAACCAATACCGAGTTTGTGAAATCAGCATCAGCTGGAAGCAAACACTAACTTGTCATCTACCAACAACTACCTAGTTTGTGATATCAGCATTAGCTGGAAGCGAACGTTAACTTGTCATCTACCAACCACTACATAGTCTGTGATATCAGCATTAGCTGGAAGCGAACGTTAACTTTCATCTACCAACAACCTAGTTTGTGATATCAGCATTAGCTGGAAGCGAACGTTAACTTTTCATCTACCAACAACCACCTAGTCTGTGATATCAGCATTAGCTGGAAGCGAACGTTAACTTGTCATCAACCAACCACTACCTAGTTTGTGATATCAGCATTAGCTGGAAGCGAACGTTAACTTGTCATCAACCAACCACTACCTAGTCTGTGATATCAGCATCCACTGGAAGCGAACGTTAACTTGTCATCTACCAACAACTACCTAGTCTGTGATATAAGCATCCACTAGGAAGCGAACATTAACTTGTCATCTACCAACAAATACCTAGTCTGTGATATCAACATCAACTTGAAGCGAACATTAACTTGTATTCTACCAACAACAACCTAGTCTGTCATATCAGCATCCACTAGAAGCGAACCGTAACTTGTCATCTACCAACAACTACCTAGTCTGTGATATCGGCATCCACTAGAAGCGAACCTTAACTTGTCATCCACCAACAACAAGCTAGTTTGTGATATAAGCATCCACTGGAAGAGAAAGGTTAACATGTCATCTACCAACCACTACCTAGTTCGGTTATAATCATCCACTGGAGGAGAACGCTAACTTGTCATCCACCAACAACAAGCTAGTTTGTGATATAAGCATCCACTGGAAGAGAAAGGTTAATTTGTCTAAAGTTTTCAAGTGTATCAAAGACACTGATAGCATCATTCATCAAAATTCTTATTTCTAAGCAGTCGTGAAAAAATCGCCAATTCGACAGGACATTCGAAATTAGTCATCAAACACATGATTTTAGTGATATTGCAGAACCACAGACGTCTGATTCAAAATAAGAATGATGTGAATTGACGCTATCAGTGATCCTGATAGACATAAATAATTAAGTGGAATTTACAGACGTCTGATTGAAAACTAGAATGGTGCAAATCGATGCTATTAGTGTTCTTGATACACATACCAAAATGAAAAGGCCTCTTTATAAGCCCTTTAAGGGTGAAGGTTATACGTCTGCTTCATGTTATGGTATCAATGGCTGTTCGTTTTCAATCAGATGCGGATGTTCACAAATACGCATGAGATAATTCAAATCTGAGTTTTCCCACTAAACACAGCAAACATCAACTTATATACATGGCAGCTACTGTCACAACAGATAATATCAGTCAGGTCAAATGTCACCATGAGGTCAAAAGTCATACAAACTAGGTAGTTATTGGTATACGGGTCCATATTACCTTCCAGTGGATGCTGATATTACGCATTAGGTAGTTGATAGTTATAGTAGTTGGTAGATAGATTGGTTCAAATTAGATGATTTTGTGTTGTTACTTTGGTAGTTGATAATCCAGTAAAAGGTGCTGGTGATAATTCACTAGTTAACGTGCTTGACAGCTTATACTGGTAGCTTAGGTAGTTTTGATGGTTAGCAATTGAGTCTGTCGCAGTCTGCCCCGATGTGTACCCCCGGATCGGAACGCCGGGTCGCAGCTGAAATGAAGCCGCGGTGGCTCAGTGACTAACTCGATTGTTTCACCCTGTAGGTCAGAGGGGCTGACATGGAAAAAGCGTCATGTCTTTCGGAATGGACAATAACCGAGGTACCGTAGAAATTGCAAAAGTAGTAGACTAACGCCGGTGTCCTGGCAAAATTTCCGTCATTAGAGCCTGTATGGCGATACCCGTCTTCAATAGCCCATTTGGTGCAGAAGAGTAGGACGTAAAAATCCATTCATTGAGTGGCAAAGTAGAAATTTGCCACTATTTGTTTTCATTAGACTTTTTTTTTTCGGGAAGCTCCCTAGCCCAACTCGAAAATGGTATAGACATTTGGTTTGAAAAATACGATAAGATACGTACTGGAATAGAAAATGAATATATAAAACTAAAATTTTTACGCATCAGTAGTTTGTAATTGCATAATAATGATTGAATAATTGCATAACTTTGTTGCTAATTATCCGATCGCTCTGAAAATTACAGAATATAGAGAAGTCGCCTATAAAAATAAAACCGCATCATAAAAACCTTTTTTTACCACTTCCGGTTCTTGCGTGAGAACTTCCGGTTTTTAGAACCGCGTTGGGTCACCCAGCTTCCGGTGTATGTAAGAAATCAGTACAAAAGCTATACATATATACTATCAGGCATAATTAGAACCCTTTTAGAATAAAAAATCCAAACCGGAAGTGATATTTTATGTATCATCACAGAACGGTAACATTCAGCAAAATTTCCCTAATTTTTATCCGATTTGTCCGATTGTGGTGTTTTTCGAAACCTTGTTACTTTATCTAAAACTTGTTGGGAACAGAATTTTGATTTTCAAATTTGAATTTTTTTAATGCCCGATTGAATTTTTTTGAAAATTCAAAAGGCCAAATACAATGACCTTGACCTTCAATGACCCTGATTTTTTTCAAGTAGGATATTTTTGACCTAAGCTATCCACACATATGCCTATTATGGTCAACAACAATTTTTTGTACCCGTTTTAGTTTTTAAAAAAATTCAAAAAGGCTATATCAAGGGACCTTGACCTTCAATTACCTAATTTTCAAGTCAAATAATGTACTTGACCTAAGCTGTTCATACATATGCTTATAATGGTTGTTAAAAAGTTTGTTTTGAGTGTTTAAAAAAAGCTATATGATGTGACCTTGTATCAAGTGGCCCCATAGAGGTTGTTTGCCACTCTCAGTACTGTTCACAGTTCTAGTTTCATTTTGAATTTCGTTTTGTCGCCACTGGCCTAAACAAGTTACATATCTTACATATCATGAATTGTCCAAGTGAATTGCCATCAACACACAAGGCGTAAATTGTTTTCATAAATCCATTCAAAAGCAGAAAACACACGTCGAAACGTCAAAATTCATTTCACGTCTAACTTGTATATGGGTAATTTCGTAGTGTATTACAAACCTGATATATTGTGAATGAAAATAAAGAGAATCGAGCTTGGTGAATATTCGCTAATTCAGTTTTATTTCCAAGCCAGACGCTAAGATTCATTACTGAAATGATGAAATTTGATTAAGAAAAACTGCTGAATGAATGAAAACCTACAGACGAATAGAAAATGACGAATAGAAGTGGAGATAGGAGAGGAAAGAGAAGATTGTACACGGAAAATTGTTGAACTAACCAAACAAATAGCGTTATAGAACATCTACCAAATAGAAACCTCTAACCTGACTTCGTGATCTGGACGTTTTTATTACGTCTAGTTAGAAGTGTTTCAGACGTGGTGATTTATTACGAACCTTAGTCAAACAAAGTTTTCGTTTGGGTCCTGAATACATAGAATAAAAACTCGTCAAAAGTGTAGAAATCACATAATCCCTTCAAATATACCTGAAACTAGGAATTTCATTTTCTATTTCTAAAGATATAGCCTATTATCGATATATTGCGGATATATTTTACTGCCTAACACAGATATTTCTGTATACACATGGATTTGAAGGCTGATATTACGACAGTGAACTGTGATCACTATTATTGATTACCTTAGCTAAAATATATCCGGTAATGAGACGATTGTTCAAACGAACGGCGAATCTGTCACTTTAAATTATTTCTAGAGTTCCAGGAACCGAATCACAAATGTCGGAAAGTAAATCAGAATGGTGTAGGTAGAAGTTATAATTGTCCCAGATATACGTTCCAGATTTAGTCTCAAGTCCTATGGGAACTGGAAACTAAAGGTCTTTGTGGAGTATATTTTAACATCAATATGTTTATTCTTAAAACAGGTTACCTTTCATCAGTGAAAGTGATATAAAAATTGACTTAGAAAATGTGCAGGTTATAATAGAAAATTAACAACTAAATTAAAACAACTTATTGAAATTCACTCAGTGAATTATTACCATTCTGTTTGATCGATTCAACAAAATTTAATTGAATTGAAACAATTAAAGGAGACCTTTCCCATATACTTGTAACCATATATCTGCGAAACTTAAGGTATATGTGAAGGATTCGGTGAATTTTAAGGTACATTTCATTCTAATGCTGAAACTTAAGGAAGTGGGTCTATTTCAGGTATTTTTGAAACTTCTTCAGATCGTTGACAGTAATACTTCAACTTATTAAACCGACACATTTCTGCAAATTTTTTTTATGAAAAAACAGAAGGAATCTCGATATAATAGACGGTATTTAGTGTCCCTGAAACACACCCCAAGTTTAGAAAACCGCTTTACAATCACTGTTATATGCTTATCCTTTTTATTATTTTTTTTTTTTTTTTTTTTTTTTTTTTGATGGAGATAAGCGTTTTAACATAAGACTCGTCGAGCCACCGGGGGATTTTTTCGTGTCCTATCAGACATAATAGTTAAACTACACGACATTATCCCTTTAAATAGTAGTATTTAATCATCAAATTTGTTTCATCCAGAAAAAAATGTGGACGAATCTCATGCAATTTTCTAATTTATCACCGATTCATAAAGTCATTATATAAAAGCTCGTATCATGTATTCGTCCATTATTCCACGTTTTTATTCTACTAATATATAAACGATGTCAATGACTTTACATTCCGTGACACTTAAAACATACTATGATTACCATATTACATCTCTCAGGATTATTGATGATCGCATTAACCCACCAACCCACTCCCCCAACCCTACTCCCCCAACCCTACTCCCCCAACCCCAACCTTCTCCCGTACAGGTGGTGGTGGTAAATGACGAGTTAACGTTCGCTTCCAGCAATTGCTGATATCTCCTGTACATCTTTGCACCATTTATACAAAATGTATATGAATAAGAAATAAAACCACAATCAAAATAAATAAACTGATGTTTTATGATCGCCCTTCGTGATAAAAGGTAATAATATCCTTTGATGGTGGATAATTACTGGATAATTAGCAGAATTTGTTAATTAGGCTTGTATTGTAATTATAATAACGTTTGTTTTATTCAAGAGTCTAAAAGATGGTTGGGATAATTTACCAAACCAACACACAAACTATTATAAGCCTTAGCGTTCCTCTCATCTTCCTGTTCTTCTAAATGTTCCTGTTACTGTTACTCTTCCTCCCCCCCCCTTCCTTCTCCTCCTCCTCCTTTCATCCCTCTCCCATCGTCTTCTTCCTCATCCCCATATTCATACATTAATTATTCTTCCTCCCCTTTTCCACCGCTCCAACCCTTCCCTCCACTTCTTTTTCTTCTCCCTCCCTTTCTTTTCCCCTCCCATCTTTTTTCTCCCCTACTTTCTTCTCCCTCTTCTTCTTCCTTCTCCTCCCTCCTCTGTCTATTCCTTCCCCACCCTACCCCTCTTCTGCACCCCCTACCCCCTCCATATTCCTGCCCCTCTTCCCTATCCTACCCTTCTCCTTCATTCCCCTCCCTCCCTCCTCTTTCTATTCCTTCCCCTCTTCCCCATCCTACCCTTCTCCTTCATTCCCCTCCCTCCCTTCTCTCCATATTCCTGCCCCTCTCCTCCACACTTCCCCTCTTCTTCATCCCCCTCCTCCCTCCTCTCCATATTCTTGACCCTCTTCCCACCCTACCACAATTCTTTCACCTGCAATCCATCTTTTCTTCTTTCATGAATACATCAATTAAAGTTATCGAGAAAAATTTGATAGTCCAAACTAAGAAAATATCTATTTATAGTGATCAGCGATCAGTCATAGCTTCTGAACTAATCATATTTTGATAAATCGTCCATGGTTCATTGCTAAAGTTACGGTATATCGTAGTCAAGGGATATCTTGTGATTAAAATGAATCAATATATACGAATATTAATTTACAAAATTATCGATTACCGTATTAAAGTCTAATCTGTCACGCAGGGATTTCAACCTTGGGGTAATTATCTCCATGGGGGTAATTTTGAAATATTTGGGGGGCAATGAAGCGAATTTTAATCCAGCATAAAGTTTTTGGACAATTATTATTCTAGTCGTTATATTCAGTAAGTGACAAAGACGGTACGAAGATTACATGAAAGACCCAAGAGGACATAACGTCACTGTAAGAATTTATAGGGGGGACTGCTCGAGGGTAAGAATTAGACAAGATCCGTCACACAAGATTATCCGACAGACATTGCTATGCCCGTGATTTAACTCGAATTAATCAAATGATAACCAATACACAGACAGACGATCACTGAGTTTGTAGCAGACGAATAACATGGGTTCCCGCGATAACATGCCATGAATCTGTCGAACAATGGTAAAGGCCGAATGAAGTGTGAAGAGTAATATTGGAAATAGCTTTAGAGAAACGTCGCGTCAGTTGGTTTAGAAACAGTGTTCCAAGACTAGTAATAATATATTAGATTTATATAACAGTTCCTCATGGAAGTGATTCGTTAACAGCTGATAACGTTTCGAACAAATTACATCACTGATATATCGTCTCTTAAACTGTGGATTTAGTAAATATGTTTGCTAACTATTTTAGGCTTTAGACCTTTCTTTGGATAACTTAAGATACACTTTAATGATAAGCATTGATATTGATCCCACCTATATTAGAATTTAACTTTACTGCACTCTCTGTGTTTTGCACACTAGTGACATAAAACGACATTTGGGATGTGATACTACATATTTGGATGTGATACGACATTTTGCAACGAGACTCTTAGAAAGGACAAGAGGTGCCTTGATAAAGATTGGTTTAGCCTCTCGGCAGTGTATTTGAAGGTTATCTTGGAAGTGTGTTATAATCTGCATGTCCTGGAGCAAAATTACCAACATATAACAACCACTTCGTCATCGCGAGACGCTCAATTACGTTCGATTGCTAACCTGCTTCTTCGTAGAGGAGCTTGAAATTTGATATTTCTTAGTGAACTTAGTATCAAGTGTTCTTTAAAGAGTTGCTAAATTCTGATCAATGGATTTCTTAAATGAATCTTACGTGTTATGTAATGAATGTTAAAGAGTTGTTCTTTAGAAACCTCTGACTATAATTGATTAGAATTCATCTCACAGTGTGTATCGTTGACCCAATCCTAACCAGATAAGTTAGTTTTTTTTAAAACAATGGTTAACCGTGCTCAATAGGACGTCACGTATAGGAGATGAATAAGCGAACTCATCGGACAGGAGTGAGAAGTTGTTTCTTTATCTTCATTCAATAAAACTGTTAAATGTTAGTATATGATGAAATGTGTTTTATATTATGCCACTAAACCGGGGAAATAGTGGCAAATCAGTTGATATTATTCACATTCTACCCAGGCCTAGGAGAAGTTCTACGATCGTACCTCGTTTCTTGGCTTTTTTAAGTGTCTGGTGTGACTGACGATACAACATCAACCTTTTCAATTTGTAAGTACGCACTACGTTTTAATACAATCAAATAAATACTAGTACTCAATTTGAGAATAATGTCTTCCGACTCGATTGCGATAATAAGTTTTGATGTTTATTTGATGGATTTCTATACAATACAATGTATTTTGGGTACTGGTTGAACTATGGACCTCAGTGATTCTTCAACAGTACTCCGTATTTATTTCGATAAACTATCAGCATAGCTTGACTAATACCAGTTTAAATCCTTAACACATTTGCATATAATTCTTCTTTGAATAGTATTAGCGATTCGCGTTGAAAATATCCACTTTCTCCTCGGCTTGTGCTTTTAACATCAATATCTTTGTCATTATACTCTCAGATACTTAGATTTTATTAAAACTTGTCCAGCTAGAGTTACGCCATTATTTTCTTTCAAACTAGTAAGCGGGTTATGTTTTTCAAGCTAAATCAGATGTTCGTGTTGATACTCTGTCTGTGCTTTCGTATATCTTATCAATATAAATATCTAATCAGTAAAACTAAATGAAAATTTTGATAAACCATATCCAGCTATAGATTTAGGTGATCTCAGACTTGTAATTAATAAACAGACTTTTTTCTTTCAGGTTTATTTTTCTCTATCCGTGCTTTTGTAGCTTCAAACACCTTGTTAGATGCCAGTATTTTGAGAGGCCGTCCAGCTAGAGTTACTTGATCCTACCCAAACCTATAATCAGATTAGTGCTATGTAAGCAAGATAAAGGAAGCAGGCACGTGGTTATCTAAAGTTTACTTAGGTTTCTTCCTGAACAGCACGTCATTCGGACTGACTAGAAATTGAAAACTAAAGGTCGGATTGAGTTTCACATAGAATTGATCCGGATATCGGAAGCCATTGGAACACATGACAGAAGGTTACAGGAATCACGAAGAACTCGACGCACTGTCCCGACCCACGCACTCAGAGAATAAAAAATCTGTGATTCGAACGCAACATCCATCAAATTAAACTTAATGAAGTCCCCAAACGCAGATTCATTTAAGTGTGTTTGTTAATTGTGCTGGGTTTTGTGTGCATCAACTTTGGATTTGAGACACCTTTTAATCGCGGATCTGTGATAAATCAGTGAGTTTTTTGTGATTGAAAATTTCCAAAGAGTACATAACTCGCATGTTAAAGGATTCTAGTGACTTTATTCGGATTTCGATTTTAATATTGCGTTGCATTTGTGTTACTTATTCTCGTAAGGCTTGGATTCAGTGTCACTTAAAACGTAATTCGATTTAATTTTTGTATTTTAATGACATTGGACAACATTGCGACTCACATATCGATTTAAATTCCTGAATTTAATTAGATAGACTTGCAAAAATAAACTGAACGCCATTAAATATAAAGCCTTCATTATCTTAACAGAAATAAAGGCTTATTCTCGGGTTTATTGAAACTGAAACCTAATAAAGGAACGTTTTTCTCGGCATCATTGTCAGCTGAAACCTTTGAAAGTTCCTGATTTTTTATTGTTTGACTCTTTGAATGGAATCGTGTTGTCCGTCTTCTACGGTTTCACCAACGTTTAATGTTCTAATTATTCCTGGAGATTCAGATTGTTAATCTGGAGGCATAAAACAGTGGTCAAGTGAGAGGACAATAGCCCCAGACAGAACAGCAAAATGTAAAATTCGTTCAGTGTTTGTTCCTAGATCACAACCATTTCTGTTTCGTCACTCAGAACGGTTTCAATGCATATTAATCGAACGCATCCCTCTCTGCTTACAGAATCGCAGTTTACGCAAATAATGTTTGAGCAGGACGCTAATTGGTCTGCTAAAAACATCATTTTAGGATTGACAATGGGTGTTTTCGTGGTATGGTCACTGAGTTCGAATATACTCGTAATCTTGACGATTTTACTGACCAGAAAGCTGCGTTCGATGTCGTCGATATTTGTTGTGAACATGGCTATTTGTGATTTTGGAGGCAGTGTGGTCTCGATGCCCTTGGTTCTCAGTTCCTTGTTAAATGGAGGATGGATTTACTCGGAGGTTAGTATAATACACTTATCAATGTTTCTTAATAGATCTTATAAGCATTACACAATACGATATTATTAACTTTTTTGGCAGAAAATGACTTGACTTAGTTTTAGTGGAAAAGCATGAACTAAACAGACATGTACATCTGATTGTAAATTGGAATGATGCAAACCAATGCTATCAGTGTCCCTGATACATATACACAAATTTAGAAAACCTCTATACTATCCGTTTGATACCAGTTTCGAAGCAGAAACAACATACAATATTGGCTGAAAAGCTGGGTCAAACTGGTTGACTTTTTTTAGACTCGTTCTTTTTTAAAAAGAAGACCAATTGATTGGATTGTACGCCAGCGGATACAGCCAATCGTAAACTTTATGGCATAATACATACTTTTGTTGAGGACTCCGATTGGCTATATTCGCATGTATACAATCCAACCAAAACGCTGCATTTACAAACTTCCGTGATACAAGAAAGGTGGCTATGACAGTCAAGGTATAGGACGTTCGTCGTAAAACCTTGATCCTTGTGAAGAGAACGAAATGGATTCTTTATAACGTTTTTAAGTCTTTAATCTTTAATGACATCGCCCTGGGCTTTATATGCCTGAATTTTCATCTATAGAGAACCATTTATCAATAGTGAGAAGTGCCTCTTAGATCATTCTTTCGTTTTGTATTTTAAAATCAATAGAGCTTTACTGGTGTACTTTAAAGATGGCAATTTTAACTAGAGTACATTTAAATTGATCGACGGTTATTTGATTTTTTTCATAGGACCGTGAGCTATTGATAGAAGACCTATACTAAACTATTTATGGTTCTTGCATAGAAATAAAACACACGAACATAGTTCAAAACCACTTTTGATCTCCACTTCGACTTAATATGTCGAATCGTCAAAAAGCCTAGAATATCTCCACTCAACCTTGAAATCACAGCTTAAGGAGTAGAGATGGCTGTAAATGTGATTTGAAGACTTAGTTGAAATATGACATATTTTTTGAAAATTCAAATTAAGTCAAGTTATTAATTCAAAATGGATGTGAACTACTTTCGTTTGTTATTTGTATTAAGATCCCTATATGATTAAATTGCTTGGTTCCAACTCTCAAAATACGTCACATACACTTTCACAACTAAGCTAATGTGGTGCTCATATGCAAACCTACACACTGCTTTCTTGTCCTAAATTCACACCTTACCCACTGACCCCCACCCCCCCTCCTATGCCTCAATCAATAAAGTACCAGTAAGACCTAAGGCGTCTATGTGTTTTTATAATTACAAGTCAGTATATTAATTAAGACATTTTCATTAACTTGATTCATTGTGATCCGATTACTGGATATTTAATCGGTTAAATATCGGGTTACTGACCACTTCATGGGTCATAGTATTCTCTCATTTATTCTGACTCGAAACCAATGACCGTGGATTCGGTAATACAGACAGCTTGATCAGTTACTGCGATGTGATTAAATGATAGATTTATATCTTATCGGATTGTATAGTATATCGGTGACTGAACACAAACCTGGGCATTGTGTTCTCTCACTTTTTCTGACTCGAAAGCAATGACCGTGGATTCGGTAACCTTTCATGCTTTATCAAGCAATTTCGCGACAAACAATCTTCATAAACTTAATAGATTACAATTCCGTTTCGTTTATTCCTCGATATTTCTCCATTGTAATCTAACAAGATTTCTACTTCATTCTCGTTCTTAAGACGTCATTATTGTTAACCAATCAAAACGTGTTATTAAGTTATCAAGAAACGAAATATCATTATTATGTTAAGGTTGGCACAATCACAATAACAGCCTACTATATATAAAATACAGAACTTTCTTTGACATTTCCAGACCAAACATACAATTCCCTTCTAGCATTTGGCCTTCTGTAAAAGTCTTCATGTATGGTCAGTTCGTCAAATCAGTAGGTCTCTGACGATTATTTATGTACAAAATCTGAAATGCGCAATTATTTGTTAAGACATGTTTATTTTATTCACATTTGTCACGACTTAGTGCATGTTTTCCCCTAAGGGCTATAATGAACGTATTATTCTACAATGATGTTTATCTGGCAGGAGTAATAATATTTCAGTCAAATGAATACGGTTAGCATGACAATGTAATAATATTCCTCTTTCACTTTAATTACCTAATACCGTAACGGATTTGAATTTATTTTCTTAGATTTCTTATGCGCTTAGAACGAAAAAAAATTAAATTTGCTTTTGATATAAAATGTAATGTCCACTGTGGGCCAATCACCAGATATAACTCAGGTTTAGCAACGTTTCTGTTTTACAGAATAGAATTTAAAATTCAGGTTGGCCTAAAATTAGATTTCGAAAGAAGGCAATACTAAAAGGTAACTGTCGGTTGTCCAGGCTTTTTTGACATTTTAATTTGAAAGGATGACAGCAATAGTCTGGATAACAAGGATTGATTACACACGTTCGCAAGTAATTGTACCGTAGCCTCAGAAACTTAGTTTAGCTAATCAGTAGCCTTATAGAGTTCACATCTCACCGTCGACATTTGAACTCGCTTAAGTTTAATATTCACTTTATCTTCAAACTTGGCCATTTTAAAGCGATTTATTTCCAGATAATCAAATGTTATCCATCCTATAATGCAAATGAAAGTGTCTCCCGAAATTCTTAGAGTCCAAACAAAGATAAAGTTTGTTTGACAGTTACAGCTAGACCAGGCGAGAAAAATCTGACCAAATTACCAGAATCTGTTATTTCTATGACGTAAGAACGCCGCGATAGTTTCGGGTGCATGCGCACGTGTTTCCTATTAAACAAGGCACACACTGCAAGGGACAAGGTAATCGGTTGTTAAACAGTTCATCTACTGTTGAAGATAATTTAACCCCCGATACTGCCCATCGAGGTCCATTAAAGGGATAATAGGTCTTAGCATGAACACAAAATTTGAAAATTTTAGACTTGGCCAATAAGAGCTCTATTCATCGGTAAATATACCTGCTGTCATAAATAACATAAAAAATTTTTTCAAAATATCCAAAAAACTAAGTAATTATCCATTAAGATGCATTTAATTTATTGAAAAACGCTTCATAAATTAAGTAAATTTTCAAACGTGACTTAGTTTTGTGAGTTTTCCATATTTAAAGGAATTCTGTTACTTTATGATACAAGGTAAGTTCGCTGATGAATATATACTCATATTGATCATTCTTGATAACTTAAATTTGATGTCCACCCCCAGTATCCCTTTAAAATTTCGTCATATCCGTCAGATAATACATTTTTAACATACTAATCGTAATGGTTGTATTCTCATTTCGTTCTAACAGGGCAAGCAAATGGTCACATGATACATCATCCCACTACACAATAATCATATCCAATAATAATGTTAAAAGTCTATGTCACGTGACCTATTGACTTATCTGTCCGCTACGAATTGCGCACTGTGATTGTCATAACATAGTTGGAATGAATTATTAAATGATTAAAAGTAGAATAGGGATTTGCTAATGAAAGTTATAATTGCGTGTTAATACGTAAATACGCCACCGAACAATGGAATCTTAATCAATCAGTTTATTTATTTCATCGATTTTTACGTTCAGAGAATTTCATTATACAACGGATTTGAGTGCAGTTGTAAGATCCACAATTTGATCAGATTCGAAGTTCTTTTAATTTCATTAATTTGATTTCACAATCTACAGATTGTGAAATCTATTGTTTTCGTTAAGATTATTATTTTTTTTTTTTTTTTTTTTATTATTATTATTATTCTTCCGTATTTTCCAAAGCTTATATCTCCGAAACTGCTGCATGGGATTGATTTAAATTTTTTGTGTAGAATCTTATAAACATGTATTAATAAATGAATGCTATTTGAAGGCTCAGGTGTCAACGGAAGCGCCGCCATTTTGAATTGAAATTTAGGCCCATTTTTTGTATCTCGAAAACTATAAATCCGATCGTTTTGAAATTTACAGTATAGATTCTTATTAAAAGTCGGGGGAAAATGGCGAAAAAATTTTGTCGATATCATTTAACCGGAAGCCGCCATCTTGAATTGAAATTTAGCCTTGACTTCATTCAAAAGCCTAAGGCTCCGAGGATTATGGACCGATTTTGAAATTTTTTTCTGATTATCAATCTAGAAGGCAATGCGGAAAATTCCTTGGGAACAGATTTTCAATTTTTTGATTTTCAAGATGGCCGCCGATTAAGGCCTAATTTTTTCATCTCGAAAACTATTGATCCGATCGTTTTGAAATTTACAGTATAGATTCATATAAAAAATCTGGGGAAATTGGCGAAAAGATTTTGCCGATATCATTCAACCGGAAGCCGCCATGTTGAATCGAAATTTAGCCTTGACGCCATTCAAAAGCCTCGGGCTCTGAGGAATATGGACCGATTTTGAATATTTTTTCGGATTATCAATCTAGAAAACAATGCGGAAAAGTCTGTGCAAGTAGATTTTCAATATATTTTATTTCCAAGATGGCCGCAGATTAAGGCCTAATTTTTTTATCTTGAAAACTATTGATCCGATCGTTTTGAAATTCAAGGTATATGTTCATATTAAAAATCGGGCGAGTATGGCAAAAAAATTTTGTCAATCGGAAGTCGCCATCTTAAATTAAAATTTAGCTTTGACGCCAAAGTCTAAGACTGTGAGGATTATAATCTGGCGTCTTATGCAGTTGTACATCACTTAATGCTTGTCAAGTAACTTAAACTTGCCGATATTATCTACGTATACATTAAATACTCGTCAAATAAATAATCATATTTACATATCTATTCAAGACAGCATCATGAAACGATATCAAGGACGAATTGTTCGTTTCAATTGTGAAATCACAGCACTGATCAAGATCAGTTCATTAATTTCATTTCATTATTCGAAACATCTGCAAACAGTTTTCTAAAACAATGACTTCCAGGCAGATTCCAGTAATCAATTGTCCAAGACTTGTAGAAACTTTTAATTAGATATAAAAAAGGAATTATTATTAAGAAAAACGGCCGGTATTTATTACACTCAAACAAATTAAACTGGAAGAATAAAACTTATTGAACAATCAATATTACTCATTTTGGGATTTTTCCATTGAGGTCGCGCTTTTCGGTGTATTCTTTGACTATTATCATGAGTTCGGGGAACCCATACTACAGTATTGTAGTCTCATTAAAGTACAATCGCTGCAATTTGATATTTTTTTCTTCAAGCTAACGTCAACTATATAGAGTAGTCTACTGAGGCTGTTTTGGAATAAGCACGTTAGCTTTAAGGAAGTTAACAGTAGAATGTGATATCGGCTGTTCCAGACAAATTCTGAACTGGTGAATATAATAAATATCAAGACACAATTATATGGAAAACAATTACTTTATTAAATAACTTACGATATAATTATTTCCTGATATATATTCTCCAATTACTAAATGCCAAAAAATATATTACTTGTTTACGTTATCTTTAAGTTTATAAAAAGAAAATGGTCGCAGATGTCACCCAGAACCTGCAATTATATACCTGAGAGCAGTAAGTTGTGATCTATATCGGTGATTACATAACATGAATTGAATTTGTTCATTACAAATTGTTTCGCTTTCATCTCACGTAAGCATTAAGAAAGCCGAAAAAGGGAATTTTACTTCTAAAAATTAAAAAAAAGTTTACGTTCTCACGTTAGCTTTAAAGATGTACTACCTCTCAGAATGGACATACAATCAAAAATCTAAAACGTAGTCAATAAGAGTATATATTAACCTGGTGCTATGACATAAGACTCTCTATACAACACCATATATCCATAGAACTTACATACTTAACTAACTAAAAAAAAGGTTGTAATGTTAGTAGATTAGATTTAGATTGAATAATTTTAACACCAGGTAAGTCCTTCGATTTTAGCTAGGTTTAGAAATTTTAATTTTTAGGTCATCCTGAGTGGTAATATCCCTTTAAAGGTATAAGAATGAACATAAAATTTTACTTCTCAAGAATGATCAATATGAGCAATATTCATCAGTAAACTTACCTGGTGTCATAAAGTAACATAATCCCATAAAATCTAGAAAACTCCCAAAACTAAGTCATTTTTGAAAACCATTAATCAATTTATTGAGCGTTTTTCAATAATCAAATGCATCTTTATGAATAATTGCTTAGGTTTTTGGATATTTATTTATTTTTTTTATGTTATTTATGGCAGCAAGGTTAGTATGTTTACTGTTGAATAGAGGTCTTATTGGCCAATTTGTGTTCATCCTACGACCTGTTATCCCTTTAAGGAAGCATAAGGAAATGCGCACAGGTTAACAATTGATCTATCGTTCTTCTATTACACAATAAAATATGATTAATTGTTTCTCTGTCTCTGTTTGACAATTCATAAATTATGATATCTTTAAAATGAATTTCCAAATCTTCTACACGATAACAGAATTGTTATTAGTGCTAAAAATTGATAAAAACATTACGTTCCTGATAATGAATTTTATGGCACCGTTTTATTTATTGGTAATTCCATTATCAATCATGAGACAATCCTTTCATTTGTTTTTTTTTAGTATTGCTTCCTGTTGTAACCAGGGTATATATAAGGCCGAGCTGGGGGATAGGGGTGGTACAGGTGGTCACAGTAAGGGGCGGGGGTGGGGAGTTGTACAACCTGACCAAGTGTTCCTACGCTAATGATGTTGTTTGTGGGGGTTAATATTAGATCAGGGACTTCTGGGATTGCTTCCTGTTATAACCATGGTAATATATAAGGACAACCTGGGGGATGGGAGTGGTACAGGTGGGCACAGTATGAGGTTGGGGGAAATACTTCTTGACCCAGTGTCCCTACTCCAGTGATCCAGGCTTCTTTTGAGGACTGATGTTGGAAGATGTACTTTGGTCATTTGTGCAGAAATTGTTGTCCATTCCAAATTGATATTTCCTAACAAATGGGATTTGACATGCCGGCGATGCTGTGATGATATTTTCCCTCGTTGAACAATGCACGACTGCTTTCAACTACATAATAATTCAGGACGTAAAACTCCATTTAATCAAACAACCCACCGCGAAAGTTGTAGTTCTACGGAATCTACCGAGATTTGCCGAATGTCAAATCCGTAAGAAGCTCGAGTTCGTTGATTTAACCAAGCCAAATAAAGTACATGTACTACTAAATTTAATTTTCAGAACAGACTTTTACAAAAGTTATTCGTATAGTAATCTAAAGAAGAAAAAATTGAACGAAATACCTTAAGCTTCATTTTAATCCGATTGGATATTATTCAAACATCGGAGAAAGTGAATACACAAGATGTAGACGGAAATTAAAATTTCTGATGATAGTGATAGGGCTTCGTGACTTTTGAATTAAAGATGTTCTTTCCGAATGAGAAATATCCTTTGTTTCGTTAAAAATTTGTCTTATAAAGCATTGTGATTATTTCGTTTCATATTTTATATACATACCATCCAGCCCCCCTTTGTCCACGTACAGCTTCAGCGAAAGATGACATGGAAAGAAATGACGTGGGCGTCAGAGACAACCCACATGAACATTTGAAACGTTTAGTCATTTAATCCAGAAATAGACTAGTGCCTCTTTTATGTGTTTTAACTTTACTGAATTAAAAAAAAACGAAACTGATTAAAGCCTTTTCTATAATAGGAAAAATTCAACATTTTCTCTTATATCTAGACATGCAAAGAACATCTCTGAGGGAAAATAAACGCCTCCTTTAATTCATCCTATAAATAAAATGGGTTGAATTATAACAATCTGTACTACTTTTCAATAGAACGTTAGATTCGTATACAATAAAAACAAGCAACGGCGGATGTGACCACAGTATAACTTATCAAACTCTTCTATACATTGTTTGGTAAATTGTCTTCACATCATAGCGATCACCAGTTAATAAGAACTACGTTTTGAACACAACTCGCACGTAACTGGGTTGTGAGTTGCGTTCGAAATGCATAACCATTTGGTATGGTGCTAGGGGACAACCATCTCCCCCCACCCCCTAAATTAAGTCTTAAGAACAATGTTCTCTTTAATTTGCCTAGAACTCAATATGAGAATGTTAAGAGACGAAATCAAGTCCTTCCTTTATATGTTACCACTATCTTCAAGCATGCTTTAAAGACCTCTCGAACTATTGCGAGACATTCGTCAATTTCTCTAGTGTTGACATTACTTTAGAACATATTACTCTTTAGAAAGATTGGAAATACCATTGACATAAACTAGACAGGATGTTTTAAAGGGATTGTAGGGAGATTTTCAATACTCTTTATCGATACTGTGTATCGAGGACGCTGGCAGTTGCAGTTGTACAGTCGATGTTTTAGGCAAACATTTTTAAAGAGATTAATTTGCCATTTTATGGGGAGAACCTCAGTCTCAGAAACAGAAAATGTTAAGCAAAGCTAATCATTAGTGTCCAGTATTATCCGAGTTTGAAAGTTAGAATGATTACTCTGGTTTGTTTTTTTTTTTTTTTTTTGGCTTTTGTATTTGGTTTTTTTTTTATCATACATATTCAGAAAAAGTGAAATTCCTAGTTAAAGGGATTGTAAAGAGATTTTCAATATTTTATATGTGTATCGAGGACGCTGGCAGTTGCATAGTTTTGTACAATCAGTATTTTAGGCAAACATTTCTAAAGGGATTAATTTGCCATTTTGTGGGGAGAACCGCGTTCTCAGAAACGGAAAATGTTTTGCTAATCAATAATAGTGTCCACCACTCACCGTCCATATATGAGCCTTTAAAACCATGTGTATCCAGTATTATCCGCGTTTGGAAGTTAAAATGATTATTCTGTTTTTTTGGCTTTCGTTTTTTGTCTTTTCATACATATTCAGAAAAAGTGAAATTCCTAGTTAAAGGGATTATTCGATTTTCGTTTAGTTCTAAGTCGTCTGAAGACTTTCTATTCTATAAATTCAAGTCCCAAATGGCGAATCATGCCCTTAAAAATTAGGAAAAAATTGTTTGAATAAGGCCCCTCCAATTTATAGAACAAATGTTTCGCCGAAAATGGCAAACCACGGCCTTCCAAGTTTCCGTTTCGTTTTCTTGAAGTTCTGATACACGCAATAATACATTTTTTAGAAGTCTTGAATTTATAATATGACAATTTTCGAATGAAAATAAAAAGTTATATTAAAGTAGAATCAGATAACACGCAATTCCTGTTATCCATAAAGTGTGACTTATATAGATTCAAACATTTTCACACTGTCAAGCTATCATGGACTGCGACTTACACTTTGACAGTAATAGCCATCTTTCGGCCATCTCCACAATGTCAATTTATACGAACTATGTTTTATAGTAGACCGCAATAGCCACCTTTCTTGTGTCATTAAAATTTGTAAATTTGTAAGCGATTTAAGTGGATTGTATGCTAGCGAAAATGACCAATCAGATTCCTCGAAAGAAACTCGGGAAACCACACGCTATAATGTTTACATATTTCTGTCGAGAGCTCTAAGTGGCTGTCTTCTCGGGAATAGAGTCAAACTTAATCGCTGCTTCCCGTGATACAAGAAAGGTGACTACTACAGTCAAGGTATAAGAAGAATTTCACAATAGCTTGACAATGTGAAGATGATACAAGAAATATGACTATTGCAGTCAATGTATAAGGCGATTTTCACAATAGCTTGACATTGGTAAGAAGATACAAGAAAGGTGACTATTGTAGTCAAGGTATAAGACGAATTTAACAATAGCTTGACATTGTGGGGGTGATACAAGAAAAGTGACTATTGTAAGAAGGTATAAGATGAGTTTAACAATAGCTTGGCATTGGTAAGATGATACAAGAAAGGTGACTATTGCAGTCAAGGGATAAGATAAATTAAACAATAGCTTGACATTGTGAAGATGAGATTTAAAGTGAAAAACAGAAGCAGACATCTAAAAATGGAATTATACAAGATTTCTGGATTTCTTACTAACCGGTACCGTATCGCACCACTTGAATATGCGAGTCCTGTGTTTTGAAATGATAACAGAAAGGAGATATTCCGAGAGAATAAAAATAATTCCCGTCATGTTTAATGATGTCTGTATTCGACATTAAGGAGGATTATTGAAATATAGAATACTCAAGACTAATATCTGTGCTATCCAGTATATTTATTTATATTCATAATGACATTTAAAGCTTATTCTATTTATGAATGTCAGACGCTCATTCGGCAATCCTCGGCAGTTTTCGCAAAACCTATATCTTTTAGAGCTCTAACGTAACATTCACCATTCGCTCAAACATACTTAAACAATATTTCTTTTCTATTATATCGCAGAGTCTCAAGATATGGCGAGTCGTCTTTTTAACTTTCAAATACAGACAATTCTGGACATACTAGTACATGGATTTGAAGGTGACGGTGAGCTGGCAACACTTATACCGGTTAGCTTTGAATTGCTAAACAATTCCTTTTTCTGAGACTAAGGTATGATTGGTCAAACTTATGGCGAATCTGTCTCTTTAAGTTGATAAAATAAAGGTAAAGATGGTGTGATAGATAGAGGAGATGAATTTATACCTCAATCTGTCAGTTTTATATGCACACGTTTTTCATCCTCGCTCAATTCCGGAAGTGATTTCGCTACATTACCGGAAGTATCATTGTTACCGGAAGTGAATATCAGAATGTGTTTTTATGACCTAATGGTTAACATTATCATTTTCTAAAATGTTCTGTGTTTGCATGACTCGTAGATTTAATAAAAGAAAACTACCCATTCGAAAAGAATGGTTGGCAAAACCAAGGAATAAGTTATTCTATAGCCTACTAGGGCAAAACATCCGAATGAAATCAAATGAAATGACATTATAAATGATATGAAACGCAATGGATGTCAATTGTAGCAGTTCAATGTACTGCAGTTTGACATCCCAATTCAATTGAGGCAGTCGGTTTTCTTTGAGTGGAATGACCGTGGCACAAGTGTACATAACACTATTAAATCGCGTAAAAGAGTTGAAATGGTCAACATTTTTCTTGTAAACTGTCCCATTTACCGACAACTATTTTGTATTAATTTCACCTTTCATTTCTCGTTTCAGATGGCTTGTAAAGTAACTGGTTGCCTTTTTACAACATTCGCCATTGGATCGATATTATCAACAGCAGTTGTCGCACTTGATCGATTTTTCGCTATTATTTACTGCCTCAAATATTCCACTTGGAACACGTCCTTATACGGAGGTGGGGCACTGTTCGTGTTGTGGATTACTGCAGGTGTGTTCGGTTTTACACCTTTGATCGGTTGGAGTGACGTTCGGTTTGATGTAAATCGATTTATGTGTCTAATCACATGGTATGACTCTCTGAGCTACGCCATTTTGAATTGTATTCTGTGTTTTTTCGCGCCTTTGATGATAATGGTCGTCTGCTATGTGAAAATTATTATAGTGGCACATGAACACGTGCGACAAATTGAGGATACGAATAATTATATCATGAGAAACAGTCCAGAATCCAGTCACATTAGTTTGAACGGAGCAGTAGCCGCAGCGGCCATGTTTTCCGTCCGCCGTTTATCAATGCTAAGTTTTCCGGGAAGTAAAGAAAGTAATCCGATTGAAGTAGATTATAATAGTGGGACCTCCATGACAACACACACATCTTCTGTTCAGCGTGATGCAAAAACAATTGTGCGTCTTGTAGGTTTGATTGTTGTCTTTGCCTTGTGTTGGACGCCATATTTGTACGTGAACATAGCAGAAATGGTCAATCTCAGCATTCCAAATGGCGTGTTAACCGCGTCTACGTGGCTCATATTAGTGAATAGTTGCATCAATCCATTCAGCTACGCAATATCCTCCAAACGGTTTCGTTTTGCCGCCAGAAAACTTTTAAGTCATCAATACAGACGGAAGGATAGCCTCGAATATCAAACAACGCATCATAGATCTTCTTACTCAGTTTATCTCAAAACATTGAGGTCACCCTCGGTTTCCAGTGACCCCGGAGACAATCGTAAGATAATGCGCATGTGCTCTTTAGATAAAGCCATTCGCGACGTTACTGAGCTGCGACCTTCGTCGCAATCGGCACCAAATATAAAACTAGTTCGCATGTCGCATCAGTATTTGCAAGTGCCGCAGAATTTAAACATTTCATCCGGATTAAATACCCAAATGCCAGAACCATTCAGACCTTATAAAGAACCGGATGTTGTTCCATTGAAAGCCCGGAAGTACTTATATAATAATCCGCGGCGATTTACTAGCCCTGATGCGATTGGTCAAACGAAAGAATTGCTGGAAGAGTATGTTTTTAGTGAGAATAACAAAGCGAGAATTAAAATTAAGTTTGATTTGGCCCCCGATTGATAAAAATATTGATTTGTTTAATCCCGTGTTCAAGGTTTCTGTGATTTTGTTGCTATAAGCTTGCAAAATATGATTTTTAACGCAGTCTATCTGGCGATTTTGCAACTTTTAGTGATATGAAAGTGCCGCAAGCTATTGATGTTACACTGTAAAACGCTTCACTACTATATAATTGGGTATTTTAGAGACGTACACATACTATTTAGCTTGAGCTCTCTGACTGGGATACCAGTTGTCCGAACCTCTTAGCATTGATCTTCCCCGGACAACAGTACCATATTACAGCTTGGTCGACTTGGGTAATAAATAACAAAGCAAATGATGTACATGAGGTTTCCCTCAAAGCAAATAGCTCTGCCAGTATCTTGTACATACCCGTACCAAAACCGTTATCTGGTACCACAAAATTCAATTCTACCCCACAGTCTCAGATCCCACCCACGGCGTTTGTATCAATCGTTAGGTGAACGGACCGATTTTTAACACAAATATGTCGAAGAAGGCCAAAAGCATAAGGTCAGCCTCATTTCCGACCCCCAACCCCCGCCCTCCTCCCGTACAATCGCGGACATTTACTGTGTAACTTTGTATATAAAATTTTAAAATGTTAATCATATTGATTTCACTGAACTTCTTGTGATCATTGTAAGTAATTTTGAATTTTCTAATAAAATGTATTTCACTATTCTTTTCTTCTCGTTATTCCACACGGTTCTAGAATTAATGACCTACTGATGTCAGTGTAGTGGCCGAACAGAACTGTCCAGGGGGTCACAGGTAGGCAAAGTCTTTTCAAAAGAGAGAGGAGCCAGCCCCAGTTGCAAAACGTAAATGTTTCAATGTGACGCTCTCTGAATTTTAAGTAACCATGTACATGTATATATCTAGATATCCCCGATGCAACTCCATGTGTTACTAACTTCTTAATTAAGTCCTAGTACAACATAACTCTCTTTAATTCAGGGCATTGTTTTAAATCGGCCTAGATCTTTATATACAGTTATATAAGACATGAAAAATTAGTTCATCACGAGACATAAGTCCGAAACTGTCTAACTCTTGCCTCGGCCTTCGTATTCAGCGACGAACATGCAAAATAAAATAAGGACCTGTAAATACTATTACGTGATTTTCTTCGTATCAACTAACAGGAATGTTGCTTGTTCAACTCACGGAAACTAACGAACAATGGCATAGGTTCAGTCGAATGACGTGATATTTGTGAGGTAAGGCTTGCAAGAGGCAAGGTAAGGCAAGAACGAACCTGGCCTAGTAACCAGAATCAGGACGCGAGAATATGTTGGAGACATTTTAAGGATGTGACCTCGTCTAACTACTTTTCTATACTGGAAAATATCATGACCCTTCACATCATTCAACTGATTTAGTGTAAAGTTCTTGTTTAAATGGACTCCAACTAGGTACGGGTCTGTTAATGCTATGAAATGAAGAAAGAACGACGAGATAGTTTCCGATGGTAAGGCTTGTTAATCCCGAAAAACAAAACTTGTGAAACTTGTCCAAAAATTTAAATTACTCCAAGATGGTTAGACATTTCTGCATAGCATGGACTTTTGGCACCAATGCCCTTCCATAGATATTGGTGGTAACAGGGATATATTATATAGGCCTACATATTTTACAATATTCGGATATTTCGGATTAAGATCAAATATACAAGAGATGTTAAAGTTGACGAATTAGTTCTATGGGAAATAAATCAGGTTTCTAAAAACCGGTATATATCCTTTTGATATTTCTTGTACCATAAATAAAATAAAGTTAATTCTTTTTCTAGACGGATTGAGATACGAAATATGCTTACGCATAATTTTTGTTCAATATAAATCCATAATGTATTTTCTAGCTCCACCCAAAGGACGTTAAGCACTATCGTAACAGACCATTTTTTTTCGAATCAAAATTCAAATGAATTCGAACTAAACTTCTAGTAATAATAATATGCTTTTTAAGATGGGGAACTCCGTTATCCGTAATTACATTTTCAAACTATCAAGGGGAAATAAACCGAGGATACATAACGGTTTATAGTCGTCCCGTCGTTGATCCGACGCTCCAAGGAAGGTCTGCGTCTGTACGCTTCCACATTTTGATCTCAACCTCCAAAATCCCCCTCCCCCTTCCGCTATTAAGTCAGTCTCCTACTTAAATCCAAATATCCATTTTTTTCTTCTCCCGTATGGCTAGACGAAACTATCGGGCTGAAGATAACACAATGATGTTTGTAGGACAAGTCTCTTTAAACAAAGTTGAAATATGATAAATTTGAGGTGTAGGGATAAATGACGGTTGTACACACTTGTGCATATTTTAAGTTTGTATTCATTTCACAAATTTTATTCTCAAGGCGACATACCCAGAAGATTGTTGGTTTGAGGAAGTCCTCCGATACGGTAGGTAGGCTAAGAATTTTGTCATGGGATTTACATGATTTTGAATGATATGCAAATAAGGTGTTTAAGTTCAATTGGGAATCATTCTTGACTTTTAAGGGATTAAAACGTATAATTCTATAGCACATGCTGTACATTGTTTGCCTTTAACCTGTACACTGTAAAGGCAAGTTGTTAATTCTGACGGTACCCACTCGACTGAAACAGTAATTGATGTCCCGATCAAGGGCAAAAACGCGTCAAAATCATTTGTATCTAAGCTAATAACATCTTTTACATATTTTCAGATCCGTAGATTCAAAATGTTCGAAGAAATGGCGAAGCTATTTGCCTTTGTCTTATTGCTAGGTGTAACTCTGGCCTTCGATCTGAACGATCCTAAAACTAACTTGGACAGCTTCATCCGGACCTTTGCTACTACGGAACCAGGAGTAGAAACTGTAACATATATCAATGGTACGATCTTTATCCGAATTCCAGGAGGTTCCTTGAAGAAAGCTTTCCTTATGGAGGGATACAATATAGGACGAAGAGAGAAAACCTCGAATGGATATTCTTCGTTATCGAAAGAATTTTTGATTTATCGGGACTACAGAACAGGGGAGATAATCGATGTTTATATCAATCCATTGACAAAGGCTCCAAATGAAGTGTTCTTTATCACCAACGACCCCGTGAACCAGAACTTAACGTATGGAATACTCAATCCGTTCACAAGATTAACAAACGACCGAGTTACGTTCAACAGCGATTTTCTCTTGCAATATGAAAACGTTCTCGATCCAAAGCATTACGGCAAATTTTCATCTGGGCCGTTATTTGTTGGTAACGAACTTTTCCAATTTCACACCCGTTACAGCGATCTAGCTACAACTCCGATCGCAAGTGTAAACGTAACAATGTCCTGGTCAAGGCGTTCGCCGTTTCTACCGTGGTTTGAAATGGGGCAAACCGATGGTCATTTGTACTACGTTTCAACCAGCTGGAAATGTGTGAACGGTTTCGATGATATCCCAGATGATATCATGAACATCGTGAGAACGAAGTACCCAAAGTTCTTAGAAGCACCAAAAACGTATGAAGTCCCAAATGAAACTTCGTATTCATCATTCAAGGCTGTCATTGACAAAAGGCGGAAGGAAGGTCAATCGGACATCGTCATACCAGCAGTCAGCATTCGCCCGAACCTCAGATTGAAACCGACGGGGTTAGATCTTAAAGTTTGCGAAAGTTTGGCCAAACTGAAAAGTTTTCGTGTTGGATTTAGCGGTACTGTCTACTCACAAATTGAAGGTCAAGGATCGATTACATTGTTTAACGTGAAGGGCGAGGTCTCGAGTAAAATAAGGTTTACCCCAGAAGGACTGAAAACATCTATCTATTACAGTGGACGTTTCTTCGATCCAGAAACTGGCACAATATTGAAACGTTGGATAAATCCTTTGACACATCGCAAAAATATTGTACCACCACTTAAAGGGAAACACACCCATACGTTGCGAAAGGGGGACGACTCCTTTTGGTCCCATTCCATTCCTTATCTTGATGAAACGTCGGTTGAAGGAGCGATTGCGTTTTCACAACTCAACGCGAATACCAAATTGGAGGACTGGAGCGTTCACACACTGGACGTTTACTTCCCAAACACAGACGTAAAGGCGGGAAATCCGTACATGTACGGCGCTTGGTATGTATACTCCTCCTGGCCAGAGTGGATGGAGATGGCCGGAGATAAAGGTATTCTTATATGGAGAATTAACATAGAAATTTTGCGTTGATGATAAAACCTTACAAATTTCTAAGGCCTAACTATACGGACAAATACACTGAACTTTAATCCACGAGTAATCGAATAGTCAAACTAAGGCCAAAAGGAGATGTAAAGTGGATTGTAGTTTTTAGACAAATAAGTAAGGGATAGAATTTGTCCGGCTATTTTTAGTACATTAATATTAAGCGGATGCTAGTATTTAAATCTTGACCAGGATGAAACAAGCACTTAGTTTTAGTTTTTGTGGAATTGCAGGAACCACGGATGTCTGATTAGAAATTGAAATGATGGAAATCGATGATACCAGTGTCGCCGATACACAAACTATTTATAAAATCTCTTCATAATTCATTTCAGGATTCCAATTTGTCACTCTCATTTAGTTTTAACAGGATAGTATGAATAACAACCTAATTTGCTCACTAATTTAAAAAAAAAGGTGAACTATCAACTCAATGACATTTCGCAATATATCGCAATGCGAATTGCAATACCGGAAGATTGACCGCAATTTATGCAATACGACTTCCAGCTTCAATACACAGCCCTTTAATTGGTAAATGAAAATTAAAAATGTTTTCTCTTTTATTTTATATCATTATGATTGTAACAAACAAAATAAAATAAAATGGAGTCAATCTATTTTGACTATTAATTTGCATAAACTTCCAACAACTTGACCTTTACCTATCTGAATTTAACACAGGTTCAATATTTCACAGTATCTATACATGAAAACATCCTGAATATATCAAAGGGTGGGTTCTCAATTTTGATCGTTGATTTATAGTCTTGAATATCTGTCAATCATAGTCTTCAGAAATACTAAAACTTGTCAATTCATTTTTTTATATATTCAAGAAATTAGAGTCATCTTATATAGTTAACTTCAAATAAAGATAATCTTAGCAAAATCTTCCCAATTTCTGAGACTGAGGTACGATTGATCAAACGAATGGTGAAGTTCCCTTTAGTTTTGTTATTAAAGTAGGCTACAAATGTGATCGGTTTGAGCAATAATACACAAGTATGTATGGTTCAAATGATGAAATAACACAAACAAACGTCTCGTAGTTTTGTGTGGTCTTCAAGTAAAAACATAAGACGAACACCAATATGAGCCAGATAGGAAAGAAAACACTTTTCTTTTGAGGCATCGGTTATAGAATGGCATATCCAGACGCTGATTTGATGAGGCATCAAGGATGTAAGACTGGCATATCCAGACAGGGATTTGATAAAACGTTAAGGTTTTAAGACTGGCATATCCAGACAATGTTCTAATATAGTGAAATCACAGTAATAAGACTGGCATTTCCAGACACAAATCTTGTGAGTCACTGTTTATAAGACGGGCATATCCAGACTCAAATCTAATGGTTCAACAGTTATAAGAGTTTTTAAGTCACCACTGTTATGAAACTGGCATATCCAAACCGGCTTATAAGACTAGAATACCCAGTCCTCTGGGTTTTATTAAGTCATCACAGTTATAAGACAGTTACAGATTGTCATCACATCAAAATACTATTCTAATAGTAAGTTATTTATTAAGACAGGTTTATCCAGACACTTTTCTAATAGTAAGTTATTTATTAAGACAGGTTTATCAAGACACTTTTCTACAAGACTGGCATATCCAGACAGTGATCTGAAGCAAGAGTTTGAGAATTACCGGCACTATTAACTGAAAAAGATTCTGAAATAGATCCTGATTGGTCTAACACAGTCACCTGATTGGTTGAACCGAGCTGCTGTATGTCCGACAATGGCATGCTGTGATTGGACGTTGATACATTAGCCACGTGGATTCGATCCATCCCTAACATGGAGTTCTCTTGATCCTCAGTTTCTAAATCACCTAAAGCTATCGTCTGTAACGTCGTCGAGGTGTCAGATTGACCCTGAGGGTTAATACCGCCCAATACTGTGGGAGGGTTTTTTACATCTTGTAGAGCTACTTTGCCCAGTAAATCTAAGTTATATGACACTCTATTTTCAGAATGATCCAGATTTTTCTGGGCTATTTCCGACCCTTCATTCTCATGGAGTTCATCGTCGTCTACAATGAGGCCATCAGTCGGGGCTGGAGAAGACGCCCCACTATTTATAACATAGTGGTCTGAAACCTCAATACTTTCATAGCGTACCGTCTGTAATCTCCAAAAATTATCATCATGTAGTTTGTACCTAAAATATTAGACATTTCAAACAGATCAAGACAAAAATCATTGCAAAACCAACTTTTACAGTTCAAAGGTCATTAAGATCTATTTCAAATTCATTTTAATCATCCAATGAGATTACTGATATATAAAAAAACATGGATTTTATCTTTAGTTCATATTTGAATAATACGTCCCCAGACTAGCTCATATCTGATATTAAAAATAAATGGAAAAAATCTTTTGACAGTCTGAAATGATACGCCATTTGTTTTTCCAATGATTTTAAGTCTACGTGAACTTGTGTGAGGTGAATGTGAACGATGCAGTAGGAGTATGTGCCTTCATGCCGAAATTTTCTCAAATTTGAAAACATTCATTTTCATACCATGTGTAAGAGTGACCTAAGTTGTGATAAATTATTAAAAAACTTACCTGAATCTAGAATGACCCGACGGCCATTTAAATTTATGGGTAGATTTTAAATGCTTGGTTAATATTGTTCCCCTACTCACTTTCTTATCACAGAGATGGCAGGCGTATCGTAAATTACACGTATCTTTATTCTGAAATCAATATACAGGTTAAAAGAATACACTAGGTCTGAATCTACTCCTGTCTGCAAGCACTGGCAGTGTTAACAGACACCTGCCTACAAGCACTGGCAGTGTCAACACTTGTGCTAGGTATTGCCAACCATGCCACAATACAATACGTATCGAATGCAAGAGTCACGATGAGTCACGATATGCTTTGTATGCGATATTGAGTAATAGATAAAAAGTAACACTCTTTCTCCAAGGTTTCAATATTTTGATTTATATACTTATATTTTGAGGTAACACTCATATCTATCCAAGCAAACCAACCCTCATCTGTGAAAAATGGAGCTATGAATAGTTTCTCACCTGATGTACTTTGACAACATGGCGCGTTAATCCATTATAGGTTCGCGATTCAAACTCACAACCCTCTTCCTGACAGTAAAACATAGAAGCTTCACTGTGACATTCCAAATGGCGCCGCAGGTCATTGGAACTTTTAGAACTGAAATACAATGGAACTAAAATGGTACATATTGATCATTCTCTAAAACTTTAATCCGTTTGAGCAAGAAATTAAATGAATGAGGAAAAGTAGCAGTACCATCAGTTGTTTTGAAAAGAGTAAGCATGGGCTGCTTCCTACATGACACCCATCACTACTATAAAGACCAACAGCACAAAATTCAAGCAGGGGTCATTTTCTCCAAAAATTTAGCTTTAAAAATTCTAGAAATCTGATTGGATTAAAAACTAAATTTCAAATTAGTAGTTGATGAGGGATTAAGTTTTGAAGATTAACCCTTTCAACCTAGAAGCCGGTAAACCGGCTGTTGTCAAGTGACATCATACAACGTTAACGTCATACAAATTAAGAAATATTGCTGGGAGATCAGGGTATATGACGTTCTATCTAAATTACACTCAGGGTTCAAAAGGTTAAGGCAGTAGAACTCGTATCATTTAAGTTATAATCAGTCGTTAATTACATGGATGGTGAACTCATATTTAAGGTGCTTGTGTGAGCAGGATATACTGTATAATAAAAAATAATAATTTCTATAACTTACCTATGATCACAGTGAGGACATTTAAAGGGTTTTTCCTGAGAATGCCGATATTTTATGTGGGACCTTAAACCAGAGGGTGAGGGACACGTCATATCACAAAATGGACATTTATAATGGTTGACTGAAATGAGAAATGAAGACAAAAATAAATTTTTAATTTCAAAAAGTTGAATGCCCTACCCTACCCTACTGCAAAGGCTTAAAGAAATACCATGCAATGTGCAATGAGGGAAATTTTGCCATAACAATGATATAAGCCTTCCCTCTTTTATTTCAAACTGTAAGGGGATCTTAAAGGTGTACAGCCTGGAGCCAGAGTAGATTCTTTTTTCATATTAGCCCCTCAAACCTGAACGAGAAACAAGGGGTGCTCTTCTTGAAAATTGAAAAATAGACCTACCATGATGTCTCATGTGATCACGTAAAATACGAGCTGTAGCGAACCTTTTGTTACAATGAGAGCATTGATATAACTGTTCTGAAATGAAATAAACAATCCATTAGTTTCTTTGTCACTCAAATCATCACTATAAGATCTAGCCCTAATTATATCTTCTTCTACTGTCTCTAGGATACCCCAGGGTCTTATTTTGTTATACTGTTTCAATGATGTCCTAGTGTCTTATCTTCTAACACGGTTTCAAAGTTGTAGTGGAGTCTTAACTTCTAATATTGTTTTTTAGGATATCCTAGCGTCTTACTTTATTTTCATAATACATGGCCTGTAACAGATATAACCACTTACTAGAGTTATCAGCCTGTCTTTTCTGATGATCAATAAACTTGGTTCTGTTGGAATATAAGCCTCCACAGGTAGGACAAGCTATTACTTTCTCTTGTGAATGACTTCTAAGATGTTCTCTTAACTTATATCGACTTTTAACTACTGTATCACATCCTAAAAATAAATAAAAATAAAATGGAGATTTACTTCCTACTGTTCTGCACCTTAAAGGGGATCTTTAACATGCACAGCACATAATGCATCGGTTTATTGTTCCATCCGAACAACTAGACATTTTTCCATGTCAGCCCATAAGACCTGTGTCACTCTGGAAAGAAAAATCTGAAAGTTCATCTTGGCCTCTGCCAGGATCGCTATCAACAATCTGGCACCAATGTTGTCACTAATGTTTTAGAAAAGATGATTGCAACAGCAAACTTGACTGAGGAGTCCTATATTTTGACTTCCAACATCAAATCATGTATTAAACCTGACCACAACTCACAAGGTTAGCAAAAGAACTCACTCTCTAATCTACTGTCAAGTATAAATATATAACTTTATTTACCTGCCCATTTACACTTAGCACCACCCTTTAAGTTATTGCCCTCTCCATATTCTTCTATATGTTGATTGACATGACTATAGAAATACACTGGATTATCATAAATAATCTGAAATTAAGAGATTGTAAAGTCGTAAATTAGTTCTTCGAAACTTTCATGAAAAATGTAAAGGCCATTGTCAACATTGATTTTCACAGAGATTTGCATTTCTTGCAATTTCACTTAAACAAAGCATTGATATCTAAATGAAATGAATCCAGTTTTACACCCTGCTATTCTGCACCTCATAAAATAATGGAGATGAGCAACACCATTCAGTGTGCATTGTCCAATGAGAAAAATTTTGCAAGGACATCTTCACAGCCTATACCATTTCCAAATCTCACCCCCTCCAACCTGCATCACCGACCAGAGAAAGACCGGTTGAAAAAATAGAAAGTTCATCTCAATCTGAGACTGGATTGAACCGAGGACCATCAGACTAGCGAGCAAGTATCTAACTCGCTAAGCCACCACTGCTCTGCTAAGATATCTGATGACCTTGAAATTGTGACATGCTAAAAAGCTTACTTTAAATGCAATATCAAGAACCACAGACTTCTGGTTTCATCAAATGGTAATATTGGACTACCCATCACAAATTGTAATTAAGATTAAGCCAACAATATTGGGAATACCATGCATACCATTATTTAAAGTTAATAGACAAGTTGTCTAAGACAACCTACCTCACAATCTTTCCAACCACAAATTAAATTTTCTGGTAATTCAGGTATAGAATTACGACTCAATCCATCAGTAGAACAACCATCAGTACAACCTGCCGAGATACACAGTGCCCTACCCAGACATTTTATACGCACATGGAAGGCATGGAAATACACATGTCTGTTAAAGTCACTTAGGTTACCAATTATCTGAGCACCACACTCCTGCCATCCACATGAAAACACAGTTCCTAAAATTACAAAGATACATTACATGAGTGTATAAAATTAAAAGATAATGTTTCAGGAGGATCCAGGCCCTGTATACTCAAAAACAACCATTCTGCTTTTCTGCACCTTATGGTTAATCATTTGATAAATCAAATTTTTAAGATTTTTTTGGCCCCCAGCTGGTTTGAACCCATTGAATAATATATATAATTATAAATATGGACACAGTCTTTTAGACTAGTGTATAAAATATCAAATAGACCAGTGCTTTTATGAGGCTATGCTCTCATCACCATCTAACACCAAACTGTGCTTGGTGACTGCATATTTGACTTAACCCTATGGCATAGTTCATATACCCATCTCTTTTCACTCTCCCTATTCCATACCAAGCCCAAGCTCTCCTTGTTTTAACCAGATTTAAACCTACCATTTGGAGTTCTCTCCACATTATCTGAAACAACATATTGTGCTATATGTTGAGAGATATGTTTAACAAACTTGGCCATGTCTGTATTTTGTTCAGTGCATGTATCCCATTCACATTCATAAACATAGTCATCTGTTGGCACAGCTCCCTTGTCATTCATTTTCATCTTCTTCCTAGGTTGATCAGAGTTAGACTCCTCATCTCGTTTACCCATTTTACACTTGCCGAACAACTGTGAACCTTAACTGTAAAAAGAATAAAGATTATAGGTTCAATAAACAGTATCCAGTTATTAGAGGTAGCCTAATTTCAAACTGCAAATTATGCACTTGCTATCTATATTGGTTTGGAGTTTGATTGCAATTAATTTAAACCATATTTGTTGTAGAGTTGGCCTATGAGTATAGGAAAATCGTCAAACTACCAATGCAATGGCTAAATTCAAATTTGAAAGTCACACAAATAACAGCATTTAGATCTAGATGATTGTTTTGTCAGATCTACGTGTATTAAATCATTAGCCGACATTTTGCTGTAAGAGAAAATCATTTCTATCTAACAGCCTTATCTGTGCCCAGAAAGTAAACCAAAATTCCAAGCATAAGGTGTTTTGTTTTGTCTTAAGCTCCGATTTCTGTGTTATTGTTTTTGTTGATTTTTTTTTACGAATATTTCATGGTCAACAATATCATTTCAAGTGAAATCGATGACTAAATGTGAGGTTTTGGAGCGATCAAATTTAAGTTACATAACCGAACAACATAACAATCAATTCCTATACTTATCAAATTCTTGTGAAATACCTGGAAAGTTGTTTAAATGAAGATCAAAATCCACTTCTCCCTCTCAAAATGATTTGTGTATGGCGGTTATATCTTAAATGCGCATGTGAAAAAATCCACTTCCGGTTGACGGTTTGCTTGCTTTCCGCGCTACGTCATATTAGACCGAAGTGAATCGAATAATGACTGAAAATAACAAATCCGTAAAGAAAATCAACATATGTCATGTTTGCTTTCTATTAATCCTATAGTTCACGCTGAGGTATAATCTTTTACTAATCAACTACTTTAGAGATCTTGACTATAATTGCAAGACATGATAATATAGTCATAGCAAGGCCAATAACCCATAAGGTTGTTCAAATATCACAGGATAAGACACCCTTTGTGGATTAAAAAAGAGTCGGTTTCTATGGGAAATGGAGGGTATGTCCCAACCCCACTCACACAGAATGGCTGCTCCCAAATTTCCGTTATAAAATTCCCTGGTTGGTGCTTTGAGCCCTCTTTAAGGCTTATTTATTCCCTCATTCATAAACTAGTCTACCAAACCTTTGAAATTTCAGTCATAGCTGAATCAAGACTACTAAGACCAATCAATAGTGCGAATAAGAGACCCCATTGACAAGAGAAGAGAAGGACAAGGGGGATAACTGGTTCATTAAATTGATGAAATCATAACAGGGTATCAAAATTTATTAACACAATGTATCAAGAACAAACATATTAGTACAACATACAAATACAGATACATTAGTCATAATGACTGAATCTAAAGTCAAAGGAAAGAAGACCCTACACAGGTAGCACTTCCTGGCAGAGGGTCAGAAAGAAATGATTCATTTTTGGCACATTCTTCAGGGTATAATGCTCCCAGCCAAAACCCATAAAAAAAACTTAGATTGATAGATTCTTTAAATCTTGTCTTGGACTTTAAATAAGCCTTATACAAGCATGGTCAACCTTTTAAAGTTTAATTTCCATTCAGTTTCTGCAGTTTGCATCCTCAAGTGTTGTCAATCGAAGATCTTTGAGGTGATATTTTATTTCATACAAAAATGATTGTGGAAGCAATTCTGTTATCACTGTGGTCAATATTTCATAAAAAAAAACATAAACAAATATCACACCTGATTATCAATTTATTTTAAAAAATTAGCATCTACTCATTCATTACAAATAGATATATACTATCAACAACAATGTAATACAATGAAATACAAGGACAGTGAAATACAAGGACAGCTAAATAAAGGACAGTGTAATAAAGAACAGTCAAATAAAGGACAACAAAATAAAAGGACAGTGAAATACAAGGACAGTGAAATAAAGGACAGTGTAATAAAGAACAGTCAAATAAAGGACAACGAAATACAAGGACCGTGAAATACAAGGACAAAGATGAAACATAAATAAGAAATTCAGATTTTTTATTTGAAAAACTTGACTGATAATGATGTTATAAACCTTATGATGGCATCATATAAAGTTTTTTTTATAAATAAATAATACACACAAAATAGAAGCTTTAAGTGTCCCTGATTCACAAAAATAAGAAAACCTTTTATAAATCACTTTAACGTCTTGGATTGAAAAAAAGGAAAATTTTTGCGTAGATTTTAACTGGTACTAATAAAAAGTCTACCTCATGAACACATTTTAAAAAGTCAAGCACAATAAAAAAGAAGAACTCTAAAACATTCACTTCTAACAAATTAAATCAACAATAAGGATAGGTTCAAATGTGAGTGTGTTTCTATCCATAGGTTACCAGTACTCTTATTGCAGTTATTGCACAGTCTTAGCACTATAACAACTATCTGACAATGGAAATCTATGACAAACTGTGTTTCATGCCTCGACTTTATTTTATTTTCTTGTAACAATGCAGTGATTTGACTGGATTGTAGGCTACCAAATACAAGAAAAAAATCCATAAAACAGGAAATAAAATTGGAGTGACCTTTCCTTTATAATTTACCTTATATTTATCAAGATTAGATAATAAATAGGGCATAATTCTCTCAATATTTGTTTTACTGAGCCCAATAGTAGCTACCTGTATCACTATACAAAACGGATATCTAACATTCTGTTCTTCTACAATCTAAAAAAGTACAGTGGAAATTAAAACTATTGTCACTTTCAACATCTTTAATGGCTGACTGGCTGTAAACTGTCAGATATATTTATATCCTTCTGGAAGTAACAACAGTCTAATCCTACCATGATCTTCAGATTCTCAAAATTTTGGATGACTACGTTACTTATCATTTTATATAATTATTTTTTTTGTTAAACTTATCGCACCAACAATACTCTTTCACTGGGGGTTATGTCAACGCTTAACTGCAATGTTACAATTTAAAATTCCTACATATCTTGTTATTAAATTGAAGTGGAAGAACGTGTCAGATTTTAATTCTAATAAGAGATATAGATAACAGAAATCAAGCTTTATCAGCTGTTAACTGCTAAAATTGCACCATGCTTTGCGAAATTAAAACAAATAACTAAATTTAACAGAAAAGCGTACATTAAAATAAAATATATTGTAAACTGTGCGAAAATAAAATAACTCTACAAACAGGGGCCTTATTCTCAAAAACTTAACATAGATAAAATAAGATTTTAAAAATACAGTTATCTGATTGGATAACAAATTATATTTAAATCAAGTTTAATGATTGACCAATCAGATGACCAGAACATTAAAATCATTTGAGGTTAAGTTTTCCAGAATAAGGTCCCTGATAACCTGACTGAATGTGCTGCATTCTCTAATAACAATTTTTTTATAATATATCTGTATATAACTCACAAGATATATAATTGTATGAACAATAAACTGATACACAATGCTCTCCTTATCATAATCTATTTACAACAAGAAACACTAAGGCCATATTTAAGGAATGAATGTGGATCTTGTTAGCGTTATGGGTAAATAAACGCCGGTTTATCACGTGACAAGATAAATGACCCGACGAAGCGGGTCATGTACGTCTTGTCACGTGATAAACCAGCGTTTATTTCTCCATAACGCTAACAAGATCCACATTCATTCCTTATATTTACATTGGTCTATCTTTTTTGAATAAAATACTTCAAAATTGTCTATTTTTTTATTGGAAAAAATACCCGAAACCGTTGTTGCTTCTTCAAGTCACCGATATCTGTCAATCAAGAGCACCGCCCCGCCCCGCCCCTAACAATATAGTTCTACAAATCAACAGTCTTGTCATTATGTGGTGCCTTGACAACGTCAATCACGTCATAGTATCAAGTGAAAAACTACAGTTATTGGAAAATAAACGCCAGTTTGTTTAACTAGTTCATTGAAGGGAGTGATAGTAGAAATGTAAATATTAGGGTACAACTCACTTCTTTAATAGCAAAGTACATAATGTTTCATCAAAAATTATTCATTTATTAAAGAAGTGAGTTATATTATAATATTGACGTGTTTTTTTGTTATTTCTGCCCTCTGCTTCTTCAAATCTAATAAATTTAGTTACATAATTCTTTACAATGTTTTTGTAAAACTACAGAAATCTGATTGGAAATGTAAAATTGATTCTATCAGTGTTCCTCATTCACATACAAAATTTAGGAAACATCTTTACAAGCTCTTTAATCAGAAATCCTGTAGCTTAAATAACACAGGACATTGTTTATCTTCTTACATATAAACATAATACATGACATTGTTTATCTTATTTTCTCTCTTTTAAACCATCAACAAGCTTTGGCTTTATAGAATATTGGTTATATAACACATGACATTGTTTATCTTATTTTCTCTCTTTTAAACCATCAACAAGCTTTGGCTTTATAGAATATTGGTTATATAACACATGAAATTGTATATCTTATTTTCTCACTTTTAAACCATCAACAAGCTTTGGCTTTATAGAATATTGGTTATATAACACATGACATTGTTTATCTTATTTTCTCACTTTTAAACCATCAACAAGCTTTGGCTTTATAGAATATTAGTTATATAACACAGGACATTGTTTATCTTATTTTCTCACTTTTAAACCATCAACAAGCTTTGGCTTTATAGAATATTAGTTATATAACACATGGCATTGTATATCTTATTTTCTCACTTTTAAACCATCAACAAGCTTTGGCTTTATAGAATATTAGTTATATAACACATGAAATTGTATATCTTATTTTCTCACTTTTAAACCATCAACAAACTTTGGCTTTATAGAATATTGGTTATATAACACATGACATTGTATATCTTATTTTCTCTCTTTTAAACCATCAACAAACTTTGGCTTTATAGAATATTGGTTATATAACACATGAATTGTATATCTTATTTTCTCTCTTTTAAACCATCAACAAGCTTTGGCTTTATAGAATATTGGTTATATAACACATGAAATTGTATATCTTATTTTCTCACTTTTAAACCATCAACAAGCTTTGGCTTTATAGAATATTAGTTATATAACACATGACATTGTATATCTTATTTTCTCTCTTTTAAACCTTCAACAAGCTTTGGCTTTATAGAATATTGGTTATATAACACATGAAATTGTATATCTTATTTTCTCACTTTTAAACCATCAACAAGCTTTGGCTTTATAGAATATTAGTTATATAACACATGACATTGTATATCTTATTTTCTCACTTTTAAACCATCAACAAGCTTTGGCTTTATAGAATATTGGTTATATAACACATGAAATTGTATATCTTATTTTCTCTCTTTTAAACCATCAACAAACTTTGGCTTTATAGAATATTGGTTATATAACACATGAAATTGTATATCTTATTTTCTCTCTTTTAAACCATCAACAAGCTTTGGCTTTATAGAATATTAGTTATATAATACATGACATTGTTTATCTTATTTTCTCTCTTTTAAACCGTCAACAAGCTTTGGCTTTATAGAATATTAGTTATATAACACATGAAATTGTATATCTTATTTTCTCACTTTTAAACCATCAACAAGCTTAGGCTTTATAGAATATTAGTTATATAACACATGACATTGTATATCTTATTTTCTCTCTTTTAAACCTTCAACAAGCTTTGGCTTTATAGAATATTGGTTATATAACACATGAAATTGTATATCTTATTTTCTCACTTTTAAACCATCAACAAGCTTTGGCTTTATAGAATATTAGTTATATAACACATGACATTGTATATCTTATTTTCTCACTTTTAAACCATCAACAAGCTTTGGCTTTATAGAATATTGGTTATATAACACATGAAATTGTATATCTTATTTTCTCTCTTTTAAACCATCAACAAACTTTGGCTTTATAGAATATTGGTTATATAACACATGAAATTGTATATCTTATTTTCTCTCTTTTAAACCATCAACAAGCTTTGGCTTTATAGAATATTGGTTATATAACACATGAAATTGTATATCTTATTTTCTCACTTTTAAACCATCAACAAGCTTTGGCTTTATAGAATATTAGTTATATAACACATGACATTGTATATCTTATTTTCTCACTTTTAAACCGTCAACAAACTTTGGCTTTATAGAATATTAGTATGGTAATACTGAAAGGACAGAGACAGGTGGATATACAGGTATACAGATATACATTACTCAATGCTTCAATTACAAAGAGATATAGAAACGAAATAGATACTTATATTCTAAAAAGAGATACAGGTCATCTAAATTTTAGATGTATGTCATAGACTGATAGCATTATTCCATTAAAACCAAGCATTTCCTGATTATCTGTCCATATTGTGCCATCACAAAATGCTTAGTTTTCGTGAAATTGCCAAACCAAAGACATGTGATTAAATATGATAATGATGCAAATTGATGCTATCATCTGTAGATATATAAATTAAATCTATTAATATTTTTCTTCAATAAATGATATTCCTTTATGATATGCAACTTTCATTTTAAATTTCACTCCGTCAAAGTTTTAAAAATTACATGATTTAAGATAGATGATTACCTCCCTTTAATGTGATATAAATTACAAAATGCGAGTTCATTTCAACATCTCAAAAGGTCATGGTTCAACATTTTCAGGGAGGAGTTGTTTCAGGTCTTGTATGTAAATAGTCTTCAGAAATACTTGTACTGCAAACGCAGACCTTTAACAATGAATTCTACTTTCAAAATGTGTCTTTTCTTTACATTGTAAAGTCTTAAGAAATGGCGAGTCATCATTTTAACTTCCAATCACAGATAATTCTAAACACACATGGATATTGAGGCTTAAATTTTGACAGTGAGCTGTGAACACTGTCGCTGATAAGCTAAAAAGTTTCCATTTCTGAGACTAAGGTATGATTGGTCAAACGGATGGCGAACCTATCTCTTAAAAACTCCTTTGTCAAACAAACCAACAATTGACTTAAATACACTAGGAAACTATATTTTACACAGAAAACATTAAGTTCACAGGGATCCTGCCAACAAGATTCTCATTGACCAAATCCTTTTCACACATGTAGAGAAGATTAATCAGACATGACTGGCAAATACAGTCTAATCAGAAGTCCACAGGGCCACAAATCAATTTGTATACCCAGCTAAGTTTTTACTAAAATTCATAATGCTCCTTGTATCATGAAATGATATAATTTGAAGTATAATTTGAAGAAACATTGTGCTTTAAGGAATAGACTGAGATAATTTTTTGATACAATCAGTAAGCGTCTTCAAATTTGAGTAAAATTTCAGCTAAGAATAAAAACAGATTTGTGGCCCTATTAGGGTGTTTGCATGAAAATATATTTACAATTGCATAAAAAAGATGCAAACAAAATAACATATGGTTCTTACATGGAATAAAAACACAAGAGCACAGTTCAATGCCATTTTGAATAACTCGCTTGATTTAATATGTCACATTTATAAAATGGCTATAATAAAATGATCAGATTTAAAGCCATTTCGAAACCTCAACATGTGATTTGAAGGTTGGGTTGAAATATCTCATCCATTATTCAAAATTCGACTCATTAAGCCGAGGTTTAGATTCAAAATGATTGTAAACTACTTCGTGTGTTATTTTCATGTAAGAACAATACATTGTTATGTTTGATAGTGATGATATTTACGGATATATTAAAATATGATATTTACACTATAAACAATCAACGTTCTAAGGCACATAAAAAGACATCTTCACAATGTTAAAGTATAACAAACTCTGTCTAATACCTTGATGTCATTAAACACTTTTCTTGTATCAGGTTCATTTGCAAATGCAACTTTTAAGCCAATCAGAATCTCCAGCATAAAAGACTAAACAAAATGGCCCCTTTCGTTAAGTTCCGGTATCAAAGAATTTTGTGGAGTGTACGTAAGCGTTTATAGCCAATCAAAATCTCTGAGATAAAGATTGTAAACAATATGGCTACCCATGAAACTAGGGATTCATAGACGCCATATTTTGTATTTAAAAGCCTTTTATTTGGCTTTCTCAAAAAGGAAATAAACCTTATCTCTAAAGCTGCAATACAACTGACAAAATTGTCTAATAACATCAAGGTATAAGACAGAGTTTGTTTATCGGACATTGTGAAGATGTTAAAAAGACAAACAAGCTGCCTTAAAAATGATTTAGTGTTTTTTTTAACATCAAAAACTTTTACCCAAAATCAATTTACTCATATTTCTATATGGAAGACCAGGACTTAGCTTAACTAAAATTCAGATTCTAAGATATACAGTAATCTGATTGGATAACAAAACAAAATTTAAAATTAATTTTAGTGATGGACCAATCAAATGACTAGAACAATAACCTCATCTTAAGTAAAGCTTTTAAGAAAAAGACAAAGTTAAAATCAATTTTTTTCCTTTTTTTTGTCTGCATCTTAATCTGGCTATGTTTTTTATTAAAATCGTGTTCAAGCAAGTAGATATCAAAACAAACTGTTAAAAGTGGGATTATCCTGCAAGCCATGATTTCATAATTGTAAGTATAGGGTTGTGATTGGCACTACCAGCTAACGAATTCTCAGATTTGGCACTGAAATTTAAGGTTGCTTGACACCACACAGGTACATGGTTGTGAATAATGAAAAATGCCTTAAGTTCAAAAGGCAACTCACAAGTCAATTGTTTTGATTGTAGGTTAACTCATTGCCATTTCATATGCCATTTTTCAAGGTGATACACATAGTTAAAAATAGCTTAAATGAAAATTAACTAAATTAAACAAAATGTCTGACATATATGCACCTCATGGGCTAATGAAGAGTGAAAATAGCTATCATAGGCTGGAATAGAGGCAGATGTTTTGGACTATCATCAAGGTGGAATACATAGCCAAAATAAATGCTAAATATGCTGAAAGTTCTAATATGTTCATATAGAAATTAATTTATATAAATTATATGAAGTCTGTATGTTGAGACCTTGTTAGTATAATAGACTCTAGGCTGGTACTTCTCTTTGCTTGATCATGATCTAAAACAGAAAAAAGGACAATTTGTCAATATTTAGATTTCAAATATAAATCTAAATTGTGTTTATCAATTAGAACTTGTAACAATCAATATAGATTTGAAGTCCTTTCAAAAAAGAGACCCGCATTTTACTTTCACTTTGACATCTCTCTTTTGGCAATTATAAACCTTCTTCATGAATCAGCCATATTGGATCTAGAATGAGGCTCAAAATGCAAATGAAAGTAGCAATACCTCACTACTGTAAAATGGCCACGCCTCTTTCTCCCTTCTAATCTAACTTCAGAAAGTTTTGAGAGGGCAGTTTAAAGCAAATTTTTTAGCTGCTCAAGTGTTTCATGACGATAATAGACTATTCATTCATAAGTCGTCACCATCTTATCAATGGATGACTAGCTTTACGAACCTAGCTTTTAGTGTCTCAAAAACAACGTTTCAATAAGGTTTATATTTGCAAGTCTTAGCAGCGGGTCCATTACAATGTAGGTCTGCTTTGATTATCAATCAATATTTTGATGTGTAAAATCATATTGTAATGAGTCCAATGTGCAGTGGATCTATTATGCTCTTCCAGATCACATGTACTTGTGTGTTTTTAGACAAATTGTGCATCAGACCTTATTCTTTAATTGACCTAATTCTGACCAATGTAAAATAGTTTATTTAATTTACAATAGAAAACATCCTACCTCACTAATCACCAACCAATTTTCACTATTTTTATGGAACTGAATACGTATAGTTTTAATCTTTCCCACAGACGTGGGTAAAGTTTTTTCTGCATGTCCTTCTTTATCAAATAATGCTATCATAATATAATTTTTCTCTACAGTTTTAGTTCCAGGGTCTATGGGAAGACTGGCGTCCACTTTAGCGTCAAACTCTTCCTCGAATAACACTTGTAGAGATGCATCTTGGAAGATATCTGATGAATGCTCGTTATTTCCAGAGCGAAAAATAATTCTAGAAATAAAAATAAAATAAAGTATAGATCTGTGCCGTACTTTTCTGATCCATGCAGTGTGCAATGAGGGAAATTTTGTCCCATTTTGTTCATTAAAATCCATGTATCAAAGAATATGACTAAAATACATAGCCTGTTGCAACAGTTCAAAATAATAATAAAGAAATTATAACAATTATGTCCTTACTTAGTTAATGAAGAAAGGACACACCATGCAATGTGCAATGAGGGAAATTGTCGCTTGTCACACAATCTTTAATGTGTGCAACCTATAGCACACAGGGCATTTTCCTATTCAAGAGACATGATGCTTTTTAAATGTCCCTTCCATCTTCGTCAATCCAACTGATGATTTTATATGAAAATTCTCTTGTCAACATTTCAGCCGTTCAAAAAATCATTCTTTGACTTACTTTTCTACATGTTGAGGTGGAGTTAAAATAAAGTCGATGATGTCACCGTCTGTGGGTGATGTCGCCCAGAAAAATGTCTCACCAACATACGCTTTCACAAGAGTATAAGTTAAGTAAGTTTTTAATGAGGTTGCTAGTTTGGCAGGAGGATTAACATGGGCTCTGTACAAACCATTTTTACCAAAGGCACGATCCTAGAATAAAATCAAAATCCAGTTTATAAGTTTGTCATATTTTCACAATGTCGAGTTATTACCAAATTTGTCTTATACCTTGACTGCATTAGCCACATTCCGTGTATTTCACAATGTCAAGTTATTACCATTATCAACTTCGTCTTATACCTTGACTGTATTAGCTTCTTTCCTGTTGTATCACTGAAGTTTGTAAATTCATTTTTGATTGGATCAAACAGAGCCAATCTTTGGTGTTAAACCAAGCCATGCTGTTCAGTCAAGGGCTTTGATTGGCTTTGACTGATGTAAAATCCAATGAAATATATGCATTTATTGTATTTTAAGTTAGGTCACTACGGACAACCAATTTCAGAAATTACTAACCTTAAGTTTTTGTATTTTCCCATCTAAAGATGATTTTAGTCCGATGTGTTGAAATAAGGACGGTTTAAAACGCTTTCTCATTCCCATCACCATTCTACGACAGTGATCCTGCAAGAAAACAACCATGTATTACTTATTGGCTTGATATACAACATGTTTTAGTAAGGAGCGTATTTGACGGAATTATGCGATTTTTGTACCCCTTAAAGCCAAAGAAAACTAATAACTTACAGCATTTATCTCAGGTTTATAAACAGTTAGAAGGATATTAAAGTAATTTTGTGCTTTTCCTACACTTGTAATACTTCTAAATACTATAACATAACATAACTGGATTGAAAACAGTTTTAGTATGAACCATATTTGTAGGATTATGTGCTTTTCTTACACTTTTCTGCTTTTCTCACAAAGCAACATCATATGTATTATTGTTTGCTTGTCTCATACTAAAACACTTTAGCCAGGGATATCCATTTTACTTGTTATTTTAATGTCATTTATATAATTAGCTTGGATTTCAAATATTTTCAGTTAGAAGCATATTTGAAGGGATTATGTTCCTTTCTTACATTTCTAGTATTATCCTTAAATGACATTATCTTTAAATGCAATTGGGAGTAGATAGAATCTTAAAATAAGAACACTATTTTTCTAGTACTTCTGAATATTATTTACATATATTCAAGACCCAAACTTACAGCATTTTTCTCTGGATTACAAACTTTAACATGAATTAAATGATCCAACAGCCAATCAATGGGCTTATCACAGTAAAACATTAAAAAAAATTCAACAACCATTGGTAAATCAGCTGACCTGAATAATTTACCTACAAAATAGAAAATTACAACTTTTCACAGAACACAGCCAAGTGTTTGACCATGGATCCTTGAAAGATCAATGTTTCTTTCTTCTTTGCTATAGGATAGCTTTGGAACTTGTTTTGTATTGTTTTTTGGAAAGATATAAATAGTACCATTGAGAGAAATGGGGTGGTCTTTTCCTCTTTTTTTTTTAGAAAACTCGGACACAAGTTTTGACCAGCTGGTAAAGAGGATCCTTCCTAACCCTAAGATGTCATCCTTGTAAGATCATACCAAGAGGTTTGACCAGCTGGTAGGTAGGATCCTTTGTGAACCTAAATTGTTATCCTTGTAAGATCAATAACAAGAGGTTTGACCAGCTGGTAGGTAGGATCCTTTGTGAACCTAAGTTATTATCCTTGTAAGATCAATAACAAGAGGTTTGACCAGCTGGTAGAGAGGATCCTTCCTAAACCTTAGATGTCATCCTTGTAAGATCAATACCAAGAGGTTTGACCAGCTGGTAGGTAGGATCCTTTGTGAACCTAAATTGTTATCCTTGTAAGATCAATAACAAGAGGTTTGACCAAGGATCAGCTGGTAGAAAGGATCCTTAGTGAATCTTACTTATTATCCTTGTAAGATCAATAATAAAAGGTTTGAACAAAGACCAGCTGGTAGGTAGGATCCTTTGTGAACCTAAGTGTTATCCTTGTAAGATCAATAACAAGAGGTTTTAACAAGGACCAGCTGGTAGAAAAGATCCTTCATAAACCTAATTATCCTTGATAGACTGAAATTGCTTCTTTATATTTTGATAAAGAGTAACTTTGGAGCTGGGTCTGTATTGATTCTTGGGAGTATTTAAGAGGAAATTGTCTTGTTATCTAGTGTAGGCTTTCAATCCCTAACACAGGTCAAATAAGCCTCTCATCCTTCAAAATTGGTCAGTTAACTATAAAAGGCAAGACACTCACCAATAAAACCAAGAGAAGAAAACTCTAACAGTAACCAGTTTGCATCTTTCTGTTGATATGTAAATGATTTAATAACAGATAAATAACCTGGTTTACTGATGACATCATCTTCTAGCTGTAACATAAATATCAACAATAAACATCATCTTTAGCTGTAACCAAATACAATGAACAAAATATAAACAATAAAATAAATATTAACAATAAACATCTCTTCTGCTGTAACATAAATATTAAAATAAACATCATCTTCTAGCTGTAACATAAAAATTAACAATAAACATCATCTTCTAGCTGTAACATAAATATTAACAATAAACATCATCTTCTAGCTGTAACCAAATACAATGAACATAAATATAAACAATAAATATAAATATTAACAATAAACATCTTCTTCTGGTTGTAAACATAAATACAATAAACATAAATACAATAAACATAAATACAATAAACATCATCTTCTAGCTGTAACATAAATACAAAAAACATAAATATTAACAATAAACATAATCTTCTGGCTGTAACATAAATAATGTGAACATAAATATTAACAATAAACATAATCTTCTGGCTGTAACATAAATACAATAAACATAAATACAATAAACATCATCTTCTAGCTGTAACATAAATACAAAAAACATAAATATTAACAATAAACATAATCTTCTGGCTGTAACATAAATAATGTGAACATAAATATTAACAATGAACATCATCTTCTAGCTGTAACATAAATACAATAAACATAAATATTAACAATAAACATCATCTTCTAGCTGTAACATAAATACAATAAACATAAATATTAACAATAAACATCATCTTCTAGCTGTAACATAAATACAATAAACATAAATATTAACAATAAACATCATCTTCTAGCTGTAACATAAATACAATAAACATAAATATTAACAATGAACATCATCTTCTAGCTGTAACATAAATACAATAAACATAAATATTAACAATAAACATCATCTTCTAGGCTGTAACATAAATACTATGGAACATAAATATTAACAATGAACATCATCTTCTAGGTGTAACATAAATACAATAACATAAATATTAACAATAAACATATCTTTTGGCTGTAACATAAATACAATAAACATAAATATTAACAATAAACATCATCTTCTAGCTGTAACATAAATACAATAAACATAAATATTAACAATAAACATAATCTTCTGGCTGTAACATAAATACAATAAACATAAATATTAACAATGAACATCATCTTCTAGCTGTAACATAAATACAATAAACATAAATATTAACAATAAACATCATCTTCTAGCTGTAACATGAATACAATAAACATAATATTCTGGCTGTAACATAAATACTATAAACATAAATATTAACAAAGAACATCCTCTAGCTGAAACATTAATACAATAATCATAAATATTAACAATAAACATAATCTTCTAGCTGTAACATAAATACAATAAACATAGATATTAGGGACTATTAAAAACATGATGAGAAAATAGACAGTTTTATATGGCATTGAAATGAACATCTTAACATTGTATCCATTAAAAAAAACTCTATAATTCTAATGTTGAATTGGTGTAAGACAGATACAATAGAATGTAATCAAAGAGTACTCAAGTGTGTCTGAAGAAGGGGTTTAACCAAAATATGATGATATAAAACAAATAATATAATTAATAAACAATGAACATGAATCAAATCATCAACATAATATAAATATTGAACATAATTATAACAAATATCATGAATAGTAAACCATTAACATAATATAAATTGAACATAATTATAAACAAATATCATGATAAATAAACCATTAACATAATAAATATTTAACATAATAATAAATATTGAACATAATTATAAACAAATTTCATAATCAGTAAACAATTCATATAAATATAAATATTTCAAATAAATATAAATATTTAAATATAAATATTGAGTATGAATACAAATATTTAATATAAATATTTAACATAAATATTAATATCTAAAATAAATATGAATATTTAACATAAATATTTAACATGAATACATTATATTAAACATAATCATAAACAATTAACACAAATATACAACTAACATAATTCTAACCAATAAAGTACTTTACATATTGAAGGAAACACCTCCACCTTCATTAGATCTATATTCTGATCACCTCGGAAGTCTCTATCTGTCCTAAAGAAGCATTGTATTGTGTATATATGAAACTCTGTTTTATTAAATTAAAAGTTAAAGCAAAAGAGGAATTTTGACTGCTTTGAGCTCATTTTCACATAGTCAATTTATTCATATTACATTACCCTCTTACCAATGGGTTACGTAATTTGTTTTAACAACCTCATTTTCAGTCAGCCTGAGGTTAGGGCTCGGCCTAGAAGGTTGGACCCTAGCATGTGAGAATAATTAAGCCCCAGCAATGATTGACAACAATGATTGACTTTGTACAAAACCACAATGATTGACTTTGTACAAAACCACAATGATTGACTTTGTACAAAACCACAATGATTGACTTTGTACAAAACCACAATGATTAACTTTGTACAAAACCACAATGATTGACTTTGTACAAAACCACAATGATTGACTTTGTACAAAACCACAATGATTGACTTTGTACAAAACCACAATGATTGACTTTGTACAAAACCACAATGATTAACTTTGTACAAAACCACAATGATTGACTTTGTACAAAACCAAAATGATTGACTTTGTACAAAACCACAATGATTGACTTTGTACAAAACCACAATGATTGACTTTTCTGTACAAAACCACAATGATTGACTTTGTACAAAACCACAATGATTGACTTTGTACGAAACAACAATGATTGACTTTGTACAAAACCACAATGATTGACTTTGTACAAAACCACAATGATTAACTTTGTACAAAACCACAATGATTGACTTTGTACACAACCACAATGATTGACCTTGTACAAAACCACAATGATTAACTCTGTACAAAACCAAAATGATTGACTTGGTACGAAACCACAATGATTGTACCACAAATAACAAAAATTCTGAGTTCGATTGGTACAAAACATGGGGTTTATCTTTGTACATCAGCTTTAAATATTTGTATTAATCACAACATTACTCTTGTAATAAAATATGATGTCTTCTTTTTCATTCGCATAGCGAACGTACAAAAGTTTGTTGTTAGTCAGTATACTGCTAACGTATCCTAGCCCATGTCTAAATTAATCCATAAAAATAGAGTGGAACTCAAAATTATCACGAATCTGAGTAAATCCGAAACACATTTCTGTTTTAGATTTAGACATCATTGAATATTTAACCATTGCTTGACTATACCATTAGAGACCCTCACGAAGTTCCGGATTTGATTCACATGGTAAATACGAATAAACCCCCTCTAAATCTAAAACAGAAAGTGTTTATCTTCTAATTGACCTTGTACAAAACCACAATGATTAACTCTGTACAAAACCAAAATGATTGACTTGGTACGAAACCACAATGATTGACCTTGTACAAAACCACAATGATTGACTTTGTACAAAACCACAATGATTGACTTTGTACAAAACCACAATGATTGACTTTGTACAAAACCACAATGATTGACTTTGTACAAAACCACAATATTGTTCTCTAATTTTCAAATTTCCATGGGGGAGGAACCTCGTCACTCTAGTTTATATTCAAACATATCCCTAGCAATGGGTTATATGTTATAAAGGTCTCAAAAACATAGATATGAATAAAGCTCTAAAACAGGAATCACAGACATCTGAGGGAAGAGTAAAAAATAAGCAGACAACAGCATGGTTTTTCTTGGTCAGTGAAAATATTTGTATAACACATACCTGAACATAATATATTCCTCTGTTCTTAGCATACAACATTAAAAAGGAAAAATCCAGATTCTGCTTCGTTCTCCACCTGAAATGTAACATTATACAGTGTACTCAGAGTTATCCGATATCTGAGTAATCCCACATTCTGCGTAATCCGACATCATTGAATAGGTTGAACCATTGTTGACTTACCAGACATAATAATAATAATAATCACTAAATTTATATAGGGCAAAAACACCGATTAAAGTTTCAATTGCGCTTGTAACACGTTTTCAGTATTGGTCAGGAAAATAATAATTTTTTGAAGGCCTTTTTGAAATTTGTTTCGGTTGTACAATGGCGAGTTTCTTGAGGAAGAGAGTTCCAAAGAAACAGCCCACAATACCAGAATGATTGTTTGGTCATTACTAAACTCTAGGTTCCTTTCCTACAAAACCCACTCCCATTTCCATTAGCCCACAAGGTTCGCAAGAGTAGAACCCAAAACTCTATTCATTTCATTTTATTTCCACGAAATCTTTATTATATTTCAGGGAAATTTCTTATGATTTTTAACATAAAAACTTTTACTTACTTAACTCGTTGTTTAGAATCACCAAAAGTTTCCTGTACATTGTCTAAATTAGGATAAAAGCCAGCAGGTGGAGCTATGACCTCGATTAAACCAGACTTAATTTCTGCTGGGAATCTAGAATTGAATGAAAATAATTTTTCTTCTTTAAAGGGGCACAATCTTGATTTTTAGGGGTTGTTTTGGGCCTTTGTTTAAACATTTACATTTAAACAGTCCTCAGAAATACTCAAGCTCTAAGAAAATCGCAAAATACCTTGAAATAAACCTCAAACAAAAAATTTCACTTTTTATTTTTTTTCAGTGCTGTATGCGGCTGGTCTCCAGTCAGTCTGAAAATTGTCTGTCCTGTTGACAAAGTCTACAATTGAAAATGCGCTGTAGTCTTTTTATATAGATGACCTAACCCGCGCTATTGCACGACGGGGTTTCAATCCCAAATATATCAAAAACAATTAAATTTTGCTGACCTTTCTTTTATTCTTTGACCTTCTTTCTCAACATAAGGTACATCATTGGGCTATAATGTACAATAAATAGATATATTATTTATAGATAGGAAAGAAGACAAGGGAATTCTGTCTATAACCTGGCTCTTAGCAAAATTTCTTTTGGCATTGATCTTTCCTGGTTATCCATACTCATATACAGCTGGGTCATTTAGATAGAAATAAAATAGAAAGAAATAAGTAAAGTTTAATACAACAACTTAGGTTCAGGAGGATCCTTTCTACCAGTTGGTCCTAGGTCAAACCTCTTGGCATTGATTTTACAAGGATAACAACTTTGGTTCTTAGTTAAGGATCCTTTCTACCAGTTGGTCCTTGGATAACTCTTGTCATTGATTTTACAAGGATGACAACTTAGGTTCTCTAGGATCCTTTCTACCAGTTGGTCCTTGGTTAAACCTCTTGGAATTGATTTCACAAGGATAACAACTTAGGTTCAGTAGGAACCTTTCTACCAGTTGGTCCTTGGTTAAACCTCTTGGAATTGATTTTACAAGGATAACAACTTAGGTTCAGTAGGAAACTTTCTACCAGTTGGTCATTGGTCAAACCTCTTGGCATTGATTTTACAAGGATAACAACTTAGGTTCATAGTTAAGGATCCTTTCTACCAATTGGTCCTTGGTCAAACCTCTTGACATTGATTTTACAAGGATAACAACTTAGGTTCATAGTTTAGGATCCTATGACTTAAGAACGACATGATTGTTTCAGATGGTACTCCCTCATTAGACTTGACTAGTTTGTTAATGGATCCCCGTTCATTAATTTTCAGAAATTTAATCCCGATGAAAAATCATAAACCAAATCCAGATCAATCAAGGCTTAACTTCCATCCTTCACAAAATTTGGCGTTCTTTTCTTTAAGCCCCTCCTGCCTGCTAAAAACCTTTAAGAAAGTAAAATTGGTATGGCCTTCTTTCAAAATTTTCGAAAATATTTGATTTTTTACTTACCTCAGCTATAAATACAATAATTAAACAGTCTTCTTTCTCGGTTGAGTCTAGACCTTCTATCAACGATTGTAATGTCTGATCCAGATAACTAATATTAGACCGTTTAATAGTTGGTATACCAAATACTACAGACACTGTAACACAAATATATAATAAGCTATCTTGCCAGGCAATGTAAGATACGTCCACTGGCAGCATTGGATTTGAATAATAAATTGAGCAATAACTCAAAAATCATTCATTGAATATTTTTTCAATGCCATTGCTTGAACCCAATTTCATCAAAATGCTTTGAAACCTGCAGCTTCTATGCACCAATAATACCATTTTCATGCAATTTTCTAAGTCAAGGGCAAAAACTAAAAAACTATTAATTGAAAATTGTCAAATTCAAACTAGACTACCATCTTATCTATTTCAATACTCATACCAATTTCATCAAATCTATTAAAAAAATTGTAGCTTCTTTTGCACCCGCAAAATATTAATGAAGTAATTTTACTAAGTCAAGTAACTCAAAAACTGTTCATTAAAAAAATCTAGACCTCCGCCTTATCAATTCCAATGGTCACACAAAGTTTCATCAAAATCCATTTCAAATTGTAGCCTCTATTGCACTCTCAATAAAATTTTGACGTAATTTTACTATGTCAAGGGCAATAACTCAAAAACCTTATCAAAAAATCGTCAAATTTGAACTTGACCGCCTTATTATCAATTCCAATGCTCACACCAAGTTTCATCAAAATCCATTGACAATTGTAGCTTCTATTGCACCCACAATAAAATTGTGACGCAATTTTACTATGTCAAGGCAAATAACTCAAAAAACATTCATCGAAAAATCGTCAAATTTTAACTTGACCACTGCCTTATCAATTCCAATGCTCATACCAAGTTGCATTCAAATCCATTGAAAATTGAAGCTTCTATTCCATCAGCAATAAATTTTGATGCTATGTAACTAAGTCAAGGGCAATAACTCAAACACTGTTTATCGAAAAATCTTCAAATCTTCTTATCAATTCAAATGCTCACACCAAGTTTCATTAAAAACCATTGAAAATAGTAGCTCTATTGCACCCACTTCAGGTAATTCTAACCATTCAGGCAATAACCCACTTCAGGAATTCAAACTTAGGTAATTGTCTCAACCCAATTCGGGTAAGGGTCTCAACCCACTTCAGGTAATGGTCTCAACCAACTTCAGGCAATGGTATCAGCCCACTTCAGGCAATGGTCTCAACCCACTTCAGGTAATTGTCTCAACCCAATTCAGGTAATGGTCTCAACCCACTTCAGGTAATGGTCTCAACCCACTTCAGGTAATGGTCTCAACCCACTTCAGATAATGGTCTCAACCCACTTCAGGTAATGGTCTCAACCTACTTCAGGCAATGGTCCCAACCGACTTCAAGTAATGGTCTTAACCCACTTAAAGGTAATGGTCTCAACCCACTTCAAGTAATGGTCTCAACCCACTTCAAGTAATGGTCTCAACCCACTTCAGGTAATGGTCTCAACCCACTTCAGGCAATGGTCCCAACCGACTTCAAGAAATGGTCTCAACCCACTTCAAGTAATGGTCTCAACCCACTTCAAGTAATGGTCTCAACCCACTTCAAGTAATGGTCTCAATCCACTTCAAGTAATGGTCTCAACCCACTTCAAGTAATGGTCTCAACCCACTTCAACTAATGGTCCCAACCTACTTCAAGAAATGGTCTCAACCCACTTCAAGTAATGGTCTCAACCTACTTCAAGAAATGGTCACAACCCACTTCAGGTAATGATGCCAACCTACTTCAGGTAATGTTCTCAAGCTACTTCAACTTCATAGTCTTCACCCATCTAGTTTTCCCCTTATGTAGCCTTACCTGCTTGTCTATTGGCTGATAATCTATATCTTGGTTTAGTAAATTCTGGGTGACCATTTAATTGGGGTAAATATGCTAAAATACCAGGTAAAAATATCCCATCTTGACTGGACAACCCGCTAAAATTTTTGAGATAATTCTGCATGTGTGGAGCTAAATTAGGTGAGGAGCTGAAATGAAAAAATAAAGAATTTTGAATCATGACCTTTTAAAAGTGAGTTGGAATTGAGCTTTACAATACTTGAGCTAATGCCACTGAACTTTGAATTGTGAACCTTTTGAGGGTACACCTCACAGCCTAAATTTTTTCGATTTCCTGCCCCATTAAACAAATTGTGCCATCAAATTTGAAAAAAATATTATATAGAGCACTTTCCAACTGTGTGAGATCTTAAACGTGCTCTAGAGGCCTCAGTTCATTGACCTATAAAACCGACTAGACCCATTTTCCATGTCATTGAAATAGAAAGGGAATCGCCTCACTGACAGGGTGATTCTAATCATGTTTTTAAAGGGATAATAGGTCTTAAAATGAACATAAAATTGTAGTTCTCAAGAATGGTCAATATGAGTATATACTCATCAGTGAACTTACCTGGTGTCATATAGTAACAGAATCTCTTAAAATCTTGAAAACTCACAAAAGTAAGTCATTTTTGAAAAACGCTTAATCAATTTATTAAGTGTGTTTCAATAATCAAATGCATCTTTATGGATAATTACTTAGTTTTTGGGATATTTATTTTTTTATGTTTTTTATGGCAGAAGCTATATTTACTGATGAATAGAGCTCTTAGTGGCCAAGTTTAAACTTTTAAAATTTTATGTTCATTCCAAGACCTACTAACCCTTTAACAATCAGAGCAATGCAGCTTTTATATTAAATAACAATGATGAAGTCAATAAAGCATGAAATATTATATATATAATAATACAGGTGTGAAATATCAAGTAGTTATTATAAAACAAGGCAAATATTGTCAGGAGGCTAATTAACATAACTGGATCTCTTTGGTTAAATACTCAAAAGGGAATTTTTAAAATAAATTAGGTATATCAGAGAGGCTGATCAATTTATGCTATTCAACTAGACCATAGACATCTGATTGAAAATTTAAATGGTATACTTTACTGATTTTACACTTCATAAATGTCCAATTAACTTGACATAACAGGGTAACTGAACTCCTAATGTTAACCTCCAATTGCATTAAGTTATGTCTTACGTTAACGATATTTTAAGTAGGCCTAACCATATATGACTTCAAATATTTTCTTTTTTTTTTTAATATATATATATTCAACTAAACTTTTTACTTCAAATATAGAAATATTCATATTCAAACAAAACATGAAAAATATTGTTACTCAGAGTATCACACTGTAAGATCTTCAGACAACTAACTAATTCACCCAGTCTACCTACTCTATTTAACAGTGAAAATATGTTGGTTATTTTATTGTCTTCAAATAAATATTAACTTTTAGGGGGAAGTACTCAAAATTTTCATTTCAAAAAATAAAAAAATAAATTAATACAGTGAAACCTTGTAATCTCGATGCGAAGTCCATGGCAACGTGTGAATACTTTGAAATAAGCAGTACTTCAAGACAAAGGATGATTTAGCAGCCATTTTGAAGTTGGTAACGTAACACACGTTAATCTCATTCCATAATATTGTTTTCATTGCCTGATTAATCAATCCCCCAATTAAGATGATAATTTGATCCATTTATATCCGTAAAAATCTAAATTTGATACGTCAAACATTGTCTCATAACATCTTTTTTTGAATTTGATTGTAAACCGTAAGCAATTATGTATTGCCTGCTCAACAGGCTTACTTTCGATATCAAAATGGAAGATTGGAAGCGGCAAATTCCATTTAATATTTCATGAGCGTCAGGAAAAATTATATTCCCTTCATTCTGTCAGCGCAAGTAATGAATTATTAATTGGTGTTGTTTGATGGGACTGTTTATTGTTGGGAGTGAATGAATTTCAAAGGATTGTACATTATTATTGGTAATATGATGACTTCGAGATACACACAGTGTTTTTTTTTGATAATTAATTGATGGGACTGTAGTGTTAGATAACTTCGACATATCCGGTAATTCGACTTATCGAATTCGAGATAAACATATTTTTTTAAAAGGATTATAGAAGGATATTGTTGGGACTGCGCAAAGACTTCGAGTTAAGCTGAACTTCGAGATTGCTGATGTCGAGATTACGTTTTCACTGTATATTAGTTACATTCATGTATCTGTTTTGAATTTAGATGCATATTGTCATGGCAAAATTTCCTTTGTAGCACACTGCACCATGATGCAAATCTACATTAGTCTATTAAGCTAGACCTAAAACAAATTTCAAATATTTCTATCTGCAGTGGTTTTGAAAGATGTAATATTACTAAAAGTCTTTGATACACTGAGGACTTTAAAGATGGGTTGCCTCATTAATTAGAGCCAAAGCTTACTAATTGATTAATTGGGGTTTCTAATGAATAATCCATGTATTCTCAAGTTCAAAAGACCTATGTGGACGTAGAAATGCTAGTGGAATCCATTTGACTCTGATCTGCTTTGAAGCGCTAAATTTAGACACCATGTTTGTTCACGTGACCAAATGACGTCATATGAATGAAGGCGTCTAAAAATTTATTTTGTACTTTTTTATTAGTGAGTTAAAACTTATTTAAATTAATTCATTTTTTACAAAATGATATTTAAACGTTTTATTGCCTTTTGCTAGAGATAATAAATGGAATACTAAAATGCCATTGTTGTTGTGGAAAATATTAAGGAATGTGGACAATAACAACAGCGTCCGGTTACGTCATGATTTATGTACCGAATTGACAGACTGGATGATCAAAAAACGACATTTGAATGACATTTGAGACTTGACATACATACCTATGTTAGTACCCTACCGTGGGAATTCCGGTCATAATTAGCCTAATTACGAGTTAATTAATGACATGTGGGACCATCTGGTATTTTTCCCAGTCATTAGAACACCTCTACTTTCTATTGATATAAGTATTACCGGTCCAATTATGGTATATATATATATATATGTATGAAAATAAGGGAAGGCAACTTTAAGACTGGTTGGGTAGCTCTATACATTGCCGTCTATCCTTGGCAAGAAACTCTATACATTATCCTTAACTTCCTTAAGATTTTATCATATCATATCATATTTAATAATTCAAATATGTAAGACAATATTTATTATAGCTTGATATTGTGAAAATATGAAATAAAGAAGCTATCGTAGTCAAGTTCATAGACTAAGACATGGTGAGGATAAGATACAAGAAAGGTGACTATTGTAGTCAAGGTATTAGACTAAGAAATTGTGAAGATAAGATACAAGAAAGGTGACTATTGTAGTCAAGGTATCAGACTAAGACATTGTGAAGATAAGATACAAGAAAGGTGGCTATTGTAGTCAAGGTATTAGATTAAGATAAGATACAAGAAAGGTGGCTATTGTAGTCAAGGTATTAGATTAAGATAAGATACAAGAAAGGTGGCTATTGTAGTCAAGGTATTAGATTAAGATAAGATACAAGAAAGGTGGCTATTGTAGTCAAGGTATTAGACTAAGACATTGTGAAGATAAGATACAAGAAAGGTGGCTATTGTAGTCAAGGTATTAGATTAAGATAAGATACAAGAAAGGTGCTATTGAGCAATGTATCAGATCTAAGATAAGATACAAGAAAGGTGGCTTTGTAGTCAAGTATAGACTTAGATAATATCATTAAAAATGCTATTGAATAAAGTACTAGAGCAAACATTTTGAATACTAGAACAAAACATCCATATTGGTTCAAAACATGTCAATAGTATTGGATTAATATAAAATCAAACTGGAGAATTTCCTATGTTTGGGATTGGGCAAATATGCAAAACCATGAAGTGCCTAAAAAATAGCTCACTATTTCAATTACCAACTGTCAAGGTACAGCACAGGTCTATATATCCCAAGTCAGGGCTTTGAAAGTGATATTGCACATTCTTGCACCAATTGATATTGAAATGGATATTTTGTTTGATCAAAGTGTCTGTGTGGTGAACACTATGACGTGTAATGATAATAATATTTAAGGATGGACGGCCACTTTAGTAAATTTTCAAATGTCGAGGGATAGCACATTGTATCCAGAATAAAGTTTTTTTGATACGGTCTTATTAACCAGTATTAAAACTAAACCCACTATAAATTGTTTTGAAGGATCTATCTAAGTGATTTGATGGAACTATCCTTGGGCCAATTTTGATTGAGCAATATCTAGCTACGTTACTTTTCTCAAATATATTACCATGTGTTATGGACACAATGTATTACAGCAAACTCCAGGAAGTATAACAAATGGAGATAAGACGCAATGTATTTCCCTCAATTCCAATACCATAGCCTTGAGGAAGTATGGCGTCTGGGGAGTGGTTTGGACACAGAAGGGGTAGCACAGCTTGTATGGGGATAGGTGTGTTTTCATCCTTATGACAAAAGGCAAAATATTGATCGGTACCACGCAGAAACTTTTTAAGAATGTACCGTTACCATAGTCCCAAAAACAGGTTTATCTAAATTTCCTAGTGATCTTAATTTACTACCAAAACATTGTCCACCTTTCGCGTCCTTACCTGTTAACCGAAGTGCCGTTAACTTGGCTCATTAAGTAATTGAACTGTTTACGTAGAATAAATAAGTCATTTTCTCTCTGTCTATTCAACGCCTCGGCAAACTGTAGTCGATCTCGTAAATCAGCAAATCTCTTCTCCAAAATTTCTTCAAATAAATTTGAGCCTACAAAATACAAATAAAATAATAATACCACTTTCTGCATCATATTGGACTAATGAAGATGGATGAAACCTTGCATTTGGCAGTAAGATAAATTAGCTTAGTTTCAAGTTTCTTTTCAATAGCCAACTGTATCAGTATAATAGAGCTTAATCCAGCTTCATTGATAATACATATCTACATCCTCATTCAAGTTCTATTCTATATCAAGCTCACCTGACACACTCTACTGACCTACTGACTGTTTAATGGTCCTATACAATATTTATAATAAAAGTGATAATATCTATAACATTTTAAACAACTTTTTCAACTTAAAATACCATAATACTATTTAACATGGGTCAGTGAAGATTTATGTCTTCTAATGGATTTTTAACAAGATAAAGTACTAGCTTACTAATCACAAGTGAAGACAAGCAACACCATGCAGTGTGCAATGAGGGAAATTTCATCAGGACAGCGATATTAGCCTACTCTATTTCCATTTAAAAACTGTTAAGGGATATTGATCTTAAGGTGTAAGAATGAAGTTTGTAATAGCTTGACATTGTGAAGATGTATAAAATAAAGTTTGTAATAACTTGACATTGTGAAGATTATAAGATAAAGTTTATAATAACTTGACATTGTGAAGATGTATAAGATAAAGTTTGTAATATCTTGACATTGTGAAGATGTATAAGATAATAGCTTGACATTGTGAATATGTATAAGATGAAGTTTATAATACCTTGATATTGTTACGATGAATAAGATGAAGTTTGTTATATCTTGACATTGTGAAGATGTATAAGATGAAGTTTGTAATAGCTTGACATTGTAAATGATAAGTGAAGTTTTAATACTTGATATTGTGAAATGTATAAGATGAAGTTTGTAATAGCTTGACATTGTGAAGATGAATAAGATGAAGTTTGTTATATCTTGACATTGTGAAGATGTATATGTATGGAATTTGTAACAGCTTGACATTGTGAAGATGTATAAGATGAAGTTTGTAATAGCTTGACATTGTGAAGATGTATAAGATGAAGTTTGTTATAGCTTGACATTGTGAAGATGTATAAGTATGAAGTTTGTTATAGAATTTTTTGACATTGTGAAGATGTATAAGATGAAGTTTGTTATAGCTTGACATTGTGAAGATGTATAAGTATGCAGTTTGTTATAGATTGACATTGTGAAGGAGTATAAGATGAAGTTTGTTATAGCTTGACATTGTGAAGATGTATAAGTAAGAAGTTTATAATATTTTGACATTGTGAAGATAAATAAGATTGTATCATACCCTTTTCTACAGTGACAGCATATACAACTGGTTTTAATACAACCGACATTTGAAACCATTCCTGTTTGAATTTATCCCATTGAACACGTAAAAATCAAAATAATAAGTACTCCTTGATTATAATACATCATACTAGTTCTGGGCAACGCCATGCAGTGTGCAATGAAGGAAATTTTGCCAGGAAAATGGCAATAGCCTGCTCTCTTACAATTTCCAACTGTCGAGGGATCTTTAAGGTGCACAGTCTATAGCACACGGGGCCTCAGTTTATTGTCCCATCCTAATAAATAGATGCTTTATCCATTTCAGTCCCTCCGACCTGCATCACTGACAAGGGGAAATCGGGCTGCAAGTCCAAAGGTTAAACTCGACTTTCGCTGGGATTGAACCAAAAACCCTCAGGTTAGCTGGCAATCGTCTAACCCACTGAGCCACCACAGCTCCCTGTACACATCATAAAGTTAGTCATCTACTAGTAGTAACAAATTCTTTCACCGTTTCTCATTAGTACATAATTCACCCACAGTAACTAGTTATAAATATTTCTATGATAATATTTCAATGATAGGCTACGACACTAACCCACCGAATTAACAATCTAGACATGATTTAAAACAGACTTCACAAGCAAAACAGTTTTGATTTATTGACGGATTATGTTTCATACCTTATAGCCTATCATTGATAAATAATCTCCATTTGGGAATTAATACCTAGCTTCTAATTTCAATAATCATGGTCTCATTTTAAAAAAAAAATGGAGGTCAACTTATTCTTGAAAACTATTTGTTAGATATATTGTTTATAAGACATATAGAAATAGGAAGAAATACATTAAAACACTAAGATATATGGATCTACTACTTCTGCATTTATTACATACTACTAAGTGTCACTTGATAACGTTACCTGTTTGTGTTTCGAAACGTAGTAAGTAATAAATGCAGAAGAAGTAGATCCATATATCTTAGTGTTTTGCAAGTTTTTACAAAAAATTATCCGAAAATTCTGATTTTTGTGATTTTCGACATTTTTTTCAGATTCTTTTTTTTCTCCTCATCTACCAATTTTTGTGAAAAAATAAAAAATAAAGAAGTTGGAATTTTGGCCAAAATTCAATACAAAAAATTATATGAAAAATTTTTTCAATCACAATTTTCTGAAACTGAAAATTGCTTGGAAGTTTTCTCAAAAATACACACAAAAATGTTTGAGGTAAATCAACCAAAAGATAAGCATTTAATAACGGATTTCTAAAATTTGGGAGTTTCCACCAAACTGCTTCTGGTCAGACTCTGACCGTCAGAGTCTGTTGACATATAAAATCTAATTACTAGGTCTAGAATATCGGGCACATGGCCAAAAATCTTCTAAGTATTACAGCTTTGGCTAGGAACTCTGACCACAATTCCAAACAAAAACAAAAAAATGTCTGAAAAATTAACAAAAATAATTTAGTTTTGAGCTCAACTCTAAAGCTGTAATTAAATAATAAGGTAGAAAAAAATAATAACTAGAGCCAATTATGGCACAGAGTGGGACTTTGCTATCGTCGCAAAATTGCAACAAACAGGCCGAAACATCTGATTTTGTAGGATAAACTGGCCAAAGTAACGAAGTATCTGCGTGCAAAGTATTTGTTTGAAAAACGTCATTTCCTGCAAACATAAATTGGCTAACCCATATAAATGATAAATTGCAAATTTACCCGGATGTGAAACGCCCATCTCATTTTTTTGGACTTGAATCTAATCACATTAAAAATGTATACTCGCAGTTCAAATTTGAAGCTTGTACATCTAATATATCACGAGATATACACACATACATTTCAAAAAAGCAAAATAAACTTTAATTTCAAAAGAGCAAAAATTAAATTTTCATTTTAAAACTTTTTTTGTACATCACTGGAGTCTAATGTCAAATTGTCAACTGATAGCCAAAGTGAGTGACCAACGACCTTGTAAAGGTCAAGGTCGCCAAAGGTCAAGGTCACTCGAAATAAGCCCCCAAACAAACAAAAAATGATTTTTTTGCAAATGTCGCAAAATTGCAACAAACAGGCAAAAAAATTTGATTTTTTGGGATAAACTGGCCAAAGTAATTAGGTACATGTATGCAAGGTACTTTTTTGAAAAACGTTATTTCCTGAAGCCGTAATTCGCTGACCGATATAATTGGTAAATTTGAAGTTCATCCGGATGTGCCACGCCCATCTCGTTTTTTGGGGGGTGAATCTAATCATATTCAAAATATATTTTCACGGTACAAATTTGAAGCTTGTACATCTAATAGATCACGAGATATACACACATACATTTCAAACAAACTTTAATATGGCAAAATGTACTGTTATTTTCAAAAATCTATAACTTCAATTTTTATTTTACAAACTTTTGTTATATATCATTAGAAAGAGGACGAAAAACAACTTAAGAATCTGAAAAAATTAACACTCTAAATTAATTAGGTCACGCTCTAGAGCAGCCCAAAGTTGCGAATTTAGCTGTTTTCGGGCAGGTATAAAACCGGAAGTAGAAGTCAAAGGTCAAAGTAGCAACTGATAGCCAAGGTCAACGACCTTTGACCTACTAAAGGTCAAGGTCATCAAAGGTCAAGGTCACGAGAAATAAGCTTTTAAAAATTGAAAAAATTCAACCGGAAGTTGCAAAAAAGCAAAATCGAAATTCAAAAATCGGCTTCCCATAAGTTTTTCGCAATCGAATGAACTTTCCAAAAATGCAAATATCACGCAAATCGCTCTTACCGTAGAGGCCCCATTTTGAGTTTTACAAAAAAGTGATATTTCAAGATAGCGGTCAAAGTTTTACTTCCGGTTCGGATTTTTTCTTCTTCGTTTTTTTGTCTTCTCATTTAATTAAGATTGACATAAATTTTGTTGCGATACATCAACTACAGCACAAGTAGGTCAACCGGAAGTTTAAACCCTTTTTACGTTGAAACCAGAAATGAACCAAAATTTTTAACTCTGCCAATGTTTTCATATTCGTGACACTTGAAGGCACCCAAATTTTCAGATCAATCGGTCTTAAAATAGCAAAGTTGCAAAATTGTGCAAAATACGGCAAAAGAATGTGTGCTATGAATTTTCGAATTTCGAAATTTTTTAACTGCTATCTTGTTGGAAATTGTTTCAAGTTTTCAAAAATGCAAACCCGAAGAAAATCGATCAAAAATTGCGACTTCTAGAGCCACTGACCGACTTTTGAGACATATTGCAATGCAGCACTTCCGGTTTTGCAAAAATGTTCCAATTTATATTTAATAGAAACGTTGCCACTACAGAAGGTCTGGAGAAGTAGTGCGAATGCTGCAACTGTCGCAGCCTAGGCTGTGTGAGGTGTGTAAATTTCGAAAAAAAAAAAAAAAAAAAAAAAAAAGAATTGACAAACCGAAAACAAACTGGGACTTTGCGGTAGCAAAGTCCCACAATAAAATAAGATTAAATCTATCAGTAAATACCTGGTATGATAGTTAATAAATTCAGTATGATAGATTTTAAGAAAAAATTGAGAGAAAAGCATAAAACTAGAAAAGTTTGGTAAGAATGATCAACTTATTTACTGTTTGAAATATAATTACATTAATTTCAAAAGATAATGAAGGATTTCCGAAATATAAAGACGATATGACTACATGATGTGCAGGGAGAAGATCGATAGTAATGGCACGTTGAGAGGAAAAGTTTTTACAGAAAAGAAGAAAGTGCTCAGAATCTCCAAATGAGTGACAACATTGTTGGAAATATCCATCAAAAAATTTGCGAGCATTGAGACCAATATGCACCTCTTTTCATTGGTTCATACACAATCACATATTAAAGGAATAAGCTTTATGTCAATAATACAATTTTCCGGTAAAAAGACATGTTATAATTACGTCCAAACTATAAAATGACATTTCACCGTCAAAATTAAATATTACGCGATTTTCGGCTGAAATTGTCATTTTATGGAGGCCGCCATTGATGGCTTTAAGATCGTGAATATGCGAGATTATGACGTCACATCGTAGATAGAAAGATAAACAAACATGGCTGCTGATATTCAGTCCGATAAATTTGAGCCAGAACGCAATCAATCTTGACAATCAGGACTTACAATAGCATGCCACAATCTGCATTACAAGGACTGGATATTCCGGAAACAAATTTAGTACTAGATCCCCAGGCTTCGCGAGGTTCTGACGCAGTGCGTAGCAGTTTTGACATACGCTTTAAAACTACCCCACAAAGTATCGGTAGAACAGTAACGTTATTTTATAGAGTATAAGTCGTTTTATTTTAAAGCATAATTGGTTCGCTGAAACTAGTGTCATGTAGATCGCCCAAACGCATAATTCAACAAACAGTTTTTAACAATGAAATTCGCAATTTTCAAATGGTGATAAAACGGAAAGTATACATCGTACATCAAAATATAATATATCAATGGATAGATCTTTTCGAGAGCTATCAAATTTGTGCAGCTCACAAGGTCACCAAATTTCAAGGTTACAATATACGACCATTCGAAGTTTTTATATATATTACTATCAGGTAAATATCAAAATCAAAATCAAAATTCAAAAATCGGTTTCCAAATATGATTCAAAAATCGATATTACATTCTAAAGACATCAAAATTAAACGAATCGGAGTATCTGCAGAGGCCCCATTTCGATTTAAAGAAAATTACGCACAGTTAGTAGAGAAGAAATACAAAATTCTCAAATACTAAAAAGCGCATTTTTGGTGGAAATATGTGGTTTCATATATCATTACAAAGAGCAGATAAACTGTAATAAGATTCAATATGAATTTTTGTTATTTATAAATTAGTTCACATGACAGAGCTCTTCAAAAATAAAAATCACAAATTTCAATCGGTTATAAAACCGGAAGTAGACATCGGACAACACATATGAATATATCAATGAATAGATATCATCAAGGGCAATTACTCGTGTTCTGGTCACAAGGTCACCAAAGCTCAGGGTCACGAAATACGGGCCTTTGAAATTTTGGGCATTACCAAAAAAATTAAAATGGAAATAAAAGAACATCAAAATCAAAATTCAAAAATCGGCTCCCAAATATAATTGCGCAATCGACTCTAGTCATAAGATATGAAAAAAAAATGAAAATCGCTTTATCATATGAGGCCCCATTTTTAATTTTACAAAAGTTTAACATTTCAATATGGCGGCTTATCTTTTGCTTCCGGTCCGGATTTTTTCATCTTCGTTTTTTTGTATGACTATTTGTAGCATGTTGCAAAACAAATTTTTGAAATATCTTAAGAATTCCGGAAGTTAGGTTTTTAAAATTTACAAGCGAATATGTGTATTTCAGCCACTTACCAGTTACCATCGGGTGCAATTCTAGAACCAGGACCAAAGGCAAAGCGGTTTTGTTTACCGACTTCGAAGTCGGCCGGTAGAAAATGTTTTTCACACAAGACTTTATTTGTTGAGAAATAAAACGTATCCACCGTCGAACCTGTACCGATGTTGTTGAGCTCTTTTGTTGATTCTTTATGGGATCTGGTATTCGTTTATAGCTTACGTCTTTATTTCTCTACTTATTGTGAAGGCATACCCGAGCTTGACATTCCGCCATTTTGATATTCTATCTACGACGTGACGTCATGCCACGTAACTTTCCTAACAAAGATGGCGGCCCTCAGGTATTGGAATTTATTGATTTTAATTTGAAATATTAGACAAAATAAAATAGTAACAACAAAAAAAACCTATGTGTATTTCAGCCACTTACCAGTTACCATCGGGTGCAATTCTAGAACCAGGACCAAAGGCAAAGCGGTTTTGTTTACCGACTTCGAAGTCGGCCGGTAGAAAATGTTTTTCACACAAGACTTTATTTGTTGAGAAATAAAACGTATCCACCGTCGAACCTGTACCGATGTTGTTGAGCTCTTTTGTTGATTCTTTATGGGATCTGGTATTCGTTTATAGCTTACGTCTTTATTTCTCTACTTATTGTGAAGGCATACCCGAGCTTGACATTCCGCCATTTTGATATTCTATCTACGACGTGACGTCATGCCACGTAACTTTCCTAACAAAGATGGCGGCCCTCAGGTATTGGAATTTATTGATTTTAATTTGAAATATTAGACAAAATAAAATAGTAACAACAAAAAAAACCTTGACAATATGTCCATTTCATTCAAGCCTATCACCAATTTACAAAGCTTATTATCCCTTTAAGTGCCGTCTGCCTCAAGATATTTACATCTGTAACAGTTTCAAAATGAAATCAACAGTAATAACTTTCACATAAAAAGATTTAAAATACACTAAACATATCCTGGAAGTTTCATCTGGTTTCATTTACCAACTTTAGCAAAACATGAAATAACAATACTTAACTATCTCAGAAAAAAACTAGATTTGACTTTTAACTCAGAACTCCAGCTGTAATAGCTAGCAACTGTTCAACTAACAAATATATTGCTGCACATTCATTATATACTTTCTAATAAATCAAACTACTGCTCAACTGGAACAGTTTTACATCAAGTTCAACTTGATAACTATCAGTCTATTCATCCTACAGAAATTTAATTGGTGTGATCAAAACTTCGCTTCACTTTACATTTGATAACTGTCAGTTTTGTTTTTCATCCCGGGGCAAGTAAATGTCCCTGAGCATTAAGATATTTGATGTCAGACTTCTGACCAAGTTGCAGCTTCTGCTTAAGGCGTAACAGACGGTTCTCTGTCTCTCTATAAACTTTCTTGTGAATACGCGGGGCTGCACCAAAGTTAAGTTGAAAACTTTAAGTTCTATCACTGAATTCAACTTTTTGGATCATAAACTCCTTAAACTAATAAAAAAGTAAGCTACTGTTATGCTTATTGCAAATTTTGAGATAAGTAGAGTTAAAGGATGCGAGAAAGCCCCATGTCAGAGTTACCTCCCTTTATAATTACAACGGATTTCCAAGTCTCGCAATTTACAAATCCCTTAAAGGGATAATAGGCGTAAGAACGAACATAAAATTTTAAGTTCACTCAAATTTGGACAATAACCGTATATACCCATCAGTGGACTTACCTATACATCAAAATCCCTCTAAAATCCGATAAATCACCCAAATAAAGTAGTTAATCATAAAACGCTTGAGCCATCCATCAAGCGATTTTCAAATTGTGTAAATATAAAGGGAAGTAACTCTAACATGTGAGTTTTCACGCGTCCTTGACCCCTACTGTTGAATTCCACAATGATGTTTTAGCGTTGATTTACCAGACGCTTTTATTCTCAAACTGAATGGAATCGTCGCTGGCTCACTTTTTTTTAAAATTCCGAATATATTTTTATTGTGGCTTTTTAAAATTTGGTAAAGTGTGGGATGTATACTTATTTAACTAACAGTCAATATGAAACACAAATATAAGCCGTAGGACGAGTGTATTCTAACGCCTATTATCCCTTTAATAATGGATGTATTAAGTGTTTTATAATTAGGCCTAACTATGTTATGCTGTGAATGTAATGGATAATAGATGGATTTTGATGTATTGTTATGACGCCAGGTAAGTCCACTGATGGATACATACTGTTATTAGTCAAGTTTGAGTGAAATTAAAATTTTATGTTACTTCAAAGACCTAATATCCAATGGTTTTCCCTACTCTGTAGGCCTAGTGTTCTACTTTACATCAAATTCTTCCGACATTCAAACCAATTCTCCTAAAGCCTAGATCTACCCAATATTAACTCAAGTTAGTAATAAAAGTGAAAAAGATCTGTACTTACAGACTACACATAAATGAAAGGAATTTGTCATTTCAAAGCACTGCATTCATTACATTTTTCACTACTCAGGCTTCTCACATTATCAATAAAAACTGGGGGGTCACTGACCTTTAATGCTCCGTACTAACTATGGATTAACGCAATAGCAAGTTAACGAAATATTCGTTGTGTGATTCTTTATTTCATTTCAAGGACATAAGATTAGAATTTCCGTTCTTATTCAAATTTGTTTCAATGAAACTTTTCAGTTTTAGTTGAATTATTTATCAAATATATCTTCGTTTCGAATTAGCCTTTGATATGATTATCAGGTCTTTTTTTTTCCAATACATAAATGTCTGGAGGAATCTGTCTACTATGAAGCAAAATCACAGGGACTTGTATAAAAAAAAGTGTAGAATCTCAAGCTTATAATTTTGTAAAATTTATATGGCTCTATGACCCAAAGCGACGATTTAAAACATTTTCCGCATAAAACAATTTCCAAATAACAGTTTGGCGATGTATTTGTCAGCAGCTTCCATATGAGGAAGTAAACTATTGATATACCTTATGGTTTCCCTTGTCAGTGAGACTGGCGTGGGAAAAAAGTTCTAGTCGTTCGGATGGGGCAATAAACCGAGGCCCCATGCGCCACAGGCTGTGCACGTTAAAGATCCCTCGACCGTTCGAAATGGAAAAAAGAGTAGGCTAATGCCTGCAGAAGAGTTGGACGTAAAACTCCATTCATTTCATTTTTTACCCAATAAACCATTGCACAATGCCAATGCCTTCCGAAATTCAATAGCCACCTTTCTTGTATCACGGAAGTTTGTTGGCCTAAATGCAGCGATTTGATTGGATTCTGTATACAGTCAATCAGGGTTCTCCGGTTTCCCCCTTATCAATAATGCAGGTCTGAGGGTATCAGGGGGTGGGGGTCTATCTGGTATCTGGGGCGGAGCCTACGATAGCCTGAATTTTGTTCATTTGTGTTATGGCTTAATTTCACCATAAAATAAGATTTTTGGTCTGTTTCCAGGTCTGATGGAACTTTTTCAATGCCAGACCTTTCAACCTGCAGAACTCTTTTCATTTTCATTTCTAGGCCACACCTGGATTATAATCTGAATATTAAAATGACCCGAAGTTTCGATTGTTTAAATTGAAATTTATATGATTGATGATAATTCACCTAAAACAACCCACGCTCACTGAAATCTTATCTATCTACTATTATACCCAATAGCTCGTTGTTTTCGTTTTTATTTTTTACAGTTTTTTTAATAAAAAGAAAGTCTCCATGATTCGAATACCTTTATTAATTTATATTTATTGATTGGATTTGGTTCAGTGAAGAATCCAACCGCTAGCACAATAACATAGAATAATCTAATGAGCCATAGAAATAGACATTGCCGTCATCTGGAGGTTTGAGTTAGAAAGTGAAAAGAAACGACACTTCAGAAGCGTTGAAACTCGTTCACCGTTTTGAAATTGTTACGGATTATCCGAGTGTCGTATATTAAAAAGAGGAATCATTTCAAAATGGATACGTCAACTGAAGGTAAATCATCTTCTTTATTTATAAACCATAGCAACAGACGCCTGAATTTTCCACAGCAAAAAATATGTCGATAATTGTTCGCGCAATAGATATATTAACTATGTTGATAGCGTCTACATGACAATATGAGAAATTTAATCAATATTGTAACAGGTTTGATCAGCTCGATGTTCTTCGGGTTAAACAGTTGGACATTTTTTTTTAAAAAAAAGACTGGGTTAATGCTGCTGTGGAATGGCTCGACATTGAAAAAGTGTTTATCCTTTCGGATGTGAAGATAAACGGAGGTGGTACAGGTTGATCCACCAAGACAGATGGGAATAAAAGTAGGCCAATGCTGCTGCCAGAGGGGCTGACATAGAAAAAGCGCCCAGTCCTTTGTGTACTACAAACAGTAAACGTTAAGTATCCCTCGAAATACAACAAGAATATGCTTATTCCGTTGTCTGAAACTGTCAGAAACTGACCAACCATTCAGATGTTAATATAAGAGCTTTTCGGGTTACAGGCTGTTACGAGACTAAATAGCGTCCAGTCGTTCAGATGGAACATAGAACCGAATCCCAGTAATCACAAGGTCAATGGAAGTTACAGTGTTCTTAGATCCCCCTCCCACCCCCTTTCTAAATCGCACTGAGATATCTGAAAAGTAAGAATCATGCCAGGATATCTGTGGAGCATCAAGCTGTTTATTGTTGTATATATTATATATTATAAATTTCTAAAACTACTCGAGTATGACTGAATTTATCAAATATTCAATCGTTCATATTTGAGATCGATTAATGTCGGCCCTTGGGACATGACCAAGTTTTGTTTACTTAACTTATCATAGGTCATTCTGGGTCAGGTATTTATTGCATGGGCATAATATGAGCCAACGATTAAACTGCTTTCCTCAAACTATGCATTTCCCACCTGATAATTTTGTAACAGCCGATAAATTACTGCAACTAAACGCCAAACCCATTTGTCCACCAAGATATATTACTTTCTCCGAACAATCAAGTCTAACTTCGGGCCTGATTCGGGTAGTATTAAAGCTGGTTATGAGAACTGTTTGCAATTTTTCAACCCTGTTTCTCCCTGTCAATGATATTGATGAGGGGCTGATTTTGAAAAAGCGTCTTTTCGTTCCGATAAAACTTCTAAAGACGATTTACATGTATACAAGACCTAAATCAACCCAGGAAATGTCGAATCCTCTCACAATAAATACACAAAGCTTCGTCGGATTAAAGTCAAGCATCTCCTATCAAGTACTATGTAAACAATTTGCAAAGGCGTTACTGCATATCAAATTATTACCGGTCATACAAGGAAGGGGCGAGTCAAGACATAGACAGGGAACTGACGTGTGGGTGAGAGATATCATAAAATCATTAGAAGTCTATTATATTAGGGTGGAGCAAGGTTTTGTTTTATTGAAGGGCGAGGGTTATGTTGACTTGAGATAATATTGAAATTATCCTATACAATAAGTAAATATTGAGATCTTCTTATCTTTAAGTATTGTCAATGGGGTCACTGACGGCCTTACTCCCACGGGCCTTGTCCCCCGTTTGTCTGTACCCGATGAACAGTGGACGATTTGTCAACTGCACTGCCTGTGGCACACTCACATCTTTTTAAATTTCTAGTTGTCGATAAATCTTTGGAATGCTAAGTTGATAGCATACTCGTGTTTAAGCCACAATGATCCTAGTGATAAAAGAGATGCTGCAGGGGCGAGGTTAGCATGGTTGTGAACTGAAAAGGTCATTGTCTATAATATTCAGAGCCATTACAGTGACATACAATTTGAAAACGATTCGGCTTTTTTTATTCTAAATTGTGTATCTTTGTTAAACTTTAAATACACATTTATGGTTCCAGAGACAAAGATTGAACACGTGGCGAATCTGTCCCTTAAAAGAAATGTCTAGACGGTGGTCCTTCAAGACGTCATAAGTGGACAGTAAAACTAAGACTTAGTCGTTAAAGAGATCCATTCATTGAAATATTAGCTTTTCCAGCTGCAAATAGTAAGCTTCCTGTGCCACTATCATCAAGCCTAAAGCTATATCGCATTGGTACCCTATCTGACTAGAGTTTTAAATGTTTTGGCCATAGAGACTCTTGGTACACTTCTATCACGTTCAAAGATATTATCGCTAATCGGTAATTTGATAATCTTTTACAGATAAATTTTATAGTTTGTTGCTGATTAATATTGATAGTTTTCGTCTTATTGACGATTATTATAGAGTACTGTAAAGACTTTTAAATTTTGTTTTTAGAAACATTAAGGCTACCGTAAAATTTATCAGAAAGCGAAAGTAGAGTGTACCGGATGTTTCTATAAAACATTATCGGTTTCAACGCGTGTTACCGGTAATTAAAATACATGTAAAGAATGATATTTTATTGATTTACGGTAAAGAATTTTGACACGATAGCTTAGGTGTTAACTTTGGTATTGAAATGGAAAAAAATACGACAGACTTAGGTATCCCGTCGTTTCGGTAGATCGGTGACAGCATGTTAAAGCGGTAAAAACCTAACTAGGGCCTACAAATGAAATAATAAAAAGTAAGATCCTATCATTTCTTAGATGTCAAAACAAAATAGTCTTGCAGATCCTTTTATAAGAGACCACCTTCATTCAACGTCCGTTTTTGAATATTCCCTTGAGTGATCTCTGAAAACAGGTTCTACTGTATAAAGGCCTTATCAGGAATCTCGGCTTGAAAGTTATTCGAATGGATCTCCAACTTCACAGCTTTGCTAACCTTGCCCTAGCATCTCTTTTATCGCTGGGATCGTTGTGGCTTACACACGAGTATACTTCCGATTTAGCATTCCAAAGATTCCTCGATAGATAGAAATTGAAAAGGATGTGAGTGTGTCTTGAAATACAGATATATAGAAAAGACATAAATAGAAATAGAAAATAAAATTTCTAGTTTGAAGTATTTTTGAATGAAATGAGATGCGTGCCTGTATGTTGATGTAAGCTATAGTCAATACGTTTGTGCTTTACACGACATTTATGATAATATAGATGGCATTTCCATTAAAGGTTTAAAGTTCACATTGTTTGAAGTTCTGGGATATTAGAAGGTCAGGATTCGGTAATTGTTTTGTACTGGTCATCATTTGCATAACAACCAAATTAAACTTAATCATCTATTTATAAAATTATTTGTCTTAATTTAGAGAACTATTAATTACAATTAATTAAATTATATATCATATTTTATAAAACTAATTCATCCCTAGTTAATCACTGATTTTTGATTTTTGTCAAATTTCAGAAGGTATTAGGTCAGTTGTCTGAAGATCTTTATTTGTCAAAATTCAGCAGAGACGCAAGTTGAAATTGATCAGTTTTCTAAAAATTGTTCTTGTCCTTATTCTTGAATAGGTCATCTTCAGTCACAATTCCTGTCGACCCAACTGTAAGTGGCTGAGGATAATCATGCATGTGAATCTATGTTGTTATCCTGTACAAAATATATATTTGTTTTGTTTCTTTCCCTGTCAAACTCCATAGAGACACAGGGAGATCTAACCAAGCTATCTCAAGAACACGTTCACTTAGGTTCTGTATCTTTTCTATTTCCAGAGATCGTAATGACAGCAGCCAAGTTATACAATAATTCTATCATGCGACTGGAAAGAAAACCCAAGAAGGATATTGATTTTGGTCAAGTTCACCATATTGCTGGGGGACCTTATAAAGGTATCCTTGTTAATAAAACTAGAACATGTAAGTAATCATTGTAAGATCAAGGGATTTTTAAAAGGTTTTCTTAACGTTTCAATTTGCACCATTCTAATTTCCAATCACCAAATACTTAGTTTTAGTGGACTTGAAGGAGTTACAGACGTCTAATTGAAAATTTGAATTGTGCAAATATATTACTGATTACCCTAGCTACATCATTAGACTGGAGAAAGAAACACGGATTTTTAACAAATTAGATTTTTGAGGAATCTCTCTACTAGCTGGTCCTTGATCAACACCTTTGACATCTATCAAGGATTATCCTTACCAATGTATAGCTGGGTCGACTTGGAATAAAGGCTTGTTTTTGTTATATTTTTCAGCAATGGACGATGTTCGACAATCAGACGGAAGGTTGGAGTTCATGGCTGTCATCCACCAGAAGCTACAAACTCAAAATGGCGACTCGACACAGGATTCGTGGACCATTCGATTCTGGTTTGTGTCACGAAATGGTCCAGTCAATAAAAACAACGTCATGTCGGAATATTTTCGGGAAGTCATCAACCCTAAACCAAAAAGTAGGTTTTAGTCATTTTTGTTTTGTGGACATTATCTGTGCTTTACCTGCAAAAGTGAAACACGATAGAATATGCAAATGTTTCTGTTTGGAATGATGCAGTGTTGCCGCTTATGCATCTCAATCAGATTTGTCGAGTTCTTTTATTCAGAGACTATTATTAGTGTCTTTACTAAAGGCGAAACAGGAAGAAATTTACAAAAATTCTGATTTAAAGTGGACCAGGCTTTATTTGTTTCGGACAATCGACAGCCTCAAACACATGAAATCTTTTGGTTAGCTAATCAGAAATAGTCTACAGAGCTTACCTTTGAAATTTGAGCCTTCAAATCCATGTGTATCCATAATTATCCGTGTTTGAAAAATCATAATGACTTAAGAAATTACGAACGTCCCGCCATATTGGAAAACGGTTCGTCTTGATAATAAAAGAGTTATCCTTCCCGTCGTGCAATAGCGGTCATCTATATAAATAGACTACAACGCATTTTTCAATTGTAGTCTTTGTCAACAGGACACACAATTGTCAGACTGACTGGAGACCAGCCGCGTACAGCACGGAAAAAAAATGAAAAGTGAAATTTTTTGTTTGAGGCATATTTCAAGGTATTTTGCGATTTTCTCAGAGCTTGAATATTTCTGAGGACTGTTTAAATGTAACAAAGGCCCAAAACGACCCCTAAAAATCCAGCCTGGGCCCTTTAAAACACTTGCCAAGCTCACAACCAAAGAGATCTGTATTTGTGTTGTGTTAGCTTCCTTTGTGGTATTTGTATGTACAATTCTTTCAGATTACATTGGTTTCGTTAAGAAAGCTTTAGTAGTCCTGCGAGAATATAAACAAATAGAACGAGTTGAACTGGAGGTGGTGGAATCAAATGAAGATGGTGATGATTTTTTTGGACCAGTCCGTAAGTGGTTTATCATCTCATCTTAACCACCCTTTCTCCCCATTTTACCGACCCAAAACCCCGTCCTTACACCTGATAGAACCGCCATTGTGTATTTTGCTCGTAAAATCAAATAATCCCGCTGTGGATAGCTCAGCCGTTGTTATGTATTGATAGAAGCATTACTATATTCCCCAATATCTGGCGCTATCATCTTTTTCTACCGTCAATGATACATGATACCTAATTACCTCGTATGTGTCTCATACAGATTTTGTCGTCTTCTTTTTTAGAGAGCTTTATTAGTGTCTTTACTCCCAACTGTTACACCTACCAATTTGTACCGGAAGTGACCATTTCAAACAAAACATCCGTTTGTTTAGCTGTAAAAGCGTCTGAAAATGCCCATGTTGCATTGAGTGCAATATATGGTGATGTCGACCGCAAAACGTTTGAAATTGCTCTTGGTTGTGATGGAAACATGGTTTCCTGCATTAGGGACGGATCTTTGGGAAATGTCAAAGCACAGGTTAAAACGCCATACCTTCTGAGTGAGGATGAGCTTCGGCAGTTCTGGATCAGCTGGAAAGACCATCGTCTGGAGGTCGGTAAAGGTGATCAGATTGGATTCGGTAGATTTCTCAACTGGGCCATTCCACCCAATAGAAGATTTAACTTCAACTGTATTTCTGTATCAACCAGTAGGAAATCAAAAGGCGTGTGGGAATTTACTGAAATTATAGGTAAGCTAGCATCTCAGACTCTTAAGTAAGACTCCTAAGTTTTATCGTTTACAAGGTTTCGGCAATTTACATTGTCATCACTAGTTTATATTGTATATTACTCCTTAGTTTTATTGTACACAACGTTTCAACAATTTACATTGGCGTAAAATACCAAAAGATAGTTTGTCTATGTGGTTAGATTTCTTGTTCCTGCAATTTAAATGGTTGAAAAGTCTTTTCTAATCGACCAAAGAATAATCTAACCATCAAAATGTTAAAAATTTCGCCAACACGCTTATCTAATATGCAATTCATTATTGTGCACTATTAAAACTAACTTTATCAATTTTCTTTTTATCTTCAGATGAATACCCAGACGAAAATAAACGTAAGTATTCATTGAGATCTGGAGTTTCAGGCACCGTGTGGATAATTAAAACTTGACAGATAATAAAATGTCACCTTTACCTGGGACTATTGGTATAGACGTCTATCACCAAATATACTGGTGGAAATATAATAAATCAATACTGCCTTCGAAAAGTCGCAAGTTATTTATAAAAGTAATTACATGTATTATGCTGCTATGCATATAATTGTGTCCAGTTAATTATTGCCACTTAAGGAAGTTACATTTGGGCTGGGTGGAGATTCAAACCCTAGTTGCTGATAAACCTTCCAACCACCCCTACTCGCTGTGAGGTCCTTAGCTATATAGTAATGTTTTCAATTTGTCTTATTAGCTAAAAAGAAGGATCCGATTAAAGAAGCGAAAAAAGCCAAAGTCATCTCCAAGATCTTATGGATAGCGAAAAAAGAGAGAATGTTGTTAAAACTCGAAGATGCTTATCCTAACAGCCTTTCAGCAGATACTTTGTTCAGGTAACAACATACTTACTCTTCTTGATATCATCTACACAATGTCAATGTCATCGTCACAATGTCAAGGTCATCTTCACAATGTCACGGCCTTCTTCACAATGTCATGGTCATCTTCATAATGTCACGATCATCTTCATAATGTCACGGTCATCTTCATAATGTCACGGTCATCTTCATAATGCCACGGTCATCTTCACAATGTCACGGTCATCTTCACAATGTCTATTACGAACTTCATCTTATACATCTTTACAAAGTCAAGATATTCAAAGCGTGTTTGAAAATTACTAAGCAATGGATTATTACTTAATAATGGATTATTACTCAGTAATGGATTAATACCTAGTTTGATCGATTTTTACTTAGTAATGGATTATTAATTAGTTATATGAATAGTTTTGACTACTCACTTAGGCCGAATTTAATTTCAATTTTTGTGGTCATCCAAAGAGGCGGGTAGTGTTATCGGGTTGTCTGATTTATTCTGTATTTGTAGATTATGTAAAATCGAGAAGAGTAACATGATACCGGCAATGGTGGGACTAAAAGATCTACAGAAACGGGGATTGATCCGAGAATTTGGTGACGGGTCGTGGGTGAGAATTCCCACAGATGAAGAAATTGTTAAACACGGTAAGTGGTTTAGTACGCCCCCCTCCCCCTCTCCCCTTTACCCTTACACCCGTCACTTCGTTCCTGACAATGTTTCATACATTGTTTATTTCTTGTGGATTTCTCGTCTCGTCCCATCCAGATTCCCTAGCTTGCAATTCGCATCCCGATACTGTGTAGTGGCTATTAGTAAATACGGGCGCTATAGTATAAGACTTAAGAGCGTTATAAATTCAATCCGAATTTTTTGTTTTGTAACCATTCCCTTTTCATCATCTTTAGAAAAACTGGGTTAACAAATCGTTCACTCTACAGATTTTAAGTGTCTCGGTATCTTTCATTAAATCTTTTTTTTTTCAGATTTGAACATAGTAGACGAAGTACCTAAGTTTTCGAGTAAAGAGAAAATAAACATAGCAATAGTTACATCTTTATATTGTGAAAAACTGGCCGTCGACGCCATGATTGATAACAAAATAACATATTTAATTCATTCCAAAGAAGGTACGTATTCAAATTATTTCTGTTTTATGGAAGCAAATGGTTGGAAATTATTCACTTTATTTATCCGTATCAATTATTAAGTTAAGATGCGTCATTTTATATTTAATAACGAAAAAGGGAATCATGGACAATATTTGCATCAGTTGCCAGGTTCTGGGAAAGAAGGGTTGGAATTTTCTGAAATTGACATTGAATATTCTGAAAATATGTTAGCACCTCATAATCTCTAAATGGCATTTAGTAAAGGTGTTGGATAAAATAAACAATTTCTTATGGAATACAATTACTAACTTTATTTGAGCGACGTTTCAACAAGCGTTCTCGGTCTTTATCAAGCAATGAATAATAATAAAAAGGTTATCAAGACATCGACAGCACAACAGGTGGCTTGTGCGAAACAGCAACCATTCCTCGTTAAGTTCTTCGCCAATATTGGAATAAAAGCGTTTGATGTCTAAATTTACATTTTTTGAATAGGGCTAATTTACCAATTTTCCACCCGGACTTGCCTGGCGTTGGTGAAAAGTCGAACCGTTGTTATGGAAAGGGTCTATTTGTTCGTATGAGACACTTATGTGTTACATGCTTTCGGCGTTTTTTTTTTCTCAGTGAAAAAATGCCATAGAGGTATTACCTTTTTGAGAAAGGCGCCTAAGGGAGACAATCCAATTTAAGATGTGATATATCACAGGGACTCGATGTATTATTTCAGGTGATAGTGAGGTGTATACAATAGGTAAGATAGGTAAACAACGGGTTGTATCGTGTAAATTATCTCAACATAGTGAACTACAAGATGACCAAACATTGGCCGAAGACACCATCCATAAATTATACAGTAAGTTATTCTTCACGATATTAAATTAGAAATTTAAATTAAATGCATGGAGTTTTACATCCTACTCTTCATCACTTAATGAGCTAATGAAGGTGGACAACGCCGTGCATAGTGCACCGAGGGAAATTTTGTCCATACAGCGGCATTTACCTTACTCTTTTCCATTTCCAACTATTGAGATGTCTTTAACATGCACAGCTTGTAGCACATTGTGCCTCGGTTTATACATTCCCATCCCATCCAAATCATTTTAAAAATACTCCCTTCTAGCCTTCTCCTTTTACCGCTATTCTAGATCCTGTCAAGTTAAGTTTTGTGTTCATTGTATGCCTCGGAACATACTGTTTCTTTTCCGCATGAGTTGGTCCGATACATTTTCTGAAATTCTTTTTTCAGAAAATTTCAGAGGCATACAGCATGTATTATTGGTTGGAGTGGGCGGGGCAGTGCCTTCTTATAGTGACTACCAGAAACATGTACGTCTGGGTGATGTCGTAGTCTCGGTTGTCAATAATAGTAGTAAAGTGTATATAAACTGTTCAAAAGTTGAACAGCTACCAGGACTGGGATATAAATACGCGACTAAAACTTTTAGCTCAACAGACCAAACTCTAAGTAGCGCGGTCAAATCCTTACGCCAGGAAACGGAAGCAATGAAAGGTCGTTCTCCAGAGTGGGTATCCATTATGGAAGAATCCTTAGACACTTTGAAAGGACAAGAATCCAATTTTCACAGACCGTCAATTCGAACGGATCGGTTATATTACACTCAACCTGACGGAACTATTATCGAATGCGACCATCCTCGACCAGCAGACGTGCATTACACAGACGGACATACGCGCGTTTTGTATGGGTTAGTGGCCGGAAGTAAGCAAGTTTCTAAAGCAAACGATCTGCGTATGGATTTCGCCAAACAATTCAACATAAAATGTTACGACTCCGGATATTCGGACATTTTTGAACGTTTGGAGAAAACCAACATCAACAGTGTACTGGTTGTTCGAGGTATGAGCGATTATCAAGACGGACACAATAAGGAATGGCAGTGTTTTGCTTCCTTGGCTGCAGCAAGTTATATGAAGGCTTTACTCCTTTCTCTGTAGATCTTTTTTATTATTGTATAGGACCAAAATGTCGTCAGAATTGTTTTATTTTTCCATTTTTTTTACCGATTCAAGGAGAGGTCCCAAATTATTTCTCCTTTTGGACACAGATTTTTATCAATATTCGATTTTGGTGTTTCTTTCCTTAATAGATAAAGTATTCCTTATTTTATAAACACCCTTGTTTAAAGTTTTTCCTGGATATCTGGGTCTTCTGAAGTTTTTCACAAGAATAGTCTGCGTTTTCCATAGCCTTATCAATCGTACAGCAATGCCATGGATAGTAGGATGCAGCCACCGCAAAAGTGTCTTTGAAAATTTGAATGGTGCAAATTGGTGCTACCAGTGTCCTATCGTGTCCACATATAACAATAGTCAGTAGGCCCTGTGGGTTTAATGGGGTTAATAAGATCATGTCGGGATACAATGTCAGTGTCAGTGATACAAACACAATTTTTAGAAAACCTCTTTACAGTCCTTTTCAAACATACCTCGCCATTCTTTCGACTGCAGTGAGCTAGTAAAAGCTTTAGAAAAAATAACATTACAAAAAAAAGTGTTTTAATTCTGTAAAATATTCATTGACTTCAGATGCAGGACTCAATTTTAGAAAACCTCTTTACAGTCCTTTTCAAACATACATCGCTATTCTTTCGACTGCAGTGAGGTGATATAAGATTTAGAAAAATAACATTATAAAAAAGTGTTTTAATTTCTTTAAAAAATATTCATTGACTTCAGATGCAGGACTCAATTGGTCAAGATATTCCAGGCACAGGAAGTTAGCGAACCCTGTCAAATCAGTCTATTACCACATGTAAATGTTTTTGGTAATCCTGGACAATCTTTACACACATCTTCCCACACATCCTCTTGCCATACATCATCTTGCCACACATCACCTTGCCACACATCATCTTGCCACACATCATCTTGCCACGCATCATCTTGCCACTCATCATCTTGCCACACATCATCTTGCCACACATCATCTTGCCACACATCACCTTGCCACACATCATCTTGCCAAACATATTGCCACACATATTGCCACACATCAATCATAAGGTGTGGTTGGAGACAATTTCCAATTTGTTTATTTATACTGCTACGTTTCAATAAGTATTCTCTTATCGTTATCAAGTAATTCAAATTACATAATAAAAATTAACAACTGACCATCTAATATATACTACGGTGAAAACAAGGAATAAACGTTGTTGCTCAGCTGAGTATATCTATGCTCCAGTCTGTTAATGTTATTAAATGCCATTTTTGGATTCATGAATAGGATTGGAGAACAACCAACCGAATATAAAAAATCAAAGGCCTTAGAATTGAAAACTTGACTTATGATGGTGATAGTGCTTCATTTTATTGGCCAATTATAACAATTGATTTTAAATTTAGTTTTGTTATCCAATCACAATCCAGTTTCAATTTCGATTTTATTTAAATGGATAATAGGTCTGAGAATGAACATAAAATTTCAAAAGTATAAACTTGGCCAATAAGAGCTATATTCATCAGAAATATACCTGCTGCCATAAATAACATACAAAAATAAATAAATATCCAAAGAACTAAGTACTTATACATAAAGATGCAGTTGATTATTGAAAATACATTGATTAAGCGTTTTTAAAAAATGACTTAGTTTTGTGAGTTTTCCAGATTTTTAAGGGTTCTTTATGACACCAGGTAGGTTCACTGATGAATATATACTCATATTGATAATTCTTGAGGACTAAAATTCTATGTCCATGCTAAGGCCCAGTGTCCCTTTAAGAAATACTGTTACTTGTATTTGATTGGCTAGTAAAGATGGATTTATAATTTAATTCAGTGACAGACCAATTAGATGACTAGAAAACTTTCATAATTTAGTAATTGTAAAACATGCCTCAGATTGAGGGAATTTTTATGATTTTTTTTGGTTCGTCGATTTCCAAACTTTCCTCGCATCGGTGAGGATGGTAACCTATTGAAGGTGAATCTTTTTCTTTTAGAAAGGGAATCAACATACAAACTAACGCCGACAGAATTCCCAAACCTCCTGCAAGTAAAAAAGGAAAATATTATCTTTAAAACAATTATGATACAAGCAATAACTTCCTGTAATGTCATCAATGCAATAATTCTAAAACCGACTTCACAGTATTCACAAGAAATTTGACTGGCCTTGGTGTTTCTCCCACCCTTTGCCCACGAGACAATTATGTGGCCCCATCGGCCTAACAACCTAATGATTTGGCCATCGCTATATTTCTGCAGAGCCAGGTTGTAAACTCTGAAGGCATTATCGGGTCCTTTACCGGAATTAGACCTTTGGTAGTTAGCAAAAGGCATCTAACTCACTGAGACACCGCTAATGAGCCTGCTTGCGTTGAGAATTGTCGAATGAGAAAAGACATACCTGCTATAAGCATGGCAGCGTTTATAGAACCCGTTATATCAACAACCCAGCCTGCAAATATAGTCATACAAATCAATTAATATTTCGAAGATATCGAATTAAATCCATATTGCATACTGTCACAACTTGCATGTGGTCAGCTGCTTTACAATAACAAAGTCTTGGAATATCGAAATGTCATTTTTGTAGTTTAATTATTTGAGGTGCTTTTTAAGAATCGCCATTGAAAAATTTCAACATAGCCAAGAATTTTAGCTTCCCCAGTTTCGAATTTCATAACAATGAGTTTTATTAAATGCTTGGTTCATCGCGCCACTTGCATGTGGGTAAAACTGTTAGAGTTTTGTGAGCAGCCCTTTCTCATTAATTATAATGCAATGAAATCCGATAATCTTCTTTTTTTCAACTGTATTGATATTCTACCATTTTGGCGACATTGTCCCTTATGGCAAATTGCATAGCATGGTCCATCCGCATTAGCATAAACAGATGCAGAACAGTTGCCTGCAGAAAGAAGACCCTTACCTACAAAGGGTGGACCAATTAGATATCCGATTCCAGCACAAACCATCTGAACACCTACAGCAACTGCAAACTGGTCGAAGCCAACACAATCTAAAGTCAGACCAACTGTTAGCGAATCGGAGCCACCACAAGTTAAAGCCAGAATAACCATAGTACCCACGCTGAATCCCATACTATACTCAAATAGTGGAATTATACACACAAATATTCCAGACAGTGCTTTTAGAGAGATATACACGGCCAAGAAATCCACGTTATCAGCATTGCCTAAAGCCCCGACTATAACACGAGAAGCCACCAACACAGGTCCATTGGTAGATAAAGCTAAGGCTACGTCACTTTTTGAAGCACCTTTAGACTCACATAAATGAGGAAAGTGTATAAGCACACTTCCAATACCGGCATTCATAAATAGTAGACTGATACAAAACACTATGAATTGTTTATTCCTGAGAAAGAAGGGTTTTGGTGTAGACACGTCAACGTTTAATCCCGACCTTTTTGATAAAAACAGTTGACTACCCAGAGACACCGAATCTATAGATTTTAAAATATTCGAATCCGTCACATCAAGAAACTGTTTTGATTGGACCTCCTTTTCGTTTATTTTGGTCGGAATTTCTAAAAATGGTTCCTTTTCAACTATTTGGCAATATTCGTTTTTTGAGACTTTATCAGCTACAACGTCATCATCACGCTCTAATTTCAAATGTTCTTGCGCATTGCTTACGGGTTGCTTCCCCTTTCCAGGACAGACCAGTTTCAGGATTTTTTTGGTGCATGAAATGGCTGTTGGTTCATGAATCGGGAACATCACTGCTCCGCAAACACAGAATTGAAGCGAGGTTCCTGCGAGAATGACCATGGTTTCCCTCCAGTTGAAATTGTCCAGAAGATACCTAAATTAAAGATTCAACGGTCAACGTCAGTAGGTTTTATGAATTATTAGGTGAGATCAGAGATGGGAGCAGGGTCAGGAAATGGTCCACACAACCGGTACCACTTAAGATACCAATTGAGAAGTGTGAGGCGGGGTAACAGGGTCTGATTAATTGTTGTAAGTGAAAAATCTATCTTCGTATGGTGTCAGGACTTCATGGACCTAATTCTCGTTAACATAACTTTAAAATGATGTTAAGGCTCCCGTCATCTGATTGATCAATCACGCAAATCAATTTTTCAATTTAGTTTTGTTGTCCAATTAGATTGATAAATCTTTTTTTATAAATTATGGATTTTATCTTATTTAAAATTTCGAGACTGACTTTAAAATGATTTTTGTGGTCATCTGTGTGGTCCAAACTAAAATGAATATTAAAGGGGCCCAGGCTTGATTTTTAGGGGTCGTTTTGGGCCTTTGTTACATTTAAACAGTCCTCAGAAATATTCAAGCTCTGAGAAAATCGCAAAATACCTTGAAATATGCCTCAAACAAAAAATTTCACTTTTCATTTTTTTTTCCGTGCTGTACGCGGCTGGTCTCCAGTCAGTCTGAAAATTGTGTGTCCTGTTGACAAAGTCTACAATTGAAAAATGCGTTGTAGTCTGTTTATATAGATGACCGCTATTGCACGACGGGAAGGATAACTCTTTGATTATCAAGACGAACCGTTTTCCAATATGGCGGGACGTTCGTAATTTCTTAAGTCATTATGATTTTTCAAACACGGATAATTATGAATACACATGGATTTGAAGGCTCAAATTTCAAAGGTAAGCTCTGTGGACTATTTCTGATTAGCTAACCAAAAGATTTCATGTGTTTGAGGCTGTCGGATGATTGTCCGAAAAAAATAAAGCCTGGGCCCCTTTAAATTTACCCAATCAGATTACAGTACTTTCGTAAATATTGATTTTATCTTAAGTTTTCGAGAATAAGGCCCCAGGACTTGTTTTAATGTCCATTGTTATTGGGAATTGGTGGGGTTTAAATCATACCTATAGGTTCTGAGGGCCGAAAAAAGACTGGGAACCAATGGCCTATATTGAAGTATTTAAAACAAATTATCAATCTGTGACGGACATTAGTCATAATTAGATACTTGCCTTGATAGTAAGGGAGCAGCAAAGATTCCAACACCAGACGCCGACATTACCACACCCGTCATTACATTCCGTTTAGCATGGAAATAGTAATGGATTATGATAATTGACGGGGTATAGACCAGACCCAACCCTAGACCTGCAAATATACCACAGAAAATGAATTGAAAGGCGTTTTACGGTCCTTAGACATAAGTTAAATAACAGAACACAATTGGCTGATATACTACTGGTATATGGTATATAAACGTTCAAACTAAGCCCATCACACTTCGTTTTGATATGGTCTTATCCCGTATTAAACTTAACCTGCTACATTTCCTTTTGACATGGTCTTATCCCGTATTAAACGAAACCCACTACATTTCTTGACATGGTCTTAACTCGTATTAAACTATCCCCATTACACTTCGTTTTGACATGGTTTTATTGACCAATACACAACTTTTTGACATGGTCTTATCCCGTATTAAACTAAACCCACTACACTTAGTTTTGACATGGTCTTAACTCGTATTAAACTAAACCCACTACACTTCGTTTTGACATGGTCTTAACTCGCATTAAACTAAACCCGCTACATTTCCTTTTGACATGCTGTGGCAGTTCTTTAAGTATTTGGATAAATTGGTTGCATTATATTCCTAAAACTTTGTAAAATCTAGATAAAGTACCTCTCCCCTTTCTCACCTGATATAATTCCGAATGTTATCATAAGATACTCTATACTGTTTCCAAAACTACTGAGCACCAGGCCAAACGACATCAACATACCTCCAACCATCACCGAGGTTCGACAGCTAAAATAGTTAGCTACCAAACTAGCTACTGGACCTACAATAACAATGAATTATACCTAACATCATAGAGGTTCGACAGCCAAAATGAAGTTATTCTGAATTTCCATCATTTACACTAAAATGTCGTTAAAAGAGGCTCAATGTAAATCGGTACCCCTGATTATCGTTTTCCGCTATTTCAGTAGACCCTGCTGTTTTTTGCAATTCCCTAAAACTTGGCTGTTTTTACTATCGCTATTAGGCCTTAACGTAATAGTCAGACAAGTGCTTTAATAAAAGAGCTTACCTGCAAGCTGCATCAAAGAAGAAAACAAAGCCGTCACCCACGCTGTGTAGGAAATGCTTTCTTTGAACTGTTCCAGAAAGAACACCTGAAATATTCCACCAACCATGCCTAGACCAGAACAAATGACCGCACACAGGCTAGAAACAATAACTATCATCCAGGCCCAACCACCGTCCTTGTCGTTACTGTTGGCCATCTTCACGTTGTCAATCAGAATTGCACTAGCACCAAAGCACTATTCTTGCTACTTGCTATTCGAAACTCTTCACGTCCCTTCCTATTTAGTTTACTACCACACAATATTTCGACCAGTGATTAAAATCCAAGTTTAAATACAATTCTTCACCGAACGTTCGAAGTTTTCGCAAAACTTTTTTCAACCTTCAATAAATGATTTCGCAGATGAAAACTTATTTCTCGGGCTAGTGTCAACTTTAAATGATTTCGCAGACGAACCCTTTTTTCCCGGGCGTTTCAAACTCTTATGAATAATTTCGCCGAGGAACACTTATTTCCCAGACTAGTTTCAAATTTTTTAACCATACGCGCGGCTACTTTTCGTGGTCATGCTGTTTGCCAAAGAGATCTTCTGTGTTATTCGCTTATTGTTTGAAAACAATTACACGTGTTTACTTAATAATCTTAATTGAAACCGACTGGGTCAATAAACCCCATTAACATCTGAAGATGAGACAAAACATTTAAAGTATTGACACGTGATTATTTGTAATCATGGCGGTTCGAGCGTAACAGTTATCGAAAATACCCCTCATCTTTTCGAGATAGTGGCTATCTCAATATCTAACTCAACCCAGATACGATAATTATAGGTTATAGTTATTACATAGCGTTTTTGTTGGTTTTTTTTTATCAAACGATAATAATAATGATGTTTAATGAGACTTAAGCTGAAATAAATAAAGATAATTTACATTAAGAATTACGGTTTTGAAATGAATGGAGTTTTACGCCCTACTCTTCTGCACCGAATGGGCTAATGAATGAACAATGCCATCAGATAACAATGAGGGAAATTGTACGGCTTAGAAGTTCCAGTACTTATACATTTTAGTAAACATAATAACATTGTTTAACAAGAAACAATAGTCAATGAAAATATCATAAGTTAATCCTTTATATGTATCTATAAATATCTATAATTTGAAACTTCCGCAATGAAACGGCCATTTATTTTTACCTACTATTTTGTAAATGGAAAACTGTTTTCCAAAGACAGCTTGTTCCAGTTGCTTTGTCCAATTTCAGCTGCGTTGTTCAGTAGGTTCTTCTATGCCAAAAACCGATTGGTAAATGTAGATCTTACTAACGTTATAGAGACGCACATTAATTTGCAAGTATTTATATACAACCCACGTCCGAACTGATATTGCAGTCGTGCAAACATAGTTTCTATTGAATTTGTATTTACTCAAGTATAAAGGTATTTAAAGGTATACCTTCTCTTAGCACGACCAAAAATTGAAATGTTTAATTTTAGTCAATAATGAGTCTTTGTTCATCAGTGTACTTACCTGGTGTCAAAACTATACAACAGAATCTCTCTATAATCCGATAAAATCATAAAACTAAGCTAGAAGCGTTTCATGACAATTACTCAGTTCCATAGATATATATTGTATTATATAGAGATTATATTCTTTAGTCATGCCACCACTATTTCAATTGATGAATATATACTCTAATTTTATGTTCATTTTAAGAGGAAGACTTCCTTTAAAATTTTTATCTTTTCAGAAAACACTATTGTAGCTTGTCCTTGGATATTGAAAACCTTCTTTAGTCACATTGAATTATTTTAAATAGACGCGTTAAATATTTGGACTTCGATACGTCCATCCAGCACTTATTGTATGATTATTACTAGTTCATATTGGCTCTCGGTCCACTACTAACTACTAAAAGATAGGACTAAGCATAATATGCTTTAACAAATTCATTGACCTGAAAATGTCAAAGGTAAGAAACAAACAAACAATCACATCAGTTGGATAGCAATGTACTGATTTAAGCAAAATCAAAAATTGTACAAACAAAAAAATACTCGAGGTGAATGCACGAGAAACGATACCTGATACGATGATAGCACTTCGGACATCGTAACGGATACCGTACCGCGTTTGATTTCACTAGGGAAATCTGAAATTGACTATAATAACCACAGCACACTTTTTGGATATAAATTTCGGCTATATTTCGGACCTGGGTTGTGCAGCGTGAATTACTCGATTTTCTTCATTATTTCAAACTCGTTGTGATCATGATAAATCTTGTTGAATGGTATTTGAATGGTTGTCGATGGGGACCGATAATCTTGTTATTCCTTGGAACAAAGAACTCTCTATTCTTCCTCCACTTTATCTTATCGCTAATTGTGAAGAAAATGTAATATGACGCCATCTCTATAGAATATAACCTATAAAATTGTTGTTATTAAGTTAGTGTACTACAGACAAGAATAGACTAACTACATTTCTAATACCAGTACACGCATTTAGGATTTAAGTACATAGGTTACCATCATACTGTCTATACGCCAAAATATACTTGTCTAGTAAGCATTTGACGGTTAGCATCTGTCCGGTGAGCAACTGTCGGTGGGCAACAGTCGGTGAGCGTCTGTCCGGTGAAAAAATGTCGGTACGCAACTGTCCGATGATCGTTTGTCCAGGTAGCTATTTTCTAGTGGGCAACTGTCCAGTGGGCAACTGTCCAGTGAGCAACAGTCCAGTGAGCATCTGTCAGATGAGCAACTGTTAGATGAGCAAATGTCATATGAGCAACTGTCCAGTGAGCATCTGTCCATTGAGCAACTGTCCAATGAGCAACTGTCAGATGAGCAACGGTCCAGTGGGCATCTGTCGGTGAGCAACTGTCCATAGAGCGACTGCCCATGAGCAACTGTCCAGTGAGCAACTTTCAGATGAGCAGCTGTCAAGTGGGCAACTGTCAGATGAGCAACTATCCATTGAGCACCTGTCAGATGAGCAACTGTCAGATGAGCAATTGTCAGATGAGCAACTGTCCAGTGAGCATCTGTCGGTGAGCATCTGTTCGGTGAACAACTCTGCGTAAGCAACTGTCCAGTGAGCATCTGACGGTGAGCAACTGTTCGGTCCGCGAGGTATTTTCCAGTGAGAATTTGACCGGTGAGCAGCTGTTCGGTGATCTCTTGTCCAGTAAGCAACTCTCTAAATCAGCAGATGTCCGCTGAACATCTGTCTCGTGACTAACACTCCGGTGAGCAAATGTCCAGTCGGTAACTGTCTACATCCCGGCATAACCATATACTTACAAAGATCAGCCTTACCTGGTTGGTACTAAAGCTGGAGGTTTAGATCTATCTAGCAACTGTTTGAGGTCGTCAAGACCTTTTCTGCACATCATAAAATAATAATATAGTTATATACATTAATAATCATGAATACTACAGTAATTTAATTACAGTAATGACGATAAAGAATAGATTATATTGTGTAAGATAATGGAGATCGTTTGAATATTGGCTTACAATTTTCTATTTTATTACTTTGTAATGTGTATTAACGATATTGATGATGTAAGTTTGAAAAGAAATTAATGGAGTTTTACGTCCTACTCTTCTGCACCTTATGCGCTTATGAAGACGGGCAACGCCATACAGTGTGAAATGAGGGAAATTTTGCCAGGACAGCGGCATAAACGATTTCCAACTGTCGAGGGATCCTTAACGTGTACAGCCTGTATCACACGGGGCCTAGGTTTGTCCCATCCATACCAGTTCATTAGCGCATAAGGTGTAGAATAGTAGGACATAAAACTCAGTTCATATACAAAAAGAAGCGTAGTAGGCTTGGTTTGACCAGTGAGCAGTTGTTTAATGATCTCTTGTCCAGTGAGCAACTATGTGAATTAGATCATGTTGGAATACGACATGATGTGGGCTTAGTTTAGTATTGGTTAATAAGGCCATGTTGGGATACGACATGTAGTGGGCTTAGTTTAGTATGGGTTAATAAAACCATGTTGGGATACGGCATGTAGTGGGCTTAGTTTAATATATGTGAATTAGATCATGTTGGGATACGACATGTAGTGGGCTTAGTTAAGCATGGGTTAATAAGGCCATGTTGGGATACGACATGATGTGGGCTTAGTTGAGTATTGGTTAATAAGGCCATGTTGGGATACGACATGTAGTGGGCTTAGTTTAATATATGTGAATTAGATCATGTTGGGATACGACATGTAGTGGGCTTAGTTAAGCATGGGTTAATAAGACCATGTTGGGATACGACATGATGTGGGCTTAGTTGAGTATTGGTTAATAAGGCCATGTTGGGATACGACAAGTAGAGGGCTTAGTTTAGCATGGGTTAATAAGACCATGTTGGGATACGAGATTTAGTGGGCTTAGTTTAGCATGGGTTAATAACACTATGTTGGGATACGACATGTAGAGGGCTTAATTTAGCATGGGTTAATAAGACCATGTTGGGATACGACATGGTGTGGGCTTAGATTAGTATTGGTTAATAAGGCCATGTTGGGATACGACATGTAGTGGGCTTAGTTTAGTATTGGTTAATAAGACCATGTTGGGATACGACATGGTGTGGGCTTAGATTAGTATTGGTTAATAAGGCCATGTTGGGATACGACATGTAGTGGGCTTAGATTAGTATTGGTTAATACGACCATGTTGGGATACGACATGTAGTGGGCTTAGTTTAGTATTGGTTAATACGACCATGTTGGGATACGACATGTAGTGGGCTTAGTTTAGTATTGGTTAATAAGACCATGTTGGGATACAACATGGTTTGGGCTTAGTTTTTATTATGGGTTAACAAGATTATGTCAACACCCGTATCCGGGTTGAGATGGTTAACATTGTAAAGGAACCTGAGTGACCCAAGTCTTATACTTTATTTAGACATTTTCAATTCTAAACATTACAATACCAGTTGGATTTATAATGACAGTAAAACTATCGGAGATGGTAACACTGTTGTAAATTTTGTTTCTGTTAAAAGCGTCATAGATATTGTATTTCACGTTGTTTTGAAGCCCCATTTCTGTTCCTGTCACCGTCAGTTTTTTAGGCACACCGTGGAAGTCTTTGTTTAAGAATGCTGTTGCTAGTTGTCCACTTGGTGTTAAAGGTCGAGTCCAGATCTCTATGGTACCCTAGAAATGAAAAATCGTTCATTGTGTTAAGTCACATGACTACACCTATCACCTGATTTGTATAATTGGTATACAGACGCCTGATGTAGAATGCTGATCTAGCGGATCAAATGTAGAGGCGAATATGGCCTAATGTGGAAACGGAAATGACCTCTGTGAATTCGAATTGGGTCAAATGTAGATGCAGAAGGTACGTTGACTCAATGCGGAAGCGGAGATAACCTATTGTGGAAACAGAGATAACCCAATGTAGAAACGATGTTGACTTAATGCGGAAACCGAGATGACCTAATGCGGAAGATTTGAGCTAATGCGGAAATGAAGTTGACCTAATGTGAACACGGGGTTGATCTAATGCGGAAACGGAGATGACCCAATTTTGAACGGAGTTAACCCAAAGCATAATCGATTGATTTAATGTGGAAGCGTAGTTGATCTTACGCGGAAGCGAAGTTAAACAAATGAAGAACTGAAGTTGAACAAATGCGGAAGCGCGGTTGACCAAATGCGGAAGCGCGGTTGACCGAATGCTAAGCGTACTTGACCTAATGTGAAGACAAATTGGTGGGACGAATTGGGCCATAATGATGGGAAGTGAAAATGCGAGGTAGATTAGGTCATGTTTGGAGGGTTTCTAATAACGTGTACATACCTTAACATATCGTCTGGTCCCCATGATACCACGTGGATCCTGGTTTATTTCTATCAGGTACTTGTTTTGAAGTAGTTCCTTAGATTTTTGGCGAATATTTCTCAGGTCGACCGACATTATCAGAGGAGACGCCATCATTGCCCACATCGCCATTTGAACTCTCTCTTGATCTGGACTCAAGCCAAAATCGCCAATTACTAACTATTAGAAACAAGGGAGGTAACTTCAAGTTCATCTTCATAATGCCAAGATATTACGAACTGCGTCTAATACCTTGAATCCAATAGCCAGCTTAAGTGCATCGCTGAATTTTGTTAATGAAACAGAAAGAGAAAAAGTCGGTAAACCATGAGCTTTGATGTTTTATGCCGAGGGCAATGATTGACTGTAAGTGCCAGCGTATAACCCATTCTTACCACGGCATTCCATGATACAAGAAAGATGACTATTGGTGACAAGGTATTAGGAATTGAAAAGAGCCAAATGAAGTATATGATTTGAAAGTGTTATCCATTCGTTAGATAATTGTAGTCATTACTGATGCCAACTAGTCAAAGACGTACCTGATCAGGGTCGTTCCAACCTCCTGGTCCAGCATAACTACTGAAGTTGCCTGAGTTGTTACCGAAATGGTCGATGATATCAAGTACACTGTCCCAAGAATCTTGGACATCATTGTAGTTCCTCCAATAATTACAAGACTTCCTTATAGCCGCATAGTCTGGCTGAAATCGAATCAATGGAATTTTAAAAAAAATTCGTTCCAGAAAATAACAATATAGCTCAGTTTCTGGATCATCGGCAACTGCTTAAACGGGGCTTCACAGTACAATCGTATACAAAGCACATGAAAAAAATTATGTACAAGGCTTCTGTCTGTAAATTAAAATTTTCAATAACCAGCTGGTTATAAAGCTCATAAATATAATATTACTAAAAGGACTGCAGAAAATTCCTGTCTCTGAGACCTCAGGTGCGATTGAGCCCTGAAAATTATGCAGCAGCACCTTTAACATGTTGTCCTTTAACTTCTCTTAAAGAGATTGTGAAGTGGATTTCTAAAACAAATACACGTGTATGCTTGTCACTTATTGCATTGATTTGCAGTTTCTGCAATTCCACAAAAAGGGAGTGTTTGAGGATCCTTTGCGATTAGTGACGTTATCAAACAATTATTCTTAATGGAATTGCAGGAACCACAGACATCTGATTGAAAATTGAACAGGTCCCAGATCCACAAAAAATCTCAGTACAATCACTCTTAAAAACACTTTACCATTATTCCATTCATGTTGAGATAATCTGGCCACTCACACATATAAACCATCGGTCTCCCAGTCTTATTGAGATAAAAACTCATCGCCGGATACCCTGTTAATATAAATACACACAATATTATAATCTATGTCGACTTTCCTTTAATATTCGTTTACAAATATATATGCAAGATGCAATAACGGTTAATGTAGTCAAGGTATGAGACGCAGTTCGTAATAGCCTTATATTGTGTTTGTAATATAGCATCCTTTTCCGAACCCCTGTATATATGTGGCTAGTATATATAAATATATAGGGGATTGGAAGAGGATGCTATATCAAACCAGGTGGCTTTTATTCCAAATTTAAGACTATTACGAACTGCGTCCCACACCTTGAATACACTAGACACCGTTCTTGCATCTTCACAAAGTCAAGCTATAATGAACTTTGTCTTATACCATGAATGCAATGTTACGAATAGATTTAATTTAATTTGATTATATTCCAGCGAATACAGCCAATCAGATACGTCGAAAAATATTTTTTAAACAATAGGCAGTATTGTTTACATACTTTCTGTCGATAGCGTTGATTGGTTATACTACTAGCATATAATCGAATCGCTACATTCCATATTACAAACGAAGTTGTTATAGACAAAGTACTTAGATAATATGATAGCTTGCCAATGTAAGATACCAATCAAGCGTATCCAAACTACATACAATTGTTCGTATTGGCATTTTACTGCTCAAAACAATACTTGCCATATTCGTAATCAGTCAGTTGAGAATGACAACCATCAAATTTAACCAAGTCAACTTCCCAATCAGCGAACGTTTGGGCATCAAGTTGTAAGTAAAATTCCGAACCAGGAAAACCTTCACAGGTTAAATAACCAAAATCTTCATAAATACCGAACTTTAATCCCTTACCATGAACCTGATAATTACATGGAGAAAATTTGTTACAGAGATGGACTGGGGGTGGGGGGAGGTGGCCTGAGGTGACGGGCCTGTGAGACAGAGATGGAGTGAGAGTCTGATTACCCTTCGAGGGCATAGAGATATAACGGATAACGAGACCCGAGATTTTCTTCGAACTGATTGATAAATGAATAAGCCGATAATAAAATGATATTTAGTTTAGGTCGGGAGGAATTAGCGAGTTGTGGTTGTCTCCCTTATTTGTAGACGAACATCGAGAATGTCGGCGATTTTTTTAGGGGCCATAAGTTTGGCGGTCCTAGGGAGCAGAGGACCCAGGACTGCTCATAGGAATAGTAAGTGACACTGGCACAAGAGTGTATCATCACCAATAGCATATAGGATTAACTAAGAGTCAGTGATATCATGTGAAAACTGACACGTGATTTTCGGGTACAAACAAACTTCGTTAATTTCTCAACAATGGACCACCTTCTACACTGCAACCCAGAGTTAACTATGTTATGTTAAAGGGCTCTCACACCATAGCGATCTCCATTAGCGACTACGTATACTTGTGACTAGGAAAAGCGGTCATAAGTTTCAAAAGCAATTCGCTTGTCTCTTACGCCGATATGCCTCTTGCCAACGTTGAGATCATGGACTAGCAACTTTCATGAGTTGTGAATTGCGTTCGATACTCATGGCCACATTTTAAATAACCAACCACACACAACTTGTAATCGCTATGGTGTTAAAGCAACTTAAAAACCAAGCCAAATCTCGGTGGAATAAATAAGTTTAGTCTGGAATGCCGACCTAATCCTCGGTTGATTGATAGCATATGAAAATAACACTGTTTATTTGCCAGAATTCAGAAGAATGCATTCTTAAGACGACAATGCTGCCTAACAAATGATCTCTGGCATGTATAAAAATTATGAAATGAATGGAGTTTTACGTCTAAAATCTTCTGTCGTTGCGACGGTGATGTCGACAGACGATATATGCTTGTTATTATACAAAATAATCCACAAATAACAAAGAATAAAAATAAAAAGCTTGGTGACTTCATTACAAGCCCTTGAAAGGAATACCAGCTCTTACTAGTCTCTTTAAAGATTCTATTGACCAAAGGCTTTATTCATCCTAAGAGGTAGTGTTCCTTTAAATAAGATATCAGTCGGTCTAGAATTCAATCTGAAACACCCCCCCCCTCCTTTTCATTCCTAAAAGCACCCAATATGTCTGTAGTCAACTTACATAATCAGCCAAAGCCTTGATACCACTTGGAAATCTTTGAGGATCAGCTTGAAGTCTACCATCTGGACCTCTAGTCATGGATTGCCAACAATCATCGGAACAAACATACTGGTAGCCTGCATCTTTATACCCTTCTGATACCATCAGATCGGCCATGGACTTGATCAACTTCTCACTATATCCGGTAATAATAAATATTACCAGTATTGATACGTTCGGTTGTCATGGTAAATATCATGTTCCTAAAGCAACGTTCGATAAATACACGCTGGTTCAATTATATATTCAAACGTTGCTTTGGGATGTTGGTACATGTGTATATCCAAACGTTGCTTTAGGAACATGGTAAATATATAGACAGCGGATATGTGGAAGAGATCAATTTAGATTGAAGAACTTCATTCGTAATTAGTCAAACTTCAGGTTTATAAAGTAGCAATTCAAAAATGTCCGGTTGTAGACTCCTATCTCACCACAGACGTCTAAACAATCCAGTTTGATAAGAAGACAGACAGAAAGATATAGTAGGGATATAAGTAGACAGATAGGTGGGAGCGGGAGTCTGATAGGGATATTCCGTGCATCCCTCGATTAACAGCATTCCAAAGACTAATTATTGGTTGCCAATCGATTTAACCTTAAAGCTTACTCATGAAATATCGAATTTGAAAAAGAAAATCATAAGTTGTGTCAGTGGTCAAATTATCTTAAAGTGAGTTTTTTCCCTTGAAATGAAACGTAGGCAATTCATATAAATTCGGTTGTAGACTCGATCTATATCGATCTAGCCATTGAATTCTAAAATAATGAGCATAATAAAATAAACCTAGTAGACTAGTTATTTGTAGACTAACATTCCGTGGTTCCTTGTGGTATATCTATGGAGATCAACAAGCACATCTGAATGTATCAAGTCGTTCTTTCTTCATAGAAATAACAAATCCAAATCCATTGAGTCCATTGAATTACAACACCAGACTAAATCAGTCGAGTAATGTAAAGGTCGTGATATTTTCCAGTACAGAAAAGTAGTTCGGCGAGGTTATGCCTTTAAAATAAATGTCTCCTAATTATCCTCGTGTCCTGATTTTGGTACCTAGGTCAGTTCTCGTACGCATAAGCAGTGCCCAAAATTCTCATGAAAATACAATTTTTGATTGAAGTGAAATGATTCAAAGGTGGTTAGATTAAGTGAGCGAGAAATCCGGACCACTCAATTCCCTAAACCGACACCGTTTCATTTAAAACAGATTATTGCGTTACCTGATACAGTTATCCGGATCATTAACACAATCCACGTTACACCGGAATCTTTCCCACGACAGCCACCCCATTGGTGGGGTTAGGGCTAGTCCATTGTCCAAACCAGAACAACCGGGTACCAATACAATAACGACAATAACACCAAACAAAATCTGGAAACCGAAAAACGGAGTTTGAAAACGATGAGTAAAAGTGATGAGTTTTGTACTGTACTTCCATAATATGGGTAGACACCCGGATAAACCTTGCGAAGGTCAGCAACTAAAGTATCGTGATTATCAGCAACTGTAGGGATATCTGGGCAACTGGTGTTATACCTTGAGTGCAATAGCCATCAATTGGAGGATACAGCTAATCAGGGCTTTCGAAATAAAGGCTGTTAACATAATGCCTTATGATTTAAAGTGTTTCTGTCGAGATCTAACAATCCAATGAAATCGCTGCATTTTCAAACTTCCGTGATACGAGAAAAGTGGATTACAAACGAAGGGGGCCCAAATCTGCACAATCGTTCATTCACGACAAAAACGATGAGATGCTTGTCTTGAACCCATTTTCAGAAAGGACAATGTTGCAAAATTGTCATATCGGATCGCACGGTGGGGTCAAGTCACAACTGTCCTGGATAGTTAATCATGTCCTGCCTCACATGCAACGCCCACTTATGCAAATATTGCTGCATTAGAATAAGGCTTGAACTCTTGCAAGTAGGTTGGTGATTGTTCTGCTAAACACCAACAGAATGATTGGAGATGAGAATAGACGAATTATCGTGTCTACTATAGTGTACGTTCCGGGATCATCGCAACAAAAAAATACTAAAGAAGTAATTAATGTTTGCATATGTCCGAACCGGTACCTCATGTATTTTTGTAACCCATAATCCCGGACCGGAAACTGAACATTGCGGCCTAATCCATATTTCTAAAAGAAACATCGTTAGCTTTGTGAAATAAAATGGAACGAGCTGACATAACTAATTGAAAAGGTACTCACCATTTTGTAGATAGAGTAAAGCGTAATAATAATGATTAGATAATATAATGATAACGTTGATTCGCCTCAATACACCATAACACTAAGTTGATAACCGGAGGTTATCACACCAGCTCAATCCATCAAATCAAAGTCAAAATCCATAGGTAGAGGAAGTCTACCTGGTGATAGAAGTAATGTGACCTTCCGGTTTTAACTTTCCTACGAGTCCATGGTTCAATCCTAGAAATAGTCGTGATGACCTTTCGGATTTTTTTTTCAATCCGGTTTTACTTATCAGTGATGCAGGTCTAAAGAACTGACAAGGAATCGTTCGGATGGGACAATAAACCAAAGTTCCATGTGCTACAGTTGGAAATAGCAAAGAAATTGAGCTAATGCCCCTCTCCTTGCAAAATTTCATTCATTGCACACTCATTAACCTATAAGGTTCAGAATAGTAGGACGTAAAACTCCCTTCATTACATGTCTTTTGAAGCGTAGAACTCACGACAGAAAGGGTTCATTCAAATTATTGAGCCGTTACAGCATAGCAGTTTAGTTTTTTTGACGATGGTAAGGACTAAAAAGATTTAAATAACCTTGATGGAAAGGCGCAATCTTTGCTATAGGAAACTTTGCGCGGGTTAGAATTGACGGAAAGCTCACTGTATGCAGTCGATTATTTGAGTAAGGTAGATAATTTGTACGCGTTATACAAGTCTCGATCAAATAGTCTTACATCATAAATAACATTTTATTATTTAGATCACACTTAATATTCTTCTCCCTCTTCTTCTCCTTCACCTTCAACAGAATCAACTCCAACTTCTTCATAATCTTTCTCTAGAGCAGCTAAATCTTCTCTGGCTTCAGAGAATTCACCTTCTTCCATACCTTCACCAACATACCAGTGAACGAAAGCTCTCTTGGCATACATCAGATCGAATTTATGATCAAGACGAGCCCAAGCTTCAGCAATAGCGGTCGTATTACTCAACATACAAACAGCTCTCTGGACCTTGGCTAAATCACCTCCTGGTACAACAGTTGGAGGTTGGTAGTTGATGCCGACTTTGAAACCAGTTGGACACCAGTCGACGAATTGGATTGTTCTCTTGGTCTTGATGGTAGCAATAGCAGCATTAACATCCTTGGGAACAACATCACCTCGGTACAACATACAACAAGCCATGTATTTACCATGACGAGGATCACATTTAACCATCTGGTTGGCTGGTTCAAAACAAGCGTTGGTGATTTCAGCTACAGACAGTTGCTCATGGTAGGCCTTCTCAGCAGATATGACTGGAGCATAGGTAGCCAATGGGAAATGGATACGTGGGTAAGGTACCAAGTTGGTCTGGAACTCAGTAAGATCGACATTGAGGGCACCATCAAATCGAAGCGAAGCAGTGATTGAACTGACGATTTGTCCAATCAATCGATTCAAGTTGGTGTAAGTTGGTCTTTCAATATCGAGATTTCGTCGGCAGATATCGTAGATAGCCTCGTTATCAACCATGAAGGCACAATCGGAATGTTCCAGTGTGGTATGTGTTGTAAGGATAGAGTTGTATGGTTCTACTACAGCAGTTGATATTTGTGGAGCAGGATAAACAGCAAACTCCAACTTTGATTTCTTGCCGTAATCGACGCTCAATCTTTCCATCAACAAGGAAGAGAAACCAGATCCGGTTCCTCCACCAAAGCTGTGGAAGATGAGGAATCCCTGAAGACCAGTACATTGATCAGCCAGCTTCCTGGTTCTATCAAGAACCAAATCAATAAGTTCTTTACCAACAGTGTAGTGACCTCGAGCGTAATTGTTAGCAGCATCTTCTTTACCAGTGATGAGTTGTTCAGGATGGAAGAGTTGGCGATAAGTACCAGTACGGACTTCATCTACAACTGTTGGTTCCAGATCAACAAATACAGCTCTTGGAACATGTTTACCAGCTCCAGTCTCACTGAAGAAAGTGTTGAAGGAATCATCTCCACCTCCAATAGTTTTATCAGAAGGCATCTGACCATCAGGTTGGATACCATGTTCTAAACAGTACAACTCCCAACAGGCATTGCCCATCTGGACACCAGCTTGACCAACATGGATGGAGATACACTCACGCTAAAAAAAAGCGAAAGGCATTATTAACTCTTGCTACCGAAAAAGTAACACATTTGAAAACAAAATTTACAATTTAAACAGATCATTGAATGGAGCAATTGAACCTGTAGAACTGTATCTCGTACTAAAAGTTGTTCCTCGTTATAATTAAGACGTGTCATTCAATGCCCTAGTAATTTGTTACTGTATATATTTTTTCTTGGTTCCAGGTTGCAACACTCGAAAGACAAAACGAGAACTTACCATTTTGTAGAATTACTTCTGTTAATGGAGAAGGAAATATAACCGGATGAAGTAGTTGTCGACTGTTGTGATGAAACAGTAGAAATTAAATGTTGATCTGTGATTGGGGCTGAGCTGTATTTATACCTTTGTTGGTTACTATAGGGTTTGCATTGTTAGCTACGGTCGTGATTGGTTACGACAGGGTTAATGTTGTTAGCTACGGTTAAGATTGTATCCTAGATGGTCATTATGAAATGAGTTGTTAAGAAACGATTAATTATGTTATGTACGGTAATTACTAGATTATGATTGTTCTTGAGCGTAAATGTTGTCAGCTACGGTAGTAATTGGTCATGGCCGTTATAAGATTAAGGGCATTAGTGGATTATGCGTGTTAATGCTATAAGTTTTTTATTAGACATCTCCTTTAACCAAGACGAGATATGATATATTCTGAATTGGTGAAAATATGGACGATAAGATGTAAACAAAAATGTGAAATTGAAATAAAACTAAAAAGATTATTGGTAGATTTAAGTAAAAGTTGAATAAAATCTAAAATGCCCAGTTGATGAGTGGAACTATCGGTACGCTGATAATCTTCGTCACACGCTAGATTTATGAGATGTATAAGAATATACAGTATAACCTTAATTAATAACATTAAGCACAATCATTACACAGTCAGAAAGACTGCTTGCAAGGTATATTTCACCATATATTCGTATACTGAACCTCCATATTATCGAAACGAACGGGGTCAGAATCGGGATTCCAAATCACCTTTAGTTCGTATAAAATGAGATCTTTTTACAGTCGAAATCTCTGTAAAAACTCAAAACATACTGAAGGAAGAAATTTAAAGTACATGTAGCTAAAAAAAACTATCCACGTCTCTCTTCTATTTACACAGCCAATACCATCAATTAGAGAGTGTTCAAACAGCTTCCAGATTCCACTACCATCTTTAATCTAGTTGGTTGATGCTTAAAGAAGAGTTGGCGTTACTCTTGGATGGTTCCGTGCTGACAGTGGCAATGCTCATGTTGGAATCTGATATTCCGCTACTGGTCGTTCTGGAACTTAGCTGTCTGTTATCTGAAGAGGTGTGTCGACATGGACACAACATCTGTTGCATCTGTTCTCGGAATCTTTGCCCACTGATGTAGTAGAGGATAAAATTCAGAGCATGGTTTGTATACATCAAATTGTTCAGGATGGTTCGTACCAGGTGATATACAGCTTGCTCGTAAGGAGTTACTCGAACCCAGTAATATTTCTCAACTATTATAATCACAGCCATTGGACCAACTAGGATCAGAAAACAGAAGGTGACCAGCAGTAACATGACTGTTATCTGTCGTTCCTTCCCGCTGTTATTCTTATTTCTACCGTCAGATCCAGCTGTACTGGATTGGGTCATCTGCCTCTGAAACCTCCCAGCTCTTCTGATGTTGGAGATGATAAGCACATTGAGTACACAAAGACAAAGAAACGGCAAGTAACAATACCATACTGAATCAATCCACGGCCAAATCTTGCTCAGAAAGATTTCGTTGGTTTCTCCCGATGGAGAACAGATTGTGCTGTTTCCATCATCTGTTTCCATCATGGCTCGAGTGAAGAAGTTGTGGAAATCTAGACCAACTACAATTAAGAACTCAGCAAGGATGACAAGCCGTGCTTTTCTTACGGTGAACCACCCTGTTGCTTTTAGTGGAAATCGAATGGCAAGATATCTCTCTATTGTCATGGTTACCATCAGCAACACGTTTAGATGAATGCCAAAGTAAAAGAGGAAGAACACCAGACCACAGGTACCTTGATGGAAAATCTCGTGTCCAGGAAACTTACGTACCAGAAACATAATGTTAAGGATTAACACCAATGTATCGGTACAGGATATTGCTGCCATATATTGATAAGTGGTCGTAGTTTTTGATAACATGAGTACCAAGAAGGAAAGGGTGTTGCCGATGATTCCCAAGGTGGAACAGATTGGTGCGTAGTAGGTATCCAGTCCCCATGCCACTTGGAATTCGGTAAAACCTTGCAAACTGTTATCACCAGAAAGGTACAGGTCTGATTTTGATCTGTAAGTAGTGGTTGGTATTTTGTCAGCTTCTCTACTGAAGTTTGTGGAATTCCACATTTCCAAAAACTTACAGTGACGTTGTTCAATATAATGTTGTGCCTTAAATAAAAAAAAAATACAAAATTTGACAAGATCAAATTAAGTCCAGGAAAGGGTGGGGTGGTAAGGCGTTTTTTTTTTTTTTTTTTTTTTTTTTGTCTTTTCGTTAAATGTGAACCAAAAGTGTGGGAGCGGGTCTGAAGTCGGACCACTCTTTTTCGGTGCCAAACCATTTCGCCGCTAATACTGCCAACGTTCCTGATACCAAAGCCATCGTGGGGACAACTAGGGGCGGGCGTTTTTTATTTGTCGCCTAATCTTTTGATTGACAATCTAAAATTGAGTAAAAAGGTTATAATCAAATTTTGACAGTAAATTATAGATATGAATGTTGATATTCATCGATTCGGGTTCATTTGGGGAATTTTAATGAATATTTTCGAATATTTATTTTTAGAAACATTTAGTAAAAACTTAGCCCTGTATTCTTGAAAAATTAGTTCGAAAATGCAGGACCCGGTCCCAAATATCATAGGGATGAACCATGTAACATGTCCTTCTCGACTGTCGTATCATTACATATATCATAACAGATGAATCGTAGATAAAAACACAACAATCAAGACATGCATTACGAACAAAGCGACCGAGTCGAATAATTGAATAAAGTTCTGTTTGATGTCTGTTGATTTACTTCAATGATTTATTGATACATTTATTGTTTTTATTTCTCTCGTCTATTTGATCTGTTTTTATTTACAATAATATTCAATTTAATTTTTGATTGAAGAATCAACTATTATCTTTTGGTTGACAATCTTCTTTCATTGAAATAACACAGACGAACTTAGTTCACATCCATTTTTAAGCTTTTCCTCGATTAAAAGATTTTGATAAAGGATATATATAATATTCTAAGATTCTAAATCAGCTGAATAAAATAAATCACCAAATTACTTTAACTGATTCTAAATCAGCTGAATAAAATAAATCAACTTACTTTTACTGATTCTAAATCAGCTCAATAAAATAAATCACCAACTTACTTTTACTGATTCTAAATCAGCTGAATAAAATAAATCATCAACTTACTTTTACTGATTCTAAATCAGCTCAATAAAATAAATCAACTTACTTTTACTGATTCTAAATCAGCTCAATAAAATAAATCATCAACTTACTTTTACTGATTCTAAATCAGCTCAATAAAATAAATCATCAACTTACTTTTACTGATTCTAAATCAGCTGAATAAAATAAATCATCAACTTACTTTTACTGATTCTAAATCAGCTCAATAAAAAAATCATCAACTTACTTTTACTGATTCTAAATCAGCTCAATAAAATAAATCACCAACTTACTTTTACTGATTCTAAATCAGCTCAATAAAATAAATCACCAACTTACTTTTACTGATTCTAAATCAGCTCAATAAAATAAATCACCAACTTACTTTTACTGATTCTAAATCAGCTCAATAAAATAATCACCAACTTACTTTTACTGATTCTAAATCAGCTCAATAAAATAAATCATCAACTTACTTTTACTGATTCTAAATCAGCTCAATAAAATAAGTCACCAACTTACTTTTACTGATTCTAAATCAGCTCAATAAAATAAATCACCAACTTACTTTTACTGATTCTAAATCAGCTCAATAAAATAAATCATCAACTTACTTTCATTGAACTTACCTTAACTGAATCTAAAACACCTCGATAAAATGAATCAACAACTTACTGACAAAAAAGAAGCGCCGAATAAATAAAGACAATACAAAAAAACAAAATTGCCATCTTACCTTGACTGGTCCAAATAATCAAGTAAATGTCCAAGAAGCTTTTATCAATAGGACACTGACAATTCCATTACGATCAGTGCCTATATCGATAACGACACCCTATTAACAGACATCGCAGTGATCATCTTTAGGAAGTATCATTAGCTCTACGGTGTCTTAAAGATAGTCAGTCACTAATACGAGTTTGATTGACTTTTATCGATTTTTTCCTCATCATCGCTTTATCGGTATGTCTTAATGAGGGTCTACCAAATGACGAGGGTATTAAGAGACAGCTATTTACGGGGTCCATGATCCAGAAAATTGTTTTATTGTGATGTCCTATACTAGTACATATATATTAGTTTGTTTTGTTGATATTTAAAGTAAGAAATTAATTAAAGTGCCCTCCCTTAAATGGTCCTCACACTATAGTGATTACCAGTTGTATATGGTTGTGAATAATGAAAGTGGTTCTCACACTATAGTGATTACCAGTTGTATATGGTTGTATATAATGAAAGTGGTCCTCACACTATAGTGATTACCAGTTGTATATGGTTGTATATAATGAAAGTGGTCCTCACACTATAGTGATTACCAGTTGTATATGGTTGTGTATAATGAAAGTGGTCCTCACACTATAGTGATTACCAGTTGTGTATGGTTGTGTATAATGAAAGTGGTCCTCACACTATAGTGATTACCAGTTGTGTATGGGTGTGTGTATGGTTGTGTATAATGAAAGTGGTCCTCACACTATAGTGATTACCAGTTGTGTATGGTTGTGTATAATGAAAGTGGTCCTCACACTATAGTGATTACCAGTTGTGTATGGGTGTGTATAATGAAAGTGGTCCTCACACTATAGTGATTACCAGTTGTATATGGTTGTGAATAATGAAAGTGGTCCTCACACTATAGTGATTACCAGTTGTATATGGTTGTGAATAATGAAAGTGGTCCTCACACTATAGTGATTACCAGCTGTATATGGTTGTGTATAATGAAAGTACCCTCACCATAGTGATTACCAGTTGTATATGGTTGTATATAATGAAAGTACCCTCACCATAGTGATTACCAGTTGTATATGGTTGTATATAATGAAAATGGTCCTCACTCTATAGTGATTACCAGTTGTATATGGTTGTGAATAATGAAAGTGGTCCTCACACTATAGTGATTACCAGTTGTATATGGTTGTGAATAATAAAAGTGGTTCTCACTCTATAGTGATTACCAGTTGTATATGGTTGTGTATAATGAAAGTGGTTCTCACACTATAGTGATTACCAGTTGTATATGGTTGTGAATAATGAAAGTGGTTCTCACACTATAGTGATTACCAGTTGTATATGGTTGTGAATAATGAAAGTGGTTCTCACACTATAGTGATTACTAGTTGTATATGGTTGTGTATAATGAATGTGGTTCTCACACTATAGTGATTACTAGTTGTATATGGTTGTGAATAATGAATGTGGTTCTCACACTATAGTGATTACTAGTTGTATATGGTTGTGAATAATGAATGTGGTTCTCACACTATATTGATTACTAGTTGTTTATGGTTGTGAATAATGGTATGGCCCGAGTTTCGAACGTAACAGAAGCTACAATACACAAGAGTTAAATTCGAAACATAACCAGTTTCCTAATTCACAACCATACGCTATCGGTTTAGTTTAAGATCACCTGGCAGTTAGTGATTTCGTTGTTTATTAGACTCCTGTTGCTTGGTTTAGCAAACTCAATTATTGTTGACAAAAAGCAATGTCAAAAACTTTAGGTAACCGCTAAATTTCACTAATAATTAACACCATACCCCATTGGCCCTTCCGGCTACTTGCTATTGATCTTGCAGAAAAGTAGAGCATAAATTATTTTCATCCTTTTGACCAGTGGAATATAATACTACTTAGAAGAATAATTGCCAAGGACAGGCTACTAATATATCAACATAAAGGGTTATTCGAGATGTTTTCATTTAATTTTTACTTCCGACTTCTATGGTACTAATCAGTGGCGTTTCTATGGAGGCGGTTTGCACTCCCACCTACTGCCCCTTCTCCAACCTCCCTTACATATACACCCGAACGTCAAACGAATCGTAAAAAATGCACCGCCCGGGTTTTACACAAACCACTTCTTAATCGTAAGCTACCAAAATGTTTCTATGTTTTTGTTTCTACAGTGCATGTTATTGGTATATCTCTTAGTTCCTTTGATGTAGGCTACCGTTATATGCCTCGTCAGATAAGTCAGTCAGATAGGAGTACACTCTGTTACCACTCGACCACTTCCGTAAATTTCCTTTACTCCAGTTTCTAGCAAATAGACAAAAAACAATCACGATGGGCCGTGTATTGTGTGCCCAGGTATGTTTCCAACACCTTCCACCCCTCTTTCATTTATTTTAAAAATAAAGCCGCAAATAAACGTCAACATGGACAAATGGATTCTTGTGCAACGTCATTACAATGATTCAGGAGCTTGAACCAATAACCTGAGAAACAAAAGTGTAAAAGGTTTTAACTTAGTCCGAGAGTCCCTGATCCGGCAGATGATTAGGGCTACATCTTTTCATAATAAAAAATCAACTTTTATTATTCATTCAAGTACATTCATTCACTATGGTTCATTTTCCATATTGACCAACAAATACATTATTATTCAAAGAAGACATTTAGCTATTGTCAAAAAAAATTTGTGTATACCGTATATTTGCGTTTATAGTGCGCACTGTTTTACCCTGAAAACGGCATTGTCAACTAGGGTGTGCATATTATAGACAGTGAAACAATATTTTGTAGGTCAATATTGACGGTTTGACAATGATTAATAAGTTAAGGACTCTTCCCCCGCATCAAAATTCCTGTTCAAATGGGCTGCTTCAAACCTACACAAATAACAGTATTATATATACATGTATACACATACAGTCTTCTACATATACAACACAGTACAGCTGGCTTCTTCTCTTCAAAACTCAGCCCACCACCTCCCCTGTTTTTAAACATTTATTATAGATTACTTAGTAAGGGCCTATACAACACACATACAGCGGGTTTTTTTTCTTCAAAACACAGCCCACCTCCCCTTTTTTAAAACATATTGATTATTGATTACTTAGTGAGTCTAATATACAACACGCATACAGCAGGCTTCTTCTCTTTAAAACTCAGCCCCCCACCTCCTCTGTTTTGAAACATATTTATTATAGATAACTTAGTGATACCAAAGTACAACACCCATGCAGCAGGCTTTTTCATTGCACTGCTTAGCCCACAACCCCCCTCTTTAAAACATATGGATTATAGCTTTTTAGTCAAGACAATATACAAACGACAAATAGGAGGCTTTATGAAGGCACTTCTAAGCCTACCCCTCACCTCCCCTTATTGGAAATATCTTCTATTATAGTGGTTTAAAGTGAGACTCTAGATTTACCATCAAAGTCCAACTGAAACTATAATATTACAACTATATACATCAAGGAATATGAAATGAAATATTTTAAAAGGTTTGACTATGTTGTTTTTGCTTTCTTTGGTGCTTTTGCATCTTTCTTTTCTCCTCTCTTTAAACCAATCAAATTTCCTTTCAATAAGGTAGCATAGGCCTGAAAAAGACATAAGGCGTCTTATTAGTAAGTTAATTCTATGGTTTATGCTGTGTGTACAATTAATGAACTGGTTAGGTAATAATTTCAAACATAGTCTATACATTAATCACTAAGATATATAGATGTACTACTTTTTACTTTATTACATACTATGTTTTTATACACTAAGATATATGGATGGACTACTTCTTAATTTATTACATACTAAATTTCTAAACACATACAGGTAACATTATCAATACGTTCTATAGGTCTTTTCTAATTCTTCTTATTAACTTAACTAATGAATTCCCATTTTAAGAGACTAAGGTATGATTGTTCAAACTGATTGTAAATCTGTCTCTGTTGCTCCAACCTGTGATCAAATATAAAACATTATTGTCATACTAACCATTTGAAACTTTGTGACATCTTTTTGACTGACCTTAAAAAAATGGAATAAAATTTAAATTATTTATCAAGTTTTTGACATCTTTTTGATCTATTACTATCAAAACTGTGACCTAAAATTAAACAGAACTATACTTCAAATGCTAAGCCTAAGAGAGCCCTGACTTATATAACTTCAATTGCTAACATGGTCTTATAAATCTATAAACACTTCATTTAGTAGGTGTGGAGATGAGAACAAAGCATCTAAACTGTGAGATATGATTGGACGAAATTCCTAGAAAAATTTTAGGGCCAATTTTGATTGGACAATTTTTAATTATGAATATATGTAAATTTCCTCACATGTATTATCACAGCCTGAAGTAAAATGATACAAATATTTATAACATGCAACCACATTTCTTAATGATCTAATTTTTGAAAATCGACCGAAAACAATCTTACCACTGTGCTGATTTTCTTATTTCTGGCTGTGGCTCTGAATAAACACTTATATTCTGAAGGTTCTGGGGCATTTCCTGTCCTAGGTTTAGGTTTATTATGACCATCCCCTAAAAGATACAAAAAATAAGCATTTTTAAATCACTCAATAATGATGCCTGTAAACTTGGCCAAAAAATCAACATTTCTAATTTCTTTGTTTTAAAATTCAATCAGATTGTTCTAGTGAATATTAAAATCAAATGGGTATCTGTCTTTTCTTTATTTATCAGGACACAATTATATGGATAACAATTACTTTATTAAACTAGAATTGCTTACAATTATGAACGTATTTCGAGAGCCTTAAAATATTATGTAGGCTAAATTTGCAATGACCTACATCTAGACAATATATTGAATATCATTTTACCTAGTTTTCAAAGTCATAAAATAATTAGGTCACACCTTCCGTAACGGTTAATGATGGCGAAAATATGAAAATTATCAATTTTTGCTGTATTTAAGTACACTTATCTCTATGAATTTTTTAAGTAAGCCAAATTAAAAAATATCTACTCGTAGACAATATATTGAATATGATTTGACCTAATTTTCAAGGTCATAGATTAAGTGGGTCACACCTTCCGTAGCCGTTAAAGTGACCTAATTTTGAAAAAATCGAAATTTAAATAATTCGAAAGAAAATACGAAATTTGAAAATCGGTCTCCAAGAAAAGGTAGATAATGATCCATTGTATCTATGTGCTAAATTTCATCAAAATCGGTCTATCAGTAGTGTCTGAATTTCGGATTTAAGAATTGTTACGACCTAATTATTTAGGTCAAATCAATTACTATTGACAAGTTATTTATAAAACAGTTTTCACTTTTCACCTAGCAGTTATAGACCGGAAGTTACGTAATTACGTCATTTGAGGCTAAACCGGAAGTGGAATTTTTTTTTTAAATTTTTTCAAAAATTATAATCATATCGCCTATCAACTGGTAAAGTTTCAAAATTTTACCATTTATATTAAACGAGAAATCACGGTCTGAAATTTTTGCCGATGACCCTTGAATATTGAATTGCAAATCGTGGGTAAAATATTTGACCTAATTGCATAAAACCTATAATTGTTAGTTGACAAATACATTGAAGTTTTCAAATCTGAAAATCCGGTCAAAATCGAACTGAAAATAAACTTGCTGAAGCAAAAAAACCTCAACTTCCGGTTCTCACTTCCGGTCAGAGATAGAACTTCCGGTTTTGTTTTATTTGATAATAGAAATCATTCTAAGATCAACTGTAGATTTAGAATTTCTGCACCTTTTACCAGTTTGTCTGCAAACTCATCCAAGAATCGCAAAAAAAAAAAAATAAAAATAAAATAATCCGAACGATTACAATACGTTTTCGCCAAAGTCGAAATACGTAATAACTTGGGACGTTTCAACGGAGGTAATTGTGTCCGATATATATTACTAAGTGCCATGCTATTGAAAGTCTTTCCTTTAGTAAGTGTTTGTCAAGTTTTCTTAGCAGCCAGTCCTCACAGTAACAAAACAAAACAGTAAAAAAACTATGTTATCTTTTATTTACTGTTAAGACTATCAAAATTTGTTTCCATATTGGTTTGTTACCGTTTTGACTGGCATTGGTCTACATAGGGTGCTAGAATTGACTTTAACACTCATATCGGTCTCTCATTTCTAAAAATCTGATTAACTCACATCTTTTCATAGTAATGCTTACTGAACCTGTATTCTTTGTCCTCTGGAACATTCTTGTAAGTTCAGATAAAAACTAAAAAATAAGAAATTATCAAAAAACAGTAAATATTAAAGAATAGCACGATATGCTTCAAAATTTCTACTGCTAAACTTTAGGTTTAACTACAATTAAAAGTACTTGTTGTGAAATATTTGTGTTTAACAAGCCAAAGATTATGAACTACAAGTATCATCTAAATGCAACATACCGTACATGTATTGAGAAAAACATATGGATGCCCCTATATGGCTTTAACGACTAGTCATTTGCTATGGTGAGAAAACAACACTTGCCCATTCCTTGCACGTACGTTTGATGGTTTTTACATAAGACGCTGATGAATACACAGGCTTGTAACTTACCGAGTCATTTTCTAGCAACATTTTTACTTCTAAGTAAGGCTATATTCAAGATAATTGCAATTTCTAATTTTCGACAACACGTACTAGGAAGTGGAACTCTTCTAAAATAAAGGCAGATTCAGCCTTTGCTCTGTTGCCAGATTCAAGGCAGTGAACCTAGAAAACAAATTAGAAAGGGGTCTTCATATGAATTTTGATAAATCTACATTATAAATGATGAATTTGGATATTTTAGATATTGATCGAATTTCTGTAAATTTTAAAACATTTAAATTCCTGTATAATCTGGCAACACGACAATCCATTCTGTGACCGGAAGTTTATTTGTTTACAATTTTTCCGCGACTTTCAACACAAAAATATACAATAATATATAATAGAATTCAACCAATTCAGTATATCTAATCATTACACATGTGCCGTAAAGATGCCTGAAATTAAACTTCAGCACGTTGTATCCTGTAGCAGTGAGGACAAAGTATGAATCGTACTAGAAATATCCAAATGCTTAGGCCATATTCCCTAAAATTAAAAATACACTTGCCTTATAATATTCATGTTTTACTGATTCCAATTTTTTTTATTAAGTTAATTTTTCAATGGGTCACTTCTTTAGTAATAAATAAATTCCTATTTGTCATTTGATTTTGACAGGTTTATAAATTATGCATGGTAATTAGTCCTAATTAGAAATCAATTCTAGACAAATCTTTAATTTTAGAATAATCCTGCTTTAAATCTTCTGAAACCAGATGGAGCTCATAAATGGAAAAGCGCAAGTTCTGGTGAAAAATCAGTTTCAGTTGTCTTACAGGTTAGTAGAGTGGTTGGGTTACAACTAACTTGGACCTTGGTTGAAAACTAAAAGTAGCATCAGTCACAGACATCAGGGTTGTTCAGCTTTCTTAGTTTAGTGAGCATATCTGAAAATATAATAATATTCACATCCCAAAAATGTATTTAGTGTTAGGTTTAGAAACTTGTGGACTTGGAAGTAAGTCTATTGTAGTGTATAAACAGTTAATAATAATGGTTTTATTGCTATTTTAGTTTGAGAAATCGTCTCAGATACAAGGGATAGATATTGGTAATGAAGGGTCAGGGTTCATTGAGGTATTAGTCGGGAAATCTACAGCAGTATCTGATCAAGATTATCAGGTAGGAAAACGATACACATTCTTTTTTTCAGAATTTTGGTACATCTTCCCAATATTACAAACATTTTAATTAAAACTATTTATTAGCAAATTTAGCCAATCAGATGCTTCAACAGAATGTCTGAGATCACAAGGCCATAATATATACATTCTTTCTGTTGTGAGCTCTGATTAAATTTAAGGCTGATGAAGTTTATCAAGATTGTTAAATAGAATTATGTCCCTTGCATAATGAAATAATAATATTACACAGAATCATTTCCAAACATTGGTAAAAGTGGGATTTAAATTTCTTGTCAAAATGGTTGTATTGTTGTTATTAATATTCTTCTACAGAAGCATTGGTCAAGGTGACCGTAAGTTATAAAAATTAAATCAAACTCTGTTTAAATGCTGTAAAATGACCGGAAAAGCAAGTGTTTTAGGCTTGTGTTACATGTAATTTGAAAATGTAAAGTTGAGAATTAAAATGATTAATTAATTTCAGGTAATTCTTGTAGCTTCAACATTTATGACGCCAATAGAGAGTAGAAATGGTACCAACAGGAATGCTGTTAGAATGTTTGGCCCTGATAAACTCTCCAAGGCTGTTTCAGGACAGAACTGGGACAGAGTGAAAATTGTCTGTACACAACCCTTTAATAAAGTAAGTATGGACACTTTTGTCTTTCACAGTCAAACCGAAGGGATTATGTTCATAAGAAATAATCTTTACAAGCTGATGGGATTGATTTCCTGTACTACTTTACAGGATAAGAATGTCACACTGCATTCTTATGCAATTAAATAAAGTTGTGACTGTTTACACTTCTAGGTTATTCATTAATCACCAATAAATATCTGCAGTTGAAATGAATAATCTGGAATTTGGATCAAGTCATTGTATTTGCCATATATGTCTAACTGGTTATTAAAAGTATCAGGCTGCTACAGGACACTTATTCATAGATATTGGCAAGATAGCTTCAAAATTATAAATTAATTTTTTAAAAGTTTTTGATTTTTCCTTCTTTATATATGATCAATAGGTCATCATTTTATTGTTAGAGTTCAGCAAACTGATTTTTTATAATCTATTTTTAGAACACACCTTATGGTATCTCATTTATAAGATTTCACTCTCCATCAGATGGTACCGAGGAACCTGCTGTAAGTTACCATAGAGATTCTCAAATTTGTTTGTTTTTAAATTGTTACTATTCAGTTTTTATTTCAAACTATCTAATATATTATATGAATTGTTTGTTGAACTGTTTCTCAATTTTCATATGTATAAGGGACACTTTCAGCATTAATTTACACCATTCCAGTTTTCACTCAGAACTGTAAAGATCATGCATTTCTGCTTCATCTAAATATTTTATGAAGTCACTATGGCAAAGTTCCTGAGATATTAGGATCAGGTTTTAGGATATTGATAGAGTTATTGCAATTTTCTTGTCAATCCCCACAACATGTCCTATTGGGGGGAAAGTTAATCAACAGTTCTGTCGACTACATTTAATGAATCAATATAGTATTCATATCTGATTGTAGAAAACAGTAAAGAAGTTGGGTGCCTTCACAATTAAACCCTCGGAAGATGATGAGATAAGAGCAGGTTCAATATTCGCTGATCGTTCAAAAACAGACACAAGCACACCACTTAAAGGTACTGGTAACACTTATAACTCCAATTTACTTGGCATTGATATGTCCATTAGACTTCAAGGAAATGATAAAAAACAATTTACTTGGCATCATTATGTCCATTAAACTTCAAGGAAATGCTAAACCACAATTCACTTGGCATCACTATGTCCATTAGACTTCAAGGAAATGCTAAACCACAATTAACTTGGCATCATTATGTCCATTAGACTTCAAGGAAATGTTAAAAAACAATTTACTTGGCATCATTATGTCCATTAAACTTCAAGGAAATGCTAAACCACAATTTGCTTGGCATCATTATGTCCATTAAACTTCAAGGAAATGCTAAACCACAATTTGCTTGGCATCATTATGTCCATTAAACTTCAAGGAAATGCTAAACCACAATTTACTTGGCATCATTATGTCCATTAAACTTCAAGGAAATGTTGAACCACAATTTACTTGGCATCATTATGTCCATTTAACTTCAAGGAAATGTTAAAAAACAATTTACTTGGCATCATTATGTCCATTAAACTTCAAGGAAATGCTAAACCACAATTTACTTGGCATCATGACATTAAACTTTGAATCCAGTGTTCTGAATCTTGTACGCTCCCTGATTGGTTAGAAATTATGTGAGTAGAACGGAACAGAAGAAGAAATCTTGATGGTAAATGAGATTGCTTTGAAGATGAAAAATACCAGAAAACAAAAAGAAAATTTGCAATCTTATTCATTCTATAATATATAACCAGGTTCTGCAGCAATTAGAGCAGCTTCCAAACTTGTAGAAGATACAAAATCACCATCTAGTTTAGAAAGAAAGCCTGCAGCACCACCTCAACCACCCAAAACACCAGCTTCTTCATCTTCTTCAGCTTCTTCAACTTCTAAACCATCTCCATCATCTCAATCTACACCTAAACCAAAAGCCTCCACTACGGTAAATATTTGATGGATTAAAAGGGGCGGGTAAGGAAGTTGTGGGTAACTGGGAAAGTTGTGAGAGAGGGGTAAATTTCTATTGTACTAGTGATGTATATGTTTAGATTATTTGCTTTATTAAGCATCTAGTTTGGTCCACTGTCATTAAGGCACAAATATTTTATGCTCAAGTCATTTAGACGAGGTATTTTGGGGCACTCGTTCATTTGCCAAATATTGGTGTCCCAAAGAAAATTGTGCCTTAATCAGCGTGCATGACATTGGTGTGACTAAAAAGAAAGTGCTTTATCAATATGCCTAATATAAGCATACCTAAATGAATATATGCGTAAAAGAAGTGTGCCTAATTGTCTAGTGCTTTAAATGTTTGTGTCTGATGACCTTGTGCACAAATGAACTTGTACCTAAATAAATTTTGATTGATACCTTAATGACTGTTAACCTCTCTTTAAGGGAGTCCACATACCTAACAATATATAGTTTATTTTAGATATGTTACTACTTACCAGTGGGATTCTGTTTTTCAGCCCAAGCGTAAACATAGTGCAAGTGATGAGGAGGAAAAAAACGAAAGTAAACCACCATTACGTAAACAGTCTACTAGCATTAGTTCCACTGCTAGTACTCATTCTAATAGAAGTAATGAAAGCAAGGCTCCACCACTGAAAAGAGTTAAATGTAAGTAAAGGTTTGATTTCATAGATTGTCCTTGTGCATGAGCTCTTAAACACTTCTAGAGATTGTAAGGAGGTTTTCAAATTTGCTGTGTGTATTGAGGTATACAATAATCTGTGATTACTTTAACTTTCATAGGATTGTAAAAAGGTATTTTTACTTTTTTTGAAAGTACTCAGGAACACTGATAGTATTGTTTTGCTCTATTCCAATTTTCAATCAGACGTCAGTGGTTCCTGCAATTTCATTAAAGTTGTATTATTACTTGTCTTTTACAAGGACCCTTATGTAAAATGATGATAGGTAATATATAAATTCGTGGGGGAGGGGAAAACCAGACTAGATTTTGTGGTGCCATACTCCTCCCTCCTATCTGCACACCTCCCATAGAGTTTTATGAAGTTTCAACAATTTACATTGTCATCATCAGGTGAACATGATATATTTTGTTACAGCTGAACCAGCCAAAGCTTCACCAAGTAAAGAATTTAGTCGTCTGATGGAGAAGGTTGTGTTTGTTATGAGTGGGTATCAGAATCCCTACCGTGGAGAACTCAGAGACAAAGCGTTAGAAATGGGCGCCACCTACAAACCTGATTGGGGTAGAAAATGCACCCATTTGATGTAAGTGATCGGAAATTCACAGTAAATTCTGTAAAGCCAATCTTATTAAACCTATCTTACAATTTTGTTATTATATTTTTTCCGTCTATTGATATCATTATGATTTATACACGGTCACATATTGTTGATGTTAATTTCAACCAATCACAGTATACCATACGCAATCTGTGTCTAACTATCCACTATGAATTGTGGGATAGTGAAACCCAAAAGAGCGATATGACTTATATGATTATGAGACCTGTCATACTTGCTTGTAAAAGAGAGATTCTGATTGGCAGGATAGTGACCTGTGGTGGTGGTGTTATATATAGTTTGTAGTGTCACCAGTACGCAACCCCCATATAAATCTTGTAAGATTACAATGGAGACAGGTAAAAAAACGAAAGAAAATTGTGATTTTATTTTAATTGATTACAGTTCAGCTTTATCTGTTTCTGTAGTGAATAGTGAATTTTTCCTTGTCTTCTTAGGCTAAATGTTTTACTCCTGGCATTTTATGTTTAATTGTCAAGTGATAGTAACAACAGTATCCACTTCTAGTAGTAGTAAAATATTTTAGAGTCAAGTACCTTGTACATCATTGAATATGAATTTATTTTATAGATGTGCGTTCTCCAATACACCGAAATATAACCAGGTGAAAGGAAAGGGGAGAATTGTAGATAAAAACTGGATTACAGATTGTTATAAACAGAAAAAATTACTCAATTGGAGAAAGTAGGTGTTATTAGTGTACCGTATATAAAACTTTTAAAAAGACCCTGGTTCGTAATTTTCAGTATTGATTTTGGTCTTGAGTATAATTATGTGGTCATCGGAAGTATAATTTATAATCAATATTTATACTTTTCAAAGTATTTTTGAAACCTCCTCCAACAAAAATTGTCTACAATCTATAGATGACATTTAGAAGTACGGTAGAACCTGCATATAGAGACCACTCAAGGGAATATTCAAAAACGGTCGCTGAGTGAAGGTGGCCTCTTAAGAGAGGAACTGCAAAACCATTTCGTTTTGACGTTTTGGAAATCATAGGATCTTACTTTTACTCATACATGTATAGTTTCTAATGCTTTTGCATGCTATCTCCTATCTACCAACGGAATACTCTATTTTGTCGTATTTTATTTTCTTTTAGATACCAAAGTTCCCACAGTTATTATCGTTTTCAAAGTCAAAATTCTCTACCTTAAATCAATAAGATATCCTTCTTTACTTGCATTTTAATTGCCTGTTAACACACTTTATTCCATTTTCACCTGATTAATATGTTTTTATAACAACATCCGGTATACCCTACTTTCGCTTTCTGATCAAATTTACGGTAGTCTAAATTTTACCAAAAACGAAATATTGAAGCCTTTACAGTACTTTATAATAATTGTTAATACGATGATATCTTTCCATATTAATCAGCAACAAGCTATAAAATTAATCTGTAGAAGATTATCTAATTACCGATTAGCGATAATCTCATTGAATATCACCGACGCGTGAACTTGATTTTTGTTACGGGAGATAATCAAAAGTGTCATGGTCGCTTAATTGAGTTATTTTAATCAATTGGGAGTATAAATACATGGCCGCTGGTCGCGTAATGAAGGTGGCCGCTTATTAGTCGATAATTACATTGAAAACTCGTAGGGGGGAATTTATTGTGGTCGTTTATTGATGGTGGGCTCTTAATAAAGGTGGTCGTATGAGCAGGATATACTGTAGATAGAACATTATTGCATTACTATTATGCTCTAAGCATCTAGGCTACAACCTGTCCTCAAACTGGAAGTTTGTGATATTATGGAGTTACTTCTTAATTCTAGATATCGAGTAGGAGATGCTGATTCTCCTGATGAAAGTTCCGAAGAAGAGGAGGAAGAAATAAGAACACCAGTTAGTAAAAAACCAACATCCTCTTTAGGTACACTGATTTATTTTCACGTCATTGTTGAAAAACCTTTGATCAGTTTATTAAATGTTTTTCAATAATCAAATGGATAATTACTTAGTTGTTCAGATATTTATTTTTTCATGTTTTTTATGGCAGCAGGTATATTTACCGATGAATAAAGCTCTTCTTAGCCAAGTTTAAAATTTTCAAATCGTATGTTCATGTATCCCTTTAAGATGTTTAGTGTTCCCTTCATCTGATTGGTCAATCACTGAAATTGATTTTCAGCATAGAATTTTTATCCAATCAAAATACTCTATTTTTCTTCTAATCTGGGTTTAATCTGAGTCAAGTTTTCAAGAATATGGACTCAGGCTTTTGTTAATCTGAGTCAAGTTTTCAAGAATATGGGCTCAGACTTTTGTTCATGTAACTACAAGTCATTGTATCCTGATTTATTGACCAGAAAGTAATGTAGGCTGAAAGACATTGATTTTTACTTGTTAATTTGCTCTGTTAATTTACTAGTATTTACTCAACTATTCAATTTTTCACCACTGTTTTTACCATGTAAATATCAAGGATTGCACATCTACTGTATCAACCTTTATTTTGAAAGTGACATGTTTTTTTTTATAGAGTTCTGCAGCTCTGATAGCACAACACTATGTATATTGTATATATACGTATTAAATGATTCCAAATTTCACAATATTTAAATGCATGGCAAACATCAACTTCTGAATTGTCAGGGCTTTTCAAGTTCATCTTTTACCTTGACTGCAATAGTCACTTTCATGTATCACATCTTTACAATGTCAAGCTATTACAAACTTCGTCTCATACCTTGGCTACCATAGCAGTCTTTCTTGCATCTTTACAATGTCAAGCTGTTACAAACTTCGTCTCATACCTTGGCTACTATAGCAGTCTTTCTTGCATCTTTACAATGTCAAGCTATTACATACTTCGTCTCATACCTTGGCTACTATAGCAGTCTTTCTTGCATCTTTACAATGTCAAGCTATTACAAACTTCTTCTCATACCTTGGCCACCTTTCTTGTTACATCACAATGCCAAACTATTACAAACTTTGTCTCATACCTTGGCTACAATAACCAACTTTCTTGCATCATCACAATGGTCAAATTTCATGTTAGTGTTTCGTATTAGTGTTACACGGTTAATTTAGAGTTATAGTACAGTGTACACTGAGTAATCTGACATATATCGGTACCACAAAATAATGTCAGATTAGCGAGTGTGTCCAATTACTCAGAGCGCACTGTATATTAACATGAAGGATGAGTTCAAATTTCATGTTATCTGATGATGTTAACACTAACACATAACACTAACACAAGATTTGAACACACCCAATGTCAAGCTATTATGAACTTCATATTTATACCTTGACTGCAATAGCTTCCCTTCTAAACTGAATAAATGAGGGAGTATGTGAGGTGATATAATGCGTTATATTTTTAGTCACTTTTGTAATTACAAATTTGTTTTTTACACTACCAGTTGAATAAATTTTCGGCAGATCTTAGATTTGGTCATTGTTGTGCTTTGACCATGTCACAGAAAATAAACGCCATTTCGTGTTACTGGTTTATTGAAGGGAGTGAAAGTAAAAATTATTATTATTGTTATTAACTCAAATTATTCTAAGACCAAGAGTTTTGAATGTGATATTTAAATTTACCAATTCCATATATAATAGAATTGGTAAGATAGCTGTTAGTACACTGTTTAACTTTTTGTTTTTAAAGGTTCAGTAAGCTCCAGTAATAAAACCCTGTCTAAATCTGAATATGAAAGTAAGTCAGTCATAGAAAGTTTGATATTTATTACTGTTATCTTCATAATGTCAAGCTAACTGCAAACTGTATACTTATACATCTTTACAATGTCAAGCTATTACAAACTTCATACTTATACATCTTTACAATGTCAAGCTATTAAAAACTTCATACTTATACATCTTCACAATGTCAAACTATTACAAACTTCATACTTATACATCTTCACAATGTCAAGTTATTAAAAACTTCATCTTATACAGCTTTACAAGGTCGAGTTATTACAAACTTCATACTTATACATCTTCACAATGTCAAGCTATTACAAACTTCATCTTATACATCTTCACAATGTCAAGCTATTAAAAACTTCATCTTATACATCTTTACAATGTCAAGCTATTTCAAACTTCATCTTATACATCTTTTCAATGTCAAGCTATTACCAACTTCATCTTATACATCTTCACAATGTCAAGCTATTACCAACTTCATCTTATTCATCTTCACAATGTCAAGCTATTTAAAACTTCAAATTATACATTTTTACAATTTGACACCAGTATGAAATTCATACTTCTATTTGTATGATAGCTTGACATTGTGAAGATGTCATTCGCTTGGAATGTTTCCAATTAGAGTTTATAGTGATAATTGTATGTTAATTGTAGGTAAATATGGAGGTGATACAGATTCTAATGATGATACTGATGATGAAATAGAAAGGTAATTTACACTATTAAACTTATACAGTTGTCTTAATTAGTACCAGTATTTAAACTCAACCATCCATCCATGTACCGTATATGGTTGATGAAATTAATTTGTTTACTAGTTACACTGAAATGTGTTGGCGTAACCACCTTATTAAGCAATCACCTTCAATATACAACTGCAATAAAGCCTTCCTACAACTTTTTAGTATAGTTTACGACTGATAAGCAACCACTCCCGTGAAATTAAACGGAATCGATTAAGCGACTATAACAATATATTATCTCCCTTGTGTAAACATCACATACTTTCACTGATAATGTGAGATGAAATGAGATAATAGTTTATCTGCAATTTTGCTGATCATTGGATTATTCCCTTGAGTGGTTTCATAATACAGTCTCTACTATAATTTATATCAAGTTAATTCACGTTATACAGTCATCTAGATATTCCTTATAGTAATAAGTAAACTCATCCATCCATGATCAATGTACTAAAGGTATACAGTTGTCTAATTATTTCCTTTGCAAATAGATTCCAGTTAAGTTCCCTTGAGTAGTTGCTGAATACAGTTCAGGGCTGTTGATTTATTTTTTTCCCTACCGGACATTTTTTAAACGATGTTTTGGTTGATGACAAGACTATGCTACACTAAGAACTATTCAACTAGTACCCAACTGTAAAGTGCTTCTAAATACATTTTCTACAATAATTCATATCAGCCTCCATAAATTGTCAATTCAAGTTATACAGTCATCTAGATAAATAGTAATAAGTGAACATCCATGATCAATGTACAGTATATCAACTGTGGAGTGACGAATGAGTGACTAAAAAAAGCATGACGTCGTAACGGTTGATTTGACATCGTGTCAACGGAAAAAGATTCTAAACTAAAAGATGGAAATAGAAGGACGAGAAAAATGTGATCATAGACAATTTTAAGTGTTTCTTAAGAAGGCATTAAGCCAAAACGTTATTAAACAGGGCAATTTTATACAAAAACTATAATATATTTAAATTAATACAGTATATCCTGCTTGCACAACCACCTTTATTAAGAACCCACCTTCAATAAGCGACCATACATGTATAACTATTGTTGATTTTTCTACTTTACATAATTAAGTCAGTCATCCGTGGATTAGTTTGTTAACCTATTTATTCAATTTTAAATTATTAATAAATTAAATCCAGCCAACCATAGCAAACTTTACTCTCATTCTTTTCGCATGACATAGTTCAAAAGATATACATTGAAATTATAATTTTCTATCAATATGTGATGATTATAGAAGGGAGGTCACTGAGTAGAAAATTGTACTCACTGACCTTTGTCTTTGATGGTTTTTAAATCACATATTTCAATCATTTCCATTTGGATTGAAATATCAACTTGGATTGATTGAGATTTGATGAAAACAAATTGGAAACAGTATTAATTGTAAACATGATTTTAAAAAAGGGAATGTTTAGTAAAGCAGGTGGTTCTCACATGAATTTTCTGGTAGGCTAGTTAAGGGTGTTATAAGAGATTTAGAAGCACTAGCCTAGGTCACAAGTAGAGACTATGCTACGAATTTCAGTATACATCAATTTGAAATTATCTAATGCTGGAGAAATTTACAAGATAAAGCAATTGTATGAAAAATGCAAAACTAGTTTTAATTCCAATTTAAAATCGTGCAACCTTATATTTCTGAAGACATTCTAAGACAATGGCATACAGAAAATATCATTTTAAATATTTATTAAATGAGAGAAAAACTTCAAGTCTTATATCTCATATTATTATATCATATTATATCACAATTTCCCATAATAGGGGAAAAAACAATAAAACATTTATAACTATTATAACAAAGCTTTCTAATCAATCAATATATTTTTTTGATACAAATTGTTCAAAAGAAATTTAGAATCTTCCTTGATTTTACTTTGTTTTCATGTCAGAAAATGAGTGTCGCCCATTTATGCATGTGCTATCAGGCCAGCAGTATGATCTTGTGTCAAGTGCAAATATATCAATTTATAGTTATGTTACAATCAAATAATGTTTAATTTTGATAGGGGTTATGATTGTTTTGCAGAGCGAAAGTACAAATTGAACAAAACAAAGCGAAAGTAGAGGCCCAGAAGAAAATTGAAGCTGTGAAACAAGAAGATGATGAATATGGTGGTTCCACAGATGAAGATTCACCAATGAAAAAACCTGTAACAAAAACAATAAAGACTGAAGAACCAATGAAAAATAACGATACAGAATATGATAGTTCTGATTCAGGGTTGCCAGAATTACCTGATTTTTTCACGGACAAAGTATTTTTTCTGTATGGTGATTTCAGTGACACAGAACGGCGTTTGCTGACTAGATATATTACTGCTTATAATGGGTGAGTATATATGTGGTTGAATCATCAATTTATAATTAGTGGAAATATGCTGCTATAAGACAAGGTAATGCCCTAGTATCACCATAACATCACCATAACCTTATTAAAAAAATGACATAATGTCATTTCGCTAAATATTGTGATATATTGATGCTCAATATAGTGATATATTGTTGCTAAATATTGTGATATATTGTTTCCAATATTGTGGTATATTGATACTAAATATTGTGATATATTGTTGCTAAATATTGCGATATATTGTTGCTAAATATTGTGATATATTGTTGTTAAATATTGTGATATATTGTTGCTGAATATAGTGATATATTGATGCTAAATATTGCGATATATTGATGCTAAATATTGCGATATATTGATGCTTAATATTGTGATATATTGTTGCTAAATTTTGTGATATATTGATGCTGAATATTGTGATATATTGATGCTAAATATTGCGATATATTGATGCTAAATATTGCGATATATTGATGCTTAATATTGTGATATATTGTTGCTAAATTTTGTGATATATTGATGCTAGATATTGTGATATATTGATGCTAAATATTGTGATATATTGATGTTAAATATTGTGATATATTAATGCTAAATATTGTGATATATTGATGCTAAGTATTGTGATATATTGATGCTAAATATTGTGATATATTGATGCTAAATATTGTGATATATTGATGCTAAATATTGTTGTATATTGTCGCTAAATATTGTGATATATTGATGCTAAATATTGTTGTATATTGTCGCTAAATATTGTGATATATTGTTGTTAAATATTGTGATATATTGTTGCTAAATATTGCGATATATTGATGCTAAATATTGTGATATATTGATGCTAAATATTGTGATATATTGTTGCTAAATATTGCGATATATTGATGCTAAATATTGTGATATATTGTTGCTAAATTTTGTGATATATTGATGCTAGATATTGTGATATATTGATGCTAAATATTGTGATATATTGATGTTAAATATTGTGATATATTAATGCTAAATATTGTGATATATTGATGCTAAGTATTGTGATATATTGATGCTAAATATTGTGATATATTGATGCTAAATATTGTGATATATTGATGCTAAATATTGTTGTATATTGTCGCTAAATATTGTGATATATTGATGCTAAATATTGTTGTATATTGTCGCTAAATATTGCGATATATTGATGCTCAATATTGTGATATATTGTTGCTAAATATTGCGATATATTGATGCTAAATTTTGTGATATATTGATGCTAAATATTGTGATATATTGATGCTAAATATTGTTGTATATTGTCGCTAAATATTGTGATATATTGATGCTAAATATTGTTGTATATTGTCGCTAAATATTGTGATATATTGTTGCTAAATATTGCGATATATTGATGCTAAATTTTGTGATATATTGATGCTAGATATCAAGTTATATTGTTGCTAAATATTGCGATATATTGTTGCTTAATATTGTGATATATTGATGCTAAATGTTGTGATATATTAATGCTAAATATTGTGATATATTAATGCTAAATATTGTGATATATTTATGCTATATATTGTGATATATTGTTGCTAAATATTGTGATATATTGTCGCTAAATATTGTGATATATTGATGCTGAAAATTGTGGTATATTGCTGAAAATTGTGATATATTGATGCTAAATATTGTGATATATTGATGCTAAATATTGTGATATATTGATGCTAAATATTGTGATATATTGTTCCTAAATATTGTGATATATTGTTTCTAAATATTGTGATACATTGAGGCTGAATATTGTGATACGTTGTTGATAAATATCGCGATGTTTAGATGCTAAATTTCGTGATATATTGTTGCTAAATATTGTGATATATTGTCGCTAAATATTGTGATATATTGATGCTAAATATTGTGATATATTGATGCTAAATTTTGTGATATATTGATGCTAGATATTGTGATATATTGATGCTAAATATTGCGATATATTGATGTTAAATATTGTGATATAATGTTGCTAAACATTGCGATATATTGATGCTAAATATTGTGATATATTGTTTCTAAATATTGTGATATATTGTTTCTTAATATTGTGATACCTTGTTGATATATATCGCGATGTTTAGATGCTAGATTTCGTGATATAATGTTGCTTTAACAGTGATATATTATAGCGCCAAAAATCAAAGTCAACCTTATTTTTTTTAATAAGAAATCGTCTTTGGTATAATGTTCTGTAAAACCGTTTGTTACATTTCTGGATAGTTGCATGACAAGTACCTTAGAAAATATGGTCGTGGATTCTAATCCTGGTCGGTGTATGAAAGTCTGCTCCCATACTTTAGTGAACCCAGTTGAGGAGGACTATAATTTTATGTTTTGTTTCAGGGAGCTGGCGGAGTATATGAATGAACATGTGACGTATATTCTAACCAATTCTAAATGGGATGACAACTTTGACGATGTAAGTATAAGACATATCAAATATATTTGGACTCTCTGAAAGGTATGCAAAGAAGACAAACCTTAGTACCAATGAAATATTATTAGCTCTGTGGACTCTCTGAAAGGGATGTAGAGTTGACTAACCTAAATACCAAATAAACATTAGCTATGTGGACTCTCTGAAAGGTATGCTAAGTAGTCAAACCTGAACACAAATTACCATTTCCTATGTGGATCGTGAACTTTCAAAAAGTGATGCTTGGTTGACATATTGAAATATATTTAAAATCCATAGCATTACGCGTTCTAGATGGGTTAAGCATGCATTGCCTTCCAAGGAACATCTGCGTTAATACTTTTCTTAGTGTAAAATAATGATGAGGATAGTCACAAGAACCCACCTTGAGGACAGTCACAAGAACCCACCTTGAGGATAGTCACAAGAACCCACCTTGAGGACAGTCACAAGAACCCACCTTGAGGACAGTCACAAGAACCCACCTTGAGGACAGTCACAAGAACCCACCTTGAGGACAGTCACAAGAACCCGCCTTGAGGAAAGTCACAAGAACCCACCTTGAGGACAGTCACAAGTACAATGTACTGACCTTGATTACAAGTACTGACTTAGGTCACAAGTGTTTTTTATACGCCCACAAATATTTTGGGTCTATATTGTAATCGCCCTGTCAGTCCGTCTGTTCATATTTGGGTTTTGTTTGGTCTACGGATTACAACTCTTTATTTTGAAAAATTTCTTAATATATTTTTATCCTATATTTTAGGCATTATCAGAGAATGATAAACTAGTGTTTGTCAAACCCAAATGGATTTATATTTGTCACGAGAAGTCGAAGTGTGTACCTCATCAACCATATGTTGTGGTTCCTAATTAAAATAATTAAAATACATGCAAAGGTTATTGATCAATATTATACAATGAGTTTAAATTTAAAATTAAATTGATTACGTCCCTTGTATTTTATTTTGACGAATAGCAGGGTTCCTTTAATCGCCAACCGTGTATGTTTTAACAACCTGTGATATCTGAATCCAATTTCCCTTGAGAAAAGGTCTTTTATTGTATACCAGTATTGACTTCGGCACAGTCATCCTGAAATTAGTGTGAAAGGGTAATTTCTGGGCATGGGTGTCTACCCTTATGGGCGAAGAAGGTCTCTTTAACTACTCCTGATCGAGTTTGAGTTTTATATGTTTATTATAAGAGGTAGAATATGTTTTAATAATAGTAAAAACCATACAATAGAGAATTCATAATCAAGAAAGTCTGTCTGCCTGTCATTTCCAATAAATACATTATAATAACCCGTAATAATAAAAGTACATGTTCAAGGTTAAAGGGATACTGCGACTTAGAATGAACATAAAATTTTAGTTCTTAAGAATGGTCAATATGAGTATATATATTCATCAGTAAATATACCTGCTGCCGTAAATAACATAAAAAAATTAATAAATATCCAAAAAAAAGGAATTATCCATAAAGATGCATTTGATTATTTAAAAAAAGGTCAATAAAATGAATTAAGTGTTTATCAATAATGACTTACTTTTGTTTCCATACTTAAAGGATACCTTATGACACCAGGTAAGTTCACTGATGAATATATACTCATATTGACCATCCTTGAGAACTTAAATTTTTGTTCATGCTAAGACGCAACATCCCTTTGAAGAATACTTTCTTCGTAGTTTCAATGATGCAAGTCGGAGGGTCTGTTTAGGGAACAAAACTTCTAGTTATTCTAATGGAAGACTGTTCTGAAGGTCTGTGTGCTGTAATACGGGCATCAATTTATTAAAAAATAAATTACAATTTCGTTTCGTTATTATTCTTCGTCCTCAACTATAAATTGTAATCTGACAGATTTGTTGCTTATAGTTGATGATAATTTCAACCAATCACAACACGCCATTCAGAATCCGTGACTAAATATCGACCATGAATTGTTGGATATTGAAACCGAAATGACTTCAGAGATTATGAGACTGCTGATACTTACTCCTTGTAAAAATGATACTGATTGACAGGAGATCAATGCCTGATTGGTACTTATAATTAGTTAGTAGCATCACAAGGACACACATGTTCCTAAAGCAACGTTTGGATATGTACATGAACCAATATGTACATGAACCAACATGTGGGCGTATAAAAATTGATACTAATTGGCAGGAGACCAATGCCTGATTGGTTCTTATAATTAGTTAGTAGCATCACAAGGACACACATGTTCCTAAAGCAACGTTTGGATATGTATATGAACCAATATGTACATGAACCAACATGTGGGCGTATAAAAATTGATACTGATTGGCAGGAGACCAATGCCTGATTGGTTCTTATAATTAGTTAGTAGCATCACAAGGACACACATGTTCCTAAAGCAACGTTTGGATATGTACATGAACCAATATGTACATACACCAACATGTGGGCGTATAAAAATTGATACTGATTGGCAGGAGACCAATGCCTGATTGGTTCTTATAATTAGTTAGTAGCATCACAAGGACACACATGTTCCTAAAGCAACGTTTGGATATGTATATGAACCAATATGTACATGAACCAACATGTGGGCGTATATAAATTGATACTGATTGGCAGGAGACCAATGCCTGATTGGTACTTATAATTAGTTAGTAGCATCACAAGGACACACATGTTCCTAAAGCAACGTTTGGATGTGTACATGAACCAATATGTACATGAACCAACATGTGGGCGTATATAAATTGATACTAATTGGCAGGAGACCAATGCCTGATTGGTTCTTATAATTAGTTTGTAGCATCACAAGGACACACATGTTCCTAAAGCAACGTTTGGATATGTACATGAACAAACATGTGGGCGTATAAAAATTGATACTGATTGGTTCTTATAATTAGTTTGTAGCATCACAAGGACACGACCTTGGTGTAAATCTCATTAGATTAATATGGAGACCAAACTAAAAAATAATAACGAATCAAAAATGTAATATTTGAATAAGATTAAATAGTCAAATTGAAAATTAAAATTAAGCTATTTTCCCTTCCTGCCATAATATTTTTGATTTAATATTTAAAAAGATTAGCCAGTCAATTGTAGGCTACCTTTGAGAAATGTAATATTTTTTCAAGAAAGCTGATCAGCATATAAACTGTATAGAAATATTAAGTAATATGACTTGTTTGAGATATTTCATATTGATTTTTCGTGTATTTTTAATACTCTTGAAGACTTATTATTTACATATATTAAGACCCGAATCAAAACTTGATATTCACGAACATGGCCATTAAAATTTTCTATCGAAATTTTAAAAAAAAACATAGACCATATTCCTTTGAATTCTGATTTTATATATAATGGTTGTATTTATTGGTAGTCCTAATGATAGCAGCCTGATTTATCTCCGATTCTTATTATGTATAGAGTTATTTTAACTCCATGGAAACGTTATAACTAATTCCTTAATAAGTCTGATTAGTTATTTTAGTTCTAAAAAATCAATTCTTTTTTCTTTCTCTTGATTTTCCAAAAAATAGAAGAGAATTAGGAGGCGAAAAAAACTTAGCTTTATGGATTTATTTAGATTATAAAGGGATTCTGTCATATAGTTTTGACACCAGCTAAGTCCGCAAGACTCATATCGAAACATTTCCATTGTTTGGTCAACTTCAAAGATATTATACCTTTAGTTTGAACCATTGAAATAAACAGGAGACAGCCCACCAGATATCACCATGATGAAAATTAAAAGTGTCTATTTATGTGGAATATTGAATATAAAGATTCTAATATTAGAAACATTCATTATATTGTAAGGTATCACAGTAGGCCTTTATTATTCTATTATAATATCAGTTACAGAGTATTCCACAGCCATATTCATTCATTTATTCATTCATTCAACAAAGCGGTCAACATTAGTGACAGTATCCTATACCCCGCATTCATTCATTCATTCAACATATAGGTCAATTTAGTCACAGCATCATATAGCCCGCATTTATTCATTTATTTATTCGTTCGTTCGTTCATTCATCATAAGTCAACCTTAGTGACAGAGTATTTTATATTCCCCGTATATTTATACTGAAGCAAGTATTCTTCTGCATATACCTTGACTGTAGTAGTCTTTTATCGCGGAATATATCAGGGCCCTAAACAGGGAAACTACAAAGATTATAACTTATTGTTAACAGGCTTTCCGTCGAGCGAGGCCTCTGATTGGCTGTATTGCTAGTGTGCAATCCAATCAAATCGTTTTTATTTATAAACCTCCATGACACACTAAAGGTGACCATTGTAGTCAAGGTATAAGACGAAGCTTGTCACCTTGACATGGTGAAGATGTACATACTGTAGCATTGGAAAAATAATAATAATAAACTCTTTTTTTACATGTGTCAGAAATAGGCCCAATACACAAGGACATGGTCCTGTCTCACATTCAGCCCATGGGGCAATACATTGGAAAAAAAAAAAGAAAAAGAAAAAAAAAAAAGAAAGAAATCGAAAAAAAAAAAAAAGAATTGCCAAAGCGTCAGTGCATGTGCTGCGAGCGAAAGATTGGATACAGTTGTGTCATCTGTTCATTCATTAGAAGACTATTAGAGAATAATAGTGTGGGGTGAGTTTAGGTTTTTTGGGTTTTTTTTTACTGCTCACACGACCGTGAGGAAACAAATTTCTATCCAAAATGAGTTATTTTTTATTCATAGATTGTGTTACTTTAGATGTTAATGTTTTTTGATTTAGCAAAAAGTAAGATGAGTTGGGTTTGATATTCTAAATACAAAAGAGCAATTGAAACGGTCATATGAGGCATAACCTGGGATACATAGTTCTTGTGTTCGATCAATCAAACGCGAATTTTTTAGATTAGGTAATCAGTTTTAGTGTTCACAGTTCGAGATCGAAATTTGATCCTTCAAATCCGCGTGCGTCCAGAATTATCTGTGTTTAGAGGTTGAAATGCAACTCGGTTTTATTTAGAAAGAGAAAGTAAAATTCTTTTTGTACATTTCCAGTAAAGACAATTTATTCGAGACCGAAATTCAACACCCGAAAATGACGAACCTGGGGCTTATTTTCGAAATCTTGACTTGTCATTTCAGATTACTTTATTCCCTAAAATCTGTGGTTTTCGGGATTATGGTTTTAATGAAAGGCATTGAAATGAGGTTATTTTTTTATGTGCATCCACTACACTGCACCATTTTAATTTTGTCTGTGGGTCTTGGAATTCCAATTTCATTTAAGCTAAGCCTCTGCAAGCAACACTTTTTCAAACACTACTGGTACTGAGATGAGGTTCACATAATAAGGTTAAACGTAATAACAGGAACATAATAACACGAGCATAATAACAGGAACATAATAACACGAGCATAATAACAGGAACATTATAACACGGGCATAATGACAGGAACATTATAACACGAGCATAATAACAGGAACATTATAACACGAGCATAATAACAGAACATTATAACACGAGCATAATAACAGAACATAATAACACGAGCATAATAACAGAACATTATAACACGAGCATAATAACAGGAACATTATAACACGAGCATAATGACTGGAAAATAACAGGAACATATCAGGAACATAATAACAGGATCATTATAACAGGAACATAACAGAACATTATAACATGAGCATAATGACAGGAATATAATAGGAACATTATAACAGAAAGATTATAACATGAGTATAATAACAGGAACATAATAACATGGGCATAATAACAGGAAAATAATAGGAACATTATAACACGAGCATAATAACAGGAACATTATAACATGAGCATAAAATAATAGGAATATAATATGAATATTATAACACGAGCATAATGACAGGAACATTATAACATGAGCATAATAACAAGAAAATTATAGGAACATTAGAACATGAGCATAATAACAGGAACATTATAACATGAGCATAATAACAGGAACATGATAGGAAAATTATAATACGAGCATAATAACAGGAACATTATAACATGGGCATAATGACAGGAACATTATAACATGAGCATAATAACAGGAACATTATAACACGAGCATAATAACAGGAACATTATAACACGATCATAATAACAGGAACATTATAACATGAGCATAATAACAGAACATTATAACACGAGCATAATAACAGGAACATTATAACATGAGCATAATAGCTCTAATAATTATAGGGGAATTTCTGTATTATCTAGTGTATCTAAACCGCTTGAAAGACATTATTCTAAACCTATTATTGTGTTATTGTATTCGCACCAATCCCAATCTGGTTTTAGGTCTAATAGTTCTTGTCAAACAGCTCTGAATAACATAATTGAAAACGTTTATGATGCAGTAAATAATAATCTTATGGTTGGTTCTATTTTCTTTGATTTTACAAAAGCATTTGATTTGATTTCCCATGAGATAATTATTGAAAAACAAAAACTATACAATTTTTCGAATGCATTAATAACCTTCATAAATTGTTACTTATCGAATCAGCGTTGTTACGTCCATGGAACTCTTTCGTCTTCCCACCGGAAGATAAATCTGTCCATATTAAACACATGTACTTATGTATTTTAAAACAAAAGGTACGTTGAAATAATGGTTTTTGCGGTCGTGTGCTTGGTCACCGGTGTGGGTTTGTCCGTTTTATGTTTTGGATGGGTTGCGCATTGGAGTGTTGTTTGTTTTTTTTTTTTTTGCGGTAAAATCTATTTTCTGGTGTTATGGTGCATGGCTGTGGAAGGTGTACGGCGTCTCGGTGTGCGGTTTGTTTGAGATGCGTGATTTTTTTTTTGATTTTTTTTTTTTCGCGGTCGGATGCATGACCGCGGAAACTATATATTATGTCCATTTTATATACAAATTGTACGATGAAAATCTGTCCATTTAATGCACATGTACTTGTGTATTTTTAAACAAAAATTGTACGTGAAGTATTGTATATTTATTTTGTGGTCATGCACTTGATCGCTGGAACATAGATCTGTCCATTTGATACGTACTTGTATATTTTTAGACGAATTGTATATTGAAGTATTGTGTATTTTCGCTTTTTTTTTCTTTTTTTTCCCAAATGTATCGCCCCATTGGCTGAATGTGAGGCAGGACCATGTCCTTGTGTATTGGGCCCATGTAAAATAAAGAGTTTATTATTATTATTATTATCATTATAACATTATAACACGAGCATAATAACAGGAACATAATAGGAACATTATAACACGAGCATAATGACAGGAACATTATAACATGAGCATAATAACAGGAACATAATAGGAACATTATAACATGAGCATAATAACAGGAACATAATAGGAACATTATAACACGAGCATAATAACAGGAACATTATATCATAACACGAGCATAATGACAGGAACATAAAAACATGAGCATAATGACAAGAACATTAAAAAATGAGCATTATAACAGGAACATTATAACACGAGCATAATAACAGATCATTATAACACGAGCATAATAACAGGAACATAATAACATGAGCATAATGACAGGAACATTATACTATGAGCACAATAACAGGAACATTATACTTTGAGCACTGGAGTAGACAGGCAAATATTATGTAGGATGTTAGTGCCAGTAGATGTTTACCACTTTCACTGATTTCTCCTTTTTGCTTGAAGATTGAAACTTGTAAGATTTCAAATTGTTTTTCTCCGATTTTTCCATATTCAATTGTCTATATGCTAAGGGGGATAATTTTCGTTATATTTCAATACTTTTGATGTGTTTCTTAGATATCTTGTCTGGTTTCAATTGAAAGGATACTGCGTCTTAGCATTAACATAAAAATTGAGTTCTCAAGAATGGTCAATATGAGTATATAGTCACCAGTGAACTTACCTGATGTCATAAAGTAACAGAATACCTTAAAATCTGGATAACTCACAAGTGATTTTTAAAAAACGTTTTATCAATTTATTAAGCATTTTTCAATAATCAAATGCATCTTTATGAATAATTACTTAGCTTTTTGGATATTTATTCATTTTTGTATGTTATTTATGGTAGCAGGTATATTTACTGATGAATAGAGCTCTTATTGACCAAGTTTAAAATTTTCAAATTTTATGTTCATTCTAATCCCTTTAAGGATTTGATTCCAGTACAATTATTAAAAAATAAAATGAGACATTTTTCAATATGATACGTGAGTTAGGCTATATGTTATAAACAATAATAATGAGACTATATGTTTCAATATGATACTTGAGTTAGGCTATATGTTATAAACAATATAGGCTATATGTTATAAACAATATAGGCTATATGTTATAAACAATAGTTAGGCTATATGTTATAAACAATATAGGCTATATCTTATAAACAATAGTTAGGCTATATGTTATAAACAATAGTTAGGCTATATGTTATAAACAATATAGGCTATATGTTATAAACAATAGTTAGGCTATATGTTATAAACAATATAGGCTATATGTTATAAACAATATAGGCTATATGTTATAAACAATATAGGCTATATGTTATAAACACTAGTTAGGCTATATGTTATAAACAATATAGGCTATATGTTATAAACAATATAGGCTATATGTTATAAACAATATAGGCTATATGTTATAAACAATATAGGCTATATGTTATAAACAATATTAAGATGTAATCTTTAAATGACATTTAGAAGTAGGCCTACATAGAACATTAAAATAAGAACACTATTATTAATATACTACTCCTTCCTTTAATTTTTAGCAACACTTCAATTCACATACAGGAATCTTTACATAGACGTACGGGAGGTTTTGAAACTGGGGGTGCGGGAGAGATTTGTGCCCGAATCTCGGACTCTGAACTGAACGCGGAGCCGCGTCGGGCCATGACCGACTACGAGAAGTGCTGAATCCTAAAGTGCCCGAACAACCAAGGTAAATATCACCAGCCCACAAGGCTTTAACACGAATATCTCGATATTCGGGTATTTTGCTTCAATAGAAACTAGGGATTCGGGCAGGAATCTGTTCCCGGCAATATTAGTGGGTATTTTTTTTTAAAAAACAAGAAGTCTCGGGAACTTTCAATGCCCGCCGCGAATATGTCGAGAATTTTGCCCGAATATTATCGAGCCGAGAATTTTGGGGAAAAAAAAATAATAATAATAATAATAAAATAATAAAATAATAATATCTTTATTACAAAAGGGTAAAAAAATTAGGCCATACAATATCGATGAGCATTAAGATAAGATCCTGAGTACCCACCGACAGGCCTGTCTTCCATTCTGCCCCTTATAAACAACACAAGTAAAACATACACAAAACAAGAAACAATTACATGTATATACAACAATCGAAAGTCATTAACAGATAAAAAGTTAACAATGAGAATGATATTTAAACTCTATGTACATAACGGTAGAGGGTTATATAAGAAAAAAAAGGAAAAAAAGAAAAAAAAAAAAAAAAAAAAAAAAAAATCATGATGACAAACATTCAATGCAAATTTTAAAGTGTAAATTTCAGATAGATTTTTAGAATGGACAGTTTTAACAAATACACAAGTACAATCCATAATATTGACAATGATATTGTAAAACAAGCAAATAGAGAGGATTTGGAAGCCGAAAGAGTCAGTTCATGTGCTGCGAGCGGGCTACCCAACCCCACTCCATTTCATATTTGTCTATGGAGGGGGAGGTAGGATTTATCCAGGCTCTAGACCAGCTGAAGGATGTTAACTCATCCCCTGACAATAGATTTTAGAATTGCCGATCGAGAAGGCATATAAATATATATTACACTTTATGAAAAAATGTGAAATTTCAAGTCGTCAAATCTGTGTATTACATCTGTAAGAGAATAATAAAACAGTATTAATCTATATTGGTGAATCTGTATATACATCTGTAAGAGAAAAGAAAATGTGTTTTGGTCTGTATTGGTTAATCACTGTTAATCACTATTGAAATGGATGATTTAAACAAACATGGCAAGCATAATTATGCAACTATAAGAAATTGATAATAATAATAATAGGTGAAGTAAAGCAGACTAAAGAAGCAAGAGTAAAATATATTTTATAGTTATGTTAAGCAATTTTAGAAATAATAACTCACCAAAAGTCTGTAATAAGGACAATAAATTAACATGAAATAACAATTGTTAAGAATAAGGGAAATTATCTCTCATATGTAAGGCTATCATTTTTTTGAAACTGGATGCATTTGAGGCATTTTTTAGGTTGTCAGGGAGGGAATTCCATAGAACAGCCCCAGAGTATCGAAGGCTTTTTTTAACGATCTCTAGATTAGGTCTGTACACGTTTAGTCTTAATTAAAGGAATGAGTAGTTTATCCATAATAGTGTTCTTGTTTATCTAATGTTCCATCTACTTCTAAATGTCATTCAAAGATTATAACAATTTTCATCTTTCGAAGATAAAATAAAAATAAAATCATTGATAAAGAATTCTGTTAGACATGACCTGTGGTCTTATATTGTTATAGCCTCGAGTCTTAATTATTTCTTGAGTAAGCTGATACACCTTGGTAGGCCTGCAGTTCAATAAAAAAAACATTTTCTGTGATATAATTAATGTTTTGATAAAAGAAGTCTAAAAATAGATGTCCAAATTCTAATTTTAGACAGTTGTATTCGAGACAATTCGAGAATGACTAATTTACGAAAGTTTCGAATGTTCTTAAATAAATATAGAGGTTAATATGTCAAGGTCGATCTCGACTCTTCTGTGTTGAAAACCAAAGATGGTGCATTGTAGGTCAATGGAGGTATTTTGGTGCTCGAAACTACCGATGTAATTAACTTATTATGAATACGATGGTTACAATTCTTAACTCTATTATAATGGAATGAATGTGCTTATCAAGACTCAAGTTAGACATGGATTTAATTGTCATATTATTTTGACATTCATAAGCAACGTGGGACAGTTGAACAACTGAAACGTGAAATTCTAAATAGGCTAATACTGTCTTTTTCCATTTCATCGTCCACTTCACTTGTTGAGTTATTTAGATATTAAGCCAGTAGTACGTTGACCTGGTAATGGTATGACTTTTAGCATTGGTATGTGACTGATAGCTCATCAGCGATTATCTGTATCAAACCAGACCAGTCACATTCGATTTATGAATTGTTAGGCCATTAGGAGTAAGCCCTTACATACACCAATATTGTAAACAAAAATGGATGACATTGACGTTGAGATGGATACTGCTACAAGCACATGTGCAGAGGTCACGGAGATAACGGATGATGTATTAGAAGCAGATGACATAACAGCTGAAAAGGAAGATACAGTTTTGTCCCCAGGTTCTGCTTCTGTGGTAAGTTATCTGATAATTGTCTATGTCCTATTTAGCCTATAAAGCCAAAGGCTGTACCGGACTGGTCCATACTGGAAAACATGTATGATACGCCGGATATCTCTGGCGTGGCATAAGTTACTTACGCCAATTTTATATTGTTGCTGGCGTAAAATATTTATTAAGTCCGAAAATTGGAGTAAATCTCTGGTGGATGAAATCTCAATTGGCGTGACGTTTATACTAAGCCTAATAATGTTGGAGTAAATCTCTGATGGATGAAATACAAACTTTCCAGTATGGCGGACTGTTTTTAATACAATTACAAAGTCCCAATTGACACATTCCCATGACTGTGCCTTGGGCCTTACATTAACCTCATGAAGCATGCCTTACTTACCGGTACCGTATCTTAAAAAGAAACTTGTACTGCTAAATGGTCACGTCTATTGCCAAAGCCAAAGGCTAATTAAGTCATTAAGCTAGCAGATGATCAAAAATATTGATATAAGGCTGATTATTGAATGGCTCCTGAAATATTAAATATATTACAGGCCTACAACTTGTTTTAATAAATACATGTAGTTCAATATACAATAACAAATACATGAGACAGTCACATAAGGTACTATTTTTTTTACCAGCCTTTGTCACATCATAGATCAAGCTCGTATAAATTAATATGACATTCATTCTATTTTGTTGTTGTTTAAATTTAATTTCCAGGACCTAAATCATTTTCAGGATTGTCGAGTTGACTGATATTTGCCAGTCATGTTTGAATAAAATCAAAAAATGTGTTACCAAAGTATAATTATTATCTGTAACGCTTACTGTTTGGCCTATATCCAACCTTCGATTTGATTACCAGTGAAAGTTAGATATCTTGTGGAACACTTAGTTTTATTTGTTGTTATAATCTCTGTGACTTCCTGGTACCATTAAAGTGGAAGTATTTGCCTATATACCAGGTTTGGAATGATTTGAAATATCCATATAAGATTCTTAAAGTTGAATTCTTTTTTTTTAATTGGTCATTGTTATTTGGAGTGAGATACGCAATTGCTTTCAAAGGTATAGAGGACTATATCTAATACCCATCCTGAAAGTGTCAAGTCATTGATAGCTAAAAAGTTCGCAATCGATATATCAATAATCTGAATTCAGTTGGCTACTTTTTTTTATGGTACTAGCAAGTATATAATTATTAGAAATGAATTCTAATTGGATTGCCAATTTACATAAACCAATCAGAAATAATTTGACATATAATATGACATAAAAGTGAACAGTTTTAGGTCCATAGTTGGAGAAAATCTGTTCATGTTTGTTACGCAATAGTCGCCATGTATTATTCGATATTACAATTCTCAAATTTGTTGTTTAATTCTGTTGCTAGGTCAATGTGTAGAAACTTAATGGGACTTACATATTATTATCATTTATAACGAGCCAAGTTGAAATAATATTAGACTATCACTAAATAAAACATAAGACTGGTAGATCTAGTTAAAATATTAAAGGTTAAAAAATGTGCTGCATTGGTATTGCAACATACATACATACATTCATATACATGCACAGAGTGTAGTGTCTGTGCACTGGTGTAGTATGACATCCCATAACAACATGAAACAAAAAATCAGTTAATTTCCACCTGATGAGAGGTTAGAACCCTGAAACTAATTTGTAGTTGAATTAGTGCAAGAACTCCTTTTTTTATTGATTTTAAACTGTCCCGAGATTACTCTCGTTGAACACTCTAGATAACGTCTTGTGTTACCACCTATTTGGATATATATATACTAGTAACAATAGAGATTATTATGAATCTTGTATACCTGTATTACCTAGGGAATAGGGCACTAGAAAAGACTTATACCGGTACCTAATAAAAAGTATGAATCAAATGGGTTTTGTTATTATCAGTATCTAAAATAGCTGATTTGTCAATTTGGTTATCATAGATGAGATAAGCAACAACAAGTTTCTGTCTCTGATTGACAGGTAACTTCTCTTTTTATTGGATAGGACATAACTTTTCCTGGGATATAGGTCTCAATCTCATACTAGGTATCTATAGGGGAAAAGGAATTCAAGTTACATAATAGGGCCTACATAGTCACAGGTATTTCATAATCTTAACCTTGGATTTAAAGTAATATACTGGTAGTCATATTTTCTCATGAAAATTTATTCAACAGGGTAATTGGGTAAATACGTTGTGTCCAAAGCGGGCCCGTTTCATCAAATTTGCTTAATGAGGCCATGATAATAAAAGTAAAAAAATTTACATATTCATAGATAGATATTATCCAATCGAAGTTGACCCTAGAATCTTTGTAATTAAATCTCAGCCAACCAAGTTAAATCACTCATTATTCCGTCTGTTAGTATAAGCTGTCAAATCAATTTGTAAATATTGTGTAATGATGGTGATGGTATTTTAAATCTTTGATATACCGGTACTGTATAATATTGGCAATGTTAACCCTTCATAATTATTGTCATGTTTCTATTTCTATAGTTGACTAACTTCAGTTGACTTGACAGCTATTAAAATAACAACTGTATAGATTTATTATTATTAATCAATTTCTTAAAACCATAGTGAAATAACTTCTATTAAGTCCCATAAACTAGAGATAAAGAAAAGATTTACCAGTATTTTTTTATAGCTAAAGTAAGGTAATAAAAAAGACAATGGGAACATGTTGAAACATTGCTTAAAGACTTTATAAGGTTATATCTGGTGTCTAGAAGAGTAAGCACCTGAACAATGAAAAGTGATATCAGGTGTCTAAAAAAAGTAAGCATAAAGAGTCTGGCTCCTCAAACATTTTAATACATCTGAATAATGAAAAGTGATATCAGGTGTCTAGAAGAGTATGTCTACTCCCCATGGAATCCAACCACTCATTGCTTCCTTAAAGGTAAAACAATAAAAAGTAAGAATTAGTTTAATAAATAAAAGTTCATGAAGATCATGTTTATCTGTGAAAGGTATTGTTTATCATTTGATATACTGGTATTGTAATATACGGCGGTTATGAATTCCAATATTGAATCCAGTAGTGGTTTTATTTTCCACGTTTTCACTTTCAATTATTGATTTTAAATAGCATTACTACTGACTTCTTCCATTTCGTACACAGTATCACAGCTAGTTCTTTCTTATGAATCTTACCAATGTATCGTAATATTTCTTTGGAATGACTTTGTGAATGGATGGATTGTCTTATTAAGGTAAATGTTGTGAATTGTTATATTTATAGTTTATATTTTTTATTAGTTTATTACAATAGGTGATATTGGTCATAGTTCTTGTATCTCTTTGAAGAGACAATGCCTTATTACTGTTAGGTATTAAAGAGTGAAAGGGGGGCACAGAAAGCACTGCCACAGGCATCATAATATTTCTTACATAAAAGGAAGGTTGGGAACTGATGGTATTTAATCACCAAACAGTGGACAATCCAAATCACTACTAACTAAGTTATTTTAAGTTCAAGTCTGCATACATATTTTTTATTAGGGAAATTAATGATAAGCTAATTTTTCAACTTCAATTTTTAACTATGTACAAACCATATCAGCCCTTCTATTTTATCTTCGTAATATCTCTTATACTAGGGTCAAATGATCCTATTTTTTTTGTCCAATTGCAACGACTTAAATCACCATCGTATTTTTTCGTCCAGTTGCAGCATATTTTATGTGTACATGTAACAAATTTTAACAGCCAAACCTTCCTGTAATCATTTTATGTGATCAGTGCAAAATAATAGACCACTTAAAATGGGATGTCAACACAATATACGCTGAATTTAATCGCCAGCAAAAATGTCTAACTTTAATTTTTGAAGATTCTTCATTTCATTTTTTCATTGAGATATTTCAAAGTTCGTTTTCTCCTCTTCTTTTTGTAACATTGTATAAACTATATATAGAAGTTGGTTTATTCTAGAGCAAACATAGGCTATATTTCATTGTAGTCAGAATGTGAATGGATTGAATTTCTTTTCTATCTGAATGAAAGAATATTTTCTGTAAGCAGGTTGAATAGAGGAATTATATTCTCAGTGTGGTTGATTGAAAAAGCAGATCACCTTTTTCACTTTTTTGTGTCTGTTTTTCTCTTGGTTTACTGTAAATTAGATAGCTGCTTCTCTTTATATTTACTATCTGTTAATGTTACTCTGTATATTTACTAGCAGTTACTCTGTATATTTACTAGCTGTTAGTCTATACATTTACTAGCTGTTACTCTGTATATTTACTAGCTGTTACTCTGTATATTTACTAGCTGTTACTCTGTATATTTACTAGCTGTTAGTCTATACATTTACTAGCTGTTACTCTGTATATTTACTAGCTGTTATTCTGTATATTTACTAGCTGTTACTGTGTATATTTACTAGCTGTTACTGTGTATATTTACTAGCTGTTATTCTGTATATTTACTAGCTGTGTTACTGTGTATATTTACTAGCTGTTACTCTGTATATTTACTAGCTGTTACTCTGTATATTTACTAGCTGTTACTCTGTATATATACTAGCTGTTAATCTGTGTTACTGTGTATATTTACTAGCTGTTACTCTGTATATTTACTAGCTGTTACTGTGTATATTTACTAGCTGTTACTCTGTATATTTACTAGCTGTTACTCTGTATATTTACTAGCTGTTACTCTGTATATTTACTAGCAGTTACTCTTTATATTTACTAGCTGTTATTCTGTACATTAACTAGCTGTGTTACTCTTTATATTTACTAGCTGTTTACACATTGTATATAAATGAGTTGTTACCAGTTGTTTGTTTGTACATTAATTACACCAGCTTGTACTTTTATGAGTCTGTTATTTGATTGTTTATTTTTAATGTCAACCTGACTAAATATTTGGCTGAAGTTTTTTTATGACAGATTTTTTTTAATGATTTACCAGCTGTCTCTCTGTACATTTACTATTACTCTTTACATTACTAGCTGTCACGCTGTTCATTTACTATTACTCTGTACATTACTAGCTGTTACTCTGTACATTTACTAATTACTCTTTACATTACTAGCTGTCTCTGTGTACATTTACTATTACTCTGTACATTACTAGCTATTACTGTGTACATTTACTATTACTCTTTACATTACTAGCTGTTCCTCTGTACATTTACTATTACTTTTTACATTACTATCTGTATCGCTGTTCATTTACTATTACTCTGTACATTTCCAACTGTTACTCTGTACATTTACTAATTACTCTTTACATTACCAGCTGTCTTTCTGTACATTTACTCTTTACATTACTAGCTGTTTGTTTGTACATGAGTAGCTGTTTCTTTGTACATTTTCTAACTGTTATTGTGTACATGTACTAGCTATTACTCTGTGAGTGTGTTTTATCATGTAAAAAGTATATATATGGACAGTGTGCGAGTTATATAATTGGTTTGGGTCATACACATAATTTGTTATTGTATAGGTTTTTCAGGTCCCAAGCATGATTGCTCTTGCATTCGTAAAACACGATATGTACTTTTATGAGTCTGTTGTTTGAGTGTTTATTTTCCATGTCAACTTGACCAGTGATTGTATTGGAGTCTATAGGTAATATATAGGTCAAATTATAGGAGGTTGACCTAGGAATTTTGAAGTTAGAAATCATATTACTGGATAATCATTCAAACAGACAATAAGAGCACTAGTTATTGTGGTATTAAAATCTCTAAACTTAAACAAATCATTTTGCATGGAAAAATATTTGTAATGTAGTCAAAATTATAACTCATGTAAGAAAAAAGTAGGTCAATGAATACAGGAAATATAAACATTTCAACTTAATGGTTGTCTTTCTGTGACTTAATGAGTTTTAGAATTGAATCAAAAATTCATTTCATGAATTAATTGAAGCGAATGCTACCTCAAACTTTGTCAATAGGGTTATATATTCATTTATAAAATATAGAATCTCTATACAACAGGTTACATCCATTAAACTAAGTAGTTTTTGACAAATGCTTCTAAGCTTACTATTTACTTAGTTTCAAGGATTATTACTTAGTTTTATGGATTTTTACTTAGTTTAATGGATTATTACTTAGTTTAATGGATTATTACTTAGTTTATTGGATTGTTACTCAGTTTTTCAGATTTATTCGGTATTTGAGGGATTCTGTTTTATAGTTTTTATACGCCAACATGGAAATGTGGACGTATATTGCCGTCGCCCCTGTCCATCCGTCGGTCCGTCCACATTTGTTGTATCCACGATAGAGGCTACAGTTTTTATCCGATCTTAATGAAACTTGGTATACATGTATATTTTGATTATATCTCGGTCAAGTTCGAAAATGGAAATTATCGCATGAACGGTTTTTGAGTTATTGCCCTTGATTTAGTAAAAACGCGTCAATATGGGTTGTATCCACAATAGAGGCTACAGTTTTTATCCGATCTTAATGAAACTTGGTATACATGTATATATTGATGATATCTCGGTCAAGTTCGAAAATAGAAATAATCGCATGAGCGGTTTTTGAGTTATTGCCCTTGACTTAGTAAAAACGCGTCAAATTTGGGTTGTATCCACAATAGAAGCTACAGTTTTTATCCGATCTTAATGAAACTTGGTATACATGTATATATTGATGATATCTCGGTCAAGTTCGAAAATGGAAATTATCGCATGAACGGTTTTTGAGTTATTGCCCTTGACTTAGAAAAATCTTGTCAAAATTCTAGTTTCGATGCAATAAATCCTCCAATTTTCAGAGGATGTTGATGAAACTTGGTGTAAGTATTGGAATTGATTATGCCTCAGTCAGTTTTTCAATGAATTGTTTTAAGTTATTGCCCTTGACTTAGTAAAATTGCGTCGAAATTCTATTGTATTTGCAATAAAAAGTTTTAATTTTCAAAGGATTCCGATGGAACTTGGTGTAAGCATCAGAATTGATAAGACATTAGTCAAGTTTGAATTTCTGACCTTTTTTAACAAATGGTTTTTGGGTTATTGCCCTTGACTTAGTAAAATTGCCACAAAAATATTTGTGTGTGCAAAATAAGCTACAATTTTTTTAATAGATTTGATGAAACTTGGTATGAGTATTGAAATAGATAAGATGGTGGTCAAGTTCTAATTTGACAATTTTCCATGAACAGTTTTTGAGTTTTTTCCCTTAACTTCAATATTAATTCAGTGAATGTTTTTTGAGTTATTGCTCTATTTATTTTTCAAATTCAATCCTGCCAGTGGGGGGATATTACCTTGCCTGGCAAGCTATCTTTAAACTAGGTAAGTCCAACGACTCATTTTAGCCAAGTTGAAAAGGTAGGATTCACTTGAAATCTAGGAATATCATTTTCTATTAGTGTCACCTTGAACATGAGTAACTAGCAATGATATATACACTTATGCAAAACGAAACATTTATCACACACAAAACTATGTATGGTTCTAACATAGAAATAACACACACAAAACTATGTATGGTTCTAACATAGAAATAACACACACAAAACTATACACAAAACTATGTATGGTTCTAACATAGAAATAACACACACAAAACTATGTATGTTTCTAACATGGAAATAACACACACAAAACTATACACAAAACTATGTATGTTTCTAACATAGAAATAACACACACAAAACTATGTATGGTTCTAACATGGAAATAGCACACACAAAAATATGTATGGTTCTAACATAGAAATAACACACACAAAACTATGTATGGTTCTAACATGGAAATAGCACACACAAAACTATGTATGGTTCTACCATGGAAATCACACACACAAAACTATGTATGGTTCTAACATAGAAATAACACACACAAAACTATGTATGGTTCTTACATGGAAATAATACATACAAAACTATGTATGGTTCTAACATAGAAATAACACACACAAAACTATGTACGGTTCTAACATGGAAATAGCACACACAAAACTATGTATGGTTCTACCATGGAAATCACACACACAAAACTATGTATGATTCTAACATAGAAATAACACACACAAAACTATGTATGGTTCTTACATGGAAATAATACATACAAAACTATGTATGGTTCTTACATGGCAATAACACACACGAAACTATTTATGGTTCTTACATGGAAATAACACACACAAAACTATGTATGGTTCTTACATGGCAATAACACACACAAAACTATGTATGGTTCTTACATAGAAATAACACACACAAAACTATGTATGGTTCTAACATAGAAATAACACACACAAAACTATGTATGGTTCTTACATGGAAATAATACATACAAAACTATGTATGGTTCTTACATGGAAAAAACACACACAAAACTATGTATGGTTCTTACATGGCAATAACACACACGAAACCATTTATGGTTTTTACCTGGAAATAACACACACAAAACTATGTATGGTTCTTACATGGAAAAAGTAACTAGCAATACAAACACTATGTATGGTTCTAACATAGAAAAACACACACAAAACTATGTATGGTTCTAACATGGAAATAATACATACAAAACTATGTATGGTTCTAACATAGAAATAACACACACAAAACTATGTATGGTTCTTACATAGAAATAACACACACAAAACTATGTATGGTTCTTACATAGAAATAACACACACAAAACTATGTATGGTTCTAACATAGAAATAACACACACAAAACTATGTATGGTTCTTACATGGAAATAATACATACAAAACTATGTATGGTTCTTACATGGAAAAAACACACACAAAACTATGTATGGTTCTTACATGGAAATAACACACACAAAACTATGTATGGTTCTAACATGGAAATAACACACACAAAACTATGTATTGTTCTTACATGGAAATAACACACACGAAACTATGTATTGTTCTTACCGGTACATGGAAATAACACACACGAAACTATGTATGGTTCTTACATGGAAATAACACACACAAAACTATGTATTGTTCTTACATGGAAATAACACACACGAAACTATGTATGGTTCTTACATGGAAATAACACACACAAAACTATATATGGTTCTTACATAGAAATAACACACACAAAACTATGTATGGTTCTTACATGGCAATAACACACACAAAACTATATATGGTTCTTACATGGCAATGACACACACAAAACTATGTATGGTTCTTACATCCCTTTGAATCTTAATCAAATCTTTAAAAAGGCTATGATATTTCAACTATCATGTTTAAACAATTTCAAAACCATTAAATCTGATTTGATAGCTTAGTAGAAATATTTATCATCACTCATAATTCCAGTTGAATACCAAGAAGTTTTAACCAAGGTCCAGCTGACAGACAATATAATGATAAAAACCTAAAGTTGGACCCAGCTTTTTCTGCGGAAAAAGCTACTTATTCTAAAGAGGTTTTCTGAATATTTATATGTGTATAAAGGACACTCAGGACTGTTTATTTATTTTCTTCCCAACCAGACAGTTTTCAACTATGTTTTGTTGATGTCAAGACTATGCTACATTAAGTACTATTCAACTAGTTTCCAACTGTAAAACGTTTTGGACACTGCACCATTCAAATTTTTCATGCAGGCTACAATTTCAATGGAAAAACGGTTATAGAAAATTGAATGGGACAAATATTAGCATTGTACTACAGGCTGTGTACGTTAAATATCTCCCGACAGTTTGAAATTGCAAAAAGAGTATGCTTATGCCACTGTTCTGGCACAATTTCCCTCATCTGACATCAGTTGTAAAAAGATTTCAACAAAAGAAAAAGCTGTAGCCCAGATATACTGTAAGGCTACAAATTATTGCGAGATAGAAATTAATGCGTTAAATGCGACCAATCCGCGATCGCATTAATTTTTATCCGCATTTTTAAATACATATTTCCAAGTGAATTAAAGGAAAATAAAATCATATGATGGACAAAAGGTAATATAGGTCAAGTATTTATATTGAGATAGGGCAGGATTAAGTAATTAGGTAATTATCTCTAAATTTGAAGCTGATTAGTAATCAATGACAAAATATTTTTACACTTGACTATTTAAAGATAAAATCATTGTTCATGTCTTCATTCATTAAACACTTGTAGAATTCCGGGAAACCCTTTTCTTTTTTATAATATTAAAAAATGCGTCACCTATCGCGGATCGCATTAATTTGTACTCGCATTTTAGTCCCTATACCCTGTATCGCATTAATTTGTTGACGCATTAATTTCTTGCCTTACAGTACATTAAAGTACAAGTGATTATTAACTTTTATAGAGTTTTTTGTACAATTCAGATTAGTTGAACAAGATAAAACTAGTAAATAATTGTCTACTTGTCAACTGTTCTTCTTCAAATGATGAATAATGTCTTTTATTGATCAGTATCTTGTGTTGTGTATCAAACACTCAGATTTTTAAATATTCCCATTAAGCTTACTAGGAAGTTAGGAGATATCAGATCAGATGTCAGTGGACACTGTCAGGACACATTATTATATTGGATATCTCTAGAATCCTTACTTCTCCTACATTAAGAATCTTGACTTGGACAGTAAACCTGATGTTTTGTTGCATGGCTTTTTATTTTTGACAATTTGATTAGATAATTAGTTTCCTTTCATGCATACCACTTGAAAATGACAATGTAAATTGTTGAAATGTCGTGTATAATAAAACTCAGGAGTACTATACGATATAAACTGATGATGGCAATGTAAATTGTTGAAACATTGTGTAAAATAAAACCCAGGAGTAGTATACCATATAAACTGATGATGACAATGTAAATTGTTGAAACATTGTGTAATATAAAACTCAGGAGTAGTATACCATATTAACTGATGATGACAATGTAAATTGTTGAAATGTTGTGTACAATAAAACTCAGGAGTAGTATACCATATTAACTGATGATGACAATGTAAGTTGGTGAAATGTTGTGTACAATAAAACTCAGGAGTAGTATACCATATTAACTGATGATGACAATGTAAATTGTTGAAATGTTGTGTACAATAAAACCCATGAGTAGTATACCATATAAACTGATGATGATAATGTAAATTGTTGAAATGTTGTGTACAATAAAACTCAGGAAAAGTATACTATATTAACTGATGATGACGATATAAATTGTTGAAATGTTGTGCATAATAAAACTCAGGAGTGGTATACCATATTGACTGATGATGACAATGTAAATTGTTGAAATGTTGTGTACAATAAAACTCAGGAAAAGTGCACCATATTGACTGATGATGACAATGTAAATTGTTGAAATGTTGTGCATAATAAAACTCAGGAGTGGTATACCATATAAACTGATGATGACATTGTAAATTGTTGAAATGTTGTGTACAATAAAACTTAAGAGTAGTATACCATATTAACTGATGATGACGATATAAATTGTTGAAATGTTGTGCATAATAAAACTCAGGAGTGGTATACCATATAAACTGATGATGACAATGTAAATTGTTGAAATGTCGTGTATAATAAAACTCAGGAGTGGTATACCATATAAACTGATGATGGCAATATAAATTGTTGAAATGTTGTGTATAATAAAACTCAATGAGTAGTTTACCATCAAATTGGGTTCTCTTCCTCTAAATATTGCATAAAAGGATTATAAAGATTTTCCAACTTGTTTATGTGTATTGAGGACATTGATAGCTTTAATTCATTTTGATTTGTGGTTCCTGCAATTCTACTTAAACTAAGTGTTTGATGACGTCACTGATGTAAAAATACACTTTATCAAACACCAACACTTAGTTTGAGTAGAATTTCAGGAACTCCAGGTGTCTGATAGAAAATTGGAAATGTTTAAATTGATTCTAACTGTGTCCATGATACACATACAAAAACTTAGAGAACTAGTTACAATCACTTTAATGATTATGGCCTGTATAAAAGCTAGGACAGTTTTTTCAGTTCTGTTGTACTATAATTGCAGTGCGTTCATCGAACTGCTTTGTTTTCGAAATTTTTTTTTTTTTTTTTTTTTTTTTTTTTTTTTTTTCGAATTTCACATTCGATTTATCTCTTAGAAGGCAACATGCTACAAACTACCTGTTGCTGGCTGCCATTCAAACTGCGAGACTTCTATTTGTTAAATGTAAAATGACGTCATTCAGAGTGACCGGAAACGAGCTGTGGGCAATGGCGTTTTTTTGGTTTTTGTTGTTTATTACCTCTATTTTTCAACTGATTTTGACAGAACTTCTTTTGCTAGCTTCTTTTAACTGCTAGCTACATAACTGCAGTTTCAAACTGCTAATTTCATTACTTTTGTAGCTGAATTTTTTCATTTCAATTTTTGCATTTTTTTCAACTTCTACAATTTTATTCCGATGCATCCGAAAACTTACAGATAGATAGACACTATTAATGCGATCAAGAATTATTTTTAAAATTTTCGACATCACTTCCGGTTTTGACGTTATTCGCTTTCAAAATTTAAAAATCAACTTCAGGAATTTTCAAGATATTTCAAAAATTCTTTTTGCGATATGCTTGAAATAGTCATACAAAAAAACGAAGATAAAAAAATCCAGACCGGAAGCAAACGATAAGCCGCCATATTGAAATGTGAAACTTTTGTAAAATTTCAAATTCAAATTCAGGGGATAAAGCGATTTTCGTTATTTTTTCATATCTAATGACTATAGTCGATTGCGCAACTTTATTTGGGAGCCGATTTTTGAATTTTGATTTTGATTTTCTTTTATTTCCATTTTAATTTTATTGGTAATGACAAAAACTTTAAAGGCCCATATTTTGTGACCTTGACCTTTGGTGACCTTGTGACCTGAACACGATTTATTGCCCTTGATGATATCTACCCCCTGATATATTCTTTTGTGTTGTTCGATGTCTACTTCCGGTTTTATAGCCGATTGAAATTTGTGATTTTTATTTTTAACGAGCACTGTTACGTGAACTAATTCATGAATATCAAATATTTATATTGAATCTTATAAGGATCTGCTCTTTGTAATGATATATTAAACCACATATTGCCACCAAAAATGCGCTATTTAATATTTGGAAATTTTATATTTTCTTCTCTACTAACTGTGCGTAATTTTCTTTAAATCGAAATTGGGCCTCTGGAGATGTTACGATTCGTGTAATTTTAATGTCTATAGAATGTTATATCGGTTCCTGAATTATATTTGGAAACCGATTTTTGAATTTTTATTTTGATTTTGATATTTTGACCGAAAGTAATATATAAAAACTTCGAATGGTCGTATATTGTAACCTTGACCTTTGGTGACCTTGTGAGCTGAACAAATGTGATAGCTCTCGAAAAGATCTATCCATTGATATATTATATTTTGATGTACGATGCATACTTTCCGTTTTATCACCATTTGAAAATTGCGAATTTCATCGTTAAAAACTGGTTGTTGAATTATTTGGGCGATTTACATGACACGAGTTTCAGCGAACCAATTATGCTTTGAAATAAAACCACTTATACTCTTTAAAATAATGTTAGTGTTCTACAGATACTTTGTGGGGTAGTTTTAAAGCGTATATCAAAGCTGCTACGCACTGCGTCAGAACCTCGCGAAGCCTGGGGATCTAATTATTATTTCATTGAGTTTGGTGATTTGTTTTGGTTTGATACTAAAATTATCACATAGTTAAGTTGATATAATCCTGGTATATTCTATATGGTAATATATTGAGGTGTTACATTCCTCTCATCCCTCTAAGTATCTAGTCGGATCCCTGCGAGGAGGCCTCTTTAGTCCTCATCCATCTACAGACTTACATCACACAGAGGTTTGCAGTCGCTGTCTCCTCTCCATGGTATAATAGTCTGAGAAGTATTGGGAGTTACATTCCTCTCATCCCTCTAAGTATCTAGTCGGATCCCAGCAAGGAGGCCTCTTTAGCACTTATCCAGCTACAGACTTACATCAAACAGAGGTTTGCAGTCGCTGTCTCCTCTCCATGGTATAATAGTCTGAGAAGTATTGGGAGTTACATTCCTCTCATCCCTCTGAGTATCTAGTCGGATCCCTGCGAGGAGGCCTCTTTAGTCCTCATCCAGCTACAGACTTACATCACACAGAGGTTTGCAGTCGCTGTCTCCTCTCCATGGTATAATAGTCTGAGAAGTATTGGGAGTTACATTCCTCTCATCCCTCTGAGTATCTAGTCGGATCCCTGCGAGGAGGCCTCTTTAGTCCTCATCCATCTACAGTCTAACATCAGAGGTTTGCAGTTGCTGTCTCCTCTCGTTATTATAGTCTGAGAAGTATTGATGTTTGATATTATATTTAACATGCTGGTAGATTTGTAAGTAATAAATTAAGTTGTAACAGTATGTGGTCTGTAAACTACACAAGAATTCTACGTTTTACTTGGCCACATATCTTATGTTATCTAAAGACTTGCAGGGTTCCAATGGAAGTAATTAAAATTCCTTTTGTTAAAATTTTCAGGAACACAAAATCCAGTATGACATTTTAGGTAGCATCACAGTGTCTTATTATAAAGTAAAAGATATATTTCTTCTTATTTAAATATATGAAGTCATATTTGGCTTCATTACTTTTTTGCAGGTAACTACACATGCAATTCATTCATGATCGTACATTATTCTTCTTTGACTTGCGTTCTTCTTTTTTGGAATATCATCAAAAGTTATTGTAATTATTAATTCAGCATATTTATATTGTAAATATCAAGAGAATTTTAAAATAGTTCAAAATGACAAAATATTTAAAGAGGTAGTCTTGTGTTTTTTATGTCCAATTTATTTTGCTCCAATTTATGAAAACTTTACATTAAGATTTCATGAAACATGTCCATGAATGTATCTGAAAGTTTTAACTAAAACAAATTTAAGCTTTAATTTTAAACCAAAACTAATCAAACACAAATTTTGTTTGTAAAACTGCAGGAACCATAGACATAGGACTGAAAATTTGAATGGTGTATATTGATACTATGATTGCTCTGATAAGTGTAAAATATTTTGTAAACCTTGATACAATCTCTTTAAATCTCTTCATTGGCAGTAACTAATTAATTACTACAAAGTCTCTTGTTTGTATTTTAGTAGAAGTCTAGTGACCTAGATTTAGGTATTTATTATCTTTGCTTATTTAATAAATACCTCCAAACCCAAACCTAATCAATCTAGTTTTGTCTTCATGTGGTCCCCTTTATATTTCCTTGTGCTCTCCATTAATAGAGTTTTAAATAAAGATTTAGGCCGAGACTCCTTTTGTCTGTAGTTGCGCCAGTGTATTGTTAATTTTATATATTGTTGAAACAGCTCCATTTATCCTAGATCTGTATTGCTGACACATGTAAAAGACTGAAGTTTGGGCGATTTTTTACACACACAGGTACTGTGAAGATCTTAAAATAGAATGAATGACATCAGGGTATGCCCAAAAAAGGTATAACAGACCATTTGATATGGTCCTGTCTAACATTCAGTCCATGGTGACAAATATAGACTCTTTATTTACATGGGTCAGAATAAGGTCCAATACCAAAGGACATGGTCTTGTCTAACATTTAGTCCATGGTGACAAACATAGACTCTTTATTTACATGGGTCAGAATAAGGTCCAATACCAAAGGACATGGTCTTGTCTAACATTTAGTCCATAGTGACAAACATAGACACTTTATTTACATGGGTCAGAATAAGGTCCAATACCAAAGGACATGGTCTTGTCTAACATTTAGTCCATAGTGACAAATATAGACTCTTTATTTTACATGGGTAAGAATAAGGTCCAGTACACAAGGATATGGTCCTGTCTAACATGAATGGTCAATATGAGTATATATTCATCAGTGAACTTATCTGGTGTCCTAAAGTAACAGAATACCTTAAAATCAGGAAATCTCATATTAGAAAAAAATGCTTAATCAATTTATTAAGTTTTTTCAATAATGCATCTTTATGGATAATTACTTTTTTGGATATTTATATTTTTTATCTCTTTTTATGGCAGCAGTTATATTTACTGATGACAAGAGCTCTTATTGGTAAAGTGTAAAAATTTCAAATTTTATGTTCATTCTAAGACCTATTATCCCTTTAAGAACCTCTCCACCTTAGTTGTTATTCTTGTACAATAGGAATGTGTCTGTTGATTTTCCATATATGGAGATGTTAAATATGTATGAGGTGGGATGGTTGTAGGCCTAGCCTTTATAGAATCAAGAAGCCGTGTTGTACAATAATTATATTGATTAGTATCAACCTAATAAGAGTTAAAAAGTAGAACATTTTGATAAAGAGATTTGGTCATCTAAAAATCTGGTAATGAATTTGCAATATTCCACTTTCCTCTCTCCTCTCCATTACCAGTACAGCTTTAATCTTATCACTTACAGAATGAATATCAGTTGCCAATCACTGGATCTGAAATGGCAAATATTAATGATATTAGTTAATGATACTGATAATAAACGGTGGGTCATAGATGCTGTACCAGGGCTGTTGATGTATTTTTTTCCCAGCGGGACATTTTTTAAACGATGTTTTGTTGATGTCAAAACTGCTACACTAAGTAGTATTCATCTAGTATCCAACTGTAAACTGTATTTCAATGCCATGAATGTACAGCTCTACAGATCTTAAAATAGAACGATTGACATCAGGGTATGCCCGAAAATGGTATAACAGATATTGCACACCAAAACAGATGCCTTTACGTCTGTTTTTTTTTATTTGACAAAAGTTAATGATTTTGATACAGTGGATTGCATGTCTTTAGTGTTTTGTCTTTTAGTTGTTATTGCTCCACATAGTGGTTCCTTATTTTCTCTAAACTTACTGTAGTACTTTTAAGAATCCAAAACTGGCATCTGGTTTTTTGAAAGTTGACATTAAAACCTAGATCAATATAGTTTTGACATCATGGGATTTCCTGTATATTTCCTTTGATCTCTATTAATAGAGATTTAAATAAAAATTAAAAACTGTACATGGATATCATCACTATTGTCTCTGTACATGGATATCATCACTATTGTCTCTGTACATGGATGTCATCACTATTGTCTCTGTACATGGATATCATCACTATTGTCTCTGTATATGGATATCATCACTATTGTCTCTGTACATGGATATCATCACTATTGTTTCTGTACATTGATATCATCACTATTGTCTCTGTACATGGATATCATCACTATTGTCTCTGTACATGGATATCATCACTTTATCAATAGATCTTATTTATGTCTCATTTTTTCGGACATTGAAAGTGAGGTTCATAATGTAAATTACATCATTCATTGATAAGATGGCCGTGTCATATGAATGAATAGCTTATATGATGTCACTTAAAGATTAGAAAACATCCCTTTCCTAGAAATGTGTGATGGTAAACTTCATCTGAAAATGTCATTAATGAGCTTAATATGTTGTCAATTGCAACTCTCTTGATGTAAAATATGATTTGTTTTAGTTTAGTAGTGTTGAAGGGATTGGACAAGGAGTCTTTAAATAAAGAGGTCTCCTTTTCTATACCAGAAAAAATCATGACCTTTTACATCATTTCTCTGATTAAGTCTGATTTAAGAAAGATGCGATAGTTTCGTGAATTACTATTACCTTTGTTTATTGTGTTATGAGCTTTGTTCTATATTTAATATAGCTAATGCTAGAACAAGGTCTAATGAACTCATTCTATACAAACCTCATTGAGACAGTCAACTATTAATAATGGATTACCATAAGGATAGGTTGGTATTACCTATTATTATACTATAATGAATAAGGAGGACAAAGGTCATATATTGATTACTTGTTATAATGATAATAATTTATATTACATGGGTTTGAATTAGGTTCTTTACACAATGAAATTATCATGTCAAACAACCTCTTTTACAAGGATAACAACTTAAATATGGTGAACATGTTCCCCTGTCTCAACCATCTGGTCCTTGGCCATGCATGCCAAACCTCTTCATATTTATTTGTTGGTATATGAGTACCTATACAACTGACTAGGTCAATTGGAATAAAAACTAAAGATAAACGTTAAAGTGAAAGTAGTCCTGTCAAACAACTATATTTAACAATTTTACAAGAATAAATTAGCTAAAATATGATCTTTGAATGGCATTTAGTAACCGGATATGATATAAACAATCACACGATATATGGATATAACGATTACTTTAATAAAACATAACAGGCGACGTTTCAATAAGTATTCTCTTATCGTCTTCAGGCCAATTTTTGAGGGTGTGATACAATTCAACCAAATAAATACAAAAAGGTAGAGAAGCCACTAAATTAGAACAATGCAACTTGAGAATAATCTACTATAGCTAAAATATGGTCAAAGGAACCTTTCTACCAGCTGTCTCACGTCTAAACCTCATTGGTTTCCTGGAGTATCAGTCCCTATTTACATCTGGGACCGTAGAGAAAGATACTAACCAAGATAATATAACACATGACCATCATTTGTTCCACAAAAGCAAGCAAAATCTTACTGACTGTACTCTAAAACCCCTGTATTGGGATGATATGGCATTTACAGGCATTTCGATTATGAGTTGGAATGATCTTTACAAATATATTTAAATACCACCAGAACACTTTAACCTTATTAGGATGAATTCGTAGCATTGACATTTGTTAATTGAAGTTGCAGTATGAGTCAGTGCGGCTGGTTATCAAACACAAAATTGAGATCGATTATCAACAGTGGCTTATAGATAATCCAAAATAATAATAGAAAATATTATCTGAGCAATCTTTTAAATGCTAAATAGAACTCATATCAAAGTTTTTAATTCCAAGGGTTCATTATCACATTGAAGTGTAATTATATGCATATTCATTAATTTCATCAGTTATTTAGTTATTATGGGTTGGTGGTTGGTATGTTTGAAATATTTGTAGGTATGTTTGTAATATCTGTAGGTATGTTTGCAATATCTGTAGCCATGTTTGTAATATCTGTAGCCATGTTTGTAATATCTTTAGGTATGTTTGTAATATCTGTAGGTATGTTTGTAATGTAATATCTGTAGGTATTTTTGTAATATCTGTAGCTATGTTTGTAATATCTGTAGCCATATTTGTAATATCTGTAGGTATGTTTGTAATATCTGTAGGTATGTTTGTAATATCTGTAAGTATGTTTGTAATATCTGTAGCCATGTTTGTAATATCTGTAGGTATGTTTGTAATATCTGTAGGTATGTTTGTAATATCTGTAGGTATGTTTGTAATATCTGTAGGTATTTTTGTAATATCAGTAGGCATGTTTGTAATATCTGTAGCCATGTTTGTAATATCTGTAGGCATGTTTGTAATATCTGTAGGCATGTTTGTAATATCTGTAGGCATGTTTGTTATATCTGTAGGCATGTTTGTAATATCTGTTGGTATGTTTGTAATATCTGTAGCCATGTTTGTAATATCTGTAGGTATGTTTGTAATATCTGTAGCCATGTTTGTAATATCTGTAGGTATGTTTGTAATAACTTTAAGTATGTTTGTAATATGTGCAGTTTTTTTTAGTAATATCTGCAGGCCTCGAAATTTGCTTCCCCAGCGTAAACAAAAAATCGATGACGGTAATTTTCATCACGTAACCGATAGTTCGGTTCGGACTCAAACGTTCGCGAAACCCATCGGTTACGTGAATCGGTTACGTCGTTTAGTGGTGTATGGTAGGTAGGTAAATGGCGAGTTAACGTTCGCTTCCAGCAATTGCTGATATCGCAAACTAGGTAGTTGTTGATATTCGTAGTATCTGATTTGATATGGCGCAAGATATTTCCTTTGTGAACACAACTTACACCATCGGCATAATTCTGTATTCCGGACATGACTGCCCCCTTGATCCCACGTCTGTTGGCTTCCTTTCTGATATTTATTATTTGTGTCGAACAAACTTTACATTCCAGTTTTTCAATATTTCCATCATCGCCGATTTCAACAATTTTAAAATCTTTATTGAATGACCATTTATTGAAAGTCTTAACAGTGACGCTTTCTGGTTTACGATTTGGCTGTGCCATTTTCTAACAGGTGACTGAACTGGCCGATTCCCTGGCAACAGTACAAGATCGACTCTAGGCTTATAGTTAATAAATGTTTAGTTACGCCGGAAAATCACAACTAGCTGATATGTAACTTTTTTTTTTTATTAATAATATTTTATTGACAGGTAACATTTATTTAGTAGCTATTGTTTGTTGAATTTAATAAGTGAGAGTAAAACCAAAACGTCATTGAAACAATAAAATCAATTAAATCTATAGAAAACGATCAAATAGAGATGAAAGTTACATTACATAGGCCCAACTACAATAACAAAGAAACAATATTAATCATATGCATGGCCTAACATTGGCCCGGGAATGAGGATAATACATTTTTCTTCCTAAGATTGGTTCACGCGATGATCCCGTGTTAGATAATACTACTGCCATAAAACAATGTGGAATTTTTATTAGTAGCGTATTGAAAATGAAATAGTTTAACATCCTGCCACCTTCACGATGAGTTTTACCGATTGAAAACTGATTTGAGACAGTTTTACTGTTATCGTTATACGGCAAAAGTTCACGTAACCGATTTTTCGTTCTGCCCATTTAGACTTTGCGTAACCGACACGCGAACGATTGTTTCGTTCGCGTCAAAATTCGAGGCCTGTATCTGTATATTGGGAGGATATGTGTTTTGGAAGATATGTATTTTTGGGGGAAGAAATGAAGGTATTTTGTAATAACGTCAATTATTTTTAGAATGTTGACAATGTTTTAAGATGTAATTAGAAGCATCAAGATAATTAAACCATCCAGTATCATGATAATAATAGGTAATGATTTTCTATATTAATACCACTGTCATGGAAAATAGCTGTCTTTAATTTCACTGTATTAAACTTATAGAATTATGTACAGAATAGTCTAAAACTTAACTTTTATATTTTGTCTGAACGCCCACTTAAACAAGTTACTTACAATGTGACATATCTGTGACAGTGCTTTAGTAATTCATCATTAGTACAAAGTTACAACATTAACTTCCAAACACATCTAGCCACAATTATATGGATAACAATTACTTTATTAAAATAACTTGCAATGTACTCATGTCTTTATCAAGCAATGATACTTTGTGACCAGATATATATATTCTCCCATTACTAAATACCACTTAAAGACAGTAAACTAGACTCAAGTAAATAATAAGCTGCCTTAAATTGAGTCATCTAAATATATTCTTTTCCACAGTTTAAAGATACAGGTCCCCCATTTGCTTAACTAATCATACCTTAGCTAAGAAACAAGAAATTCAGTGTTCACAATTCACCATCAAAATTTAAGCCTTCAAATCCATGTGTGTCCAGAATTACTCGAGTTACAAAACTCTTCATTTTGTGAGACTCTACAAAAGAAAAGAGAAAAAAAAATGTACAGAAATAGAATTCAGGAGTAGGTTTCTTAGGCCCTCAGACATTTCAAGAAAACAAGTTTTTCAGTTGTTTTTTTTAATATTTTGGTTTAGCTTATGGCCGATCCTTTGGTCATGTTTTCAAATAAAAATGATTGACAGATTCAAAGTATTGATTTATTCTTTGAGCATAAATAGCTTTTCGTATTTTCTTTTGAATTTCTTTCTTTTTTCTTCATTCTTATTTTGTCTTTTGACAATTGTCTTATGAAGACCTATATGTGTGGTTTCTATTAACCAGATTAAGGTAAGAACACATTTTATACAATTGATTATGCATATCAGGGCTGTTGATTTATTTTTTCCCAGCCGGACATTTTTTAACGATGTCAATGTTGTTGATATCAAAACTACTACACTAAGTACTATTCAAGTAGTATCCAACTGTAAAATGTATTGCAATGCATGAATGTTTAGATATAATCATCATAATTGGGACTGTAATTTTCTGAACATACTGTCATACATCACATCACAATAACAAAACAATCCGATCATCAAATATTTACAGTTAAATTTTATAATTTTTACGAAGTTACAAATGCTGATTTTTAATGAACTTTCACCGACGATGTACTTCCGGTTGAACATGAGAAAACGAAGGTTTTTGAATGACACCAATACTGAGAAAAACGAAGGTTTCTCGCAGTCTTTCCAAATTGTCTATAAATAGTAACTGTTTCATATCCTAGTAGTAAGCAGAAAAGAACGATAAAACTTATAACTAAGCACATTTTTTGTAAGGAATAGTAAAATTTCAATAGTAAATAACCTGCCAATGACATTTAATTGAATTTTCTGTCAAATTTATAACTGTTAAAAAGAAGAATGACCGGCAAGCTATCATTGTCAAAAATTCTATGTGAGGGCCGATATTTTCCTCATCATGTTTAAGTTGGTACTGATGAAATCGGAAGACAATTATCGTAAATAGACTTGATATACAATTATATCGATGGATAATGACCGATTAAAATTTGAAGGCATAACTATAGGATTAAACACATAATGGATTATCTTGTCAACTGTTTGTTAAAAGTAAGTAGTTTGAGATAGTAAATCTCTTTGAACTGGAAGCGTTTTCCGGGAACCTATTAATAATTGTCAATAAATTCATTGTTGATTAACCACCTCTTACCGTTAATCTCTTATTTAACTAAATTAAATGACCGGTAGTGTTAGGAATCTCATTGACTAAACGTGATAGTTAGGTAATTTAATTTTTAATTATTTTTTTTTTTAACGTCACTGACCTATACTTGATCTCCCGCGCAGCCTATTTGCAGACGGTCATTTTGGCATGACTGCCGGTCATGTCCGGCATATAGAGCCAAATCAACGGCCCTGATGCATATTCACAATATCAAGCTATTACAAACTTCATCTTATACATCTTCACAATATCAAGCTATTACAAACTTCATCTATATATCTTCACATTGCTAAGCTATTACAAACTTCATACTTATACATCTTCACATTGCTAAGCTATTACAAACTTCATCTTATACATCTTCACATTGCTAAGCTATTACAAACTTCATCTTATACATCTTCACATTGCTAAGCTATTACAAACTTCAACTTATACCTCTTCACAATGTCAATCTATTACAAACTTCATGTTATACATCTTCACAATATCAAGATATTACAAACTTCATACTTATATCTCTTCACAATATCAAGATATTTCAAACTTCATACTTATACATCTTTACAATGTCCAGCTATTAAGAAATAAAAAATATCAAGATATTATTAAGGGTGAACACCGTTGCAAATCATAAAAATATGGAAAAATTAGGTACAATTCTTGACAGTTTTTAATGAAAATAGAGACCCTAGAAAAAAATTTAAAGCGGAAGGTTGAATATTTCATTCCACTAATTGTTACTGTACTGAAAAGTTTTTATTCAAAATCAATGCTGGCAAGCTATCTTTTAAGCTGTTAGCACTCAACCATCCAAACAACTTGACATTAAAGAAATTTAACATACTCATATATACTGTCAATTTCATTTTAAATTAATTTCATTTTGTATGACCTGCCTGTTTAAAGTTCAAGTTTTTAAAAATTTTGACAGATACCTAATTTACCTTATAATAATGACGGAGTGTGTTGTTCAAAGAATGTGCTAGAAAAGAAATGCTTAATGGAATTGTAAAGAGGTTTACCAAACTTATTATCTTTATGGGGGAAAAAAACAAAACAAACTGCCTCATTCCAAATTTTAGTTGTAAGCCTGTAGTTCTTGCAATTTCTCTACAAGTGTTTGTTGAATGATGTCACTATTGTAAATATTTAAGATCCTTTGTGATAGTCTCATGAAAAATTCTTAGTTTTAGTAGAATAGCAGCAACTACAGACATCTGGAAGAAAATTGGAACTGTACAAATAAAGTATCAGTGTGGTTCCTGCAAAGTATTTGATGACTTCACTAATATCATAATCTGCTTATATTGCAAAAGGACTTAGCATTAGAGACTTCAGGTAAAATTAGAGGAGCCACAGACATCTGCCTGGTATAAGGGCTTGAAATTGATGCTATCAGTGTCCATAATCTAATAACATAAAAACCATTTTACAATCCCTTTAAAGGGATTCTACCTAAGTATAAATTTTGATATTTAATATGAAAACTGCTAAACCTATGATAATACATAGTGGAAACTAAATATTGATTATAGATGATCAATTTGATCAAAATATCAATTTTTTTCAGTTGTTTATTAAAGAAGGTATATTTTTATTCTCAACAAGTTAATTTGTCGAGTCATTGAGTACATGCCTTCTAATAATACCTTTTTATGGTAGTTTTGATTACTTTCACTGCCAGAGGCAAAATATCCCTATCATTTTAAGTAATAGCAAGTTTGATTGATAGGACAGTTGAATAGCTCAGTCAGTAGCAAGTTGGATTGTCGTCTGCTAGGACAGTGAAATAGCTCAGTCAGTAGTAAGTTTGATTGTCGTCTTCTAGGACAGTGAAATAGCTCTGTCGGTAGTGAGTTTGATAGTGGTCAGACAGGGCATTGAAATAGCTCAGTCAGTAGTGAGTTTGATAGTTGTCAGCTAGGACAGTGAAATAGCTCTGTCGGTAGTGAGTTAGATAGTTGTCAGCTAGGACAGTGAAATAGCTCTGTCGGTAGTGAGTTTGATTGTCGTCTTCTAGGACAGTGAAATAGCTCAGTCAGTGGTAAGTTTGATTGTGGTCTTCTAGGACGGTGAAATAGCTCTGTCGGTAGTGAGTTGGATTGTCATCTGCTAGGACAGTGAAATAGCTCAGTCAGTAGTAAGTTGAATTGTCTTCTGCTAGGACTGTGAAATAGCTCAGTCAGTAGTGAGTTTGATAGTTGTCAGCTAGGACAGTGAAATAGCTCAGTTAGTAGTAAGTTTGATAGTTGTCAGCTAGGACAGTGAAATGGCTCAGTCAGTAGTGAGTTTGATAGTTGTCAGCTAAGACAGTGAAATAGCTCAGTCAGTAGTGAGTTTGATAGTTGTCAGCTAGGACAGTGAAATAGCTCAGTCAGTAGTGAGTTTGATAGTTGTCAGCTAAGACAGTGAAATAGCTCAGTCAGTAGTAAGTTTGATAGTTGTCAGCTAGGACAGTGAAATAGCTCAGTCAGTAGTGAGTTTGATAGTTGTCAGCTAAGACAGTGAAATTGCTCAGTCAGTAGTAAGTTGGATTGTCTACTGCTAGGACAGTGAAATAGCTCAGTCAGTAGTGAGTTTGATAGTTGTCTACTAGGACAGTGAAATAGCTCAGTCGGTAGTGAGTTGGATTGTTGTCTGCTAGGACAGTGAAATAGCTCAGTCAGTAGTAAGTTTGATAGTTGTCAGCTAGGACAGTGAAATGGCTCAGTCAGTAGTGAGTTTGATAGTTGTCAGCTAAGACAGTGAAATAGCTCAGTCAGTAGTGAGTTTGATAGTTGTCAGCTAGGACAGTGAAATAGCTCAGTCAGTAGTGAGTTTGATAGTTGTCAGCTAAGACAGTGAAATAGCTCAGTCAGTAGTAAGTTTGATAGTTGTCAGCTAGGACAGTGAAATAGCTCAGTCAGTAGTGAGTTTGATAGTTGTCAGCTAAGACAGTGAAATTGCTCAGTCAGTAGTAAGTTGGATTGTCTACTGCTAGGACAGTGAAATAGCTCAGTCAGTAGTGAGTTTGATAGTTGTCTACTAGGACAGTGAAATAGCTCAGTCGGTAGTGAGTTGGATTGTTGTCTGCTAGGACAGTGAAATAGCTTAGTTAGTGACAAGTTTGATAGTTGTCTTCTGAGACAATGAAATAGCTCAGTCAGTCGTAAGTTTGATTGTCGTCTGCGGGGACAATGAAATAGCTCTGTCAGTAGTGAGTTGGATTGTTGTCTGCTAGGACAGTGAAATAGCTTAGTTAGTGACAAGTTTGATAGTTGTCTTCTGAGACAATGAAATAGCTCAGTCAGTCGTAAGTTTGATTGTCGTCTGCGGGGACAGTGAAATAGCTCTGTCAGTAGTGAGTTTGATTGTTGTCTGCTAGGACAGTGAAATAGCTCAGTCAGTAGTGAGTTTGATTGTCGTCTGCTAGGACAGTGAAATAGCTCTGTCAGTAGTGAGTTTGATTGTTGTCTGCTAGGACAGTGAAATAGCTCAGTCAGTATTGAGTTTGATTGTCGTCTGCTAGGACAGTGAAATAGCTCAGTCAGTATTGAGTTTGATTGTCGTCTGCTAGGACAGTGAAATAGCTCTGTCAGTAGCGAGTTGCATTGTGATAAGCATGTACAGTGATATTTCACTTTTTTAAAAACTTATAGCAATTTGAAACTTTCTTTAATGAAAAGGAGACTTTACTTGACATAAAAAAAAAAAAATTGTTTCAAATTCTAGGTGATTTTTTTCCTGAGGGTGATTATTCTTGGAAAATAATTTAAAAAAATTGTAACAATGGAGAATTGCCAGGAGAAATTTTTGTTTCTTGATTTAATGGGATTATGATATGAAAAAATTGTTGAGTAGAGGAGAAGGGATGTTTTTGTCTCTCTCAATAGCAAACAGAAATTAGAAAAATTTTGGACTCTTTTAAAAGCAATTATGGCTAACATCCAAATCTTTGCTGTTTGACATTTTATATTGTCATAAAATAAGATCACCAAGGAAACTATTTACAGTACATTGTACCAAAGACATTATCATGAAATAGTGTCTCTAAATAAAGATCAGAAAAACTGGACCAAAGATGATCAGTAACACAAATTCATCTTCAAGATGTCAAGCTATCATACCTTGACATCATTAAGCACTTTTATTGTATTAAAGTCATATGTCACCTTAATCAAGTCAATATGTTTTTTTGTCTTATGTAAGAGTTGATTATATAACCAATCAATAGCCTTGGTTAAAATAACTACTAGTTTTCCCTGTCTAACTGTTGCAATCAAATCGCTGCATTTAGAGACTTCCCTGAACAGGAAAATGAAATGAATGAAGTTTCACAGGGAAACACTGATAAAATCAATTTGCTTTATTCCAATTTTCGACCAGATGCTTGTGGTTCCTGAGAAACCACTAAAACTTAAAGTATTAAATGGCATCACTAATCCACTAATATGGGATACAAGCATATTTCAGTCAGCCTGTGAAGGTTTGTAATCTAGTCATCTGATAAGAGGATTTTAGTATTCTAGTCATCTGATTAGAGAATTTTAGTATTCTAGTCATCTGATTAGAGGATTTTAGTATTCTAGTCATCTGATTAGAGGATTTTAGTATTCTTGTCATCTGATTAGAGGATTTTAGTATTCTTGTCATCTGATTAGAGGAATTTGGTATTCTAGTCATCTGATTAGAGGACGTTAGTATTCTAGTCAACTGATTAGATGATTTTAGTATTCTAGTCATCTGATTAGATGATTTTAGTATTCTAGTCAACTGATTAGATGATTTTAGTATTCTAGTCAACTGATTAGATGATTTTAGTATTCTAGTCATCTGATTAGAGGATTTTAGTATTCTAGTCATCTGATTAGAGGATTTTAGTATTCTAGTCATCTGATTAGAGGATTTTAGTATTCTAGTCATCTGATAAGAGGATTTTAGTATTCTAGTCATCTGATAAGAGGATTTTAGTATTCTAGTCATCTGATTAGAGGATTTTAGTATTCTAGTCATCTGATTAGAGAATTTTAGTATTCTAGTCATCTGATTAGAGGATTTTAGTATTCTAGTCATCTGATTAGGTTATTTTAGTATTCTAGTCATCTGATTAGGTTATTTTAGTATTCTAGTCAACTGATTAGGTTATTTTAGTATTCTAGTCATCTGATTAGAGGATTTTAGTATTCTAGTCATCGGATTAGAGAATTTTAGTATTCTAGGCATCTGATTAGAGGATTTTAGTATTCTTGTCATCCGATTAGAGGATTTTAGTATTCTAGTCATCCGATTAGAGGAATTTTAGTATTCTAGTCATCTGATTAGAGGATTTTAGTATTCTAGTCATCTGATTAGAGGATTTTAGTATTCTAGTCATCGGATTAGAGAATTTTAGTATTCTAGGCATCTGATTAGAGGATTTTAGTATTCTAGTCATCTGATTAGAGGATTTTAGTATTCTAGTCATCTGATAAGAGGATTTTAGTATTCTAGGCATCTGATTAGAGGATTTTAGTATTCTAGTCATCTGATTAGAGGATTTTAGTATTCTAGTCATCGGATTAGAGAATTTTAGTATTCTAGGCATCTGATTAGGGGATTTTAGTATTCTAGTCAACTGATTAGAGGATTTTAGTATTCTAGTCATCTGATAAGAGGATTTTAGTATTCTAGTCAACTGATTAGAGGATTTTAGTATTCTAGTCATCTGATTAGAGGATTTTAGTATTCTAGGCATCTGATTTTAGTATTCTAGTCATCGGATTAGAGGATTTTAGTATTCTAGGCATCTGATTAGAGGATTTTAGTATTCTAGTCATCTGATTAGAGGATTGGCCAAACACTTAAATCAGTCTTTACATTAAATTTGATATTCAATCAAACTGTATAATTCCAGGATGTAAAATCTAATCAGTTTTAAACCAACAATAACATTATAGTACAAGCCATTAGTAAATTAAAATCTCAATTTAAATGGATGGCTTGCTTTTAGAATTCCTGTGAACTATTATCATGAACAATGTTATCTAAGTTTATACTAGCAACAAGTGTATTAGTGTAAAGTAAAATCTTTCTCATTATTAGTACATCAATTCTAATAGCTTCAATATCATAGTTGGATATTAAACATTATGTGAAAAAAATGATAATTTATTATGATAATTGCTCAATATATTACACAGCGATTTCAATACAGGTAACAGATGTCATTTTTATACGCCCACATGAAATGGGGGGCGTATATTGTCGTCACCCACATCCGTCTGTCCGTCCGTCCTGTCCGTCCGTCCGTCCGTCCGTCCGTCCGTCCACAATTGCTCGTAAACACTCTACACGGTGTAATTCTTGACGGATTTAGATGAAACTTAATATGAGTGTTTATGATCACGCAAGGATGAACCCTATTGAAAATCAGCGAAATCGGAAAAAAATTAGTATGAGTTCGTGCCCTTGTTCTTGAATGGCTCGTAAACACTCTACAACGTGCAATTCTTGACCGATTTTGATGAAACTTGGTGTGAGAGTATGTTATAACTCAAGGATAAACCCTATCGAAAATCAGCGAAATCGAAAAACATTTAGTATGAGTTATTGCCCTTGTTCTTGAAAACGCGTTCAATTTTAGCTTGTAAACATTCTTGAGAGAACAATTTTTAATGGATTTTAATGAAACTTGGCCTGAGTATTTGTTATCACCCAAGGATGAAGCCTATTGAAAACCAGTCAAATCGAAAAAAAATTAATATCAGTTATTGCCCTTGTTTTTGAAAACGCGTTCAATTTTTAGCTTGTAAACACTCTACAAAGCACAGTTATTGACCGATTTTGACGAAACTTGCTGAAATTGTTTAATATCACCCAAGAATGAACCCTTTTGAAAATAGCACATATCGAAATATATTTAATAGGAATTATTGCCTTTGTTCTATAAAATGTGTTGGATTTTTGCCTTGTAAACACTCTACAAGTCACAATTCTTGAGCGATTTTGACATAACTTGGCATGAGTATTTGTAATCACCTAAGGATGAACCCTATTGAAATTCAGTTAAATCGAAAAATATTTAGTATCAGTTATTGCCCTTGTGTTTGAAAACGCGTTCAATTTTAGCTTGTAAGCACTCTAGAAAGAACAATTCTTAATGGATTTTGATAAAACTTGGCTTGAGTATTTGTTTTTACCCAAGGATGAACCTTATTGAAAATCAAATAAATCGAAATATATTTAGTGTGAGTTATTGCCCTTGTGTTTGAAAACGGGTTTAACTTTTTGGCTAATAAACACTCTAGAAGGTACAATTCATGACCAATGTTGACAAAATTGTTGGATATCGCAAGGGATGAGCCTAATTGAAAATTAAAATTATCAAAATATATCTAATATGAATTATTGCCCTTGTTCTTTTAAACGCGTTCCATTTTTGTCTCGTAAACACTCTACATGGCACAATTCTTGATGGATTTCGATGAAACTTGGTGTGAGAGTGTGTTGTAACTCAAGGATGAACCCTTTTGAAAAGCGAAATCGAAATTTTTTTTAGTATGAGTTACTGCCCTTGTTCTTGAAAACGCATTCAATTTTAGCTTGTAAACACTCTAGAAAGAACTATTCTTAATGGATTTTGATTAACTTTGGCTTGAGTATTTTTTTTTACCCAAGGATGAACCCTATTATAAATCAAATAAATAGAAATATATTTAGTGTCAGTTATTGCCCTTGTTTTTGAAAACGCGTTCAATTTAACTCGTAAACACTCTAGAAAGAACAATTTTGAATGGATTTTGATGAAGCTTGGCTTTAGTATTTGTTTTCTCACAAGGATAAACCCTATTGAAAATCAGATAAATCAAAAAATATTTAGTGTCAGTTATTGGGCCTGTTTTCAAAATCGCTTTCAACTTTTGGCTTGTGAACACTCTAAACATTCATTTTTGACAAAACTCGCTGAAATTGTTTAATATCAACCAAGAATGAGCCTTATTAAGAATTAAAAATATCAAAATGTTATTAAGGGTGAACCCTATTGCAAATCATAAAAATACCGAAAAATATTTAATGAGTTGAGTTAGGTACAATTCTTGACAGTTTTTAATGAAACTAGAGACCCTAGAAAAAAATATATGGTGGAAGGTTGAATATTTCATTCCACTTTTGTAACCTTACTGAAAAGTTTTTATTTGAAATAAATGCTGCCAGTGGGCGTATATTACCTTGCCTGGCAAGCTATCATTTTGATATTATTTGTATTCATCATGATTATTATATATCACATGATCTGGGTCAGTGAGGTGAAAGGGTCAAGTGTCAGTGAATGACATTAGACAATGGTGCGCTTCTATTCTTGACAGTTTAATAATTTGTCATAACCAAAATGTAGAAATACCTTTCTTATGAATATGTAGTAAATCTAAGTTAATGTAATTTGTGCATGATGTGTTTTCATTTACTCTTCATACCACCTTTGTGTACTACAGAAATTCTTAGTTGTTGGTGGATGACAAGTTAATGTCTGATTCCAGCTAGGTGATATCACAGACTAGGTAGTTGTTGGTAGATGACAAGTTAATGTCTGATTCCAGCTAGGTGATATCACAGAATAGGTAGTTGTTGGTAGATGACAAGTTAATGTTCAATTCTAGCTAGCTGTAATCGACTTGACCTAAATAATTAGGTCAAGCTGCCATATCGGCCGCCATTTTGAATTTTCGTTACAATTCTTAAAGCCGAAATTCAGACACTGTTGATAGACCAATTTCTATTAAATTTAGCACATAGATTCATTGGATCATTATCTACCTTTTCTTGGAAACCGATTTTTAAATTTCTTTTTTTTTATTGAATTATTCAAATTTCGATTTGTTCAAAATTAGGTTACGGAAGGTGTGACCAACTTAATCTATGACCTTGAAATTAGGTCAAATAATGATCATTATATAGTCTACATGTAGGTATTTTTTAATTTGGCTTACTTAAAAAATTCACAGAGATAAGTGTACTTAAATACAGCAAAAATTAATTATTTGTCATATTTTCTCCATCTTTACCCGTTACGGAATGTGTGATTTATGACTTTGAAAATTAGGTCAAATGATATTCAATATATTGTCTAGATGTAGGTCATTGCAAATTTAGTTTTCATTTTAATCAGAGTAATCAGTATATATGATAAACAAAAGTAAAATACCTACTGTTAGAGTATGGAATGTATACTGGTAAAGGTCATTTCTCATTTCCATAGACTCTTTATGTACACAGATAATTCATTAGTTTTTTCATTAATCGATTCCCAGGTTCACCTAGATATTATTCTATGAAACTGTTTGATTTATAAAGATAATGAATGACAGGTGGAAGAGTTTAAGAGACAATGTTATAAGAAATAGCAAAGGTTGTTAAACCATTGACAGATCTCAAGATGTAGCCAGTTTGTGTTTGAGTCATGTCCTTGTAGCCAGTTTGTGTTTGACTCATGTCCTTGAAGCCATTTTGTGTAAGAGTCGTGTCCTTGAAGGCAGTTTGTGTAAGAGTCATGTCCTTGAAGCCAGTTTGTGTTTGACTCATGTCCTTGAAGCCAGTTTGTGTAAGAGTCAGTGTCCTTGAAGCCAATTTGTGTTTGAGTTGTGTCCTTTGTAGCCAGTTTGTGTTTGAGTCATGTTCTTGAAGCCAGTTTGTGTGAGAGTCATGTCATTGTAGCCAGTTTGTGTTCGAGTCATATATTTGAAGCCAGTTTGTGTAAGAGTCTTGTCCTTGAAGCCAGTTTGTGTAAGAGTCATGTCCTTGAAGCCAGTTTGTGTTTGAGTCATGTCCTTGAAGCCAGTTTGTGTTTTTTTTTTGAACAGTTCGTGAATATTCCTTGAAGCCAGTTTGTGTTTGTGTAAGAGTCATGTCATTGTAGCCAGTTTGTGTTCGAATCATATCCTTGAAGCCAGCTTGTGTAAGAGTCCTTTCCTTGAAGCCAGTTTGTGTTTGAGTCGTGTCCTTGAAGCCAGTTTGTGTTTGTGTAAGAGTCATTTCATTGTAGCCAGTTTGTGTTTGAGTCTTCCTTGAAGCCAGTTTGTGTAAGAGTCTGTCCTTGAAGCCAGTTTGTGTTTGAGTCTTCTTGAAGCCAGTTTGTGTAAGAGTCCTTTCCTTGAAGCCAGTTTGTGTAAGAGTCGTGTCCTTGAAGCCAGTTTGTGTAAGAGTCTTTCCTTGAAGCCAGTTTGTGTAAGAGTCGTTTCCTTGAAGCCAGTTTGTGTAAGAGTCGTGTCCTTGAAGCCAGTTTGTGTAAGAGTCGTGTCCTTGAAGCCAGTTTGTGTAAGAGTCATGTCCTTGAAGCCAGTTTGTGTTTGTGTAAGAGTCTGTCCTTGAAGCCAGTTTGTGTAAGAGTCCTGTCCTTGAAGCCAGTTTGTGTAAGAGTCGTGTCCTTGAAGCCAGTTTGTGTAAGAGTCGTGTCCTTGAAGCCAGTTTGTGTAAGAGTCGTGTCCTTGAAGCCAGTTTGTGTAAGAGTCGTGTCCTTGAAGCCAGTTTGTGTAAGTGTCATGTCCTTGAAGCCTGGTTGTGTTTTGATCTTTGAATTATCATTACCCATGTACAGCTGTTTGGAATAAAAGCCATTGTCATGTTTTTTAAGTTTGCCAACCATGGAATTGTCAACTGAACATTTATCTAGTTTGTCGATGATCACTTGAACCAATTTGGAAGAGATACTGTTTTAATTTTTCAGTATTTAATTATGTCCTTAACTGTTTGTGTATTGATCTTTGAAAAATTATATTCCCAGACACACAAGGACATTGTTCAAAAGAAACATTTGTGGCCTATGCTACTTTGTCACATGACTTTTGTCTCACATGAACCCAATTTAGTGAAGAGATATTGTATATTATAGATTTTTTCATGTATTTTTTAAATTATTGTTCCTTTATAACTTGTATTGTTAGTGATGTTTTATGGAAAGAAAGTAATTCCTCTATATCCCCAGACGACACCAAGACAAATGAGATCAAAATGGCTTTAATCCAGTCGTGTTGCAGCTTATAGTATTACATCTTCACAATGTCAAGATATTACAAACTTCATCTTATACATCTTCACAATATCAAGCTATTATAAACTTCATCTTATACATCTTCACAATGTCAAGCTATTAGATGAGATTGTATGCCAACGAGTACAGCCAATCAGAGCTGTCAACAAATAGCCTGGGAAAACAAGTACATTATTTTTGCTGTCTTTGAATTTACAATTACATCTATTTTGATTCAGGTATATTAATATTTTTGACTTTTTTGTGTTGCAGTACTTGCTTTTATCTGCAATGACTTTGCGACCTCTTTGAATTACCTCCCTTATGTGAACGCGCAATGCGAAACTCAGAACTAGGTTATATCATACTGTCTAACTCTTCAGGGTAAAAATCATAGAAAAATAACACCAGTCATTTAAACTTGAAAGCAGCTAATTTTAAAAAGTTTTCTCTGATTTCTGGTAATTGGTCACAACTATTGATTCTTGTTTTAATCTTCTTCGCTACTATATCTAGTCTGATATTCCCTCTGGCCTCTTTTAATCTTCACTATTAGATCTAGATCAAATTAACAACTACCTCAGGTTGAAATTTGTAACCTGATTATTAATAGTGATCTGTTAGAATTTTAAAATCTGAATTACCTTTTTACTTGTTAATATAGGTTAACAGTATCTCTTAGCTATTAGATTGGTATCAGGATAAAAATGAGGGAATTAACCTGAATAAATCAACTAGTTTATTTATAGATCTCTGGGGCCCTTTCCTCAAAATATATTGTTCTATATCGCTTTACAATTGATGTATTGAGCACTATTTTAACAGTGGTTTTCTTTATCTCTCTACAATTGATGTATTAAGCACTATTTTAACAGTGGTATTTCTTTATCTCTCTACAATTGATGTATTGAGCACTATTTTAACAGATCTCTCTACAATTGATGTATTGAGCACTATTTTAACAGTGGTATTTCTTTATCTCTCTACAATTGATGTATTGAGCACTATTTTAACAGTGGTATTTCTTTATCTCTCTACAATTGATGTATTGAGCACTATTTTAACAGTGGTATTTCTTTATCTCTCTACAATTGATGTATTAAGCACTATTTTAACAGTGGTATTTCTATATCACTCTACAATTGATGTATTGAGCACTATTTTAACAGATCTCTCTACAATTGATGTATTGAGCACTATTTTAACAGTGGTATTTCTTTATCTCTCTACAATTGATGTATTGAGCACTATTTTAACAGTGGTATTTCTATACCTCTCCACAATTGATGTATTGAGCACTATTTTAACAGTGGTATTTCTATATCTCTCTACAATTGATTATTGAGCACTATTTTAACATGGTATTTCTATATCTCTCTACAATTGATGTATTGAGCACTATTTTAACAGTGGTATTTCTACTCTCTACAATTGATGTATTAAGCACTTTTTTAACAGTGGTATTTCTATATCTCTCTACAATTGATGTATTGAGCACTATTTTAACAGTGGTATTTCTATATCTCTCTACAATTGATGTATTGAGCACTATTTTAACAGTGGTATTTCTATATCTCTCTAAATTGATGTATTGAGCACTATTTTAACAGTGGTATTTCTATATCTCTCTACAATTGATGTATTGAGCACTATTTTAACAGTGGTATTTCTATATCTCTCTACAATTGATGTATTGAGCACTATTTTAACAGTGGTATTTCTATACTCTACAATTGATGTATTGAGCACTATTTTAACAGTGGTATTTCTATATCTCTCTACAATTGATGTATTGAGCACTATTTTAACAGTGGTATTTCTTATATCTACTCTACAATTTTGATGTATTGAGCACTATTTTAACAGTGGTATTTCTATATCTCTCTACAATTGATGTATTGAGCACTATTTTAACAGTGGTATTTCTATACTCTCTACAATTGATGTATTGAGCACTATTTTAACAGTGGTATTTCTATATCCTCTCAATTGATTATTGAGCACTATTTTAACAGTGGTATTTCTATATCTCTCTACAATTGATGTATTGAGCACTATTTTAACAGTGGTATTTCTATATCACTCTACAATTGATGTATTGAGCACTATTTTAACAGTGGTATTTCTATATCACTCTACAATTGATGTATTGAGCACTATTTTAACAGTGGTATTTCTATATCCTCTACAATTGATGTATTGAGCACTATTTTAACAGTGGTATTTCTATATCTCTCTACAATTGATGTATTGAGCACTATTTTAACAGTGGTATTTCTATATCACTCTACAATTGATGTATTGAGCTACTATTTTAACAGTGGTATTTCTATATCACTCTACAATTGATGTATTGAGCACTATTTTAACAGTGGTATTTCTATATCACTCTACAATTGATGTATTGAGCACTATTTTAACAGTGGTATTTCTATATCACTCTACAATTGATGTATTGAGCTCTATTTTAACAGTGGTATTTCTATATTTCTCTACAATTGATGTATTGAGCTACTATTTTAACAGTGGTATTTCTATATCTCTCTACAATTGATGTATTGAGCACTATTTTAACAGTGGTATTTCTATATCTCTCCACAATTGATGTATTGAGCACTATTTTAACAGTGGTATTTCTATATCTCTCTACTATGTATTGAGTACTTTTTTATAATCATATTTTTTTGTATAAAAAGTTTCTATTTTATTTTTGTATATTTATTTTATTGCTATCATTTCATTAAATATTGATGGATTTGACAGAAAAAGTTTGTCATGATGAGGCTTAGGAATTATTGAATGATAATTATATTGTCACGATTCTAAACAACCAAAATAAGCAAATATAGTTTTAATGACAAAGTGATCAAATTTGTTATTCATTAGATAATGTTGGCTATCGTCATGTTTCATCTATTTAAATAACAGACGTAAAGGGAAATAGACGTCTAATTTATCATCAGAAAATTTGTTTGGAACTTAAAGGAAATATTTGAAAGAGTTTTTTTTATTTTGTCTGTGTATCAGGGACATTGATAGCACGAGTTCCAATTTTCAATCAGATATCTGTGGTTCCTGCAATTCCACTAAAACTAAGTGTTCGATGATGCAAAGTTCTTACAAGTGTGATACAAGCATATTTTTAGATTATTGACATCATTAAACATTTAATTTTAATGCAATTGCAGGAACCACAGACGACGTCTGATTGAAAATTGGAATGATGCAAATTGATACCATTAGTGTCACTGATATGCATAGAAATCTAGAAATGTGTCCTCCATTTGTTTAAGTGAAGCAGTAGGTTGAATTTAAGCTACCCTTCTTTTAATAGTACCTTTAAAGCTTGATGTTTCTCAAATTGGTTATGATTCCTGATAAATCTAAATGATGAATATATACTCTTATTGGTTATGATTCCTGATAAATCTTCATAATGAATATATACTCTTATTGACCAAGTTGTTTCTCATATTGGTTATGATTCCTGATAAATCTAAATGATGAATATATACTCTTAGTTTTTCATATTGGTTGTGATTCCTGATAAATCTATATGATGAATATATATACTCTTATTGACCAAGTTTAAGTTCGAAGTGTTTTTCAATTATTACTAAGTATAATGGATATATGGTGTTACATAGGGATTCCATTGTTTTGTTGTGGCATTTGGTATATTCAACTGATAAAGATATGCTCTTATTGACCAGGTTTAAGACTTTAATTGTTATGTCCATTTTGAAACGTTTTATAACTTTAATTTAAGATGAAGATTATTTATTAATAATAGACTCTTTATTTTACATGGGTCAGAATTAGGCCCAATACACAAACACATGGTCCTGTCTAACATTCAGTCCATAGAGACAAACATAGACTCTTTATGTTACATGGTCAGAATTAGGCCCAATACACAAACACATGGTCCTGTCTAACATTCAGTCCATAGAGACAAACATAGACTCTTTATTTTACATGGGTCAGAATTAGGCCCAATACACAAACACATGGTCCTGTCTAACATTCAGTCCATAGAGACAAACATAGACTCTTTATGTTACATGGGTCAGAATTAGGCCCAATACACAAACACATGGTCCTGTCTAACATTCAGTCCATAGAGACAAACATAGACTCTTTATTTTACATGGGACAGAATTAGGCCCAATACACAAGGACATGGTCCTAACTAACATTCAGTCTATGGAGACAAACATAGACTCTTTATTTTACATGGGTCAGAATTAGGCCCAATACACAAGGACATGACCCTGTCTAACATTCAGCCCATAGAGACAAACATAGACTTTATTTTACATGGGTCAGAATTAGGCCCAATACACAAGGACATGGTCCTGTCTAACATTCAGTCTATAGAGACAAACATAGACTCTTTATTTTACATGGGTCAGAATTAGGCCCAATACACAAGGACATGGTCCTAACTAACGTTTAGTCCATTAATCATTTTAATCATTAAGGGGGTTGACAACCCTTAACCTATGTACAAAAAATAGACGATTTCAACCACTTCTTTTCCACCTATCTGAAATATTTAAATATCAATGGAAAGAGGGGACTTTCAGCTATCCAAAAATATAAAATTTATTTCTTTATGACATTTCAACTTTAAGAAATAGGGTATGAAAGATGAATGAAAAAAACATCAATTATTCCCTTAAAATTAGCATATCTACTAGGCTATTTAATATAGAAGGTTGAAATTTTGCACAACGCAAGTCTACATGTATCTCTACAAAATTACGTTGGCTTTTTGGAAAATTTTGTTTTGTTTTGCAGATATTGATAGAAATCAAAATTTTGCGAGTGCATTTACGAAAAATTGAATTTTTAAAAAACTATTCATTTTATTAAAAAAAGCCCACGTAAAGTTATAGAGGACATCGTAAGCTTTAGCTGAAGCCAAAGTTTGTAAAAATCGGATAAATTGTAAGCGAGATATGCTTTTGGAAAAATGGCATTTTTATTCAACATTTTGCAAACACATGTAAACCTTACATAATTAATGATCATGTTGTTAAAAGATTGTCTTTCATGCTGTAGAAATCTTTAAGCACCTTTTAGGCATCGATATGCACCGATATCCACATAATTGGAGTGCTAAAACAATGGATTAGCACATGTCAAAACCCTTCCACCCACCAATCATAAAATTTTCTTTGTTTACATGTGATGTAATGATTTATGGGACATCACGTGACATCTGGATTCCCCCGATACACAAACTCTTACTTCGCGTGCCGATATTAACAATAACTGACAACTGACAACGTAATTTGTACGTCTACATAGAGGAATACCCCGTTTTGTTCTATAAATAGATTATCTTCACGGACGGATATCAGACAAACTACTGAAGCGATTGAGCTAAAATTTTTACTAGATGAGTTTCTTTTAATGCCAAATAGAATGGATATAAACTTAATACTTTTCTTGATTGAAATACACCTTGAACGATAAGGTTGTCAACCCCCTTAACAAAATATTATTTGTAATGTTATCCTTGATTTGTTACTTTATTGATTTGCTATGCTTATACAATTTTGATAATTTATAATCAGTCTTATATGAAATTACCAAAAATTATTTCCCATGCTGTCTTATTCAATATAATAAATTGACTGTCCTTGGTTCACGAGATTCTGTCTTCCAGTTGGTCCTTGGTTCATGAGATTCTGTCTTCCAGTTGGTCTTTGGTTCATAAGATTCTGTCTATCTGCTGGTCCTTGGTTCACAAGTATCTGTCTACCAACTGGTCCTTAGTTCACAAGATTCTGTCTATCAGCTGGTCCTTGGTTCAGGGATTCTTTCTACCAGCTGGTCCTTGGTTCACAAGATACTGTCTACCAGCTGGTCCTTGGTTCACGAGATTCTGTCTTCCAGTTGGTCCTTGGTTCACAAGATACTGTCTTCCAGCTGGTCCTTGGTTCATGAGATTCTGTCTACCAGCTGGTCCTTGGTTCACGAGATTCTGTCTACCAGTTGGTCCTTGGTTCACGAGATTCTGTCTACCAGCTGGTCTTTGGTTCACGAGATTCTGTCTACCAGCTGGTCCTTGGTTCACGAGATTCTGTCTTCCAGTTGGTCCTTGGTTCACAAGATTCTGTCTACCAGCTGGTGCTTGGTTCACAAGATTCTGTCTATCTGCTGGTCCTTGGTTCACGAGATTCTGTCTACCAGTTGGTCCTTGGTTTACGTGATTCTTTCTATCAGCTCAATATTTGAAGTATTTAGTAATGTTTGTAGTTTAATTTAGAGATGTGTGTAAATTATTAAATATGTAAGGAAATTGTTGTCTCGAGTTTAAACTAGATAGTCTATTCTGATGATTCAATATTATGAGAGTTTGCTGATATATCTATCAGTTATTCATTAAAGATATATTTGATGTAATGAGAGTTTAAAGGGGCTATATACACTATTGTCATTGTAAATTATGCCTGAAAATATTCAACACATTTATTTGGTTTAAATCTGAACAATAGTTTCCTTACACAAATACAATAACAAATTTTAAATGTTTATGTGAACTTTTAAAATAGTCTTGGCATTTTAAAAATTAATAATTTTTATGTTTTATGTTCATGGACACATTTATTAAGAATTATTGTACAGTTTTAAAACATTTGAAAAAAATAATTTTTTAATGAAAATAACAGAATACTCCTTAAAGTAAACTTCTTATAATGTTTTGATTTATTTCATTTAATTTATTTATAGAGGGATTCCGCCATATATTTTTGACACTAGGTCAGTCCACTTTTGAACAAGATCCCATTTTGTGGAAATTGTAAAATTTTAATTTTTTGTCATCGTAAGGGGTAGCATGCCTTTAAAAGATTGGAAGAGAAGCAGATCATTATATCCCTGAATGACATTATATCATTTTACAAATCAATTAAAATTCAACATGATCTTTAATTGAACAACTTTTAATTTTAACCAGAATTCTGGGTGACTGTGATATTACTATGATAGGACAATGAACCAAGGCCATGTGTGCTACAGACTGGACATGTTAAAGATCTCTCGACATTTTTTTGAAATCACAATAAGGGCAGACTAATTCTGCTGCCCTGGCAAAGTTTCTCTCATTGCACACTGCATGGCGTTGCCCATCTTCACTTGTCCATTAGTTGCAGAAGAGTATGATTGACACGTAAAACTCAATTCATTTTATTTTGATATTACTCCAGATTCTATGGCATTATTACTAGAAATCATTTAATTACTAGATTTTACTAACGACCCTTAAACATTGTGATTTATAATTTGTTTTGTATAAATTTACACACAAATAAAAACTTTTTTTATCTTTCATTTTTCCGAACATCAATTATTTTTTAAAAGTGTCATCAAGTAAAAGCTTGGTGGTTAAACTAAAAACAGTTAATGGACTTTCGTTAGAAGAAATCTTGTTTTGTTTGTAACAAAAGGAGTGTTTTTATTCATTTTGAAATTTTAAAGAGATCCAGATATTGCTTAGAGTAAAATCATTTTTTATTGGGTTAATTAATGCTTTTAATATGTTATTAGACTGGATAGACTGGAGCAATTTTATTTCTTGTTTAACTGATTCTACATTCTTAATTTTCCAGAAATAAAAAAATTAAATTTGTTGGATCCCATCCAAAAAAACCCAGAAACTCCAATATTCAATGAAAAACATAATTTAATATTTATTAATTCTGAGAAAGAAGAAAAATAGGTCATAAGTTTTTTTTTGGTTGTTTTTTGTCCTTTCCTTAGAGATTTTTCTAGGAAAAAAACATAACAAATTGGTTTGTCTGTTTTAAAAATTCAATTAGAATTGTTAAAGAGATTACTCCACACTTCAGTGGGTCAAGAGGTTTGGTTAAGGACCAGCTGGAAGAAAGGATCCTTTCGATTTGCTTGGATACATTGAAATTGTTGGACGTGAGTTCTAATCTCGATCAGCGTGTGAAAGTTCGATGACCTTGAATAATTCCAGTCCACCCAGCTGTATATGGGTATGGACAATCCAGGAAAGATCAAGAGGTTTTGTCAAGGACCAGCTGGTAGAAAGGATCCTTAACTATGAACCTAAGTTGTTATCCTTGTAAAATATAGTTGTTTCTTTCTTTCTAACAAATATTGCACATATTGTCTACTGATTCCAGTCTAGGTGTATCTCTAGTGGCCTCTGATGTTGTCATGGAAGTGTATAGACTTCAATTCCTGTAATAAAATAAAGAAAAACAATGAGACAAAACTGTTATTTTTTCCAGTATCATTCATTCTAAATGAAAAATAAATGAATGCTTTAGTGAATGAATGAATAAATGAATGAAATGGTATTGGCTATCTGAAGACCAAATATAAACCAAGTATGAATAAACAGGAACCTATCTAAAAAAGCTTCTATGAAATGTAAGACTATATATTGACTTTCTCTAGAGGAAGTGGCTAGACACTGGATAATGACCCGGTTGATGTCAGTAGATATTTACTGGTCAAATTATTGATCACTGACCTAGTTCTATTAAATGACAGCTTATTCTACTTATTCTCTTTAAATTCTCTGAATAATTTTCCAATACAGCTATATTTAAAGGGAAAGTGTACAAAAAAAAAATAGACTTAGACAAAATTCTGACTTAATCCTTACTAAATTCTAACTTCATCCTGAATTAATCTCGTCTAAATCCTGATTTAATCCTTACTTAATCCTATCTCTCAATGGTCTATAATATTTAAATTATATTTATATTGTCAATTGGTTTTTCTGTTTACACAAGAAAACATATTGACCTTTAAATTGCTTTGAAAGGGTACTATTAAAAGACATTATTATCCTAGAGCCCTAGTCAGACGTGACTGGCAAATACAGACAAAACAGATGTTTTCAGAGACTTTGATAGACCTGTCTAGCAAATAGGACATCAAAAAGACACGGCTGACTTATCCTGACTAATCCACCCCCATGATTTTTGACTTTACCTAAATATTTTGTTGTTAAATATTAGCAATGATGTGTCATATACAAGTCTATTGTAATATTCCATTGTATTGACTCGCTGATAGCTTTGTTAAGTAGAGCAGAACCTGTTTTAACACCATATATAATTTAACAATTTATACCAATATGTTACCCATCCAGTGAATAGGTTGGAAGTTATCAATTTTTAATAAATCATCCATTAGGGGTATATAGTTGATAACTGAAACTCATATTGATGCCTCAGTATCAGTTATGAAAGTATTGTTACAGTGTAAATAATGCTAAATGATGAGTTTAGAAATATTTTAGTGGTATGTGATTGGAATGGATTATATAAAAAGATAAATTTGATTAAAATTATGTGACAGGACTGTAGTCTGTAGTGCTGTAGTGCTGAAAGTTTTGATAAGGTAAAGATAAATTTGATTAAAATTATTCTTGTGCTAGATGGTGAGAGGACTGTAGTCTGTAGTGCTGTAATATTGATGATAGGGATGATAATGTTAATAGATGAATTTTAATAGAAATATTGTTGTCATATAAATATGCAATGGAATGAATAAGAATGGATAACTATTGTGGATAACAAGATCAGTGTTATTGTTAGAAGTGTAATATGAAAGTGTATTAAGTAAAATAATGGATATTCATTGTGGATAATGATAACGGAAAGGATATATACTGTACCTGTATTTATGATAACTGAATCTGAATGGTATTTTGGATGTTTTTGTTCTGTGGGTTAACTTTATTCTCATAGATTTAAAGGGATTGTAAAGAGATCATCTTAATTGTCAATGTGAATCTGAACATGTTTTTCACCTTTTCAATTTTTATTAAGAGGTCTATTAAACTACCTTACTATTGTAAGGAATGATATTCAAGGACCTTTGTGTTAGTGATGTCATAAAATGGTTAAGTCTCAGGCTTAAACATGCGTTGCTTTATTTTCATTTATTCATACATTGTATATATACATTCCATAATTGGATGGCTAATACTTATATCAATTGAAAGTAGAGATATTCTAATGATCAGGAAAAACACCAGTTTGTCTCACACGTCCCTAATTAAGTTGTAATTAGCACAATTACAAAGGAAATTTTCCTTGTTCCTCCATCTGAACTGTATTTCTAACAATGTGAGATCTGCTTGATATTAAAAGCTTCTAAGTATCACTTTCAGAGAGTCCACTTGTTCATTTGATAAGGTTTGAAAACTCAGCATCACTTTTAGAGAGTCCTCTTGTTTATTTGATATTTAATTTTGTAAACTCAGCATCACTTTAAGAGAGTCCACTTGTTCATTTGATAAGGTTTGAAAACTCAGCATCACTTTTAGAGAGTCCTCTTGTTTATTTGATATTTAATTTTGTAAACTCAGCATCACTTTAAGAGAGTCCACTTGTTTATTTGATATTTAGATTATGTAAACTCAGCATCACTTTAAGAGAGTCCTCTTGTTTATTTGATATTTAGGTTTTGTAAACTCAGCATCACTTTAAGAGAGTCCACTTGTTTATTTGATATTTAGGTTTTGTAAACTCAGCATCACTTTAAGAGAGTACTCTTGTTTATTTGATATTTAGGTTTGTAAACTCAGCATCACTTTAAGAGAGTCCACTAGTTTATTTGATATTTAGATTTGTAAACTCAGCATCACTTTAAGAGAGTCCTCTTGTTTATTTGATATTTAGGTTTTGTAAACTCAGCATCACTTTAAGAGAGTCCACTAGTTTATTTGATATTTAGGTTTGTAAACAGAGCATCACTTTAAGAGAATGGGTAATAATGCATTACGTTTCCAGTTTGACATCAATAAACATAAAACTATCTGGTTATAATAATTATATAAACTAGGTTCTCAGACATTATATAATGTGTGCTATTTTATTGTTCTGTTCATCAAGTCTGATTTCAGAAAATGACAGGAATGGACTTTTACATCCTTCACCTTCTGGGCGAAAGAGAAGACAGACACCATGCAGCATGCATTGATTGAGAGTTTGCTGGGACAGCGGTATCAGTCTACTTTTGTTTCGGATGCCAAATATCAAAGGATTTTTATGCAGTAGTACACAGGGCCCTGTTTAGTATCCCATCCAAACGACTAGACACTTTTTACCTGTCAGTCTCTGCATCACTTACAGGGGACAACTTACTGGCTTGTGGTAATTGAACCCTGGGCCTTCAGGTCAGCAAGCCACTGAGCAGCCACTGTTAAAACAGTGTTTAATATATTTCAGTTTAATATATTAGAGTCATATCTTCTAACACTGTTTCTAGTATATCCTAGAGTCTTAACTTCTAACAGTGTTTCTAGGATATCCTAGAGTCTTATCTTCTTAATACTATTTCTAGGATGTCTTAGAGTCATATCCACTTACACTGTTTCTAGGATATCCTAGAGTCTTATCTTCTAACACTGTTTCTAGGATATCATAGAGTCTTAACTTCTAACACTGTTTCTAGGATATCCTAGAGTCTTATCTTCTAACACTGTTTCTAGGATATCCTAGAGTCTTATCTTCTAACACTGTTTCTAGGATGTCCTAGAGTATTAACTTCTAACACTGTTTCTAGGATGTCCTAGAGTATTTACTTCTAACACTGTTTCTAGGATATCATAGAGTCTTAACTTCTAACACTGTTTCTAGGATTTCCTAGAGTCTTAACTTCTAACACTGTTTCTAGGATTTCCTAGAGTCATATCTTCTAACACTGTTTCTAGTATATCCTCGAGTCTTAACTTCTAACACTGTTTCTAGAATATCCTAGAGTCATATCTTCTAACACTGTTTCTAGAATATCCTAGAGTCTTAACTTCTAACACTGTTTCTAGGATATCATAGAGTCATATCTTCTAACACTGTTTCTAGGATGTCCTAGAGTCTTAACTTCTAACACTGTTTCTAGGATATCCTAGAGTCTTAACTTCTAACACTGTTTCTAGAATATCCTAGAGTCTTATCTTCTAACACTGTTTCTAGGATATCATAAAGTCTAATCTTCTAACACTGTTTCTAGAATATCCTAGAGTCTTAACTTCTAACACTGTTTCTAGGATATCATAGAGTCATATCTTCTAACACTGTTTCTAGGATGTCCTAGAGTCTTAACTTCTAACACTGTTTCTAGGATATCCTAGAGTCTTAACTTCTAACACTGTTTCTAGAATATCCTAGAGTCTTATCTTCTAACACTGTTTCTAGGATATCCTAAAGTCTAATCTTCTAACACTGTTTCTAGGATATCCTAGAGTATTATCTTCTAACACTGTTTCTAGGATGTCCTAGAGTATTAACTTCTAACACTGTTTCTAGGATATCCTAAAGTCTAATCTTCTAACACTTGGGGGCCAGGCTTCATATTCCAAGGTTAGTTGAAACATTGAAATGTCTAATATTTGATTTATTAAGTGAACTGAAATTCTGAATGTTTGTTAACTAGGTCTCTGTGGTATTTTCATCTAAGGATATAAGATAGTTTTGTATGGCCTTGGGGAAATCCAGTTTATGTATGGGCAGAATTTAATCTGATTATAATATAACCCTGTGTGGTTTATTCATGATTTTGAAAAATGATTATCTTCAATCTTTTTTTTAAAATTCACATCACAGGTATTTTAACCAAGATAATAATCCCCAGTTCCATCTCTTGAAGGGAAAGATTCACCAACTTTTTTGCTAATCATACTTTAGTCTCAGAAACAGGAATGTTAGCCATACTAATCAGCTAAAATAGTCACAGTTTATCATCGAAATTTGAGCTAAAAACACGTTTTAAAGTTAAAATGACCTCTATCTTTTCTTGATACATGTACTCTGCCACATCTAGAAATTTATTTTAATTATAAACTCTTTATTTTATAGAATAGGTCCAATACACAAGGACATGGACCTGTCTAACATTCAGGCCATAGAGACAAACATAGACTCTTTATTTTACATGGGTCAGAATTAGGTCCAATACACAAGGACATGGACCTGTCTAACATTCAGGTCATGGAGACAAACATAGACTCTTAATTTTACATGGGTCAGAATTAGGCCCAATACACAAGGACATGGCCCTGTCTAACATTCAGCCCATAGACAAACATAGACTCTATATTTTACAAGAGTCAGAATTAGGTCCAATACACAAGGACATGGTCCTGTCTAACATTCAGCCCATGGAGACAAAGATAGACTCTTTATTTTACATGGGTCAGAATTAGGTTCAATACACAAGGACATGGTCCTATCTCACATTCAGTCCATAGAGACAAACATAGACTCTTTATTTACATGAGTCAGAATTAGGTCCAATACCCAAGGACATGATCCTGTCTAACATTCAGCCAATAGAGACAAACATAGACTCTTTATTTTGCATGGGTCAGAATTAGGCCCAATACACAAGGACGTGGTCCTGTCTAACATTCAGCCCATAGAGACAAACATAGACTCTTTATTTTACATGGGTCAGAATTAGGTCCAATACACAAGGACATGGTCCTGTCTCACATTCAGTCCATAGAGACAAACATAGACAAGAGTCAGAATAAGGTCCAATACACAAGGAGTTGGTCATGTCTGACATTGAGCCCATGGGGTAATATGATGGATGATATTGAAAAAAAAATACAAAAATATTTCATTACAATATTTTCAAAATACACCTGTGTAGTGGATGGACAACTCTATGATTTTGTGATAAAGTACTTGAAGTCAATTTAAATGGATTATGCTATTTTTTCTGGCAATTTGGTACTTGTAAAGAAACTGCCAAACCCTCAACCACTGAAAATTGTATACCTGTTGTTTTAAGACAAGGGAGCACAGGTTGTAATTTGTGTGAAGATGATGTCCAATGAACTTTACCTTGTACTATTAGTCCCTGTCATTCAACACTGTTGAAAGAATATATGAAATTAATTGATATGTCTAGACCATCAGAGGCAGACTTTTATTGGCATTTTAATCTGTTTCAAGTTTAAATGGTTTGAAATTTTAATACTTGTATTTTTTATTAGATATGTCACGACAATATTATGCTTTCAAAGGCCATAGAAGTCTTCAAAGTTAGTGTGTTCACCAGGGGTTGATTTTGGTCTGTGTTCACAAGGGGTTGGTTTGGGTCTGTGTTCACCAGGAGTTGGTTTGGGTCTGTGTTCACCAGGAGTTGGTTTGGGTCTGTGTTCACCAGGGGTTGGTTTGGGTCTGTGTTCACCAGGGGTTGGTTTGGGTCTGTGTTCACCAGGAGTTGGTTTGGGTCTGTGTTCACCAGGAGTTGGTTTGGATCTGTGTTCACCAGGAGTTGGTTTGGGTCTGTGTTCACCAGGGGTTGGTTTGGGTCTGTGTTCACCAGGAGTTGGTTTGGATCTGTGTTCACCAGGAGTTGGTTTGGGTCTGTGTTCACCAGGAGTTGGTTTGGATCTGTGTTCACCAGGAGTTGGTTTGGGTCTTTGTTCTCCAGGAGTTGGTTTGTGTCTGTGTTCACCAGGGGTTGGTTTGGGTCTGTGTTCACAAGGAGTTGGTTTGGGTCTTTGTTCTCCAGGAGTTGGTTTGTGTCTGTGTTCACAAGGGGTTGGTTTGGGTCTGTGTTCACCAGGAGTTGGTTTGGATCTGTGTTCACCAGGAGTTGGTTTTGGTCTGTGTTCACAAGGGGTTGGTTTGGGTCTGTGTTCACCAGGAGTTGGTTTGGGTCTGTGTTCACCAGGAGTTGGTTTGGGTCTGTGTTCACCAGGAGTTGGTTTGGGTCTGTGTTCACCAGGAGTTGGTTTGTGTCTTTGTTCACCAGGAGTTGGTTTGGATCTGTATTCACAAGGGGTTGGTTTGGATCTGTATTCACAAGGGGTTGGTTTGGGTCTGTGTTCACAAGGGTTGGTTTGGGTCTGTGTTCACCAGGGGTTGGTTTGGGTCTGTGTTCATAAGGGGTTGGTTTGGGTCTGTGTTCACAAGGGTTGGTTTGGGTCTGTGTTCACCAGGGGTTGGTTTGGGTCTGTGTTCACCAGGGGATGGTTTGTGTCTTTGTTCACCAGGAGTTGGTTTGGATCTGTATTCACAAGGGGTTGGTTTGGATCTGTATTCACAAGGGGTTGGTTTGGGTCTGTGTTCACCAGGGGTTGGTTTGGATCTGTATTCACAAGGGGTTGGTTTGGGTCTGTGTTCACCAGGGGATGGTTTGGGTCTGTGTTCACCAGGGGTTGGTTTGGGTCTGTGTTCACCAGGGGTTGGTTTGGATCTGTGTTCACAAGGGGTTGGTTTGGGTCTGTGTTCACCAGGAGTTGGTTTGGATCTGTGTTCACCAGGAGTTGGTTTGGGTCTGTGTTCACCAGGGATTGGTTTGGATCTGTGTTCACAAGGGGTTGGTTTGGATCTGTGTTCACCAGGAGTTGGTTTGGGTCTTTGTTCTCCAGGAGTTGGTTTGTGTCTGTATATATGAAGTCTTTTCTATATACCTGTATGTCAGTCGTAAAAAACGATGAGTCGACATTTTTGATTTCTTAAATCTAGATACGGTGAACTTTGAACACTATTACTGACTAGTTCAGCTATAAAATTTTTATTTCTGAAACTAAAACAATAGGTTAGACAGATGGTGAACCTTTTCATGTAACTCTGATGCACACCCTGCACCTATCCTAAAGCAAACCTTGAAAAAACCATCTCAAGCAATTCACACCTAGTCGAAACAAGTTGGCATAACACAGACACCATAATATTTACTAATAGTCTCTATTCCACTAGAGAATTGGTTTGTGATGAACATTAAGTTATTTTTCACTGAATGTTTATTTTATGGTGTACAGGTGTTGTTTAAGAACTTCAAATTATGTGTGTATATTTTTATACATATAGATATTGGCACCCTTCACCAGCGTATTTAGATAAAGTTTAACCACAGTAAATAGGTTAATTTTAATGATGTTGATTATAATGTACATTTTGACGTAATATTTAACTGTTTGATATTGTCCTGAACTGTTGTGTTAATACCAGCTATTTAAAAACCGTGAACACTGGCCATTCTTTACCAAGCTATTTAGATAAAGTTAACCACAGTAAATAGGGTGGTTTTAATGATGGGAAAATGTGATTGTCCTTGACTGTAATGTTTTTATACCAGCTATTTAAAAACGTAAGCACTGGCCATTCTTTACCAAGCTATTTAGATAAAGTTAACCACAGTAAATAGGGTGGTTTTAATGATGATAAAATGTGATTGTCCTTGACTGTAATGTTTATACCAGCTGTTAGAAAGTTGTTTTCACTGTTGCATATTCAGTTAATTAAAAAGTAGTCTAGTCTGAGTATTGCGTAATCAAAATTATAAAACAAACAAATGGAATTCACTACATATTGAATTAAAATGATCTACATGATGAAATATATATTTTCAGAATAATGACCTTGGTCAGTGCTTTTATGGCAATTTTATTCTCAAATCTACTTTAATTTTATTGTTGATGAGGCCAAACTAATTTAAATGAGAATTTTTTTTTAGATAAATTAAACTCTAAATAATGACAAAAAATGTGATCCTAAACTACTGATGTGTTTCGGAAGAAGGCATTTTGCCAAAATGTCAGTCAATATATATTGTAAATTGTTTTCCCCTGTGAATTTTTGACATAATTAGCAAACAAAACATGAAAGTACAGTTTTTTCCTGGATTTTCTTACTTTCGTAGCATTGAGAATTGCAGGAACCACAGATCTCTGATTGAACAGTGGAATGGTGCACATTGATGTTATTAGTGTTTCCGATACACATTCATATTTAGTTAACATCTAACATTGTCTTTTTCTTTCATGTCAATATTAAAGACATTAGTTACATAAACTTGAAAACTGAAATCAAGAAAAACACTTGAGTGAAGAGACTGAGAGAATCAATAGAAGAGATATGACTCCTTGTTTCCGTTAAATTATATGATTTCAGTGACTGATATGATATCAAAGTTAGATTTCTTATAAACAAACTTACAGGTTACTGTATTTCTTAAAATCTTGATTGTATCTTTGTTAAAATTTTGTGAAACAGGGGGAGCCGCGGTGGCTCAGTGGGTTAGACGCTTGCTCGCTAACCTGAAGGTCCAGGGTTCAATCCCGGCAAAGGTCGAGATCAACTTTCGGATTTTTCAGCCCGGTTTCCCCTTGTCAGTGCACAGGTCGGAGGGACTGACATGGAAAAAGCGTCTAGTTGTTCGGATGGGACAATAAACCGAGGCCCCGTGTTCTACAGGCTGTGCAGGTTAAAGATCCTTCGACAGTTGGAAATCGCAAAAAGAGTAGGCTAATGCCGCTGTCCTGGCAAAATTTCCCTCATTGCACACTGCATGGTGTTGCCCGTCTTCATTAGCCCATAAGGTGCAGAAGAGTAGGACGTAAAACTCCATTCATTTCATTTCATTTTGTGAAACAGGTCCCTGGATTTCATTATAAATAAATTTCTTTTAACTTTTTCAAATAATAAATTTTTCCATTCATATCCATTCAAATAAGTCATATATTATGTATTCCTGTTCCAAGATATGTTTGTCAACAGTTTGACAAATACTATCCTAGTCTCAGAAACAGTAAATATTGAGCTAAGATAATCAGTAATAGTGTTCACCGTCAAAATATGTGCCATCAAATCCATGAGTGTTCAGAATTATCCGTGTTTGAAAATTAAAACAAGGCTAAGTTTGTTTCAGACTACCTTCCGAACTAATGTAATGTGTCAATGATAACTAACAGTTAGTTAATGTCTTCAGGCTATCTATTGACCTATATTTTTATGATTTTAATGTAAGATAATGAATATGATAATAAAAATCTCATTTAAATCGAGTTGGTTGAGGTCTGGCCAGATAAAACAGACAGCTAGTTATTATTTTAATGATTAAAGTCACAATATAGTCACCATGTTGATATTTAGTGATACAAAGGTTTCTTTTTTACAGATTTTAATTTTCTCTCTTTTGAATTGTCAAATACAATGTATATTTCTTTCAGCGAATAATATTTCTTGAAATGTTTTGCTTTTCTCACAGGATTTTGTATTTCTCTTTAATTTTGTATGGCTATGATTTACCTATATTTTTGTTTTTTGTTGTTTATCATTCTTGATAACGTTACCTGTATGTGTTTTGAAACATAGTCTGTAATAAATTCAGGAGTATACCCATATATCTTATGTTCTTAAATTTGTAGTTCTCTTATAAGTTGTTTGTATCATATATAACTTTGTATATCGTATTTCTCATACACAAATTTGTATTTCTCATATACAAGTTTGTATATTGTATTTCTCATATAGGCCTACATTTGTGTGTATTGTATTTCTCATATACAACTTTGTATTTTGTATTTCTCATGTACAACTTTTATTTCTCATATACAACTTTGTATTTCACATATTACAAACAATTTTGTATTTCTCTTTTCAGGATTCTACGTGTACTATGTCAGATTCTATGGTGACATCCATGACACCATCGAAAAAAGACAAGATATGTCTGGTATGTGGAGATCGTGCGTTAGGATATAATTTTAATGCCATTTCATGTGAATCATGTAAAGCTTTTTTTCGTCGTAATGCCCACAAGGTATGTTTTTATTATATATTATATTGAAGAGATTGTCAGGAGGTGTTCTTGATTTTCTATGTGTATCAGGGACACTATATAACAGTAATTCTATTACAATATTTATGAGAAATATAATGAATGTATTGTACATGACATAGAAACTGTTGAAACCATCTCTTCACATGATAGATCACATATGTTAGAGATAAAGAGATTTTTATATGCATCAGGGACGTGATAGCATCAATATACATCATTCTAATATTCAATAAGATGTCCATGGTTCCTGCAATTAGACCAAAACTAACAAATTGATGACGAAGGCGTTATGTTATACAATTTTAATTTTCGATTAGTGACATCATCGCGTTAGTCTTAGTGGATTTGCACGAACCACAGATGACTGATCTTCATTTGTTTAGCTCAATTTACTGTTTTACTGGTTATTTCAAGAAATGGGCCCTTCACCTCCTATAAATGATTCATTCTACTTTCATTTTAAAAAATTATGTTGGATTATTTCTCGAGCATCCTTGACCCACTACCGTCACTATTGCACTTTGAATTCTGGGACATCATGGCTAATAACAAATTGATGAAAACATAAGATTATATAGTTCTCAGTATTTGTTTGCAACCTTCAACAATCACTTAGCAACCATAAACAATCACTTAGCAACCAAAACAGTCACTAAGAGCTGCACAAAAAATAAACACACATGAAATTTAAATAAGATGCTATTGTGGTAGTTGGCACTTCATGCCTGGCATGATCAACCGTCTGTGACCGTGTCCACGCTTTACAGAGTATGTATATAACTTGTAATGATTATTTTGATTATATATGAATATATAATACTATTATATAATTCTCGTTGATTTAAGCAATTTTTTAGCTTAAAGGGATAATAGGTCTTAAAATGAGTAAAAAATTTGAAAACTTTAAAATTGGTCAATAAGAGCTCTATTTATCAGTAAATATACCTGCTGCCATAAATAACATACAAAAATAAATATATATGCAAAAAAATAAGTAATTATCCATAAAGATGGATTTGATTATTGAAAAACACTTAATAAATTTTAAAAGCCTTTTTAAAAAATGACTAAGTTTTGTATGTGTTCCAGGTTTTAAGGGATTCTGTTACTTTATGACACCACGTAAATTCACTCATATTCTCATATTGACCATTCTTGAGAACTTAAATTTTATGGCATGCTAAGATGCAATATCCCTTTTGATTAAAGACGTTATGTCAAGCAAATTATTTTTTGATATTTTTCATTGTACATATTTAGTATATGAATAAAAACATATTCCAAAAATGTTTTTTTAAAATATCCACCGTAACCCTACTTTTAAGCCCATAGCAACACCCTAGTAACGAAGATGAAAATCTTCGGTAATCATCGGTAATTTTCGTATAATGACGTCAAGCCTAGAACGACCCGACAGGCCGCCATGATAATTTCCCATAGTGCGTAATCTTATTCATCATGCCACGGCGATGTGTGGCTATGCATTGTTGTCACCAGGACAGACAATTATTTGAGTGGCCAAAGGATCATAAACGAGCTAGAAAATGGGCCGTATTTGTGAGACAGAAGCGTGCCGATTCTTGGCAGCCATCGGCATCGAGCGTTCTGTGTCTACAACATTTTGAGAAGGAATGTTTTGACAACATAACCGCATATGAATTTGGATTTGCAAAGAGGTAAGATTCGTACGCCTATTTAGGATATCCTACTTCCTGACCTTAGACTGGAAATTCCTGGAAGCATGAATGAACCAGGCAGGTCTAATCTAATTTTCAGACATTGTAAAACACTATTATTGTTGCTGACCACGATATTATAATCTGAGACCGAGACAGTGCCTGTGCCTACTCATCATGTCAGTCACTGAGTTTGTGGGGCCCATGCCTAGCGGCCTAGGGCCTACTCCTCACTAACCTAGAATGAGTTTAGTTCTTTCAAATGTACAACTTACTTCAAGACCTCGCCAAACTAAGGGCCAACACTACTACAAGTAACAGCACTCGTCATTTACGAGACTGTTCTATTAACTACTACCACTGTCATTTTCCTCTTTTAGGCTAATGCTGAAGTCTGATGCAGTGCCAACGATCCATCTAACTGCACCAAAGGAACATACAGCACAAGACCGACAACAACCTGGATCGCATTTGTTTAGACACACCAAAAAGACCACGTTCTGCATACGCCAAACGTGAACGGCAAAGACTCTAAACAGGGGTGCTATCTCCCAGAGTAGACGGATGTCAACCTCACCCACCAGAAGATCTTCAAGTTGTCAACACCGCCACAGACACTGATGATGTGCCTATGAATCTTGACAAGCAAGAAGTTGTCAATCAGTCTAGGCCTAGTGACGAGCCGATAGAAGAGCCACCTCCCAAAGAGAACAAAAGTAAGTATACATGACTAGGTTGGGCACAACCTAATCCCAGTTAATCTGTACGATAGAATAGTTGATTTTACTGCTTGTGATAATCACGAGGGGTTAAAAACCGTTGGTCAAGTAGCATATTATCATCGTAACCGAATGTTTTGTTTCTCATTCCTATCTATATTAGGCCAGTTTTGTGTTGAAATGGTTTGATATACTGAATCCAACTATATAATTAGTAATTTTAGATAATAGCTTTTTTGATTGGTAAAATGCATCGTGTCACACGAAGACAAAAAGAAATCTGAACTAAATTTTATGATTAATCACCGCACATGACCTTATTTAAGATCAAGGTCATTGCATCAAATGTCTTGGATCATGATTCGGAAAATAGAAGAAACACGCTAATAGAAATTAAGCACATGTTTATCGCTGGTACTTATTTTGACAAATCCTATAAATAAGTAACTTAGATTATGATAAAGGCGTTAAAATTCTGATAAAAATGTGAATGAACAATTGAATAAAGCTGGATTGTTATTAAAAAATGCGGATGGAATCTGGGTCACCGAGTTATTAATAGTATCATGCGACACACGAATACAAGTTGAACGCGTGGCAGCAGTCAGGCGAGTCGAGAATTTGCAATATTATTGTGATTTTGTAACGGTATTTATATTTTTCTATTCATAGAGACTCAAACCTTGCAGTGGAAACCTCCAACCCCTGGACGATCAAGACGCCGATCCATTGCCATCCAGTGCAAAATAGATGTCAAAGGTTAAATACCGACAAAGGTCGAGATGAACCTACAGTTTTTTTTTTGAGCCGTTTCCCCTGGTCAGTGATGCAGGTCGCAGCCCAGAGTGCTACAGACTTTGCACTTTAAAGATACCTCGACAGTTGGAAATCTAAACAGAGCAGAGTAATGCCGCTGTTTTGGCAAATTCCCTCATTGCACACTGCATGGTGTTGCTCATAAGGTGCAGAGGAGTAGGATGTAAAACTCCAGTCATTTCATTTTGATAATCTCTTATGTGACAAGTATACCGTTAAATGCAACTATCATAATAAATTCTCACTTCAATTTTTAGGATATGCAGAGGAATGTTTTTCAGAAGTGATAAGGATTGCCAAGCTGAAGCGCAAAGACTGGAACGAGTTCTCGATGAAGGAACCAGACAGCTTGGCATCACAATTTGAAAGGCCTGACAAAAGTGAGGCTATAGGGACACACTGCTCCCGGTTCAAAAAGAACTGACAATATTTACAACTATTTATTGATATAAATTTTAAAACAATCAAAACGTCTTTAATTACAACTATAAGGCACAGACCTACAGTTCTAATACGAACAATTATCAAGTGAATTTACCATATAAAATACAAATATAAAATAGTTCATTGCTGTTTAATAAATTGGAAAGTTTTTAAAATCATATTGATAAAAATTACAATTTTATTTCTTACTTCTATTCATTAGATATATACATCGATAGGTTACAAATTACATAAAGGTCATTTGAATCAAATAATAGAATTAAATTACTTTCAGTTAGAGGTTTTATGAGCCATGGTGGAAGGCAGCTTTGCCTCAGATCTTAAAATTGGACAGTCTATTAAAAAATGAACCTCGTCATTAATTTGTTTTGTTTTGCATACTTTACATATATATATATTCATTCATTCATTGGGATTTTATTTTAAAGACCTTGTTCTATTTCGAGATTATGTCTTGAACTTTTGACAATGCAAAACGTCTGTGCGAAAGGGTGCTGTTTAAATGTTTCACAGTTCATAAATATATTAACATCAGCAACGCCCTGGTTTATCCATACATGACCAAAACCATACTTAAATAAAATATTACGTACATATGTACACCACTTTGTTCGACCATTTACATCTAGATTATAAAGCATTTGATAACATAATTTTGGCAATCTAGTATCTTGCATCTGTATTAAATCATTCAAAATACACTTAATTCAATAAATAACATCGTACAGCTTTGGATGTTTATACTGATGAATTGAGAAAGCATAAAGTTTATCTTAAGTGAGGTAGTCTACGCACTATTTGTCTGAATCCCTTGAAATTATAATCCTCTTCATTTCCAGGAGGGGGGAAATGTGCACGTATGCATGACACTGCACATGCGGGCAAAACCACTCTGTTTTCCCTACCAAGATAATCCCAGCACCATCGTACCAGTTGGCGATATCCAATGTGTCTGTATTTCACGTCTTGAGGCCCTTCGAAAGCCTTGCCCCCATACTGCTGTTTGTAGTTCAGCCATGCCACTTGAAGCACATAAGGATCCAAGCACACACTGTTGATGCCTGGATGATCACAAATACACTTTAGCTTTATCGCATGAAACTCTTCACCCTCGGCTATTTTATCAGCAGTCTTGTCCAACTCTTTGCAGCACACACATTCTGCTGCAGAAGCCATTGGCTGGCAATTGCCACACGAGCACCTACATAACGAGAAGAGAAATTTATAAGTTTCATAGTACAGTACTTTTAATTTATATGTCAAATAAATCAACCACATAAAACCATACACACAGTCTACTAGTACTGGTCTCTGCACACAATGTCACAATACATGTGGGCCTATCTACACTGGCTTTTAGTTGTAATTTTATTATGGCTATCCTGTCTGTATAGCCAGGCCTATCTATTGACACCTTATTTGAACATATGACCATTTAAGGAAGATTCCAAACTTGTAAATCTTGGTAAAAATAATGCTTACCACTCATTCAATCTCCCTCCATCGAGCCTCCACCACTGTCGGTCCTCGATTTCGGGCAGTCATCTGCATCTGCCTCATGCATATACGGCCCAACATATTCTAAATGTTCCACTTCCTCTTCATTATCGTCCTCTAGCACTTGTAACTCGTCAACGTCATCATTATTGGAGAAATAAGACGGAGAACTGCACTCAGAATCAGAACTGGTAGCCATGTTTGTTTCTAGAAGCGGGTTCTAGGAATGACGTAACACATCCGGGCCACTCAATATTAGGGGAATTTTGAAGTCAACTTCGGAAAATAGTCATTATTCCATCAAAAATGAATGTTTTTATCAAAATAAAATTATTGAATATTTATTATAAGTCACATTGGTTATCATTCATAGCCAGAAATTCCAAATTGGAACTTTTTCTATTTACTTGACATATCATCTTTAAGGAGAAATAGTATATCCATAATAGTGCTATTTGTTATATAATGTTCTTTCTCTTCTAAATGTCATTCAAAGATTATACCTGATATGTCTAAGGAAGGATGATAATTTAAATATCACATTATCATTATGCTCACACAAACAAAACATTAACATGATGAAAACCATAGTTTTAGTGTTGGGCAATCGAAAAAAAAGTAATAGATTAATTGGAGCACCATAATCGATTATTTTATCCATTAACAATCGAAACAGTCACAGTTTAATTGGCTTAAAAGGAAATGGAGTTTAATATCCTTATCTTTTTCACCTTATGGGCTAATTAAGACATGCAGGGTGCATTAGGCTACTCTTTTTGCACACAGGACTTAGGTTTATTGTCCCAACCGAAGGAAATAGACGCTATTTACATTCAGCCCTGTCGTCAACAACTTGACATTGTTGAAAAAAACGATAAGTTCATCTCGACCTTTGCTGGGAATGAACCCGAGACCCTCATGTTAGAAAGCAAGCATGTAACTCACTGAGCCACAGAGACTCCCCTCGATGATTGTAGAGAGGAGTGAAATGTTTTTGTTGTAATACAAATAAATTATATAAATAGTTACAACCAAACGAAAATAGATCTGCCTTTTTCCTTATCCTGTAGAAAGATTAAGGATAATGTTTTGAATGTTAGTTAGACATATCTATATCATTTTCTTGTTTACTTGACATAATTCTAACAACACTGTAGTCTAGATTACATAATGTCAATAATGGTGGTTCACCTTTCTGCACTAAGCAATAATGAATGGGCTGTATAGTCAATGGCAACTGTAATAAATTAGCTATTGTGGTCTTGTCAGTGTTCAGGAATGTGTGGGTGGTTTTCTAGAGAAAATGTGGGATATATTTTTATTCAAAACAAGTTTTTAATCCTTTTGTAGTAAACACTCCTAAACAAAAATCATAAAGAAATGAGTAAGTCCTCTAGAAATAAAATAACACATTAATATGATTAAATTACAGATCTAGATTTTGTTTCCTGTTTTTCTATGGGTAACTTCATTCATGATCCATGATCTAATGATCTTCTTCTTTAAAGAAAAGCTTCCACATAGGATGACCAAACAATTGAATTTTCTGAATAAATTATCCATAAAGATGCATTTAATTATTGAAAAACACTTAATAAATTTAAAAAGCCTTTTTCAAAAATGACTTAGTTTTGTGAGTGTTCCAGGTTTTAAGGGATTCTGTTACTTTATGACACCACGTAAATTCACTCATATTCTCATATTGACCATTCTTGATAACTTAAATTTTATGGTCATGCTAAGATGCAATATCCCTTTTGATTAAGGAGAAATAGTATATCCATAATAGTGTTTCTTGTTATATAATGTTCTTTCTCTTCTAAGTGTCATTCAAAGATTATACCTGATATGTCTAAGGAAGGATGATAATTTAAATATCACATTATCATTATGCTCACACAAACAAAACACTAACGTTATGAAAACCATAGTTTTAGTGTTGGGCAATCGAAAAAAAAGTAATCGATTAATTGGAGCACCATAATTGATTATTTTATCCATTAACGATCAAACAGTCACAGTTTAATTGGCTTAAAAGGAAATGGAGTTTCATATCCTTATCTTTTTCACCTTATGGGCTAATAAAGACATGCAGGGTGCATTAGGCTACTCTTTTTGCACACAGGACTTTGGTTTATTGTCCCAACCGAAGGAAATAGACGCTATTTACATTCAGCCCTGTCGTCAACAACTTGACATTGTTGAAAAAAACGATAAGTTCATCTCGACCTTTGCTGGGAATGAACCCGAGACCCTCAGGTTAGAAAGCAAGCATGTAACTCACTGAGCCACAGAGACTCCCCTCGATGATTGTAGAGAGGAGTGAAATGTTTTTGATGTAATCAAACAAATTATATAAATAGTTACAACCAAACGAAAATAGATCTGCCTTTTTCCTTATCCTGTAGAAAGATTAAGGATAATGTTTTGAATGTTAGTTAGACATATCCATATCATCTTCTTGTTTACTTGACATAATTCTAACAACACTGTAGTCTAGATTACTTAATGTCAATAATGGTGGTTCACCTTTCTGCACTAAGCAATAATGAATGGGCTGTATAGTCAATGGCAACTGTAATAAATTAGCTATTGTGGTCTTGTCAGTGTTCAGGAATGTGTGGGTGGTTTTCTAGAGAAAATGTGGGATATATTTTTATTCAAAACAAGTTTTTAATCCTTTTGTTGCAAACACTCCTAAAAAAAATCATAAAGAAATGAGTAAGTCCTCTAGAAATAAAATAACACATTAATATGATTAAATTACAGATCTAGATTTTGTTTCCTGTTTTTCTATGGGTAACTTCATTCATGATCCATGATCTAATGATCTCCTTCTTTAAAGGAAAGCCACATAGGATGACCAAACAATTGAATTTTCTGAATAAATCCATAAACTAAATAATAATTCATTGAATTGAGTAAGTAATTTTGAGTCATGGTGTTCAAGTGTTTTTCAATAATTTTTCATTACTTATGGCACCTGGCAAATCCAGCTGATGAAATTATACTCATATTATTTCCCGATATTGGTGTCTATGAAATGCCAACTTAAAGTCGTATTTTTGCTGCAAAAAGGGGTGCGCAGTATACATGGGTAAATGAATTTTCCCCGATTTCGCGGAGGCAAGTAAGGGGTGGGCATTATACATGCTTGCAAACTATATACGGAATTATACGGTACATATATTTACATAACTAATATTTGTTCTCCATAATATCCAACAACCCCGGATAGCGTTCTGATATTTTTGACCCAATAAACACTAATGACCTGACCCCTTAACTTGATTGACAGATATTGGTTGAGTAGAAAACACAATGGTTTCGAGTATTTTTGAAATTAAAAATTAGAAAGTTTTGGATTGTTCCATCCGAAAAAAAAAACAAATGTATATATAAGTTCCCACTTTTCCAGGTTGTTGTCTTGTCATCCCCTTTCATTATCTCTCTGAAGTAATCGCTTTGCATTTTTTGATTGAATGGCTTTATCTTGTAAATTTCTCCAGAAGTAGATAATTTCTTATCAATTGATGTATACTGGAATTTGTAGCATAGTCTCTACTTGTGACCTAGGTCAGTGTTTCTATAGGAGAGCATCTTTTATAACACCAATACTTGTGACCTAGGCCAGTGCTTCTATAGGAGAGCATCTTTTATAACACCTTTAACCAGCATTGTTTTCCCCATAACAATAACAAGATCCACATAATATATTCCTTAAATATAGAGATTTTATGTCCAATGTCAGTAGTAGTATACCTTTAAAGTCCTACTGACTTGAGTATCAATCAGGAATTATCAAGAGAGACAAATCAGTCAATTGTTTTACATCTCACTGTTGAAATTAGAGCCTTTAATCCATTTGTGTCCATTATTATCTGTGTTTTGAAACTGTTTGAGACTGTTTTATTTTTTTTATAGTAGTAATAGTAATAGTAATAGTTTGATTTATCGCGCAAATTCCACATCAGTGCTCGATTACGCTTTACAAAAATGTGTGATAAAATTTAAAAATATTTAAGAATACTTAAAAATTGTGTTTAAAATCACAATGTTTTCTGAATGATGATTTTTAAGCTTCTCTAAAATAGTGAGTTTTTATAAACTCTCCATTTTGAAAAACTGTTAAAGACTAATAAATCAAAATTTATCATAATGTTTTTTTTTCCCTTATAGACACTATTAACAAGACATACAACTTTCAAATACCCACCATCTTCAGGATTGGGATAAACAAAATAAATACAAAGTGAAATTTCACGTTTTAAATATAATTGAAGAGAAATTATACAGTTCTAGACCAAGTAATGAATTAAAACCCAAATCACCCACTGAAAATGCTGCCTGAATAACTATATATCATGATCAAGTAGGTTTCGACCCCATGCTGTTTGTTTTTCATCATTTCTCTTCAAGAATCAAAAACACTTTGATTTTCTCAATAATTTACTTTTCTATGCCAATTAGCCATATTGTGAAACACTTCACCATAACAAGCAGGTCTTTTGGGAGAATAGCAGTATTGATTTCATATCTTTTATTCACGCAAATTAATATAATAAGAAATCTTGTTATGCAGTTCGCTTTAATTGAAGCATATAGTTCAATACTCCCTTAGAATTTCAAATCAAGTCATTTTATACGCCCATATATCACATAAGGCATTTATCAAAAACTTGGATTTGGTAGAATTCAGGAACCATGGACATCTGATAGAGTTTTGGAATGATGTATATTGATGCTATTACTTCCCTGATGCATATAAAAATCTCTTTACAATCTCTATAACATATATGATCTATCATGTGAAGAGATGGTTTCAACGGTTTCTATGTCATGTACAATACATTCATTATATTTCTCATAAATATTGTAATAGAATTACTGTTATATAGTGTATTTCAAATACATGATTTTTTTTCAATTTTCCATCCTTTTCAGAATCTAGAAGTCTTTTTACAATCTCTTTAGGATTTATACATTGATGTTTTTTATTCTGTTGATCATGTTGTTGTACCAAGTTACTTTAGATTAAAGTCTATAAATAAATCATGCTTTGTACAAGTCAATTTTACTCCCACTTTGTTATTAAATGAAAAAAGAAAAAATTGAAGTTTTAACCAGAAATCACAGACGATCACAAAACATCACGTTTGACTCTGAATAAAAAAAGATAACAAAACATTATGTTTTACCCTGAAAACATGAAGAAAACAAAACATCATGTTTGACTCTGAATAAATGAAGATTACAAAACATAATGTTTGACCCTGAAAACATGAAGAAAAAAAAACATCATGTTTGACCCTGAATAAATAAAGATTACAAAACATCATGTTTGACCCTGAATAAATAAAGATTACAAAACATCATGTTTGACCCTGAATAAATAAAGATTACAAAACATCATGTTTGACCCTGAATAAATAAAGATTACAAAACATCATGTTTGACCCTGAATTATTTGAAGTCAATTAATCGTGAAGTATTTCTCAGACCACCTGTTGAAGCTGGAACTAACAAATTGTGGAAACTAAATACCACAGTTTATGGACTTTGTGATGCCCCCCGTGTTTGGTACCTTAAAGTTAAGACTGAACTTTTAAAATGTGGTGCAATAATGAGTAGATATGATGAGGCAGTGTTTATGTGGTATAGACAAGAAAAGTTAGAAGGTCTTATTTGCTGCCATGTGGACGATTTTTGTTTTGGGGGAACGGATGTTTTCATACATGATGTAATAGATAACATTAAGTCAAAATTCCTCATTAGTTCCGAGGATTTTGAATCCTTTAGATATGTTGGATTGGATCTTAAACAGATTGAGGGGGAGATTTGTATGCACCAAAATGAATATATTAGTGAACTCCAGTATATAAATGTTGACAATGTGCATCTACGCAAAAAAGATGAACTTCTGACACTTCAAGAAACACGTGACTTAAGGGGAGTAGCTGGTCAACTTAATTGGGCAGCAAGCCAGACAAGACCTGACATTGCATATAATGCTTGTGAAACTAGTGTTGCTCAAAAGGATGGTACTGTTCAAGACCTAATAATTGCCAACAAGAGTATTCGTAAATTGAAATCTGAAAATATTGAATTAAAATTTCCAAATCTTGGTGAGGTTTCAAAATTATGCTTAGTAGCTTTTAGCGATGCCTCTTTGGCAAATTTGAAAAATTGTGGATCACAAGGGGGTTTCATTATATTTTTGGTTGGTAGTAATGGCAAATGTGCCCCAATACTCTGGCAATCTAGAAAAATTAAGCGTGTCGTGAAGAGTACCATCGCAGCGGAAACAATGGCACTAATGGAAGCAGCAGAAGCTTGTCAATTGATTAAGATAATGCTATGTGATATCTTGCGGTTAAATAGAATGTGTATTCCAATTCACTGCTTAACAGATAATAGGTCCTTGTGTGAAACTGTTTATTCTTCTAAAACACTAGTTGATAAGAGACTAAAGGTAGACATTTGTGTACTAAGAGATATGATGGCAAACAAAGAGATTCAAGATATAGCATGGGTTGAAAGTCAAGACCAATTGGCAGATTGCTTGACAAAGGCTGGAGCATCTAGCCAAAAATTAATTGCGGCCGTAACCTCATCAAGTAGGGACTGTAAATTTTGTAAAAAAAAATAACAAGGGAGGTGAAATATCTTTTAATACATTTTTATTTTTATACATATACTAAAACACAAAAAAAAAAAATGTTTTTATTGTAAATCAAAAACAATACAAAAAGAAAGTGTGTAGATTGCGTTCTTCTTCAATTTAACTGTAAGTGTTGTATTTCTTTTAATTCTAATCAAGAAAGAGAAAAGACGGTGAATGTTAAGATATGAATATTAATGAGTAACATGAATATGTAAATGTGACATGCGCAGTATCTAGCGTCACTCAGCCATGTTGAATGTATGACACTTGTATATAATGTATTGATGAAGTAAGACGTATATAAACTTGTAATAAACATACCAAGTGTCTGTTTTCAAAAGAGATAAAGATTACAAAACATCATGTTTGACCCTGAATAAATGAAGATTACAAAACATCATGTTTGACCCTGAATAAATGAAGATTACAAAACATCATGTTTGACCCTGAATAAATAAAGATTACAAAACATCATGTTTGACCCTGAATAAATGAAGATTACAAAACATCATGTTTGACCCTGAATAAATGAAGATTACAAAAAATCATGTTTGACCCTGAATAAATGAAGATTACAAAAAATCATGTTTGACCCTGAATAAATGAAGATTACAAAAAATCATGTTTGACCCTGAATAAATGAAGAAAACAAAACATCATGTTTGACCCTGAATAAATGAAGATTACAAAACATCATGTTTGACCCTGAATAAATGAAGATTACAAAACATCATGTTTGACCCTGAATAAATGAAGATTACAAAACATCATGTTTGAACCTGAATAAATGATCTGTTTACTTGATTCTGAATAATATTTTACATTTTGTGGTTTTCCTAAATAATTTTTTTTATTATGTCTTACTTTCTGCATAAAATGTTCTTTACTTAATTTGTTTTGAAGTTTTGAAAATTTATTTTCTAGACTATAAGAGGAAGATGTGAGGGTAAATGTGAGATAACGATAGAATCTAGATCGTTTTGTAAAAGATGTCGACAAGCCAAATGTTTTACTGTTGGTATGAGAAAAGACATGATATTAAGTAAGTTGAATTATTTATTGACTTTAAAGTCCCCGTGGGTATCGATTAGTGCTGGCACGATACATAGTTAAATCGATGTATCGCGATACGACATGCCACAATACGCGTAGGTCGTGTATCAAAACTTGACGATACATGGCATTCTTTTCAAAAGTGGTTATTTTTTTATTAGTTCGTGAATGCAAGCTTATCCCATCATGCATTCCTTTCGCTGACTTCTCTGAAATCCATTGGCATTGTATTCATATAACTTATTTGACATTTAATTTATTAGACAATCAGGCTTAATTATTTAAGTGTTAAAATTATAAAATATTGAAACCTTGGAGGAAAAAGTGTTACTTTTAACCTACTATCCCATATCCCGTTACGTATCGTATCGTGACCCTTGTATCGCGATACATATCGTATCGTGGCATGATTGGCGATACCCAGCACTAGTATCGATCTATAGGAATATTTTGTATTACATCATAACTTAAAAGCAGTTTTAAATCTGACTGTTGTGGTGAAAAATGTACAATATTTACCAAAGTTAATATTTATTTTACTTTTATTACTTGAATCTTGGACCTCTTTAATCTTAAGTTATGTAGCTGATTATTGATGAGAAATACTATATTATACAATTCATTTCAAGACATAGATTGAACATAAAATTTTAATTAACCTCGAATTCATCAGTTGACTTGATCCACAAAAACAAGTACTTATTATAATACATCCATTAAGCTATATTCTAATTGCTAGTCTTGGAAATCCTTTGTAATTTTAAAGGGACGTTTAGAAAAGTATGACGTAAAACTCCATTCATTTCATTTCATTTTGTATAAAAGAAAGTTTCCTTTTCATTTCATTTAACAAGGAAAAAGTTTAATTCCATTTCATTTTTTTTTTTCAGGTGATGATCAAAAAAAAGTGCGGAAACAGAAAATAATTTTTAATAAATTACGCCGTCAAGGTCATGTTTTACCCGAAGATCAATTTGTATTTGATGAGGTCATTTCTCGAGCGAAAGAAGAAACTGACAGTTCCAGTTCCAATCCGTTTCCGCAGGCAACATCCATCAAACAAGAAAAATTGGAATCAGAATGTGCATTTACACAGGAAAAACCAGGCAGTCCAAAATTTGTACCATGGTCGGAATCTCAGGACGCAGTTAGAGCGGCCATTGAATCGTTATCAGATCACCATCGGCATCTTCTGAACGAGCTGATCGCAGCACATGAAGCTAGCGCATTTTTATCGTGTACAACCACAATGCTTGATAAACTTCCCTCAAATCCCACCGAGTTCGCGAATATTGCCGAAGGGTTTGTGCGGAGGATAATCAAGGTCACAAAACATATCTCGAATTTTAAAAAGTTATGTAAGGATGACCAGATTTGTCTGTTAAAAGGAGCTGTTGTTGATGTTATGATGCTGAGATCTGCCGTTAACTACGACCCTGCCACGGAAAGTTGGAGTCTCAGCACAATGTCATGTTTGCAAGATAAGGGAGGCAAACAGTCACTCATGGAAAAAATCGCAGCTTTCAAAAATATGTCTTCAATGCCAGAAGGGGGTGCAATGTCAGATGACCAATCGTTGATGGACAAAATTGCAGCTTTCAAAAAAATGTCTTCAATGCCAGAAGGGAGTGCGATGTCAGGCGACCAATCATTGATGGACAAAATAGCTGCCTTTAAAAGAGGAATGTCTGAAGCCCAGTCCCTACCCAGAGGTATGACTTCCATACCCAGTGGTATGACCTCACCACCGAGCGGCATGACGTCACTCAATGGGCTGTTTCAACCCAATGGCATGCAGTTGCCCAGTGGAATGTCAAGTATGGCCAGTGACCCAATGTCAAGTGGAATGTCATCCCCACCTGAATCCACTTCTGATAATCCTACTAGAATAAGTGCCGATATTTTGAAATCTGGTGGACTTGAAACCATGGAGATGTTTAAATCGTATTCAAAATTTATTAAATCTTTGATGTCTACAATTCGAGGTGACCTGTTAGTGTTAAAAATACTCATCGTCATGGCAATATTTTCAACTGATCGTGGCGATTTAATAGATAGTGGTTTTGTTCAAAAAATTCAGGAGGAATATGCAGAAATCCTGCAGAAATATGTACAATGTAGATTTCCTGAAGAAAAAACATTATTTGCTCAAGCAGTTATGAAGTTGACAGATTTAAGGAATATCAATGATGTCCACACGAAAATGTTATTAAAAATGAGAGTGGAAGATGTAGAACCACTATTGATAGAAATATTTGACCTACCGTGTCCTTGACCTTAACTAACAATGACCTTCAGGTGTGAAATTTAACCTCAGTATAATTATTCCTATATATCTATATATGTCTTAAATTGGTTGTGATAATTGCGATGTGTATATTTCCTCACTGTGGTATCTAAATTCTGTGACATACATCTATTATATGTACTATTGGAATATTGAATTTCTGAATGTATTTGTGCACATTTTCAAGCTATTACAGGTGCCTTCACAGCTAGTTCAAATGTGAAAGAAAGAAATTTTTTTATATAGTCTATGCCATGTTATGTAAAGGGATCTTGATTTGACTGGATTTGCCAGTCAATTCTGTTCAAATCTCTAGAATGTCCAAATGTGATTTAGTTCTGTACGAAAAAAATGATGATGTGTCATTAACTGGATTTTTCATGTTTCTCAGAAAAACCATAACACTGTGTTCAGATAGGATTATATCCTCTTAAAGTAGCCTGAACTTAGTAGTTTAGAAAATAAGCACCGTCAAGAACGTATAAGAGATAATTGGAATGTAGTGTTTAGTGATAGTGATTGAATGCTGACACAGGATCAATCTCTGGAACACTGGATGTGGTATAGGAATTGTATTTTTTGAGAAGAATTCAAATTCATGGCATCTTGTTTCCTAAGCAGATTCAACTGACACAGGGTAACACTCTGAAGCACCACCTGTGGTATGGAAAGCAGTGGCTGGATGTTGTATAGGAAGGAGGATCCAAGCCAATAGTGTCTTGTTTCCTAAGCAGATTCAACTGACACAGGGTAACACTCTGAAGCACTACCTGTGGTATGGAAAGCACTGGCTGGATGTTGTATAGGAAGGAGGATCCAAGCCAATAGCATCTTGTTTCCTTAACAGATTCAACTTACACAGGGACAACACTCTGAAGCATTGCCTGTGGTATGGAGAGCACTGGCTGGATGTTGTATAGGAAGGAGGATCCAAGCTAATAGTATCTTGTTTCCTAAGCAGATTCAGTTCATCTGACAAGTCTCAGGAGACCTGACTGTAGCCTCACATTAAGAAGGGTTCTAACCCCAAAAGAACCAGAAAGCCTAGCAGACAACCACCCAATTGACTACTGGATGAGTTCCTAGTGATAGAGATGGATAGCCGACACAAGGTAGACTCACAGGAGCACCTCACTAGTTGTGTCTGCAATTTAAATGGGATTCTAACCTAAAGCTCCAAATTGCCTAGCAGATGACCACCCAATGCATTATCCACTAAGCTAGTTCTTGTAATAGAGGTTGAAAGCTGACACATGGCAATGTAGTGTAGATTTTTGTAGGATCTAATTGTTTGGACCAAGGCTGGACTGGCATGGCTCCTTCCCTTCAATTTCTTCTGATTCTGAAGATCTATTCTGCTGCTGAAGCTCACTTTTGTAAGTGGTGCTTGAAGTCCACTTCTGAACCAGATTCAGGGACCACTGTTGTACTATCAACTCACTTTTGGAGAGTGCTTTTTTTCTTATTAAAGGGATACTGCAACTTAGCATGAACATAAAATTAGTCAATATGAGTATATATTCATCAGTTAACTTACCTGGTGTCATAAAGTAACAGAATCCCTTAAAATCTGAAAAATGCTTCATGAAATTTTTAATAATGAAATGCATATTCATGGATAAATACTTAGTTTTTTATATATTTATTTTTTATGTTTTTTATAACAGCAGGTATATTTACTGATGAATAGGGCTCTTATTGACCAATTTTAAAATTTTAAAATTTTATGTTCATTCAAAAGCTATTATCCCTTTAATGTAGAGTGTTATTGAAAAATGTGCCATATGCAAACCATAGTGGATTGGAATTAACAATGAATTTCCACCAAAACCGAATTCAAGCCAACAATGATAGTGCTATTTCACAGTGAACCTTCAGCAAACCTGGCGAATTCAAGCCAACAATGATAGTGCTATTTCACAATGAACCTTCAGCAAACCTGGCGAATTCAAGCCAACAATGAAAGTGCTATAATCTTTGAATGACATTTAGTAGTCAATTCACATACAGGAATTTTTATTATGTATGCTTGATAGAGATTCCTGTATGTAAATTTGAAGGTTGCTTAAATTAAAGGAAGGAGTAGTATATCCATAATAGTGTTCTTATCTTATGATATTTTTTTTGTATGGTACAAATACATTTTTGAAATTCAAAGCCAAATTTTATAGTGCTATTTGATAAAAACCTCAAGCCTTCAACATTGTTAGTGTATTTTGATAAGAACTATGTAAGGACTCTATCAACTATCAGAACAGCATAATTATTAAGTAGGTTACTTAGTAAAAAATCATTTCTATTAGATTCGTATTATGTTATTAAAGCTGAACTCCTGTTATAAAAATAAATTAAATAATTATTAAAAAAAAATCTTATCCGCCATACTTGTTTCAAACTTAAAACAAGTATGGCGTCTGACTCTTCCATCAAAACCTAAAATCTGGTCACGCTTCGCTTCACTCTGACTCGGCATCGACAACTGTGAACTTCGCTGTTTAAAACAAGTATGGTGGATAAGATTTTTTTTTAATAATTATTTAATTTATTTTTATAACAGGAGTTCAGATTTAAGTCTGTTTAAGTTTAATGATTTTTAGCTTGTTATGCATAACTTGTCTATTATTTGATGATATTATTAAGTTTTGCAACGTAAGCACTTGACTGCTATTTATGACTTCAGAAAGAAAAACAACATACATTTAATGCATTAAACATCAATATATTAGTCTCGGATGACCAGATTCTTACTGTTTTTATATTTTTCAAGGCTGTTAAGTCTACATGATGCTGTCTACTCAACCAGATGAATTTAATGATATTTTTGTCTCTTATGTGGAACTCTTCAACAACTATTTAGTTATCTAAAACCCTTAATTCCTTTTTGATAACCAGAAGCAAGTATTGACCAGAAATATTGAAATAGCAGAAAAACATCTTAAATGGCAAGGATGTGACCGTAGACTGAAAATGTCACTTCTATTATCATGTCAATGCTGAATTTAACTGCTTTATTTCACAGACCACTCGTGAAATTTGATTGGATTCTTTGTGAAATTGTCAAGACATTTTGACCAATGAAAAGTGTTGTCTCAAAGGTTACAAGTTGCTGCTTCTGAAATGATACTTTACAAATCCTGGTCAAATTTTGTGAGTTTTCTTCAGCACAGTCAGTTAGAGCGTTGTGTATGACACTTCACTTGGTAATGTCAAGCAAAGGGCTGCTGTGGGTTCAGATTTTGATTAGGGTCATCTTCACTCATAATTCCACTTACCCAGCTGTAATTGGGTACAGAAAAGAGATATGGCCAAGGTTCAGCGGGTACAAAGGATCTGATTTGTTTTAATCCTTGTAAAATATACTTCTTTCTTTCTCTTGTAAAGAATCAAATTCAATATACATGTAACTTCAAACACAAAAACAAGTCCAATGCCTCCATAGTAAAGTTACAAATTATAAACAGATCATGAAATTTTTCGGTCTATTTATATTTAACAAAGAACCACACATTGTTATCTTTGATTATTCATTTTATTCTGTATGTGTTGTTAAAATTGTACGTGTTTGTTATGGGTTAGGGACATAGATCTGTATAATGAAGTCAAGGTATTTCTGCTGATCATCTAAGTCTGACACAAGATATCTTCAATGAGATATCGGTCTTGAATTTATGTAAACATATCACTTAGTCAATTTACACTTTCTTTTTCTATGCATGACAGAGTCTCTAGATACGCTGATAATTTTAAACTCACATTGCAAACACTTTTACCAAGTAGCTCAGCTAAAAATTACTTAACTGAGACTAAGGTACAATTGATCAGAATTGGATGGCCAATGTGTCCCTTTAAATTTTGTGAAGAATAATAATCATAGAAACTCTATTGTGTTGATCACTACATACACTAGCTAAACACATTATCAAACAGTCCATTTTATTTATGGGTAGAATACATAGTAATAGTAACTATACAGACTAAACTTCTATTGTATTGATAACTGTTCACTACCTAAAAGTGAAAAATGGACTGGTTGTGTTATGTGTTTATGTTTTAAATCAGACCAAGATGAAAATACCTTTGCTCATAATACTGTAAATATTTAATAAAAAGGCACAAGTTAAAGTTCCCTTTCCCCACTTTATTAATGTTATGATATATTAAGCCTTATAATTTGTACAAATTGTATATACTAATATTCGTTATAGTGTAAAGGGAACCATTCCTCTAATTTTCAACTAACATTCTTTCCATAAATTAGAGGAGTAAGTACCTTAAAGGTATAGCTTCATCAAGTGAGACCGTAACTTCTCTATGGTTACTGTAACTGTACAGATGCTGAAAAAGCATTATACAGTATTTTAGAACCATATTGTTTCCCTTTCCCTACCCTGTGGTTCCTGTTATTCCGAAAAGATTTGGTCTTTGGACTATAGTCAGGATTTTACGTCTTCATCTTATACCTTGACTATAGTAAACACTTTTCTTGTTGTAAATTTGATTTGAACTTCAGTGATACAAGAAACTCGGCTATTTCATTCAAGGTATAAGATGAAGACTTCATGTCGTTACCTTTGTGAAGGTGACATCAGTATCCTAAGAACCATATGACTCAAATAAGTCTGCAGCCCAGTCATCAGGGTGATGTCCACAGGGGGCAGGGCCCCAGCTAGTGAGAATTTAGCCCCACCAATTGTCCTCCCACATAACCTTCTCCAGTTAGCAGAATTTAATTTACAAAAAAACAAGAGGATGTACATTTTGATTGGAATTTTCTGGGCTTCTATTTTTCAATATTTCCCGGGGGAGGGAGAGAACTAGGACAAAAAAAAATAAGGGTCTCAGGACCAATTCAGTTTTGGCGACGTGGGCTGCATCACAGTCTGATCAGATAACTTAATATTAAAATTTAGATGAAGCTATACCTTCAATGCAGTATTGAATTACCATTCTGATGTGATTATCTCAAATGCTCAAACTATTTTTCCATTTCATTAACATTTCAAGGGCTGCAACTATGATTCTGTTTAGTGTATATCAGTGCCATCTTTCTCTTGTATATTTTAATCTTTTTTTTTTGTTTTGATGAGAAAATTAGCATACCGGTGAAATGCCAACTTAAAGTCGTATTTTTGTAGCTAAAAGGGGTGCGCAGTATACATGGGTAAATGAATTTTCCCCGATTTCGCGGAGGCAAGGAAGGGGTGCGCATTATACACGCATTATATTCGGAATTATACGGTATTTAATTAAAATAATGCTAATCCGTTAATGATATGCATGGCCGCTCAAAACTTTGAAAGATTTCAATTCCTCAACCAATGCCTTTGAGGCTTCAGACTTCTTTTTCCAAGTAGAAATCGCTGATTATATTAAAAATTTCACTTTTAATTTTCCCCTCAAACATTATTGTGCATAACTATATATAAATTAACATAAATTAAGATGTGTTATCAGTTTTCTTTACGTTTTCTTTAGATGTTTTATCTCGTGAAAAATCGAATGCGACCTTAATAGTGTATGTTTTCTTGCCTGACCTAGTAAGATATTAAACTTCTTTCACAATAGATCTCAGTAGAAGTATATCTTGTAAAATCTTTGTTGCTAGTGACAACCAACAGAGACAATTTAAAGTAGTATTCTTGATTTTTTGTAGGGCAAAAAATGATTTAGCTCAAATTTATGAACAGTGTACATTAGATTTTAGTGAAATGTGTCCATTAGTATATCTTACAGTTTTAACTAAGAAAGTCAAACGGTTAAGTTATTTTAAAAATGTCAAAACTATTTTAATAGTTCACGTAAATCTTTAAGTTTTTTTTTCTTTTAAGTGTCAAACAACTATTTTATGGATTTAAGCATAATAAATGCATAATTTTAGAGAAATATGTCTTCATGTTATTGTGAAGGTTTTGACTGATAATGTTGAGCCATTATAAAGCCCAAAATAGGTCAAGGTGATAAATTAACAATTAGTATTTTACATGTTTAATTAACCCATTTTTAATTAACCCATTTTAGACTAATTAAGTATTTTACATAGATTTAGGTAGTGTATTTTAGAAATATTTTTAGGTATAATTTACATCCTGTTTTTTATGATGAAAATTTTGCATACTGCCCCCGTTAAGTCTCTTAATTTTTAAAGAGTATAGTTGCACCCCTCTATCATTGCAAGGGCATAATAATGCCAAATTTTTATAGATTCTGCTCAAATTTAAACTTGTACTAGAAGTTACATTATCTATCTTTCTTGTCAACTAGAGGAGGGGGTGACTTGTGGACAAGTTGGAACCGCCTCCTGAGAAATGTTTTGTCATGCGTGCTCTCCTGCGTACGGAGACCCCTCAAATCAATGCCTGTTTTAATGGGTTTTTGTTTTCTAGGTTTGGCGTTCTTCTCAGGGGTAGGATCCTGTAGACTTGGTTCAACCAGTCTTTATGTTAATTGAAGCATCTGCTCTTCACATAGATCAAAGGGAAATCACTAAGTATCAATTAAACACTCGTGACCATTGATATGCACTGGAAATGGAACAAGAAATAACCAATTGACTTAATGTCGTTCGATTTCTAACTTTCTATTCAGTACATCAGCTATGTTACAACCTATTTCATATATAGGTGAGTCATTTTTTCAACTCCAGCAGGGCTGGATGCAGGGGATGAGCAGGGCACAATGTCTCTTATCATTGTTCCGGCACTTTAAGAAGGATGCAAACACGGACCCCTGAAAATTTCTATTTTATTCCACATCTTTGAAGCATAATTGTTGCTTAATTATAATAAGATAAATTTCTTCTGCTTGCCGCCTTAAAAATATTGATGTAGGTTCTCCAACTTATTTCTTTGAATGGGACAATAAACCGAGGTCCCGTATGCTACAGGCTGTACACGTGAAAGATCCCTTGACAGTTGGAAATTACAATAAAAAGAGGCTATTGCTTCTCCTCTAGCAAAATTTTCCTCATTAAACACTGCATGGTGTTTCCTTTCTTCATAAGTCTGTTACGTGCAGTAGAGTAGGACATAGACCTCATTTCATTTTTCCAACATATTTTCAGCGTATTTTATTGAGGGTAGTCAACTTTAGGTTAAAATATATAAAATGATTAAGATGGTAACATTTCATATAATTTGAGCAGAATCGAGATCAATCGTTATATTTTCTATGCCTCGTTAAGTGTTTGTTTGTAAAGGTATATAATTATTAATTGTTTAATGACTGTGTTCATTTTGTTTAAGAAATAGTGACATGCTGTAACTAATTTTGCTTTCATCTTCATTATTTACATCAGCCTTATTTTTAAGCAAGAATAGTGTTTTTTATATCAAGTTCTTATAGGCAAATTTTTTTCAGAATTTTATTTTTATTAATAATACAAAATGAACACAGTCTAGTGTATGTATGAAACTTAGCTGAGAAACTCTGACCTAGTTCCTGCAATTCCAATAAAATTAGGCAGGGTCCTTTGCAATTAATGAGGTCAATAAACACTTAGTTTTGATAGAATTGCAAGAACCACAGACATCCTATGGTGAATGGTGTAATAGATGCTATCAGTGTCCCCGATATACACTAAAATTTAAAAATCTCTTTAAGGGTATGCAGGTTTTTGGAGGAAGACCAATAAGTTCGGAACCTCAAACAGTCTGGCTATAACATATGCATCAAAAATATGAGGAACTGTTCTTTCCTTGTCTGACACCAAACTACTACACTGCCCTCTACATAGTGACCAAACTAATCCTCTGTCAGAGCCTATAGATGCTAAGATAGATATATTCTTCTGTAGGGGAGTTACTTAGTTACATGGCATAGGACAATCAGGGGCAAGTAACTCTATCCGACTAGAAGGAAGTAACTCTTGTAAGGAAAGGGCCAAACCAGTCTACAATATGACAACAGGGTCAGAGTTCCTCAGACTAGAATATAACTTGTTTTATAAATTAACGGTGATATCTTCAAGTGCTATATGATGTAATATACAAAGTGCCATTTGTTATTGTTCAATTTTAATCAACTATTGGTGTTTTTGTTTATTTTTAAATAAATCTTGTAGAGTCAAGCAAACATATTTTTGTGTTCATCTAGAAAATTTGTGTATTTATCAAGAAAAGCCTTCCTCTTAGAATGAACATCAATTAATAGTCTAAAACTTGGCCAATTAGCTGGATGAGGGTCCTTGAGGAAAGAGGCTTGTTTGGCTTTGGTCCCCTCCACTTTCATATTTTTTATTATTGTAAATAGTGAAAGGAATTCCCTTGGAGGGCCTCCCCCTAGAATATTAAATGGCACCTACTCGGAATCCTCACCAGGGCAAAGATATTTTTCACACATGGGACAAGCCTGGTTATCAGAGACTAGGAATAAAATAGCGTAATGTCCATCATTTCTGCCCCAGACAGTGTAAATGGAGATGGCTGTCATAATAGAAAGTTTGTGAGACGATGTTTGTTACTATATTAATGGCCTATATTGAAAACCCGGTAGCACAACTGGCTTGATAGGTTTTTAATGAAAATTAAGTGAGACAGTTGTACTGTTAGTTTAAGCCATTTGAACATTAATTATTACTACAGTTTTTTTTGTTTCTGCTACAATTTCACAACCTTCACTTACTGATAATTATAACCACACATAAATGCGAAAAAAATACAGTTTACAGTTGGATACTATTTGGATAATAGTGTCTACCCAAAATAAACTTATTAAATATACTTTCTGAATACTCTAACTGAATACGCTTACTGATTACATTTGCTGAATACACTTGCTGAATACTCTTAAATACACTTGCTGAATACTCTACTGAATACACTTGCTGAATACTCTTATACACTTGCTGAATACGCTTACTGAACACACTTACAGAATACCTTAACTAAATACACTCACTGAATACTCTACTAAATACACTTGCTGAATACTCTTATTTATACTTACTTAATACGCTTACTGAATACACTTACTGAACACACTTACAGAATACCTTAACTAAATACACTCACTAAATACGCTTACTGAATACACTTACTGAATATGTTTACTTAATACACACACTAAATACACTAACTGAATAAACTATACACCTACTGAAAACACTCACTGAATACGCCTACTGAATACACTACTGAATATGCTTACTAAATACACTCACTGAATACGCTTACTGAATACACTACTGAATACTCCTAAAATATGCTTACTAAATACACTCACTGAATACCTTACTGAATATACTCACTAAATACACTTTCTGAATATGCTTACTTAATATGCTTACTGAATACACTACTGAATAAGCCCTTTCTAAATACAAAATTTTCTTAATAAGCTTACTGAATATACTTATTGAATATGCTTACTGAACACACTTACTGAATAACACTTATTCAACAATTACTATGCCTGTGGGCATAGACATTTTCTTGTGACCCAGGTCAGTGCTTCTAGAGATCACATGTAATACTAAAAACATGTTATTTTTCTGGTAAAACCACATTTGCTTGTACACAAAAATGCTGTCCAATTGTTAATACCTGGTCTATTTTCAGGAAAACAAGTTTAAATTCATGATATTACCAACTTCTTTTGAATTAAAATAAAAGATAAAGGTTTGAAAATAGAACATAATCTCCCTAAGTTGTTTCTAAGAATGGGTATATTTATGTATTATTTAAAAGTCTTTAAAAGGAATGTCAAGAGGTTTATTAAAAATATGTCTATGTATCTGTGACACTGATAGACTCAATATACACCATTCCAATCATCAGATGGACGCCTGTAGTTCCTGACATTCTACTAAAACTATGTTTTTTATTTCACCCACCCTTTAACAAAAACATATTCTTGAACACTAGTAGACAAAATTACATAACCCCAGTCTGATTCCCCTCCTCCCCCGGTATTCATGATCACTATGAGACAAGGTTACATACCCCCTCTCACCCCTCAGCCGAAGAACATAAATTCATGATAATTATGAGACAAGATTACATACCCCCCCCCCCCCTTTTCGCCCCCTCCTCAGCCGAAGACTGAACATTAACTTATATTAGACTAACCCACTAAACTTTAATGTTAATGATAAAAAGTGATGTCTTATTAACCCATATTAAACTAAGCCCACTACACTTCATTTTGATATGGTCTTATTAACCCATATTAGACTAAACCCACTAAACTTCGTTTTGATATGGTCTTATTAACCCATATTAAACTAAGCCCACTACACTTCATTTTGATATGGTCTTATTAACCCATATTAAACTAAACCCACTACACTTCATTTTGATATGGTCTTATTAACCCATATTAGACTAAACCCACTAAACTTCGTTTTGATATGGTCTTATTAACCCATATTAAACTAAGCCCACTACACTTCATTTTGGCACGGTCTTATTGACCTGTATTAGACAAAGTCTAAACCACATTTTGTGGAACTGAGAATAAAAGCTTCTCTCACCAATGATTTGATTAAATTGGATAAAATTCTTAGAAAAAATTATGTTACTATGTTATTTATGTCAAGTCTCTAAGGGTGCTTCAGACCCACATACTGGCATAATGAGTTCAGCTTATATTTTATATGTATTACAGATATGTCAAGAATGACAGAAGAGTGGGTAGGTCATTGATATATCTCCTCAATAAAACCGTTAAAGTGCTAATATAAATAAACACATCAATAATATACAATGGAGTTGCAGTCATTTTTTGTTTAAAAAAAATCCCAAATATTTAAAAGTGCAATCTGTTTGGTATCAAATTAAAAGCTTTTTTTGCTCTCTTTAGTGATCTAACAAAATCTATACCAAGTTTGCGTACTGGGCTAATAATTATGCAAGATAACAACCAATCAATGATTAACATTTTTATTTCTTTATATTACAATTGTCTGATACACAGTTCTTCCAATACATCTTAAACCATAGGCTTAAACCATAGTCTTAAACCATAGGCTTAAACCATAGGCTTACACCATAGGCTTAAACCATAGGCTTAATATAAGCTTAACCATAGGCTAACACCATAGGCTTAAACCATAGGCTTACACCATAGGCTAACACCATAGGCTAAACCATAGGCTTAAACCATAGGCTTAACCATAGGCTAACACCATAGGCTTAAACCATAGGCTTAAACCATAGGCTTAAACCATAGGCTTAAACCATAGGCTTACACCATAGGCTAACACCATAGGCTTAAACCATAGGCTTACACCATAGGCTAACACCATAGGCTTAAACCATAGGCTTAAATCATAGGCTTAAACCATAGGCTAACACCATAGGCTTAAACCATATGCAGTTAGAATAAACTTTGGTCTAATTCTTGGACTTTACTCAACTATAAAAGATGCACCTCTTTCAATAATCTTGTCTTTTGATAATTCCATTCCTCTGATTGGGTAATCCCAAAAACTCACTAGCTTTATTAACAAAACAGTATTTGTGGTATAACTTTAAATCTAGAATTAATGGTCGAAAAGATTGTAGAGAATTTGATTGATCAATTAATAAGTTTTCCTCAAGTTGAATTCTGAAGGGTTTCTGCAATAATATAGTTGAGATTAGACTGAAAGCTTCCTGTCATACAGTTTCTTTTGAAATCGTAGTACACCTTTCAACTCCTGTACAAGAATGTGCAGTTCAATTATTTACCAGGCTTAATGAGAGTTATGTCCCTTTAGTAACCCAACAATTCTAATTTTCATTTAATATGTCACAATTCAAAATGTCTTTGTCACAAATGGCCACAATCTTAAAAACATGGCTACTTCTTCTTGCTTATTACTTGTTTCGTAGGGTCTGTCCACGGTTTCTCAAAATCTGTTCTAGAAATATCTACATATTCTCCATCTGGCGCAAAATAATCAGGAATCTGAGGTGTTCGATATGGCCCTTTCAACACTAGTCCACATAGATTCTCATCAACCTGTAGGAGACAGTAACAAAATTTATAAGGGTAAGGGTTGCTATCTGTTTGGCCAATTGTTCTAAACTTCCACGAAACAAGAAAGGTGGCCATTGTAGTCAAGGTACATAATGATAGATGTGGTCCATTTTCTGTTCTGTTCACTTGTATACCTAATGATATCTGATCATTTCATTATATTAAGTTGAAGACATAATACCTTGACAATTGTGAAGAAATCTCAGCAAAGGTCCAAATGAAATTTCAGATTTTCAACCAGGTTACCTCCTTGTCAGTGATGTAATTTACAGGGGCTACCATACAAAAACTGTCTTTTTTTTTAGATGGGACAATAAACCAAGGCAGACAGTGCACGTTAAAGTTCTGTTTAAAATCGCCAAAGAGATTGGTCAAAATTTCCCTCATTGCACACTGCATGGTTTTGCCAATCTTCATAAGCATATTTAGTGGAGAAGAGTATGAAATATAACTCATTTCATTTTGACAACTGACAAGATTACATGGAGCAATGAATGACACCTATCTTCTGATAAGGGAGATAATAACCTATATCTTACCTCAATGGCTTTTTGATAAAGTTCCTCTGACTCATTGCGTAACTCTTCTAAAGCTGTATTTTGTGACAACTGTAAGGCATGCAATGCTATATTATCTTGTCCATCTTGTTGGCTTTTAAACCTGCACCAAGTTTTCATAATAATGACTCTCTCTTCCAATTCCTTTTGACTCGGCTCTTTTCTTGGTCTTTTTCTGACACTAAAATAACAAAAACAACCTTAAATACTCAAGATATCTTGCTACAGCTTTGATTTCAAAATAAAATGAAGTGAATGGAGTTTTACATCCTACTTTCGGACCAAGCTTTGATTTACAGTAAAAATATTTGACAGAACTAGTGTTGTCATTATAATTAAAATAGATGGTTGTGATAAAGTAATAGGTTGTGGACCTGAGTGACGTAGTCATGGAACAATTGTACTTAATGCTAAAATAGCCAACAGGGAAAGTATAATAGCTGGCTTTAAATGAAATCACTAGGCACTGTAAACAACCTTGCCTATTCTAGGTTCTACTTCATCAAAAAATCAGTCATTTTTAAAATTTCTGGGGTGATCATGAACAATATTTTCTCTAAATTTTTTAAGAGAATTTGAATATCTGCCAATCTGTTATATTTTTAACAACCCAAGATAAGGAGCATTAACCTGCATTTTTCTAATTTTTATCTGTGAACCTCTCTGACCTGCATCACTAACAAGGCAGAAACTTGGTTGAAAACAGGTTAGTGAGCAAGATTAGCCACCCCAGCTCCCTATTTTGACTCTGATATTCCAATTCTCATAAAAATAATGGGAAATTTGTTTAATCTGAGGCCTTATTCTTGAAAAGGGAACATAAATTGAAATTAATTGTGCCAATCATCAGATTAGTCAGTCACTTAAATTGATTTTAAATTTTGTTTTGTAATCCTAGATGTAAACGTTTAAATGCTGTAAGTTTTGTAGAATAAGGTCCCTTGCTCACGAAATTGGTGACTTTTATTTTCAGCTTTTAAATCTAACCTCTGATTATGCCACAATCTGCGCCATTCTTCAAATTCATCGATGGGTTTCAAGAGATTTCCTATTTTCCCCAATCTTTTCAATTCACGGTCAACCTTCTTTCTTAATTTTTCGGATCTCCTTTTGTTCTCACCAGGATCTGACTTTCTCTTCTTTTTTAATGGTTCACCACTGAAAATACAAATTTATTTTGAGGTCAGGTTGTAATGCAGCCTAGTAGAGTGTTGTAACCTTGTGACATCATTTTTTATTTTGTTGTAAAAATATATGTTTAAAACAATCTTGTTTTATTTCTTGACTAAGTGATTATCAATATACTTGTATTGCGTTAGCAAGTAAAACGAAACCTTGGATATCAATTAACATGAAGTGACTATCAACTTGTCATCTACCAACAACTCCCTAGTTTGTGAAATCAGTTAACTTGTCATCTACCAACAACTTCCTAGATTGTGATATCAGCCTCGGAGTTTTGCACTTTTATCGACTTGTGGTGATATTTTTGATATCAAGAGAGATTCGTAAGAGATTCTCTATGTTTACCTTAATGGCTCAGAAAATTTAAATAATAATGGTGAATTCTGGGTATGAAAACTATGACGATGCACCATCGAATTTAAGGAAAGCCTGGAAAAGAAAAACTATAATCTTACTAAATAACCACTACCTAAATTTTGCGTCCAGCTACTACTATTATATGTCATTTTTACTTATCCAAATCGGACATCAAATGAAAATTTTCAAAGGAAAACAAGTTCTATCATTAGCTATGCAAACGATGGTTCGAATTCATTAAAACAGTAAATAACAACCTTGAAAATCTTGACATGAACATATTCATGGAGGCTGACATTTTGGTTTCTGAAAATTACTGATTTGTTTATTATTTTAGTGAAACGAAACACAATACGAAACGCATTTTTTAATTTTCAATTAACAAAGTCATACTTTAAAGTAAATTTATAAATATTTATGTGAGTTTAAATGATAATTTTTTTCTAAAGCTTATTTCTTCATCCTCTCAATATTATTTCGTATTTTAATCTAATTACCCAAAAATATGAAAATGTCTATTTATAAATAAGGGGAGGTAATATTTGGCGCGAAAGTTAAGCACAAGATGTGGAGGATTATTATTGAAAAAAATAAACAATTTCTTGATTTAGTGATGTGGTTTCTTATACATTAAGAAACTGTCCAAAATGGTTCTACAGAACAGTGGGAAGTACAAGGCTGATGATGAAGAAAAAACAGAATCATCTGGGTAATTTTCTATAGATCTATTAAAACTTAAAGCAAAATGAGACATTTTTTGTTTTTTTATGCACTACGGTATTAATTGTCTCATAGTAGTAGTGTAAGTTCTTCAATTAAGCACCCACTGTCTTATGATTACACAATGGATGTTTTATTAAAAAATTGCGTCTTTCTTTGAACTTTAATGACCTAACCTACACATTCAAATACTACTTTGTTGTATAATCATACTGTAGCAAGTGTGTTAAAAATTTATTCTTGTATTAAAACTAGTACGTGCTTTATATGGAGACAGGCCTAAGCCTTGTCCTTTTTGTCCTTTTTTCAGAATCCAATGTGTCATCATTGTAACTGATTTGTAAATTTTTATTCAATAAATATTAGTTTAATCAAAGTAGTAAGGTAAATCTAACTTAGATCACAAATTCATAATATGTGACTAAGTCCAAGGCAATGTACGTTTAGTCAAACTTAAAAATTTGATACATAAATTTATTATTTTTAGGAGAGAGGATTCTACAGAAAAACGACTACAGAAAGCCAATCAAAATGATGAGATAGATCTCAGGTTTGGGTATGCACGTTACAAAGATCCTCAAGAAATTACAGGATGGCTTATCAACATGCATCCGGTTAGTTTTAATGATGGGTTTTTTCATTATAGTTATCTTAGTTAGAAAAAATTTAACTTGGTTTATTTTGACTGTTGACAATGAGTTTGTTGAAATCAAAGAGTAATTTTATTTGCCATTTTCTCTTATGCAATATATATACAACCTATAACCATTAGGATGTTAAAAATTTAAATTATTTTCTTATAGACGGACATCTTAGATGGCAATAAAAGATTAGTCTCTGCTGTGGACTATTATTTCTTACAAGAAGATGGCGGCAGATTTAAGGTAGGTTTCCTTGAGTTTCAATAAAACTAAATCATTCAAAGAAATTGAACAAACTTTTACTGTATAAGTTTGTTACATTTTTGGTTTGTGTTGGAAAATGATTGTGTACAAATTTCAAAAAAATAAATGGAAAATTGTTCCTACTTATTTTGAAGGTTCCAACAAAAGGTAAAAGGTTTTAAAGTCATTAGATAGCCAAACACCATAAGGTCAAACTGATTAATTAACACACTCTGTTTCAAAGAAATCCATTTTGATAAAACAGAAACATGGATGTTAATAGCATACTTTAATAATATTTCACATATAAGTTGATAATAAATTATGAAGACTGCCTCTTTTACAAATATTAGTATTAATGATATGATGTTTGAAAAAATGACCTTTTCTTCCAGACAACACTTCCATTTAAACCATATTTCTATGTGGTTACAAAGAAAGATTGTGAAAGAGAGGTCGCCTCTTTCTTGACTAGAAAATACTCCGGGAAGATTTCAGCTATTGAAAGTGTATCAAAAGAAGACTTAGATTTGGTGAGTAGTTAATAGTAATGGAGTGGAGGGTCAGGATTCAGGCTCTAGTGACTGATAAAGTCCTATGAACATATCAAGTCAATTATAACAGGCTTCAATTAAATTGGGAGACGTGGTGGCCCAGTTATTAAGTTAGTCGTCCAGGGTCCTGGCAAATGTTGAGATTAATTTTTTCGGATTTTTTAATCAAGCTTCCCCCTTGTCAGTGATGCAGGTCAGAGGGACTGACATAGAAAAAGTGTCTAGTCGTTAGGATGGGACAATAAACCGAGGCCCATGTGCTACAGGCTGTGCACGTTAAAGATCCCTCGACAGTTGGAAATTGCAAAAAGAGTAGATTAATGTCGCTGTCCTGGCAAAATGTCTCTCCCTGCATGGTGTTGCCTGTATTCATTAGCCCATAAGATGCTGAAAAGTATGATGTAAAACTAAAACTCATTTCAACTAAAAGCACAAACCCATATTAAGTTTGTGTGTATACTGTGATAGTAATGACCTGTCCCAGATTATCTGTAAGCTTACTTATCTCAGCTGGGTTGTGTAACGTACTGAAGAAAAATGACTTACTCAAGGTCACTATCATTCATTTGCAGTCTAAGTTAAAATTTAGTTCTTTGTTAAGTGAATTATTTTGTTGTTGTATGTTTTTCAGGCTAACCACCTAGTTGGTTTAAAACGGAAAATGTTGAAGTTGTCGTTTCTCAGTGTTGAAGATTTGAACAAGGTTAAACGTGAAGTCTTCTCAGCTGTCAAGAAGAATAAAGAAAGAGAAAAAGCCAATGATGCCTACACAAGCATGTTAACCAGGTGATTTTTTATTTTAGACATTGTTTTTAAAGTTAGACATCTATTGATATAAAGGCTATTTGTAAATAAAAGAAAATCAAGTGAATTCTGAAAAAAGTGGAAGTCTGAAATTTAATTTTTTTTTCTGTCTATTTCAGCCATTTGACTGGTGAAGAGAATTCAGTATCTAAAAAAATTTCAGATCAAATGGAAAATATGATGGACATAAGGTAACATAGTTATTATTATTTGATTCCATTTCATGAAATTACTAAGAAAATTCAAACCAGTTGCAGTCGTCAGATCGTTCTTACCAGTGAAGGTTAATAGAGACCGTTGAAAGTTGTCATATATTTCTAGATATAGCAGAAATTCTAAATTACTTAGGAAAATATACAGTTTCATTTGATTCCCAGTTGTTGTAGTAAAGTATGATTTTGGATAATCATCTGAATCTGAGATGTAATATGGCTTAAATTGAACCCTGAGTAAGAGAGAGATTAATATGTATATCTGTATCTATATATGTATATCTGTATATGTATATATATATCTATATATGTATATCTGTATCTGTATATGTATATCTGTATATGTATATGTATATCTATATATGTATATATGTATATGTATATCTGTATATGTATGTCTGTATATAAAACTGTATAAAGTGACTAACAAATGTATGATTTATATTATAGAGAATATGATGTACCCTATCATGTACGAGTATCTATAGACAGAGAGATATTTGTGGGACATTGGTATACAATACGGGGGCAAGGCAGTGACCCTCCAGAAATAAGGCGTAGAGACGATCTCGTAGATAGACCGGTAAGAATTCAACTTTTAACCCTTTGAACATTTAATACCTTTGTATCTTTTAACCCGGTGTCCCTTTGTCAGTGATGCAGGTAGAAAGAATGACATCGGAAAAGCGTCTAGTTTTTAGGATGGGACAGGACTGTGCATGATGGAAATTAAATAGAGTAAGCTCATGAAAATGTCCTGGCTTCATTTCCCTAATTGCACACTGCATGTCATTGTCCGTCATTAGCCCATAGGATGCAGAAGAGTACAAAGTAAACTCCATTCATTGAATTCATTCCATCAAGCTAGTTTGATTCTTCACTAACTCGTATATTCTTGAGTTTGAAGAAAGTATGTTTCTTCATTTGTTAGTGTGTTGAAAACTTTACATGATGTCATTGCTTGGTTGTCTAACAAATGGGGGTCCTGAAGCAAGAAATACCTCATTATTCAGGTAACTGAAAAATCCCCCCAAAAAATTCAGGAAAAATCAATGACAAAAGGATTTTTGTGAACTAAGTTGTTATCCTTAATAGTTATTTCCTATATAACATTTGATCACAAAGGTTCATAATTTAAATGTTGTGCTATTTTCAGGACCCTGTAGTACTAGCCTATGATATAGAAACAACTAAACTACCATTGAAATTCCCTGATTCAGCTACAGATCAAATCATGATGATTTCTTACATGATTGATGGACAGGTGGGTGCATGTCATTGCTAACTTTATCTAAATCAAACTTTTGACAATGAAGCACTTTGAAAATAGAGAGCTTGTCCCCATTGGTTACCCATTTTATTTTTAAAGACAGTTGTTTCAAACTTAGCCGTATAACCAGTTCTTCATTCCCAGTTCTGTTTTAATTAGATGTTTTTAAAAAGATTGTAAAAAGGTTTTCTGAATTTTTTATGTGTATCAGGGACAATGAATGCATCAATTTGTACTGTTCCAATTTAAGTGGAATTGCCACGCTAGCATCATTGTCCTGTATACCCCATAAAGTTTTAGAATCACTTTACAATCATTCATCAGTCTGCATTAGCTCAATAGTTGATTAGAGAAGAAGAGTAGGACGTAAAACTCCATTTATTTCCAGGAGACTCAGAATATGATGTTTATGACAGTTTAATGTATTGATTATATTTTCAGGGATATTTAATCTGTAATCGTGAAATTATCTCCCAAGATGTAGAAGATTTTGAATATACACCTCGTCCTGAATTTGAAGGACCGTTTATAATCTTTAACGAACCTGACGAGGTAATAGGCCTTCTCTTTTTTTTTCTTTTTTTTTTTGACATATTTTTTTATGGATTATTACAGAAATAGATGATTCTCAAAACTTTGGCAGCACAATTGAAATCTTAAGTATTTGTGCGCTGTAGTAATGTAGTGTCTAATTGATGCAGATTAACGGAGGCTGATATGGAAAATTGTGTCCGAGGCTTGTTCAGGGTATTTGAAGATTGTCAGTCATTTTGAAATGCAAAAGAGTTAATGCATTTGCCATGGCAAATCTTCCCTTTGTGCATATGCTTGGCATTAGATGCTACTAGTGTAATATAATCTATCTATTTCTTCAATGCTATTGAGTTGAATCTCTCATACTATGGTAGGATATAGAAAATGTGTTTAGAAATTCAACCGTTTTTCTTTGCATTGGCATGTTTTTCTCTACTCATTTCTGTATTTGAAAAACACTGACCTAGGCCAGTGCTTTAAAATGATTATGTTCTCATTGCATCACCATCTAAATACTGCATATTAACAGTACCTGGAGGTCCAGGGTTCAAGTCCTACCCATTTTTATTACAGGCATGCATATTAAAGACTCCTTAACCACTAAAAATCAAAAATATTTATGATGCTGCTATCCTTTCAAAAATTTCCCTCATTGCACACTGCATGGTGTTTTGATTTGTTAAATTTTCTGTCTTTATTATTACAGATAGCAACAATTCAAAGATTTATAGATCATATAATAGAAGTTAAACCACATATATATGTCACATATAACGGAGACTTTTTCGACTGGCCGTTTGTGGAAGCAAGGGCAGGGTTTCATGGGATTGATTTAGAAAGAGAAATCGGTGTAACTAAGGATAGTCAAGGGGAGTACAAGTCACGAACTGGTATTCACATGGACTGTTTTAAGTAAGTTAATTTAGATCAGGGATGTTGATTTGAGAAATTCCCTACCGGACGTATTAAAGCAGGTACCATGACTAAAGTACAGAATCATTATATAACACCATATGTATACTGAAATTCATAGCATAGTCTCTACTTGTGATCTAGGTCAGTGTTTCTATAGAAGAGCATCTCTTATAACACCCTTAACCATATATGCTGATGGACCCTTTTACATTTGATTTTATTTTGTAGATGGGTGAAGAGAGACAGTTATTTACCTGTTGGTAGTCAAAATTTAAAAGCTGTGGCGAAGGTAAATGATATAATAGTTTCTTTATATTTTATCTTCTTGTCCATTAATTGAAAGACATTTGTTTCATGATTTCTTCTTGAAACAGCAATGTTCGCCTTATTGCTCACTTCAAGGCAAAGGTGAAGATGATCTTTCTGACTTTTCAACCCAGTTTCCCCCCTTGTCAGTGATACAGATTCGAGGTACCTACATGGGAAAAGTTTATAGTCACACTGATGGGACAATCAACAAATGCCCCATGTGCTTTATGCTGTGCATGTAAAAGATCCCTCAACAGTCAGAAATTGTTAAAGAGTAGGCTAATGCTGCAGTCCTGGCAAAATTTCCCTCATAGCACACTGCATGGTATATGCCAGTCTTCATTCGCCCATAAGGGGAGGACATTAGGAGGTTCACCTGGCAATGAGTAGGAATTTCTTGTTTTGATCTCTTTTGATTGAATTTATTTAGGCCAAGTTACGTTATGATCCAGTAGAGTTAGATCCAGAAGAAATGTGTCGATTAGCTAGTGAACAGCCACAGGTGAGTTTAGTTATTCCCCTTTGCTCCAACATGTGATGGTTGCTAAGATGCTGTAGCATTCTGAAGAAGAGAAAAATGGCTGTCAGGTTTTATTTTATCAATGTCCTCCAACCAAATGATAATTCACCGAAAAGCTTTCCATCATGTATGCTTCTAAGCACATATATTTAAGCAAATGTTCCAAACTTGTCTTGAAATGTTGACTGAGAATAAGTTGTACAGTTTTAGTTGGGATGTAAGCTGAAATAGGTCAGTTGTCGGAAGATCTACATGTGTCATTTGTCAGCGTGGAACTATTGAGTACTGGTAGCAACATGTTTCAAGTTCTTGTTCAAAAATCTCTGGAGTTATTTCATAATATTCTTCCCCTCCCTCATTAAACACAGCATCCAGTATGACTCCAATTAATTTTTTCAATAACATGACTCTCCTGTAATAGTATATTTATGTCTATTGTTTAGGTTATGGCTAATTATTCAGTATCTGATGCCGTAGCAACATATTACCTCTATATGAAATATGTACATCCGTTTATTTTCGCCTTGTGTACCATTATTCCTATGCAACCAGATGAGGTACAGTAGAAATTTGTTCATTTACTTTTAAAATCATTATTTCTTGGGCCTTTGTTTTCGATGATGAGTAAACTAAAGATTAAGTTCCTAGAAATCCCAGACACAATAGGATTAGCAGTAAAATCCAAGTACCTGACGATAGATCAGTTAGTAGAGCAGAGGACTGTAAAAGCAGTAAAATCCAAGAATTTAGATGAACAACCTACAAACCCAGTAAACGAAATAAATGATTGACAGCTACAAATGGTTTCTGTCAAATTAAGTATAAGATATCCCATAGTCCACACCAGTGGAAGATTGACCTTTCCCAAACAAAGCAAATGATTGGTTGAAATATGTTTTAGGATGAGAACTTTTATGATTAAGAATGTTGTCGGATTTTATGAGAAGTTTTGACTTTCAACTTGTTTGAAATAATCAGAATTCCTCTCTATATTTAGGTATTAAGAAAAGGATCTGGTACTCTGTGTGAGGCTTTACTAATGGTACAAGCCTACCATGCTAATATCGTGTTTCCTAATAAACAAGAGTCAGTACTGAATAGATTGACAGATGATGGACATGTGTTGGACAGTGAGACGTATGTCGGGGGCCATGTGGAGGCTATAGAATCCGGTGTTTATAGAGCTGATGTTCCTACCAGATTTAGAATGGTAGGTATAGTGTTTAATACATGGGTTGTCAGTGGTTGTCTAATACCTTGACTTCAAGTGTCACCTTCTTGTATCATCACATTATCAATCTATGATATATTTCATCTTATACCTTTTTGCATTTTCACAATGGCAGCCTTTTACATACTTCATCTAGTAGCGTTCGATTGGATTGTATGTCAATGAATGCAATGAATAGCTTGTAGTTAGTCGGAAGAATAAACTGATGCCCCTTGTGCTGTGCATGTTCAATTGCACAAGATTAGGTTAATGAAGCTGTTCTGGCAAAATTTCTCTCAATATTAGATGCCGAAAAGTGGGATGTAAAACTCCATTCATTTCCTGTCTTTTATTAAAGGTACCAGAAGCATTTCAAACATTGATAGACAATGTCGACAGGACCATGAAATTCTGTATTGAAGTAGAAGAGAAGATACCTATTGATCAAGTCACAAATTTCCAAGAGGTACTGTTTCTTTTGATTACAATTTCAGAAAGAAACATCAGCAGGTCTTTTATCTTTTCTCCAGTTGGTGATTTGTAAATTTGCTTCTAGGGGATTTCTGTAGGTGGATTGAAAGGACGGCCCTGTATAGGAGTGGCCCTTCACACAAGTTTGACTGTAAGGTTGACTGAAAGGCAAAAGAATCAGTTTGTGTTATGTACCTTGCTTTTGATGCCTTGTAAAAAGGTCTATAGATGATTTAAATGTGTATGATTTACTACCATGTTGATTTTGTATGTTGTAGATTTGTGATGACGTAAAAGAAAAGTTGGCCATGTTACGAGATTGTCCTAACCGTCTAGAGAATCCTATTATTTATCATTTAGATGTAGGAGCTATGTATCCTAACATCATTCTGACCAATAGATTACAGGTTTGTACAGGGGCTTGCTAACTTGAGGGTCCAGGCCCCAGGACACAAACTTTTAATTCATTATTCACTGCATGGCCTGGCCCAGGGCACAAACTGTTACTTCATTGCTCACTGTAGGGCTCGGCAAGTCCTTGCTAGCCCAAAAAGGAGCAAAATTTATTGGTGTAAAAAAAAGTTGGTTAATGTTGATAAAAAAATTTCCCCCATTGTCTAAGAATCGTAGATTGTAAAAAATTCAGCCTGTTTCTTCGCTAAATTATTAAAATCAGTATACCGGCCAGGTTGGAGGGGCTGACCCATGAAATAAAATCGTTTGGATTGGACAATAAACCACAGCCTCAACAGTTAGAAATGGAAGCCTAATGGAGCTCAAAAGTAAAATGTCAAATGTTTGAGACAAAGTTTCCTTCATTGCACATAGCTAAGTCTGCCTGTTTCTTTAATTTACCACTGGATATTTCAGCCCCCTGCTATAGTTGATGAAGCAACCTGTGCTGCGTGTGATTTTAACAAACCTGGTGCCAAATGTCAACGAGATTTATCATGGATGTGGCGTGGGGAATTCAGTGAGTAAATTATTGTCTGACCAAAGTAAAAAGTTATTTGAAGTTTTTACTGTATTTTTTATGTGAATTGGAAATATTACCCTAAAAATAGTTCTGTTAGTCTAAGAATACTTCTTTTTGTAATCAAATTAAAATAGTTTTTGAAAGTTTCCTTATAATTCTAGTGCCAGCCTCAAGAAATGAATTCCACAGAATACAGCAGCAGCTAGAAAATGAGAAATTTCCTCCTTTTTTCCCCGGGGGTGAGCAGAGGGCATTCCATCAGTTAAACCGTGAAGAACAGGCCACTATCGAGAAAAAAAGGCTTGCAGGTTAGTGGGGGTGTCGGAAGTTTGATAGTATACAGCGATTTGATTGGATTGTACGCTATCCAATCAGCCCAATCAACATTATGGCTTATTGTTTAGAGTCTGTCTGTCAAGGGCTCTGATAGGCTATATTCACTAGAGTAATCTAATCATTTGCCGTTTGCAAAGAGATGTGTGATACAAGAAACGTGGTTATTACACTCAAGGTATAAGATGAAGTTCGTAATAGTCTGACATTGTGAAGATGCAAGAAAAGAGACTATTATAATCAAGGTATAAGTTGGAGGTTTTGATAAGAAATAGCCTGTAAACACTATCCACTAGAAACCGATTTGCCATTCTCATAAAAATGAATTATTCATCAATTTTTTATTAAATTGTTTTCAGACTACTGTCGTAAAGCTTACAAAAAGACCAAATCAACTCGGATGGAAGAAAGAGTAGCTACCATTTGTCAAAGAGAGAACTCATTCTACGTGGATACAGTCCGTGCTTTCCGCGATCGTCGTTATGAGTTCAAAGGATTAACGAAGGTGTGGAAGGGGAAACTATCAGACGCCGAGAAGAAGAAAGATGCAGCCGAGATTAAAAAAGCTAATGGGATGGTGGTGTTGTATGATTCCTTACAGTTGGCTCATAAATGTATCTTAAATTCATTTTATGGTTATGTCATGAGAAAAGGGTAAGCCCCGTGATAAATACAGAGTTATATTACCACAAGTCAATAAAAGTGCGAAACCCTTGACCCCCTCTAAGCTGTTTTTTCAATTTTATTGCAAGTGGTGATAATTTTAATGCCAAGACAGACGAGTCTTAGATTTTTGTTTATCTTATATAACGTCTTTTGGATTTTTAAAATGCAAATCAAGGAAGAAATTTGAGAATTCACCCCAAGCTTTTAATTAATCATTGGAAGGTATAGGTTGTGAAGTCACTGATTTCAAACCATCACAGTGTATATGCCTTGTCATATATCAGGGCTGTTGATTAGCCATATTTGCCGGACAGGTCCGTTTGTCCATCTAAAAGACTATCAAACATCAAGTATAGGTCTGTGATGTATCTATTATTACTATGTATATAATATGGCTAAGATTCCGGCACTGTTTTACTTACGCACCCCCCAACTTCCCGTAAAGCTATAGAAGGAATGGTCGGAATCGTCTGAAATTTGCTGTGAACATTCAGGACACATATAAGTATCCCTCTGCCAAGTTTCAAATCGATAGCTTTACCGGAAGTTGGGGGGTGCGTAAGTAAAACAGTGCCAAGATTCCCCCCTCCTTTTATGCAATCTAAAGATATGACTGAAGATGTGAAGTATCTGGAAGTATTTGTATTATTCAGTGCCAGATGGTATAGTATGGAGATGGCTGGAATTGTCTGTTATACTGGAGCTAATATAATCTGTAGAGCTAGAGAAATAGTGGAACAAATTGGGTAAGTGACATGGCCTGTGTAATATCATCATGTTTCTTTAAGCTTTATTAACTCAGGGATCTCAAACTTTTCTTTTTAGAGGATAGGATAGGATTTCCTTAACTTTTCTGGCAAATGGTATTTGTTATTACATTACAACACTATTATGAATATACTACTCCTTCCTTTAATATTTGCAACGTTTCAGGAATCTTTATGAAGCACAAAATAATGATAGAGATTCCTGTATGTGAATTGAAACGTTGCAAATATTAAAGGAAGGAGTAGTATATCCATAATAGTGTTGTAATGTAATGTTCGATCTACTTCTAATTGTCATTTAAAGGGTATTTGTTATGTTTGAAATAATCCCACTATAGTTTAGAAAGGAAAGATTGCTATTTAATAGAACTTCCAAAGAATCTTTTAATTGTAAAATTGCCGCCTGCACCCCTTATGAGAGTCTGAGCCCTCTTGAACCTCAGTTGATATTTTCCACTTTCCCTATTATTTTTATTCCTTACTGGGATCTGCTGATACAACTTGATAATATACAGTATACAGTATCTCTTATTAAAACTAAATCTGATGTTTCTATGTATAATTGATGAAGATAGAGACAAGGTAATACATACGTCACTAAGCTTTTTCATTTTATCTTTCAGTCGTCCATTAGAATTAGATACAGACGGTATATGGTGTATTTTACCAGCCACCTTTCCAGAAAATTACGTAGTTAAATCTACCAATTCTAAGAAATCCAAAGTCACCATTTCTTATCCTGGTGCTATGTTGAATATTATGGTCAAGGTTAGTTGTTCATTGCTTGTAAGAGTTATTGTCCTTGATTTCTAAAATTGTATAAATCATCTAGCCAGAGTAGTCGGGAGTTAGACTCGGATAAACTTCAAGTTGTTTGCTACAAGATGTGCACATTAAAGATCCCTTGAGAGTTTGAAATCGAAAAAGAGTAGGCTAATGTCGCTGTCCTGACAAAATTTTGCCTCATTGCAAACTGCATGGCATTGCCATTCTTAATTAGTTCATTACATGCTGACGAGTTGGACGTTAAACTCTATTTATTTTCTACCTTTACAGGATGTTTTTACCAATGATCAATACCAAGAATTGGAAGATCCAGTCACCAAGAAATATTCCATACGCAGTGAAAATTCCATTTTCTTTGAAGTGGACGGACCTTATTTAGCCATGATTTTACCAGCCTCGAAAGAGGAAGGGAAGAAATTGAAGAAACGTTACGCTGTGTTTAACTTCGATGGAAGTTTGGCTGAGTTGAAAGGATTCGAGGTCAAAAGACGAGGAGAGTTACAACTTATTAAAATTTTCCAATCTTCAGTTTTCGAGGCATTTTTAAAAGGAAAGACACTGGAAGAATGTTATGAAGCCGTTGCTAAGATAGCAGATTACTGGCTGGATGTGTTATACAGTAAAGCTGCCAACATGCCGGATTCCGAGTTATTTGAACTGATTGCTGAAAACAGAAGTATGTCCAAAAAATTGGAAGAATATGGCAGCCAGAAATCGACATCTATTAGCACTGCTAAACGATTGGCTGAATTCCTGGGAGATCAGATGGTGAAAGATGCGGGTCTGAGTTGTCGATATGTTATATCTAAGAAACCCGATGGAGCACCTGTCACTGAAAGAGCCATACCATTGGCTATTTTTCAAGCAGAGCCCAGTATCAAAAGACATTATTTACGTAAATGGTTGAAACGGCAGGATTTAAATGACTTTGACATACGTGAAATATTGGATTGGCAATATTACATTGAGAGATTGGGTGGAACTATACAGAAGATTATAACGATACCTGCCGCGTTACAGTCCGTACCCAATCCTGTACCTAGAATACCTCATCCTGATTGGTTGAGGAAGAAATTATTAGAAAGAAATGACGTATTTAAACAGAAAAAGATCAGCGAAATGTTCTCTGTTACTGCCAGACCTGTACAAGACGTATGTATGAGTTTCTTCTCAGATGTATATTCTTTTTCAGACATTTGTTCATTTACTTACTTAATGTGATTTGTAACCGTTACATTTCTTGGTCTTTGTTTTTTTGTTTTTTTTCTAGTTTTGGCTAATAATTTCTGATTTTGTTTCAGAAATTCCTTAAAGTTTTTGGAGTACATCTTAGAATTGGCCGAAAATTTCATGAAAAAAATGTTTTTTTTTGTTTGCAAATTATTTTATTAAATTGGATTTTGATTAATCAAAGGAAAATATTGAATTGCTAAGGAAGTCATTTTGACTTGCATACTGAGATACAATACTGCTTAGATTGAACCCAGTCAAAGGGTCAGGAAGGGTGAAAACTAGATTTCCATTTATTGTTTCATAGGAAGAAGATTCTCAAGATGCTATACCATTATCTCAGAATGGCGTTAGGGATATAGAAGATATAGGAAATAAAACTCTCAATGGAAATAAAAATGGAATGGCGATATCTCACAAACGGAAACGTATCCAGTCTGGCAATGATAGTATGGATTTAACAGACAGTTCCCAGAATACTCAACAATCACAGAACTGGAGGGAAGTGCTCGGTGCACCACCCCCTATGGGCAAAACAAAGGTTAGTTTTAGTCAGTTTCTGAAAATAAAGTTGCCAATTTTAGACTTTCTATGGCTTTATACAGCTTGTTGCAGATACTGTTCTGTTTTCTGATTGATTTCCAGGATGACTTCATATGACGATGCCATCTTTTTCTTCTAAAGGATGTATTTTGCATAATGAGTATCACATTCAATTTATTTAAATGGAAACCTAATAAAGAGAGTTCTGTTGGAAACTGAATTTCTCGGGACGTCTTCGAATCAAATAAAAACTTATGACCACAGTCTCTTAACTCTCCAAAGGGAGATAACTTAATATTTTAAGACCATAATATGATGGAGTCTGGACATGTTTACTCTACTACAAACCTAATGTAAACTTGTTGAAATACAAATAACTAATAGTCATAATATATTATTTTAAGCCACAGAAATGTTTTTAAGGGTTTTTTTGTATTAATTTCTACAGGAAGAACGGAAAATTTGGGTAGAATATCATAAAAAGAAATGGGAACTTCAAGCCAAAGAAAAACAAGATAGAAAACGCCAGAGAACAGAATTAGATACTTCTACATCAATGTCCACCATACCATCTCGAGGACTTGGAGGGTTTTTACGAAAGACAGCTAGAAGTATGATGGACATGCCGTGGCAGATAGTTCAGGTAGATTTTGATTCTTAAAGGGATTGTAAAACGGTTTTCTAAACTTTTTATGTGAACCAGGGACACTCATATTATAATTTGATTACAATTTTGAGTCTGAATTCCTGTAATTCCAATAAAACTTATGCGTTGCTGATGATATCTAAGGGCACTGCAATAGAGATATCATCAGGTCTTTCTTAATTCTCGATTCCTTCGGCTAGGATGTAAACCTCCATTTTGAAAAAAAGCCAATTTCTAATGTGCTATAAGAGTTTTATAATCTTTTTAAAAACACTTTGAAATCATAGTAAAGTAAGATATTGCTGTTCTGTCAAATATCCCTCGTTGCACACAACATGGCATTGCTGTCTTCACTGGTCAAAAGATCATGAATATAATTTAGTTTACAGAAATGTTAAATTCTTTTACAAAAATCCTATCAAATTGGACTTTCCTCGACAACAACAATGTTTCCATTGCTAAATGACATGTAAAGTCAAGCAGAAATATTGCTACTTATCCAGGTCAAGTTCAATTCAAAACACAAATCTGGCCAATCCATTTATATATAGGTAGAATAATAGTATTATAGAAACTATCCACATTAACCTAATTACCTAATTATTACTTAAACTACCTTAGAATATAATAGACTGCTCATGTTTTGAATTTGACTTGGATGGACAGAAATATCATTGCTCGACTACAACAGACTGTTAAATTTCTATGATCTGTTTGATTCTAGCTAGCAGAAACCTCCCATCCTGGTCAGTTTAAACTCTGGGCTCTGATTGGATCAGATTTACACGCCATGAAACTAGTTGTACCTCGAATATTTTACGTCAATCAAAAAACTCCGAAACAAGGCGAGGGGGAACGTAAGTATTGTTTGCTGCATAAAATTGTTTATTTGTTTTCTTGTTTTGTAATCATAGTTATGATATAATTCGTAGGGCATAAACGGGAATTTTTTGCCAGCAAGAAAAAGTTTAAAAAAATATTATTGCCTTTTCATTTGTAAACTGAGTTCTGAATTGGTTTTGTCTGTTCTAATTCTGATCTCAATCAAATGGTATGAAAGCTATATCACTTTCTAAATATGTCCCTCCATTCCTTTCTCTGTCATTTTGAATTTTTTCTTCACCCACTATAAATTCTAAACCCAACCTGTTCTATTGAGTATGTTTTTAAAATGTATTTCAGTCTGGAAGAAAAGTATGAAGACTCTCCCCAGATCTCATCCAGTCTTTAATCTATATCAGTATTCTGTACCAGAAGATGTTTATTTACAACACATCAAGTAGGTGTTTTCAAAACTTATTGTTCTGGACTGGACTCGGTGAAGGGATTGTAAAGTGGTCTAGAAAATCTAAACTTTCTACTTGTATCAGGGTTTTACATTTCAATTTGCAATCGATTTTCTTTGTCAGATGTCTGAGGTTCTTGAAATAATAGAAATGCTTAAATGACGTCACTATCATTGAGCTGAAAATAAACGGTAACAAACCTTAATTTAAGCATAATTAAAAGAACCACAAAAATCTGATTAAGAATTTAAATTGTTCAAATTTCAAGTTATGATAATATCTGATATTTAACCTTTTTTAATTTTATAATTATAGTGATATAAATGCTGACCTCTCATCCCCTGATATAGAAGGTGTTTATGAAACACAAGTACCACTAGAATTCCGGGCCTTGATACAGTTAGGGTGTGTCGTCACTGTTAACAGAGAGTTTGCTAGGCAGATGTCTGGAAGGGTAAGTATTGTACACTGCTGTTGATATTTTTTTTCCAAATTTTGATATTTTTTAAACAATGATGACAAGACTATGCTACACTTCTATTCAACTAGTATCCAATTGTATACTGTATTTCAATGCTGGGATTTATGAATGAGTAGTAATAATTATCTATTTATTGGTTCTTTGACTATCTGAACATATTTTCTGTTTGTTTCCATAAGAGACAAAAAAGAAATTAATTCAAAAGTAATTTTTTTTTTCTTTTGTGCTCCAAAAATTTTCTTTTTTTTCCAAATTTCCATGTGTTTACCAATCATTTTTAAATATATATATATGTGGATAGACATTGTTTACAAAAGAAAAATGTGTTAATCAAACCTATTTTTTTGTTTAGGAAACAGATACCTTTGAAATGGATAATTTAGATTTTAGAACACTAGCTCAATTTCCCTATCTAGAAACTGGATCAATTAAACATCTTTATTTTTACCATCATGCTTGGTAAGTGTGTTATAATCTTTAACTTGGTTAGTTTATTCTAAGAACACCTGATTTCAATCTTAGATTGGTTTTGTCAATCTGGCATCCTTTACATAGGTGAATGGAAATGTTGCTTAAATTAAAGAGAAATAGTACATCCACAATAGTGTTTCTTGTTAATATATATGTACATGGACAAATTTCCTTTACCCTGAACTTCTTTGTCTATGGTAGAGCTTGATTGATGAGTTTTATTGTAATTCTTGCAATCAACTGTATGTTCAATAAAACTAAATTGAGATTTTATTTATCACCCAATATCCCTGTTAGTAAAATAAAGAAATAAATAATAATGGAATATTTTTTGTGTTATCTCCTAGGAGATATAGTGCAGTAGATAACGCTCTGTATCATACAAGCGTTACATTTGTAGAATCGGGTGATAAACCATGTTTCATGTTCGGCTGAAGCTGGTACGGGACCTGTAACAGATCGAGTGCTCCCCTTGAAATATGTTATTTGTAATCTGTATTTGTCTGTATTTTTCAGTGGAACTAAACAGTTATTTGGATTATTTCTACCCATGTCGAAGAAAGGTACTGTGTTTGTAGTAGATACTGTTAGAAGTGATCAGATGCCCAATATTACAGCCTTATACAATGCCGAGAGAAATAACAAGTATGTCTTCAGTTTTATTAGCCCTAATTTAGTTTGGTTTAGGGCTTATTTCCACCTGACAATGATGCAAGTCATAGGGGCTGACTTCGAGAATTGTGTAGTTCTTCAGATCAGACAATAAACAGAAGCCCCAATCGTGTGCTACAGGCTGTGCAGGTTAAAGGTCCCTCAACTGTTGGAAATCGCAAAAAATGAAGGCTAATGCCGCTGTCTTTGCAAAATTTCCTTAATGGAACACTGCATTGTGTTGCCTGTTGTCATAAGCCCAATCGTTTAATTTTTCAATTTTTAATTCCTATTGTGTTTTACTTTAGGGTAACTAAAGGAGCCGATGAAGACAGTCTACCACCAGCAGGCCATAATTTTGAGTATAAGCTAGAGAAAGATATTAGACAAGTATATCGAACCATACAGAGGATGTTGTCTGCCTATAAAGATGAGAAACGTGGTCCAACATTTATAGCTGTACAGTCATCTTTAGGTGGGTTTCTAGGCACGCTTTATGATAATCTTCACTGTGTCAAGATATTACGATTCTACTTCGGGAAGTCATAAAAAATGTCAAAAAAACTTCTATGATATTCACCTTGACCTGTGGCAGGCACTTCAAATTGTGCTAACCTAACAAAATCTCTTTGTCAACTTAGTTCTACTTAGTTCTTAGTTCGTGAATAAATCCCAAACAGTCTCTGGGAGAAAGTTGTAAACACTATTTTCCCAGCCAATCGAACGCAGCAATACACTACTATTCAGTGACTGCCCTATTTTTCATACATATTGATTCCTGATATATTAAAAGTGTGTACATGACTACCATACTGTATATCTATGTGTTTATTATTTTGTAGATTTTGCTCATCTTGTATCTGTGATACCAGGTCTAACTGATTTTCCTCTAGTACCAATACATATAGCTGATAGGTTAGTCATATTTTATAATCTGATGTTTATGTGAGGGTTTATTTCCTCATTTGGACAGTTGATTAGTTAATATTTATACACCTATACCCTATTCCACATCTTCTTAATGTTAAGTTTTATTCCAAACTTAGTACTTATACCTTGACTGCAATAGTCACCTTTCTTGTATCTTCACAATGTTAAGTTTTATTACAAACTTAGTACTTATACCTTGACTGCAATAGTCACCTTTCTTGTATCTTCACAATGTTAAGTTTTATTCCAAACTTAGTACTTATACCTTGACTGTAATAGCCATCTTTCTTGTATTTTCATAATTTCAAGCTATTACAGACTTTGTCTTATACCTTGACTGTAATAGCCATCTTTCTTGTATCTTCACAATGTTAAGCTATTACAGACTTTGTCTCATACCTTGACTGTAATAGCCATCTTTCTTGTATCTTCACAATGATAAGCTATTACAGACTTTGTCTCATACCTTGACTGTAAAAGCCATCTTTCTTGTATCTTCACAATGTTAAGCTATTACAGACTTTGTCTCATACCTTGACTGTAATAGCCATCTTTCTTGTATTTTCATAATTTCAAGCTATTACAAACTTTGTCTAATAACTTGACTGTAAAAGCCACCTTTCTTGTATCTTCAATGTCAAACTATTACAAACTTTGTCTTATACCTTGACTGTAAAAGCCACCGTTCTTGTATCTTCACACTGTCAAGCTATTACAAACTTGGTCTTATACCTTGACTGTAATAGCCATCTTTCTTGTATCTTCACAATGTTAAGCTATTCCAGACTTTGTCTTATACCTTGACTGTAATAGTCATCTTTCTTGTATTTTCACACTGTCAAGCTATTACAAACTTAGTACTTATACCTTGACTGTAATAGCCATCTTTCTTGTATCTTCACAATGTCAAGCTATTACAAACTTTGTCTTATACCTTGACTGTGATAGCCATCTTTCTTGTATCTTCACAATGTCAAGCTATTACAAACATAGTCTTATACCTTGACTGTAATAGCCATCTTTCTTGTATTTTCACGATGTCAAGCTATAATAAACCTTGTCTCATATCTTGACTGTCAAAGTCACCTTTCTTGTATCTTTGCAATGTCAAGCTATTACAAACTTTGTCTTATACCTTGACTGTAATAGCCATCTTTCTTGTATCACTGGGTCTATATTATAATTAGTTAGACTAGTCATGTTGTATAATTTCAGTGATAATTTATATAATGTATTAGATTGGCAGAGAGTGGGTAGTAGAAGATTGTTTCAACATTATTTAAATGTAGATATTATACTTCAGGTAATGTATTTATATAGTCTTAAGATTTGAACAACCTTTAAAGTGGGAAGCAGATTTCACAAAAAATACAAAGACAATATTATTATATAACTCACTTCTTTAATAACAAAGTACATAACACAATTTACACTTGTCATTTCATCAGATTGTTGAAATGTCTATGAGTTCATATTGAATGATATACAAATCATGTAACGACTCAAGTTTTTTTTTTCATTCGAAACTCCTTTGTAAATGTGAGGTCATTTTTTTTTTTTTGGATAGAAATGACATTATCAAATTTTTATTTTGTATAATTTCTTTTTGAAACAATAGTAAACCAAACAGTCTGTTAATGGTCAGTTTCAGGAAATAATTCATTCATTGAATATTTTAATACTTTCAGGCAATGATGGAACAGTGTCGGTACCTCCATATACCGATTGGCAATATGCCGAAAGACATTACCTTATATGGGTGTGATTTATTCTTCGCTCGACATCTGTATAAACATAATCATTTATTATGGTGTTCACCCACGGAGAGACCTGATTTGGGCGGGAAAGAAGCAGACGACAATAGGTACAGTATAAGTGTGTTTATTGTACACGTCCCTTTTGACCCTCATGTTCATCTGAAATACCCTGGTAACTGGAAATGATATGCACCCTCTCTCAATGAAAATATCAACAGTTTGATGCAGCCTTTTGGCAGACTGTAAACATTGATAATTGTTCACATTCTTTCAATCCTCAACTTAGATGGCTGTATTTACTAGCATAATATCCAATCAAAAGGCTTCATTTCCTAGTTACACAAGCAGGTTGGCTATTGCAGTTCAGGTATAAATACGAAGTTTCAAATAAATTAACTGAAGATGTACACATTGTCAAGATTTACCTGGACTTCAGCCAATAAGATACTTTTGAATTTTCAACCTGATTTCAATCCCTTAATCTTGAACGGTCATAAATGAAATTGTATTTATTTAGATTGTGTATGGAGTTACAAGGTAGTACCCCGATAGAATTAAACAATCCAGGCCACTACCCTACAGTTTGTGTAGAGTTAGATATTACTAGTTTAGCTGTTAATACCATCATTGAGGTAGGTTTAGTTATCTGTAACAAAAATTTGTTGCTATGTATTTTAAACCAGTATAAAAAGAATACCAATTTATTTATGATTAAGCGTTAAGTAAAAAAATTAAAGAGTTAAGAAATCTTTCTCTTTAGTAGTGCTCACACGAATAGTGATTTTTGCTATTCGACTATTCGACGGCATAATTCGATTTGTATTCGATTAATCGACGATATTTTCAATGAGAAGATTGCATTGAAAAATCAGCTTTTATATCGGTGAAATTTGCCCATTTTCTTTCTTGCAATACAGATTTACAACAGTACTATAAATACCTCGCTTTGAAAGGGTATTTCATGACATACCATTTTTATTAATTACATGCCGGTTGCGTTTTGAGGAACAATAAAGTCGGTAAGTAATAGAAAAAAAACGTATTCAGTTCTAATTGGTAAAAAAAATCAAAGTACCAAAATAAAAGAAAGTCATCGGAAGTGAACCTTCTTCAGCTGATTGGATAATAACATGTTTCTATTTATACTAGCTAATCAAAAGTTAAATACTTTGATTATCCAGCACTAGTTTTATAAACGAGATGCGACGCTGAGAGACTTGACAACACAATCTTTATATAACTTGGTAGGGGGATTATCTCGAAATAATTCTTACTAAATTGCGAAAATTTCTCCTCATAATCTTGTGCTAATCAAAGCGGTCTGTAGTTCCAGGCATGAGGTTAAAGTAGATCCACGAATAGTTGTTTGTCTACGTTTGGGTAGAAAACTGAACGTTTAATTCTTAAAAACTAAATTACACTGCGGTTGATAAGACCAAATTGATTCCGGTTGATTCGTCCTATATCCGGGTCGGTTCGTCTAAGTATATTTTACAACGCACAGCTAGTAATTTGTAATCTTAGAACTTGGATAACCAACAGTAGTAATCAAGAGATATTTTGTGCAAATTTATGTACAATTTTGAAACATCAGTAGCAGTTTGGGGTGATTTATTTAAAGTTAAATATTTCTAAACAACACTCTTGCATTAGCCGGCATATTAGTTTGACTGCCGTTATAAAGACAATGTTATTCAAAGGGGAGGTTTCAAAACGTCGGAATGTATTATCATTTAATCTTGTTTATGGGCGAATAATCGAATAGTAAAATCCGATTCGAATATTCGCAAAAACTGTTTCGAATACTATTAATCGATTATTCGTGTGAGCACTACTCTTTAGAGAATCCTTGTTTCGCTCCGACGCGTTTCGTACAATTTGTACTCTTCAGGGAGACTGTCGCTACTGGGCAGCATTCCTTCTATTTATATCCTATAGTGGAAGGAGGCGCTTCATGGTAGACCACAGTGAAAGCGCTACTGTTGCTTGGTTTCCAAGACATTAAAACAATGGCGTGGAGGTGTGCCATTTGTGTTTCTTTTCTGCGGAAAATGCCAGATTTTTGGTATTTTTTCTGGATTTTTCAAAGATTTTAGTGTGCAAGTCTGATCCTTAATACCTAGGAATCCCAATTTGGGAACGACCACCGACGCACTTTGGGATTGGACTGGATCCATCAACTTAAGTCCATGGCACCGAAGGGCATCAATGAATTTTATTAGTAGGGTCACATCACTGGCCCTTATCTCTAAGTGTAAAGTAAATTTTATTTTGAATATCTATATCTTACTCAAAATAAACACAGGATTTTATTTCAGTCTGGTCATGTGAATGATCAAGAGGGCGCCAGTGTTGCTATTAGTTACCATCCAGGAAGTTATAAGTTTTTCAATCCTGATCTCTATTTCAGTCTGGTCATGTGAATGATCAAGAAGGCGCCAGCGCTGCTATAAGTTTCGATACCATGCCACAATCATCTCTAGAAGATATGGTACAAGGACAAGGTGCTGCCACCATGTTGACAAGTTACGATGAAACGGCTCTATGTTCCACTACGTTTAGAATATTAAAAACTATGGTCCACGGTTGGGTTCGAGACGTCACAACATACTCTAATGTCTTCGCTGATAATCAAATTATACATTTTTACAGGTGTGTGATCGCGATAGAGACTACAGTTTTCATCAGATTTGCAAGAAATTTGGTGGGATCATTTATGTTGATGAGATCTTGGACAAGGTCGATATTGACGATTTTTCGATGAATGGTTTTTGAGTTATTGCTCTTGACTTAATCAAAACTTGTCAAAATGGGTTTGTAAAGGCTATAGATTTCTATTTACATATTAGGATTAGCTTTTGCCTATAGTACCCTCTCCTACCTATAGGTATATAATGTTCAATGGAAATTATATACATACTGAATCATACAAAACAAGTATAAGTTATAAATGAATAATATTTTGTGTTACAGATGGTTAAGGTCACCCTCATCTCTACTATATGACCCAGCATTGCGCAGAACCTTACATAATATGATGAAAAAGGTCTTTATGCAGGTGAGTTTGATAATTTTTCAGACGAAAAAAATCTTTTGGCTTGAGAGAATCTTCACAATTTTTGTGCTATTATGAACTTTGACTGCAATAGTCAATTTTCTTGTATGACATCTACACAATGTCATGCCATTACAAACTGCTTCTTATATCTTAACTGCAATAGCCCCCTTCTTGCCAACTTCCTGATATAGTGATCTTCTGAACTGCATCTAATACGATTCAAAACTGATTTTGAATGAAATGAAGTAAAGGATCAATTTTAAATTTTTAAATATTATAAATTGTAGTTGATAGCTGAATTTAAAAGGTTAGGGTCTGAGATAGTCTATGGTAATTTTAACAGACTAATATTATGTACGAAGAAACGTCAACTAGTGGACGCCTTGTCTTATGTAGAGTATATCACCAATAGTATCAAATCTCGCGAACTTTTTCATCTTATTGACATGTCATATGAACAGTGCTGGGAACTTCTCATGTGGCTTGATCAGGTATGGTTTTAATTTTCTACTGAGCTTGTCATATGCTGGCCTGAAAATCGTGCACAACCTATTTCTTCGGTCATGATTTTGTCATAAATGATCACTTTTTATGAGAGCTGTGCGCTAGTATTTGAGAATTTTTTTCTGTGAAAATAAAAAAAATTCACATTAATTTTATCATTAATACAAAGCTATACCAACAATGAGTCAATCCAGATTTTGTCAGATTTTGTATTATATCCCTGTACTACCAATACATGATATAGTCAAGGAGAAGGTTTAATTTATGGAGTTTTATATAAAGGGCAAGTCTACCCCTCATCTATATTGATATATTCTATAGGGCTTTATATATATCAAATCTCTAGCGGGCCCTGTAAAACTATATTCATTTCATTTCATAGCAGCCCTACCTGATTTGATCCTGTAATGCCTAGATGGACTCATTAAAGGATTTTTCGAAAAAAAAATTTGTGTATTTTGTCCCTATTCTTTTAGCATTGATCAGACCTGTTCTATTTGCAGGCTAACTATGGCGGGGTACGTGGGAAAATTAACCAGAATAATAATAATAATAATGAGGGTAAGAAAGATGAAGGTGACAGTGATGGAGAAGATATAGTCGCTGAACAGGAGGAAGAATTAAATAAGTCGGATTCCGAGGATGAGGTATGTGTAATATGGCAAAAAAAATTGAAAGGTCTTACTCTTGGCACCTAATGGGGTTATGAAGACAACCAGACAGTGTGCATTAAGGAATACTTTGTCAGGACAGTGGCATAAGTCTAGGCTTATTGCAATTTCGGTCAAGAAATGTCCTACTATTGGTCTGTATTCTATTTTACACTTTATGACTAAGCTGATTTCTCCTATTTGAAATATTTTTAGACAGTTTGAGCCATATTTAAACTGTGTAATAATTTATGTGATTTTAAAATTCAGCCTGAAGTGGAAATGAACTGGAATATGATGTTATTTTTACCAGAATCTGGAGCCTGTCAGACTAATTTCAATGTAAGTTTAGCTTGTATAATTTGAGCTTTGGTAATTTAAGCTCTGGTAAGGTAAGCTCTTATAAGTGAGGCTCGCATGAGTCAAACACTTAAATTAAGCACTTATAAGTTTAGCCCTTATTAAACCTTAATTATGAAGCGTTCCTGTTATTATATCACCTGTTTAAATCTGGTAAGGTTAACTCTTGAAATTAAACTTCGTGCAAAATAAGCTCTTTTAATTCAAGCTTATGTATGTTAAACTCTTGTTATCTGTATATAATTTGTATTCTAGATGTTGATAGCAGGGTATATATTATCTGTATATAATTTGTATTCTAGATGTTGATAGCAGGGTATATATTATCTGTATATAATTTGTATTCTAGATGTTGATAGCAGGGTATATATTATCTGTATATAATTTGTATTCTAGATGTTGATAGCCGGGTATATATTATCTGTATATAATTTGTATTCTAGATGTTGATAGCAGGGTATATATTATCTGTATATAATTTGTATTCTAGATGTTGATAGCAGGGTATATATTATCTGTATATAATTTGTATTCTAGATGTTGATAGCAGGGTATATATTATCTGTATATAATTTGTATTCTAGATGTTGATAGCAGGGTATATATTATCTGTATATAATTTGTATTCTAGATGTTGATAGCAGGGTATATATTATCTGTATATAATTTGTATTCTAGATGTTGATAGCCGGGTATATATTATCTGTATATAATTTGTATTCTAGATGTTGATAGCCGGGTATATATTATCTGTATATAATTTGTATTCTAGATGTTGATAGCAGGGTATATATTATCTGTATATAATTTGTATTCTAGATGTTGATAGCAGGGTATATATTATCTGTATATAATTTGTATTCTAGATGTTGATAGCCGGGTATATATTATCTGTATATAATTTGTATTCTAGATGTTGATAGCAGGGTATATATTATCTGTATATAATTTGTATTCTAGATGTTGATAGCAGGGTATATATTATCTGTATATAATTTGTATTCTAGATGCTGATAGCCGGGTATATATTATCTGTATATAATTTGTATTCTAGATGTTGATAGCCGGGTATATATTATCTGTATATAATTTGTATTCTAGATGTTGATAGCAGGGTATATATTATCTGTATATAATTTGTATTCTAGATGTTGATAGCAGGGTATATATTATCTGTATATAACCATATGTTAGAAGAACAACGAAGATTTACCCCTGGCAATACACCTTTACATAATATATTTGATTCTAGTCAAACTCCGGTTGTCATAGATACATCTTCTACCCCTTCAACTATCACCTTCTCTCAAAATTTAGTTCAAGGAGAGCTCGCTCAACAAATGTTTGCGTAAGTATCAGTGAAATTAAATTAGATTTTTTTTTAATTGTAATTTGAATGCAAGTTTCCTCTTTTAAATTTAGACCAAGGGAGCTGACTCAACAAATATTTGTGAAAATGACTGTATATTTATTGAGTTGATGGGACACTCAAGTTTCAGTCAATGGTAGGGACCAACAGGTAGAAAGGATCCTAAACTTTGAACCTAAGTTGTTTCATGTAAATAAAATGCTGTTTCTTTATTTCGTTCTTATTAACAATAAGGACAATGTTAATAAATTTTCCAATCTACTTTGGCATCACCCATACCTTTGACATACTGCAGCTCACTCTTTTTACATGAAAATTTTGTGTTTAGATTAACTCAAAAGATTCAGAAGAAATTAGCTGGTAATCGAAGTAACCTGGGTGATATAGAAAAATTCCCTCAACTACCTGGTTCTCACCTTCCGTTAAATAATCCAGCATTAGAATTTGTTAAATGTGTTTGTAAGGTAAGATCATAGAAATTGTTTATTGAGTGAAATGAATGATATATGTGGAAGTGTGGTGACTTCATACTTATACCTTGACTGTGATAGCCACCTTTCTTGTTTCACATCTTCACAATGTCAAGCTATTATACTTCATACTTATACCTTGACTGTAATAGCCACTTTTCTTGTTTCACATCTTCACAATGTCAAGCTATTATACTTCATACTTATACCTTGACTGCAATAACCAACCTTCTTGTATTACCAAATGCAGTTATATGATTGTAGGCCTACTATATGCCAGTGAAAATAGCCAAGCCAATCAGAGCACTTTTTGGCTTATGGTTTATAAATATTCTATTGAAAGCCTTGATTGGCTATATTTGCTTAAGCACAATCTAATCAAATCACTGCATTTAGAAATGATTTATTATCTAATGACCTGCCATACACCATTAGCCACTTCCTGTCACATGACAAAAAGGGCAAGCAACTCTTTCTGACTAGAAGGAAAGTAACTCTTTCTGACTAGAAGGGAAGTAATTCTTGTTAAGAAGGAACTAATCCAGACCTTAAAATGACAATGCACTGAAAAGTTTTACTTCCTGTTTCATTTCTATACCTGACAAATGAAGACAAATCTGGTAACTAACTACTGCTGCCATTTTTATTGTAGGTTTTATCGTTAGACAGTAACGTTACCATACAAGTTAACAAATTACAACGAGATTTATTAAAGTTGATTTGTGTGGGAGAGTTTTCACCTGAATCTCAGTTTCAAGATCCATGTTTATCTTATGTTTTACCAGAGGTGGGTCATAATCAACATTAATTACATTCCTTAATTACTTTATCATTGAAATCCAGAATTGTCTTGGTTGTTTATCCTATAATTCAACAGTGGGTGTGTTTTTGTTGATTTGATCAAGTTTTGGGCGTTTTGTCAGAAGTGAGATGAGTGTATGTACTTAACTTGCTTAATTTAAGTTGGTAGGCCTATATACACTATCACTTGAAATGAAAGAAAATGAGTTTTACTTCTTACTCTTCTGCACTTTATGGGCTAATGAAGACAGGCACCATCATCCCTCATGCATTTTACATGATAGAGATTTTACCAAGACAGAGGCATTCACCAACACAGTCTGTAGCACATGGGGCCTTGGTTTATTGTCCCATCCAACTAGACACTTTTTCCATGTCAGTCCCTCTGATATTTTTTGGAATTGGCTTATTAAAATATATTTGAACTTTCAATTTTTTACAAACTAAAGTAAAGCGAAGCCTATATTTGTAATAATTGCCCAATCCCATTAAACACTTTTTCCATGTCAGCCCCTCTGATATTTTTTTTTTTAATTGGCTTACTTAAATATGTTTCAATATTTTTTAAAAATTAGAGTGAAGCAAAGCCTATATTTGTAATAATTGTCCCATCCAATTAAACACTTTTTCCTTATCAGACCCTTTTTTTTTTTTTAATTGGCTTACTTAAATATATTTCAATATTTTTACAAACTAAAGTAAAGCGAAGCCTATTTTTGTGATAAAGTATATATATTATTACTGTATTAATTTCAGGTGATCTGTAAATCTTGTAACCATGTTCGTGATTTAGATTTATGTCGTGATCCATATCTAAGTCAAGATTCACCTGGGTAAGTTCTAGGGCTGTTCATTTATTTTTTTCCCGGCAGCCATTTTAAAATGGATGTTTTGTAATGACAAGACTAAGTCACATTACTATTCAACTAATATCCATGTTGCTAAACCTATATGTATATATACGTGAACCAACCAATCGCTTTCAGAATCCCAGATTCTCATCATTATAGTCTAATAACCTCCCTTGGCAAATCATACGTCACTACTAAATGCATCCAATCAGTGATCTTGTAACATTTGGACTAATTCAAAATGGCGGCCTCCATTGAATTATTGTTTTCGTTAATTCAAAACAAGTTCTCTATCCAATGTCTGAGCAAGATGACAAGACTATGTTACACTTCTATTTAACTAGTATTCAACTGTTCAATCAAAAGCTAAAGGTCAAGGTTATCTCTAGATGTAAACAACACCCAGAAATTGTTTTGTGTAAATTTTATTGTGGGACTTTGCTTTCAGCAAAGTCCCAGTTTGTTTTCGGTTTGTCAATTCTTTTTTTTTTTTTTTTTTTTTTTCGTTTTTTCCACACCTTCCTGCTCTTAGACTACAGTAGTTGCAGCAACTATTCAACTTTCTTAGACCTTCTGTAGTGGCAACGTTGTAAATGAATATAAATTGGAACATTTTTGCAAAACCGGAAGTGCTGCGTTGCAACATGTTTAAAAAGTCGGTCAGTAGCTCTAGAAGTCGCAATTTTTAATCGATTTTCTTCGGGTTTGCATTTTTGGAAACTTGATATAATTTCCAACAAGATAGCAGTTGAAAAATTTCGAAATTCGAAAATTCGTAGCACTCATTTTTTTGCCGTATTTTGCACATTTTTGCAACTTTGCTATTTAAGGACTGATTGATCTGAAAATTTGGGTGCCTTCAAGTGCCATGAATTTAAAAACATTGGCAGAGTCAAAATTTTTGCTTCATTTCCGGTTTCAACGTAAAAAGGGTTTAAACTTCCGGTTGACCTACTTGTGCTGTAATTGATGTATCGCAACAAAATTTATGTCAATCTTAATTAAATTAGAAAACAAAAAAACGAAGAAGAAAAAATCCGAACCGGAAGTGAAACTTTGGCCGCCATCTTGAAATGTTACTTTTTTGTAAAACTCAAAATGGGGCCTCAGGGTTATGTCTAATTTCCGTGATGTTTACATTTCTTGTAGCTTCAGTCTATTACGAAAAAAACTGTGGGAGCCGATTTTTGAATTTTGCTTTTGCAATTTTGCAACATCCGGTTGAATTTTTTCGAAGTTTGAGGGCTTATTTCTCGTGACCTTGACCTTTGGTGACTTTGACCTTTAGTAGGTCAAAGGTCATTGACCTTGGCTATTAGTTGACACTTTGACCTTTGACCTCAGACATCAACTTCCGGTTTTATAGCTGCCCGAAAACAGCAAAATTCGCAACTTTGGACTGCTCTAGAGCGTGACCTAATTAATTTAGAGTGTTATTTTTTTCAGATTCTTAAGGTACTTTTTAACCTCTTTCCAACAATGTATAACAAAATTTTTTTAAATGAAAATTGAATTTTTTGATTTTTGAAAATAAAGGTACATTTTGCAGTATTTTCGCTTTTTGAAATGTATGTGTGTATATCTCGTGATCCATTAGATGTACAAGCTTCAAATTTGTACTGTGAATATACATTTAGAATGTGATTAGATTCACGCCAAAAGAAATGAGATGGGCGTGGCACATCCGGGTAAACTTCCAATTTGCCATTTATATGGGTCAGCGAATTACGTCTGTAGGAAATAATGTTTTTCAAAAAAGTACTTTGCACACGGATACCTCGTTGCTTTGGCCACTTTCTCCCAGAAAATCAGATGTTTCGGCCTGTTTGTTGCAATTTGCGACGTTAGCAAAGTCCCACTCTGTGCCACAAGTGGCTCTAGTATATTTTTGTTTTGAAAATGTGTTGTGTTCTTATTCTTTAGTTTTATTTGGATTTGTCATTATGATTGGTAATTTGTTCATGTGTTAGTATTTGTAATTTATACAAGTTTGAAGATTGTATTTGTAATTTGTATTACAGAGCCTCGTGGGCGTGTATACAATGTCACTTGGAGTATGATATTGGTGAAATAGAACAGAGTCTATTAGAAGCTATCAATAGAAAGTCCATGTCCTATATTTTACAAGATTTAAAATGTTCCAAGTGTAAAGGGGTAAGTTGATAGCTTATATAGCGCCTCTTTACCAAAAAATTAACTTGGTTTTAGCAACCTCTTGCATTGCATTGTGTATGTTGTTAGGGACGATGTTTGTTAGGATGTCTTAGATTTAAAGATCGTACACGTTGATTGTTCAACAGCTCTTCCATGGGAGATAACTATTAACACATGCTTGATATCTTTATTTAACATAAGTCTAGTATTAGTAAAAATATTAATTTTCCTCCTATTTTTTTTTCTTTCTTTTATCAAACTTTTGTAATTTATTTTAGATTAAAGATAATAATATGAAAAAATATTGTTCTTGTGCCGGAGAATTCAGTAATACTTTAGATATGGCAGAGTTTCGTAAACAATTACGAACATTTAGAGGTATAGCAAGGTAAGTTCATAATAAATATTCTCAATACTGAGCAGATTAGAGTTCACAAAGGCCCAGGACAACCACAGCTGTCTTATTTATTCTTTCAATATGAATTTGTTTTGGTTGTTTTATAGACCTTTAACGGCTTAGAATGGGCATGGCCATTTCACTGGTTTATGTCTGTTTGTTGTATTTATCAATCAAATGCTGCATATCTTTATTCACTGGTACCTGTCAATCAATTCTTTTGTAGCAATTATGCTTTTTATACGCCCACATGGAAATGTGGACGTATATTGCCGTCGCCCCTGTCCGTCGGTCCGTCCGTCCGTCCACATTTGTTGTATCCACGATAGAGGCTACAGTTTTATCCGATCTTAATGAAACTTGGTATACATGTATATATTGATGATATCTCGGTCAAGTTCGAAAATGGAAATTATCGCATGAACGTTTTTTGAGTTATTGCACTTGACTTAGTAAAAACGCGTCAAATTTGGTTTGTATCCACAATAGAGGCTACAGTTTTTATCCGATCTTAATGAAACTTGGTATACATGTATATATTGATGATATCTCGGTCAAGTTCGAAAATGGAAATTATCGCATGAACGGTTTTTGAATTATTGCCCTTGACTTAGTAAAAACACGTCAAATTTGGGTTGTATCCACAATAGAGGCTACAGTTTTTATCCGATCTTAATGAAACTTGATATACATGTATATATTGATGACATCTCGGTCAAGTTCGAAAATGGAAATTATCGCATGAACGGTTTTTGAGTTATTGCCCTTGACTTAGTAAAAACGCATCAAATTTGGGTTGTATCCTCAATAGAGGCTACAGTTTTTATCCGATCTTAATGAAACTTGGTATACATGTATGTATTGATGATATCTCGGTCAAGTTCGAAAATAGAAATAATCGCATGAGTGGTTTTTGAGTTATTGCCCTTTGCTTATTAAAAACGTGTCAAATTTGGGTTGTATCCACAATAGAGGCTACAGTTTTTATCCGATCTTAATGAAACTTGGTATACATGTATATATTGATGATATCTCGGTCAAGTTCGAAAATGGAAATAATCGCATGAGCGGTTTTTGAGTTATTGCCCTTGACTTAGTAAAAACGTGTCAAATTTGGGTTGTATCCACAATAGAGGCTACAGTTTTTATTCGATCTTAATGAAACTTGGTATACATGTATATATTGATGATATCTCAGTCAGGTTCGAAAATAGAAATAATCGCATGAGCGGTTTTTGAGTTATTGCCCTTGACTAAGTAAAAACGTGTCAAATTTGGGTTGTATCCACAATAGAGGCTACAGTTTTCATCCGATCTTAATGAAACTTGGTATACATGTATATATTGATGATATCTCGGTCAAGTTCGAAAATGGAAATTATCGCATGAACGTTTTTTTAGTTATTGCCCTTGACTTAGTAAAAACGCGTCAAATTTGGGTTGTATCCTCAATAGAGGCTACAGTTTTTATCCGATCTTAATGAAACTTGGTATACATGTATGTATTGATGATATCTCGGTCAAGTTCGAAAATAGAAATAATCGTATGAGTGGTTTTTTAGTTATTGCCCTTTGCCTATTAAAAACGCGTCAAATTTGGGTTGTATCCACAATAGAGGCTACAGTTTTTATCCGATCTTAAAATACAGATGTGATGTCACCCTTTGTTTTTTGCGTACCAATATCCAACATATTGGTACTGGCAAGTTGCCAAGAGTCCAATATTAAAGTCAATATTTGACTCTAAATATCAGCCACATGCCCATAACGAATGGGGATTAGTCTGACAACTACTCACATTAAAATCACTCATACTTTATTCAGAGAACTAATCCAGGTTTCAAAATGTATAGTGTTCAATGTTATGTCCAATTAAAACTTAAAGTTTATCTTCAAATCCTTACTTTCAAATGAAAAAGATAATTAATTATTCAATAGGGCGAAATCTGTGAGCATCGATTTATGTTGTATTTCAAATCTTGTCAAATAAGCTTACCAATTGATAAATTAGGCTTTTTTACATTGTTATTTCGTGCACAGGTCCATCTGTGTTTTATGGATAGTTCTGGTAGATGTTAGCTAGGTATTTCCTACGTAATTAGGCCGATTATGAGTTAATTCGGGAATTATTAGACAAACTGACAAAGTTTTCCCATTAATTAGAACATCTTTACTTTTGATTTCTATAAGTATTAAAGAATCAAACAATGAAACTTTTTTCGAAACACCAGGTGCTGCCATATTGGTTGGTTCATTGTTATTGACACATAGTCTGAATATGGATGATTCTTGTACTTAAACGTTTTGATTTCAGGTTTGTTTGTAAATAAACCTCTAGTGAGTTTATAGTGAGCTGTTTTTTTGTTATTCTGTATTTTAAGTTGGTTAATGGATCTCAAGTTTGTCAATGCGTCTAATAATGACCGTATAACTCGGACCTTCGGTCCTCATCAACGGTCATTATTAGACTTATTGACAAACTTTCGACCATTAACCTATACTTAATGAAACTTGGTATACATGTATATATTGATGATATCTCGGTCAAGTTCGAAAATGGAAATAATCGCATGAGCGGTTTTGAGTTATTGCCCTTGACTTAGTAAAAACGTGTCAAATTTGGGTTGTATCCACAATAGAGGCTACAGTTTTTATCCGATCTTAATGAAACTTGGTATACATGTATATATTGATGATATCTCAGTCAAGTTCGAAAATAGAAATAATCGCATGAGCGGTTTTTGAGTTATTGCCCTTGACTAAGTAAAAACGTGTCAAATTTGGGTTGTATCCACAATAGAGGCTACAGTTTTTATCCGATCTTAATGAAACTTGGTATACATGTATATATTAAGGATATCTCGGTCAAGTTCAAAAATGGAAATTATCGCATGAACGTTTTTTTAGTTATTGCACTTGACTTAGTAAAAACGCGTCAAATTTGGGTTGTATCCACAATAGACGCTACAGTTTTTATTATCCGATCTTAATGAAACTTGGTATAGATGTATACATGTATATTGATGATATCTCGGTCAAGTTCGAAAATGGAAATTATCGCATGAACGGTTTTTGAGTTATTTGTGGGTGCAAAATAAGCTACAATTTTTTAATAGATTTGATGAAACTTGGTATGCGTATTGAAATAGATAAGATGGTGGTCAAGTTCTAATTTGACAATTTTCCATGAACAGTTTTTGACCTTCAATATTTATATATATATATATATATTTATATACTTCAATATTAATTCAGTGAATGTTTTTTGAGTTATTGCTCTATTTATTTTTCAAATTCAATGCTGCCAGTGGGCGTATGTTACCTTGCCTGGCAAGCTATCTTTTTTCTAAGGCATAGCATTGAAGGGTGTGTCTTGATTCACTATTACTTGTCAATCAAATTATTTGTATTATCTACCGGTATATATCTTATTCTTTCCATGGCATGGCATTGAAGTGGCATGGCATTGAAGAGGCGTGTCTTTATTCATTGTAACCTGTCAATCAAATTATTTGTATCATCTATATATCTTATCCCTTCTATGGCATGGCATTGAAGGGGCGTATCTTGATTCACTGTTATGTGTCAATCAATAATAATTATGTAAATATTGTATGTACAGTCAATGTCTCATATAATTGTATTATAATTACAGTCACTATAAAATGGTATTATTACTAGAAACTGTGGAATGGATAATGAAGATGAATCCTGGATTATAATCACAACCTCACTAAATAAAATTTAATTAAGACAATTAATTAGTGGTGAATAGTTTTAATCTTGTATTTATTTAAAGGATTCTTTGGAAATAGAAGTGGATTAAGCTGATATTCTTGCAAAATTTTCTTTCTTGTACACTGTAAAACTGAAAACAAACCAAGTTTACAACTAAAAAAGATACACTTTCTTTTAGTATGACCACAAAATTGAAATTTATCATAGCTTGACATTGTGAAGATGTATAAGATAAAATTTATCATAGCTTGACATTATGAAGATGTATAAGATGAAGTTTGTAATAGCTTGACATTGTGTATCATAGCTTGACATTGTGAAGATATATAAGATAAAATTTATCATAGCTTGACATTATGAAGATGTATAAGATGAAGTTTGTAATAGCTTGACATTGTCAAGATGTATAAGATAAAATTTATCATAGCTTGACATTGTGAAGATGTATAAGATAAAATTTATCATAGCTTGACATTGTGAAAATGTATAGGTTAAAATTTATCATAGCTTGACATTGTCAAGATGTATAAGATAAAATTTATCATAGCTTGACATTGTCAAGATGTATAAGATAAAATTTATCATAGCTTGACATTGTGAAGATGTATAAGATAAAATTTATCATAGCTTGACATTGTGAAAATGTATAGGTTAAAATTTATCATAGCTTGACATTATGAAGATGTATAAGATGAAGTTTGTAACAGCTTGACATTGTGAAGATGTATAAGCTTAACTGCAGACTGTATAAATTATAACTGTATTTGTATAATAATGTTTATATAAATATCTTTGTTTATCAGAGATAGAAAAGTGCTAAATATTTTGTAAAATAAAATACTTATTGACTATAACTATAGTGGTCTAATATACAAAATCCACGGCAAGATGTAACCCAGGATTTTTAACTAAAACAGTTTTAGTGATAATCAGTTTAACTACCTTGTTATTGCTAAGCTGTTGGTCTGGTTTTACATTACATCCACTTTTGAAAGCGGAATCGGTCGGTAAAAGACTGTCGGTAACCGATTGATTCCCGAAAGATTGAAAACCTTATGCTGGTTTTGATGTTATTGGCAAACTGGACTTACGACAATCTCCTACCCTGGCATACGATAAGCCCCTGCCCCGATGCTGAGTTTGTCACGAATTGGATCACCCTCTGGATTAAATTGACATAATTAACGTCTCGATACTGTATTTGATTATTATACAAAGGCGATAAGAACGCATAATTGAGGCATTTTTTTAAAAATGAAAGTAGTCGTGTATCAGTTAAATACTATACTGAAAAGTTGAAGGAAGACTTTATTGTGGTCGTATAATAAAACATATCAACGCGAGCAGTCCATTAAATTCTTTAGGTAATTTTAGTAGGAATTAACACCCCAAGTTTAGTGAAATAATTACTTTTACTATTTATTCTACCTAAAAATTTAAGTCGACTGTCCGTGTTTACGTTCTGAATGGAACCCGGATGTAAAATACAGAAAGTACTACATGGACTTTTAAAACCCCTAGTATTTAACGATTTGATGGACCAAATTTAAAAACTCACTAACCGATTGTCAACGTTTTACTGTTTTTTAGTCCAACTACTTCATTTAACCCTTTCAATAACAGAAATAATTCTCAACATGGTAAGTTCTTTTTATTTCTTGGCGTTAACTCGAACAAACCAATAATATTGCTTCACAAGAATAACAAGATAAGCGAATTAAACTTTTTGAATTTTAAGATGCAGGAACCATACTCAAAATAAACGTAACTCACACAGAATCAAAAGTAGGAATTAAAATGTTTTAACATTTTTATACACCCACAAAATTATAATGTCGCCCCCTGTCCGTAATTTGTTCTGACACAATGAAGTACAATTTTAAATAGATTGTAAAACTTAGTGTGAGCATTTTTATAAACCAGTAAATTTTATTTGGTTTTTCGTAACGGTTTTTAGTTACCCCTGCCTCAATATTTGTTGCAGACACAATTAAAGCTTCAATTTTCTATGGATTTTAATGAAACTTGGTATGAGCATTGCAATTGATAAGACGGCAGTCAAGTTCGATTTGGACGAATTTTTGATAAACGGTTTTTAACTTATTGCCCCTGCCTCTATATTTGTTGTAGACACAATAGAAGCTACAATTTTCAATGGATTTTAATGAAACTTAGTGTGAGCATTTGAATTAATAAGACGGCGGTCAAGTTAAAATTTGAAGATTTTTTTTGATAAACGGTTTTTGAGTTATTGTCCTTGACTTAATAAAATTGCATCAAAATTTTATAGTGGGTGCAATAGAGGCCACAATTTTCAATGGATTTTGATGAAACTTGGTATGAGCATTGGAATTGATTGGTCAAGATCGAATTTGACAATTTTTCGATGACCAGTTAATGAGTAATTGCCCATGACTAAGTAAACTTGCGTCAAAATTCTATTGTGGTTGCAATAAGAAGCTTCAATTTTCAACGGATTTTGATTGAACTTTGTGTAAGAATCAGAATTGATGAGACGACAGACAAGTTAGAATTTGACTTTTTTTTATCAAATGATTTTTTACTTAAATCTTTTAAAAGATTTGATGAAACTCTGTATGAGTATTGAAATAGATAAGATGGTGGTCAAGTTTGAATTAGACGATTTTCCATGAACAGTTTTTGAGGCTTTGCCCCTGACTTCTATATTCAGTGAATGTTTTTTGAGTTATTGCTCAATTTATTATTCAAATTCAATGCTGCCATTGGGCGTATATTACATGTCTTACATATTCTACCCATAGTACAGTTTGGTAAGAAGACTTGCATCGAGTGCATCAATCGTATTCTTTAACTGTGTCCTTACAAACGACATTCTCTGTTCTTCTTTTCAGCGTGAGTGTATCTCTATCCATGTTGGTCAAGCTGGTGTCCAGATGGGCAATGCCTGTTGGGAGTTGTACTGTTTAGAACATGGTATCCAACCTGATGGTCAGATGCCTTCTGATAAAACTATTGGAGGTGGAGATGATTCCTTCAACACTTTCTTCAGTGAGACTGGAGCTGGTAAACATGTTCCGAGAGCTGTATTTGTTGATCTGGAACCAACAGTTGTAGATGAAATCCGAACGGGTACTTACCGTCAACTCTTCCATCCTGAACAACTCATCACTGGTAAAGAAGATGCTGCTAATAACTACGCTCGAGGTCACTACACAGTGGGAAAGGAGATCATCGATTTGGTTCTGGACAGAACAAGGAAGCTGGCTGATCAATGTACTGGTCTTCAGGGATTCCTCATCTTCCACAGCTTTGGTGGGGGAACTGGATCTGGTTTCTCTTCCCTGTTGATGGAAAGATTGAGCGTCGATTACGGCAAGAAATCTAAGTTGGAGTTTGCTGTTTATCCTGCTCCACAAATATCAACAGCTGTAGTAGAACCATACAATTCTATCCTTACAACCCATACCACTTTGGAACATTCCGATTGTGCCTTCATGGTTGATAACGAGGCTATCTACGATATTTGCCGACGAAATCTCGACGTTGAAAGACCAACTTACACCAACTTGAATCGATTGATTGGACAAATTGTCAGTTCCATCACTGCTTCACTTCGATTTGATGGTGCTCTCAATGTCGATCTTACTGAGTTCCAGACCAACTTGGTACCTTACCCACGTATCCATTTCCCATTGGCTACTTATGCTCCAGTCATCTCTGCTGAAAAAGCTTACCATGAACAACTTTCTGTTTCTGAAATCACCAACGCTTGTTTTGAACCAGCCAACCAGATGGTCAAATGTGATCCTCGTCACGGAAAATACATGTCTTGCTGTATGTTGTACCGAGGTGATGTTGTTCCCAAGGATGTCAATGCTGCTATTGCTAACATCAAAACCAAGAGAACCATCCAATTTGTTGACTGGTGTCCAACGGGTTTCAAAGTGGGTATAAACTACCAACCACCAACTGTTGTACCAGGAGGTGATTTAGCCAAAGTCCAGAGAGCTGTATGTATGTTGAGTAACACGACTGCTATTGCTGAAGCTTGGGCTCGTCTTGATCATAAATTTGATCTGATGTATGCTAAGAGAGCTTTTGTCCACTGGTATGTTGGTGAAGGTATGGAAGAAGGTGAATTTTCTGAAGCTAGAGAAGATTTAGCTGCTCTAGAGAAAGATTATGAAGAAGTTGGAGTTGATTCTGTTGAAGGTGAAGGAGAAGAAGAGGGAGAGGAATATTAAGATCTCTGTATCAATTTTTTGTTACATTACATTTATTAAAATTTAACAAAATCTTTTTTTCGTTTTAAGTATGTGTTCACCCGTCACGATTCCAAGAGTTTTAAAAAGGGTGGCCTTTGTTTATATTTTCTTGGGGCTTGGGGCATCACATTGTGTCTTCGATCAGAGTCGAAAACAAAAACGTTATTAAGTAGCGATTTGATTCGGCTTGCTTTTTTAATGGCAAGTTCATCTTGATAACTATGTGCTAGCTTTAGAATAAACCTTCCGTTCTTCATACCTGTAAAGTTTAATTGAATGCAACAGGAAAATATTAGGTAAGATCATAGAAAGCGATGAAAACTAACTTCTCAATCTGAATTTGATATGATTGAATCCAATTGGTTTATTCCTTTGCAGTTTTTTCTAAGGTGGTCCATTGTCATCTGATTGTAGGCTTAAAGTCCTTTTAATAAAATTTATGTCAGCTTAGTTAGGCGAGATGTCCCAAGATTTCCGGGTAACTCGGCTATGACGTCACTCTAGTGAATTTATGCGGCATTACTGAATATATTTGAAGTCTGGGGTTCCGACTGTCAGGGACGGATTGTGGGCCGTAGCCAACGAAACGTAGAGGGCCTCGAATCCTCAAACCTCGATATTTTTGTAATTTATAATATAAATTTATTTTATAATTATGCGGTTGCGTCAATTTTTTTATCCCAAAAATTTCAATTGCTCAGTCAAATTGCATGCGCATGAGTATGAGAATCTGATAAGAAGAGTGTGTGAGATTCTGATAAGATAGTTCGATCTATGATAATAGTGTGTAATGGTGATACCGGAGAGTGAAAACGTGATAAAAGAGTGTGTGATATTGTAATAAAGGGAGAGTACGGGAACATGATAAGAGAGATTAATATTAAGAAATTTTGTGATAAGGGAGAATGCACGATTGTTTTAAGGGATAGTACGTTATCGTGATAAGATAGTACGGAATTGTAATACGAGAGAACGATATTGTGATAAAAGTGTGAGATCGTGAGATTGTTATAAGACAAAGTGAGAAATTGTTGTAAGAGGGAATGTGGGATTGTGATAAGGGAGACAGTGAAATTGTGATAGGAGAGAGTGTGCGATGGGGATAGGGAAAAGTGCTTTATCTTGATAAGGGAGGGTATGTTATCGTGATCAGAGATTACGAAATTTCGATAAGAGAAAACGAGATTGTAATAACGGAGAGGTCGTGATAAGATTGTGATAAGAGAGTGCAAGATTGTCATAAGTGAGGATGGATGTGAGATTGTCATAAGGGAGAATGAGATGGTGATAAGAGAGAATATGGTCGTGATAAAAGATATCATGAGATTGTCATAAGGGAGATTGAGATAAGAAAGTGTGATAAGGGAGATTGGGATAAGAGAGTGTGATATCGGATATTGAGATAAGGGAGATTGAGATAAGAGTGTGATAAGGGAGATTGATATAAGAGAGTGTGATGAGGGAGGTTAAGATAAGAGAGTGTGATAAGGGAGATTGAGATAAGAGAGTGTGATAAGGGAGGTTAAGATAAGAGAGTGTGATAAAGAAGATTGAGATAAGGGAGATTGAGATTAGAGTGAGATAAGGGAGGTTAAGATAAGAGAGTGTGATAAGGGAGATTGAAATTATAGTGTGATAAGGGATATTGAGATGAGAGAGTGTGATAAGAAAGATTGAGATGAGAGAGTGTGAGATTGCAGTATGAGATTGCACTTAGTGAGGTCGTGATAAAGGGGAGTGAAATTGCGACGTCGGTACCACCTCATTGGGCTACAATTCGATTGAATGAGATGTTCAAAATCGCCAGCCTAAGGCTTGCTGATAGGTCTGAAATAGTCTGCCTCTATACCAAACTTTAGTAGCGTTTTGTACCAGAGGGTGTATTTGAGGGAACATACTTCTCGATATGATTCGAATTCATCTATCACCAGACCTCGACATCTTTAACACTGGTTAAAATTAGACGAGAAAAGATGTTATTAACCAATCACATACCGAGAAATTATTTAGAAACCAGGAGTTATAAAACAGATTAACAGATTAAAAACACCAACAGTTTATCTCATTTTAATCCGGTTAGCTAATCGTTACCAAAATAAACACCGGCAATCATTTTAACCCCTTGGAGACCAACTGGGTATAAATTAACCCTCCAGTATACCACGGATATCAACATTTGGGTTGGCTACTGTTGGATTATAACAGTGTACAAACATTTGTCTCTATATTTCTATTAGATTTATAACAGAACCTTGATTTCAAAATGGTAAGTTTATATAGTTCGTTTTATTTTTGGCCTTTATTAATTAATGTAAATTTCGGAATTTGTCTATATGTAAACAGATTCTCAATTACAAGTCCTAGTTTCGCCCAATCCTTACAAACTACATTCTCTTTTCTTTTCTTTCAGCGTGAGTGTATTTCTATCCATGTTGGTCAAGCTGGTGTCCAGATGGGCAATGCCTGTTGGGAGTTGTACTGTTTAGAACATGGTATCCAACCTGACGGTCAGATGCCTTCTGATAAAACTATTGGAGGTGGAGATGATTCCTTCAACACTTTCTTCAGTGAGACAGGAGCTGGTAAACATGTTCCAAGAGCTGTATTTGTTGATCTGGAACCAACAGTTGTTGACGAAGTCAGAACTGGTACTTACCGTCAACTCTTCCATCCTGAACAACTCATCACTGGTAAAGAAGATGCTGCTAATAATTACGCCAGAGGTCACTACACTGTGGGTAAAGAACTCATTGATTTGGTTCTTGACAGAACCAGGAAGCTGGCTGATCAATGTACAGGTCTTCAGGGATTCCTCATCTTCCACAGCTTTGGTGGAGGAACCGGATCTGGTTTCTCTTCCTTGTTGATGGAAAGATTGAGCGTCGATTACGGCAAGAAATCCAAGTTGGAGTTTGCTGTTTATCCTGCTCCACAAATATCAACAGCTGTGGTAGAACCCTACAACTCAATTCTTACAACCCATACGACTTTGGAACATTCCGATTGTGCCTTCATGGTTGATAACGAGGCTATCTACGATATTTGCCGACGAAATCTTGACATTGAAAGACCAACTTACACCAACTTGAATCGTTTGATTGGACAAATTGTCAGTTCAATCACTGCTTCACTTCGATTTGATGGTGCTCTCAATGTAGACCTTACTGAGTTCCAGACCAACTTGGTACCTTACCCACGTATCCATTTCCCATTGGCTACCTATGCTCCAGTCATCTCGGCCGAGAAGGCTTACCATGAGCAACTTTCAGTAGCTGAAATCACCAACGCTTGTTTCGAACCAGCCAACCAGATGGTCAAATGTGATCCTCGTCATGGTAAATACATGGCTTGCTGTATGCTGTACCGAGGTGATGTTGTTCCTAAAGATGTCAACGCTGCTATTGCCACCATTAAAACCAAGCGAACCATCCAATTCGTAGACTGGTGTCCAACTGGTTTCAAAGTAGGTATCAACTACCAACCACCAACTGTTGTACCAGGAGGTGATTTAGCCAAGGTCCAGAGAGCTGTTTGTATGTTGAGTAACACGACTGCTATTGCTGAAGCTTGGGCTCGTCTTGATCATAAATTTGATCTGATGTATGCCAAGAGAGCTTTCGTTCACTGGTATGTTGGTGAGGGTATGGAAGAAGGTGAATTCTCTGAAGCTAGAGAAGATTTAGCTGCTCTAGAGAAAGATTATGAAGAAGTTGGAGTTGATTCTGTTGAAGGTGAAGGAGAAGAAGAGGGAGAAGAATATTAGAATTATATAATGTTATTTAGAGCAAATATTTTAGCCAAGTACATGTAGTTAATAATAAATGATATTTATTTGATTTCCTTTGTTTTAAAATAATGGAGCAAAATGTATAATTGAAAATAAATGTTTTGAGACCCTAGTCTCTTCCAACTTCAAAGAAATTTTCCTTTCGCCAAGAATCTATGGATCTTTAAACCTGAAGTCATCATTTATGCTACATTATAATTACAATTACTTTAGAACACTTTCTATTCACACTATCTTTATCCCAATCACCACAACCATTATACCCTCTTATCAAAATCTTACACACTCTCTTATCAAAGTTTCATACCCTCTCCACCTCACCACAACCTCACATTCTCTCTTATCACAATCACCCACCCTCTATTTTATAACTATCTCACACTATCTTTTATCACAATCTCATTTTCTTATAACAATCACACACTCCCCCCTATCACAATCTCACACTATCTTTTATCACAATCACACACTCTCTCTTATCACATTCTCGCACACTTATCGCAATCTCACACCTCTCTGATCACAATCACACATTCTCCCCTAACACAATCTCACACTATCTTTTATCACAATAACACGCTTTCTCTTATCAAAATCTCACACCATCCTTTATCACAATCTGACATTCCCATTGATCACAGTCACTCACCCTCTCTTTTCACAATCACACACCCTCTCTTTTCACAATCACACCCTCTCTTATCACAATCTCTCACTAGCTTTTATCACGATCTCACATCCTTATCACAATCACTCTCTCTCTTATCACAATCTCACACTCTTGACACAATCACTAACCCTCTCTAACCACAACCCCACACTCTTTTTTCACAATCACACTCCCTTTTATCACACCCACCCTCGCTTTCATAACAATCTCACACTCTCTTTTATCACAATATCACACCACACATCCCTAATCACAATCACACGCTCTCTCATATCACAATTATACACACTGTCTTATCACAATCACGTAATGTCTCTCTGATCACAATCTAACATTCTTACCACAATCACACACCCTTCCTAATCACACACTCTCTCTTATAACACTCTCACAATCACAAACTCTCTTTTATCAGTCTCATACTCTAACTCTTTGTGTAAAGACATGCGGAGATTGTGAGATTATGATAAGAGAGTGTGCGATTATGATAAGAGAGTGTGACATTATGATAAGAAAATGTGAGATTATGATAAGAAAGTGTGAGATTATGATAAGAGAGTGTGAGATTATGATAAGAGAGTGTGGGATTATGATAAGAGAGTATAAGAGAGTGTGAGATTATGATAAGAGAGTGTGAGATTGTGATAAGAGAGTGTAACATTATGATAAGAGAGTGTGAGATTGTGATAAGAATTTGAAATTGTGATAAGGAAGATTATGATAAGAGACCAAATGTTTCTTTGGAAGAGACGGAACATCTGGGCAAGAGAAATGAAGATCGTCGAATTCTCCAGACAAGGGAGGCTCAAGGATTTCAGTAAAATTTTGCATTTTTCTCCATTGTATTAAGATAGCTTGCCAGGCAAGGTAACATACGCCCACTGGCAGCATTGAATTTGAAAAATAAATAGAGCAATAACTCAAAAAACATTCACTGAATTAATATTGAAGTTAAGGGCAAAAACTCAAAAACTGTTCATGGAAAATTGTCAAATTAGAACTTGACCACCATCTTATCTATTTCAATACTCATACCAAGTTTCATCAAATCTATTAAAAAATTGTAGCTTATTTTGCACCCACAAATATTTTTGACGCAATTTTACTAAGTCAAGGGCAATAACCCAAAAACCATTTGTTAAAAAAAGTCAGAAATTCTAACTTGACTAATGTCTTATCAATTCTGATGCTTACACCAAGTTCCATCAAAATCCTTTGGAAATTAAAGCTTCTTATTGCAACCACTATAGAATTTTGACGCAATTTTATTAAGTCAAGGGCAATAACTTAAAACAATTCATTGAAAAACTGTCAAATTCAAACTTGACTGAGGCCTAATCAAATCCCATGCTCACACTGAGTTTCATCAACATCCTCTGAAAATTGGATAATTTATTGCATCGAAACTAAAATTTTGACAAGATTTTTCTAAGTCAAGGGCAATAACTCAAAATCCGTTCATTCGATAATTTCCATTTTCGAACTTGACCGAGATATCATCAATATATACATGTATACCAAGTTTCATTAAGATCGGATAAAAACTGTAGCCTCTATTGTGGATACAACCCAAATTTGACGCGTTTTTACTAAGTCAAGTGCAATAACTCAAAAACCGTTCATGCGATAATTTCCATTTTCGAACTTGACCGAGATATCATCAATATATACATGTATACCAAGTTTCATTAAGATCGGATAAAAACTGTAGCCTCTATCGTGGATACAACAAATGTGGACGGACCGACGGACGGAAGGACGGACGGACTGACAGGGGCGACGGCAATATACGTCCACATTTCCATGTGGGCGTATAAAAACAAAGTAAATCAAATAAATATCATTTATTATTAACTACTTGGCTAAAATATTGCTGTAAATAACTTAATATAATTCTAATATTCTTCTCCCTCTTCTTCTCCTTCACCTTCAACAGAATCAACTCCAACTTCTTCATAGTCTTTCTCTAAAGCAGCTAAATCTTCTCTAGCTTCAGAGAATTCACCTTCTTCCATACCCTCACCAACATACCAGTGAACGAAAGCTCTCTTGGCATACATCAGATCAAATTTATGATCAAGACGAGCCCAAGCTTCAGCAATGGCAGTAGTGTTACTCAACATACAAACAGCTCTCTGGACCTTGGCTAAATCACCTCCTGGTACAACAGTTGGTGGTTGGTAGTTGATACCGACTTTGAAACCAGTTGGACACCAGTCGACGAATTGGATGGTTCTCTTGGTTTTGATGGTAGCTATGGCAGCATTAACATCCTTGGGAACAACATCACCTCGGTACAACATACAGCAGGCCATATATTTACCATGACGAGGATCACATTTGACCATCTGGTTGGCTGGTTCGAAACAAGCGTTGGTGATTTCAGCTACTGAAAGTTGCTCATGGTAAGCCTTCTCGGCCGAGATGACTGGAGCATAGGTAGCCAATGGGAAATGGATACGTGGGTAAGGTACCAAGTTGGTCTGGAACTCAGTAAGATCGACATTGAGGGCACCATCAAATCGAAGTGAAGCAGTGATTGAACTGACGATTTGTCCAATCAAACGATTCAAGTTGGTGTAAGTTGGTCTTTCAATATCTAGATTTCGTCGGCAGATGTCATAAATAGCCTCGTTATCTACCATGAAGGCACAATCAGAATGTTCCAATGTCGTATGGGTTGTAAGGATTGAGTTGTAGGGTTCTACCACAGCTGTTGATATTTGTGGAGCAGGATAAACAGCAAACTCCAACTTGGATTTCTTGCCGTAATCGACACTTAATCGTTCCATCAACAAGGAAGAGAAACCAGATCCAGTTCCTCCACCAAAGCTGTGGAAGATGAGGAATCCCTGAAGACCTGTACATTGATCAGCCAGCTTCCTGGTTCTGTCAAGAACCAAATCAATGAGTTCTTTACCCACAGTGTAGTGACCTCTGGCGTAATTATTAGCAGCATCTTCTTTACCAGTGATGAGTTGTTCAGGATGGAAGAGTTGACGGTAAGTACCAGTTCTGACTTCGTCAACAACTGTTGGTTCCAGATCAACAAATACAGCTCTTGGAACATGTTTACCAGCTCCAGTCTCACTGAAGAAAGTGTTGAAGGAATCATCTCCACCTCCAATAGTTTTATCAGAAGGCATCTGACCATCAGGTTGGATACCATGTTCTAAACAGTACAACTCCCAACAGGCATTGCCCATCTGGACACCAGCTTGACCAACATGGATGGAAATACACTCACGCTGAAAGAACAGAGAATGTAGTTTGTAATGATTGAGCGAAACGGTGAAAGAATGTGTTTAATGCACAAAAATGTACACCAGTATACTAGCTGGGATTTGTTATTGAAAATCTGTTTACATATAGACAAATTCCGAAATTCACATTAATTAATTAAGACCAAAATAAAACGAACTATATAAACTTACCATTTTGAAATCAAGGTCCTGTTATAAATCTAAGAGAAATGTAGAGACAAATGTTTGTACACTGTTATAATCCAACAGTAGCCAACTCAAATGTTGATATCCGTGGTAGACTGGAGGGTTAATTTATACCCAGTTGGTCTCCAAGGGGTTAAAATGATTGCCAGTGTTTATTTTGGTAACGATTATCTAACCGGATTAAGACGTTATAAATGAGATTAACTGTTGGTGTTTTAATCTGTTTTATAACTCCTGGTTTCTAATCAATTTCTAGATATCTCATTGGTTAATAAAGTTACTTGTCTAATTTTGACGAACAGTGCTAAAGACAAAATGATGTCGAGGTCGGATGATCGATGAACTCAATCATATCAAGTAGTCCAAAAAATGGTTTCTATTACACCCTCTGGTATCAACTGAATGTACAAATAGCTACCAAAGATTGGTAAAGAAGCAGAAGGTTTCAGACTAATCAGCAAGTCTTGGGCTGGCGATTCTGAACATCTCATTCGATTCGTAACCGAATGAGGGAGTACCAACGACGATAAAGGGTCTAAGTTTAATTCATCTTGGGCTATTACTAATGGATACCATACAAATCCAAGTTAATAATCCTTGCAATTAAGATTCATTGAATGTCCACGAGCCTGGAAGTATGGAAAGTTATTTTTAAGGTACGGTTTTACAGACCGTGAAAATTGTCAGAATCTTGGTAAGCAACTCCGAGTACAGAACGATCTATATTTCAGAGAAGCAGACAGGTGTATATAACATGAAATGAATGGAGTTTTACGTCCAACTTATTTGCACTTAATGGTCTATTAGATAATGCATTTATGAACGGAGCACAATTTTTATGGTCAAGTAGTACCGTATAATTCCGAATATAGTGCGCAGGCATTTATAATGCGCACCTCTTCCTTGCCTCCGCGAAATCGGGGAAAATTCATTTACCCATGTATAGTGCGCACCCCTTTTCGCAGCAAAAATACGACTTTAAGTTGGCATTTCACAGACACCAATATCGGGAAATAGTTGTCAATACGTAAGTCACCATTCATAGATTATTTTTATAATAAACAATGTTCCACTGCAACTTACGTTTCTACTATTTGTAATTTGTACACGACTTTATCGGGATACCGCGCTATTCAATTACGGTACCGAGGAGTCGAGTCGAGAATACGATTTTAAGTTGGCATTTCACAGATACCAATATCGGGAAATAGTTGTCAATACGTAAGTCACCATTCATAGATTATTTTTATAATAAACAATGTTCCACTGCAACTTACGTTTCTACTATTTGTAATTTGTACACGACTTTATCGGGATACCGCGCTATTCAATTACGGTACCGAGGAGTCGAGTCGAGAATACGATTTTAAGTTGGCATTTCACAGATACCAATATCGGGAAATAGTTGTCAATACGTAAGTCACCATTCATAGATTATTTTTATAATAAACAAAGTTCCACTGCAACTTACGTTTCTACTATTTATTTTTATAATAAAATCCATTTTAATCCCGTATTTATTGCTTCTAATCTCTCGTAATGGTATTATTGAGTGTTATTTAGAAATCATGTATCATGCTATTAAATTACGGTACCGAGGATGATATTCTATTGGAATAAAAATGTGCTATTACCCGGTAAACTTAGACGTATTGAAGAAGATACCATTGACAGGAATTCGAAGGGCTAACGGTAACTGACTTGGTGTAAGACTAATAGGGCCCATTATACTTGTAATCATAACGCGAATAATAATCATGATATTGCGTCAGTTCATTTTGTGTGAATATTTGATTATTAAACTAATCGATAAATTACACACGACTTTACTGAGATATCGCGCTATTCAATTACGGTACTCACCTGATTCGGTATTTTTAATGCTATGGACGGTACCGAGGATGATATTCTTCTTGAAGAAAAATGTGCAATTACCCGGTAAACTTAGACGTATTGAAGAAGACATCATTGACAGGAATTCGAAGGGCTAACGGTTACTTACTTGGTGTAAGACTAATAGGGTCCATTATACATGTAATCATAATGCGAATAATAATCATGATATTGCGTCAGTTCCTTTTGTGTTAATACTTAATTGTGATTGTTTCGTTTGTTTAACGTAAATAAATATCATTGTCTTTCTTAAGTCTTTAATCCTCGCTGGAGTGACACGATTCTCTCAATAGTTTATTTTTATCGTCTGCTTTTACCCCCCCCCCCCCCCTGCATAGATTTATCGACTAGTATTGCCTCTCAACGGAAATGAAAAAATTGACGACGTGAACCTTGTGTATCATAGTATAATACCATAAATTGTTTTCGGTTATTTAATGTGATTTCTACCCGTTGTCGCTAAAGGATTAGATAATACACGAATTCCCCTTGCCAACCTCTATCAATAAAATTCTTATAAATGGAATAAAAAATGTTTCCTAGGAGCCTTATTCTCAAAAATTTGACTCGAAAATAAAACTAAATTCGAAATCAATTTTAGTGATTGACCAATCAGATGACTGGAACACTAAAACCCTCTCTAGTGGAGTTATCAAGAATAAAGCATCAAAAGTAGGCAAAGCATGGTTTAGAGACAAGGTGTAAATTTTGAAAAGAGAGGGTAGGCCTTGGAAAAGCTTAGTTTTACTTTTTTAGTAATTCAAAAGTAAAAATCCACACAATATTTGAAGAGGGCCAAAGGTCTTTCTCCCAATAAAAACAACAAACAATAAATTTAATTTTTTTTAATTTAGTCTTGTTCAACTGTAGTTTTTTCAGACACGTAAATACCATCCAAGAACTTTCGGATATCTTTTTCTTTCACGGATGTAGATTGCTGGATGAGGGCAGCTGAAATACACAATATATCATATTACATTTTCTTGGATTCATTTTTTTATCTTAAATATATGTAAATATTCTTCAGAAATATCTCCCTAATTGGTGTTAAGATTAAGGGGTAGAGTTGATTGGTCAATGATTAGCAAACCTGTCCCTCAAAAATCAAGATTTTTTTTTTTGGCAATTTAGAAAGAAATAAATGCATGCGTGTCTTCAAGGGAACAGGCCATCTGATCTACACAAGTGTTCTAATAAATGGGTGAGAGTAATGGTTTTTCAGACAAATGCCTCAGAAACATCATGTTTATCATGTTAGATAAATACCAGATAAAAACTATCTGAATATCTAAATAACTAGAGACAAATATGACTCGTCATGTATGGTGTCATCATTAAAACCAGACAAAAAGAGGAAAATGAAAATGAGCTTTTGTCCAATAGCAGTAACATAAAATCGGCTTTCATTTGAGTATTGACTAGCCTAGAATCCAATCAAATCATTGCATATACAAAGTTCAGTGATATGAGAGAAAGTTGGTTTTTGTAATCAATGAATTCAGATGAAGTTTGTAATAGCTTGATATTGTAAAGATGTAAGAAAGGTGGCCAATACACTCTAGGTATAAGATGAAGTTGGTAATAGCTTCACATAGTGAAGATGACTATTGTAGTTAAGGCATAAGACAAAGTTCCTAAACCCTTACGTTTTTGAAGATGTATAAGAGAAGGCTATTGCAGTCAAGATTTAAGCATTCCTAATCCCTCGACATTATAAAGATATACAACATCCCGAGTGACAACTTACCTGATCTGGACACCATTTCTATATCATTGCCTTTTAAAATATATTCATCTTTCTGGCCAGGTGAACCAGAGATGATTACTCCTGGCATCATGTTGATTATTCGGGTATATTTCTCTCCCAAGAAATTTCTAACTTCAACTCGTTGACCCTCATCAGTAATAACAACGTTGATAGGGAAATGAGCATAAACAGCTCTCATTTTGTACAAAAATCCCTAAAAAATATAAAACACTGTCTGATCATTCATAGTTTTGATCGAACATAATCTACAAATGGCCAGGATTCACAATTTTCAGGGTATTATTGGTGTCTGAAATAAATATAACATGTTTTCAGAAGTTCTAAAACTGCATAAAAATCCCAATTCCTTTGAAAATATTGTCATGTCACAGAAAGAATTATATAGACATAAATACATACATGGTTTTCAGACAAATGCCTCAGAAACATCATGTTTATCAAGTTAGATAAATACCAGATAAAAACTATCTGAATATCTAAATAACTAGAGATAAATATGACTCGTCATGTATGGTGTCATCATTAAAACCAGGGTAAATTTATCGTCAATTGTTGTTCAAGACATATTTAGTGGATATCAAACATCAATTGTTTTAACAACCACTTATATCTGGAAATTTATTTGTTCTGTAGAGAAAATTCCTAGTATGATTAGGAAAGTGTAGGGGAGAAAAAAGGTATGTAAAATATATGAAGTTCTGCCCTCGAGGGATATATAGTTTTTCAGACAAATGCCTCAGAAACATCATGTTTATCATGTTAGATAAATACCAGATAAAAACTATCTGAATATCTAAATAACTAGAGATAAATATGACTCGTCATGTATGGTGTCATCATTAAAACTGTGGTATATAAACAACCACTTTCTATAATAGAAACCCAAGTTTTCTAGAACCCTTTCTACCAGATGGTTCTTAGGCAAACCTCCTGCCATTGTTCATTCAATTATCTTGAATTATGAGGAAAGATCAGATCCAGGTCACCAAATATTCATACACAAAACAAGACCCTCAAGCAAATGCTCAAAGTGCTCTGATCAGACTGCGCTACATCTAATCTTCAAATAACACAAGTCTTAGTCCCTCAGCCCTTACCTTAACAACTCCCTTAATCATATTATCAATATGGGTACAGATAGTTCGAACAGTAGCCAACTGTTTACTGGTACCAAAAAACTTCTCCACGGTAACATGACGATGATCTTTCATATAAATATGGATACCAGCATGACGGAAAGCCTTGACTAAAGTTCCTCGTGGTCCCTTCACAGTAATTTTTCTTGATTTCACACCAATGGACACTTTAAGAAAAAAAAACACTTAATAAATAACTGTCCATTACAAATATGCATATTTTTTAATTTTAGCTGATCAATTATCCATTTGAAATTCAACTCATTGCCACATATTTTATTGCTAGGACATCATAGAATCTTAAGTACTAACACAGTTTCTAGGATATCCTAAACCTTGTTTCTGAAATGTCCTAGATCACAGATCATCAAGAATATGCAGCTTTGATCTTCTTTCAGGGTGGCAACATCACAAGTTTACTTCAAGACAAATCTGCACCAACACTATATTAGTAGTGGCAAAGAACATGCAAAGAAGTAAAAAAAAAACAAAAAAATTGCAAATGTTATTTACCTCCCTTTGGGATGTTTACAGTCTGTGAAGAGCTTATCAACTTCATTTTGCCTAAAAGATAGAATAGAAATTATCAGTAAATTGCATAATAATAATTAGCAAGAGGCTCATTAGAACAGTGGGCGAAATGGAAGCAAATTTAACTCAGCTTCAAGGCCTGCACGAGACATTACAAAACTATTCCTCTTCTAGTATGCTGCAGGAACATTTGCCTGAATGATGCTGCAGTAGATATGCTGTCCATGTTCTTCAAAAATTATCATGCTCATCCACACATGAAAACATGGCATGTAGGCCTACACTACAGAATTGAACGTATAATTCTCAACAAAAAAACATCTGCAGACGGGATTGAATTAAGTGCCATATAACCATTATTCCAAAGTATTTAATATGATTTCAAATCTGCAATTAGTTATATGTAGGCCTATTTACTAGATGATCACCATTCAACTTTCACGAAGTAAGCAAAGACGTGAACTCCAACATGACAAAACAATCAATTTATTGCACACAAGGGATGATCGAAGGGTCTTAATTGACAACAAACGAAAGGTAAGGCATTTTTGAATAAACCAGAAAGTTAAAAAGATGCCGATGTGTAAATTTAGGGGGGAAATTTAGTGGATTTTGAGAAAGTATTCGGGGAACTCGCACCTGACTGAAGGCTAGACCGGAAAAGGAAGTTTACAAGATCTTAAATGCGCAGGTGCGCGCTACGTGAAACATTGTTGCTTTCCTTTTCGCTTATCGTCATGTACAATCGTCATTTCCATGCGTATAGAATCACAAATATATTCTATAGAGACCTTTATGAACTTTTAAATGCAATCATATTTTCATGGTTCCCTTTGCAAAAATTTCAGACAATAATTCATATTTTCAAAAGTGATCAAAACACATTTTTAGAATAAATTTTCTTCGTCCCGTATCTTTATATCCATGATTTTTAATTTTCAAGTGAAAACTTTATAATCGACGATTTTTATCTGACTTGTGTTTTACTGTAAGGCCTTCCTTTGACAGCACAGTTGTAAACAAGACGACGTGTTTTTCGATTTTCTTAAATTTGTCCATCTTCAAACTAATTAAAAAGGTTGTAACTATTATTAATTACACAAAATACTTATTCCAAAGCCCCGAAGCACTTGAGTATTCTTTGTTTTCTTGTTTGCCTTATTTTTGTGTCTGTAATTTACAAATGACCAACCTTAATATCATCAATGATTCATTCATTGGTTTCGGTTGCTCCTTCCTTATCCTTTTAAAATTCAGCCATGTTGTTTAGTTGGTTTCTTAAAGATTAAAATAAAAGCAATAATAGGATTATGTGAGATGCTTTAAAGGTGACACCACAGACAATGGTCAATTTGGCACCTGTCTAGGTGTAGCCTAGGATGTTGGTTGAGCACCTGTCTGGTAGGCTAATTCTGATCTCTAATTCTCATTTGATCATTTCTGCTTTTATTTCACACTTAGCTAGTTGTGTTTTAATATGTAACTTGGTTAATCTTATTTGATAGACTGATTTATGCTGCCATTTTCATGCTGAATATCAATCTCCTTCTGTAAGTGATCTACAGGAAGTAAATTGGACATCTTCATACTGAAACATAAGTAGTTCCACAAATGAGTATGAAATATCAAAAGGGTAAGGTGTTCAATAGATTTGAATATGCAATTTCAATAGGCTTTTTTTTCAGTGTGTTTATTTGAATATTTATTTTTTTCAGATAGTCATGGCTCAATTTCAACAAGATGATTTCTTCCAGTCAAACTATGATCAGCCAGGTTACGATATGGGAGGAGGAAACTTTGGTCAAGAACAGTAAGTCCTTCTTTTTTATTATAGTACCGGTACCAATATTGAGTAATGTTGAAGTTATTGGATTTGACATTATTTGTCAAAGAATTAAAAAAAATTATTCTGATTATTTTGTTGTTCCAGTGTAAGTTGGAGAAAAGAAGAAAATATTTTAAGAATTAGTTAAACCCAAAACACTTAGATAAACTCCAAAGAATACCATTAAAAAAAAGAATTTAAAATTGAGATGCTTACATATTCTCTAAAGAATTTGATGACATGAAAAAAAAAAAAAACCATTTATTTGTTTGAGTGAAGACATGTTTGGTTTGTTGCATTTCAGACAATTTGGCCAGTTTGATTATAATCAAGGTTATGTACCAACAAGTTCATCACCCAGTTATTCTGGGTCTATTTTCACACCCCAGGCACCCCCAGCCGCTTACAGTGCACCCCCAGGAGGGCCTGATGACTACGAAAATGAACCACCATTAATGGAAGGTAAGCAAATTGTTTTTTTTTAGTTTCATGGGAGTGGAAATACATGGCAGCCATTTGCCTAATGAAGGTGGTCGCTGTCGTAAATGACACTGGAAAGTTGTAGGGTGGATTTATTGTGATCGTATATTGAAGATGGTTGCCTAATTATGGTAGTTATCTCATATTGAGGAAAGATTCACTGAAATCACAAACACATTTTTGTCTGGAAACTTGCTTGCATGATCAGAAAACGTCATTTTACTGCTCTATAGAGAGGTAAATTGTTGCTCACTAGAACAGTGGAATAGCTCTGTGTCACATTGTACTGTCGTCTATGACAGTGGAATAGCTCATCCTGTAGTGAAGTGGAGTGTTGTCTGCTAGGACAGTGGAATAGCTCATCCAGTAATGTGTATCAAGTTGTACTGTCGTCTGCTAGGACAGTGAAATAGCTCTGTAGCAAGTTGTACTGTTGTCTGCTAGACAGTTAAGTGCTGTGGGTTTGAATCCTCAATGAAAAAGAAAAAATTCCCCTAGATGTGTCAGTGATTCATAGAGTTCCCCGCATAAAAGAAATTTTGATGATGCCAATTTGTCTAAAAATACATTAATATTTGAAGAAATTAAGACTTGTTTTATCTGTTTCAGAATTAGGAATTAACTTTGATCATATAATCCAGAAGGTAAGTTCTATATTTAGATTGTCAAATTTATTTAAGGAAATATTTCACATATCATGCATCAATAATGACCTGTACACATATACAATCAAAAATTCACAAACACATTTTTTTTCTGAGTACTCAGAGATACACTTTACAAACCTTTAGGGTAAGCCACATTGGAGAATATAAAAGGTCTTCGGTCAGCCACACCCGAGGATGTAAAGTGCTATTATATATCTCTATCAAAATCTGCGTTTTTGTTTGTAATTATCTCCCCCTTAATGATAATGTGATTGTTTCTCATCAAAATGTAGATTTAATATTTAGCTGTGGTCTGTTTGATTTAAAAAATAAGGAGTTGCCTCCCATTGATAAGATTTGCAATATAGATCTTTTTTTTTCTGTGTGTGATTTTCCGCTTATTCTGCATTGTTCTAGTGTGATAAATTAACTTTGAGACCCCAGGTATCAATTGTGGGTTTTTTAATTGTATATTACAATTTTTTATTTTCAATAAGTCATTCATAAAGTAGACCTATTGAAGACAATAATACTGCACATCAGGTCCAGGCCTTTGAAGAAGATAAGAATAAAAATCTGAGTAATATTCTTGTACATGGTAGATTAGATCCCCTTTCATTATCTCCCTGAAGTAATTGCTTTGCATTTTTTGATTAGTAGTTTTCTTGTAAAATTCTACAGAATTATTTCTTATCAAAATTGATGTATATTGAAATCCTTAGTCTCAACTTGAGACTTAAGCTAGTGCTTGTATAGGAGAGTATTTATAAAACACTGTAAACAGGATTTTTTATGCAGAGGCTATATGATGAGTGGGTCTTGTGAATCATTAAGTAATCCTAAAGAATAAACCAACAGTTGCTTGCTTATAACTTAGAAATTAATATTAATGAAGGTAGTATAATTTGCATCACAGCCAATCAAAAGTTGTCTTATGACTTTCGGGATACCTCAGAGTTTCAGGAGTCATGTTTTTGTTGGTGGCACATGCCATCTGGCAATGTAGTTTTTGTTATACTTCTGTTTCAAATGTTATTTCTGTTACTTTCTCTGTCTGTCTGTTCTAATCTTTATTGATTAATTTGTCATTCTTGCTGTGAATCAAGCTCAGAATGGGTTAAGAATATCTCAGAAATATCAATGCAAAGTTAACCTATATAGATATGACAGTTAGCATGGGTGGGTTGTTTGTTTTATTCTTTACTTGTGGCATAGACCGGTGCTTTAATCTGGAAATCTCTCACTAATCAGACATTATTTTGCGGTCCTGATATATGTCCGATTTACTCAGAGTATACTGTACGCACAATACCAGTCGTAAAATACAACTAACTTGATGTTGTAATAATTTTATTTTTTGGTCAAATATTAATTGTACAAGATATTCCAAAATTTCTGAAATATTTTGAAAATGAAATCAAAATAGTTTTATACATAATAAATAAAGTGTATCCAAGAAGCAATCATTTGTATTATTAGATATCAGAATTTCATCTGATGATGACAATGTAAATTGTTGAAACATTGTGTACAACAAAACTCATATATATATAACATGAGCTCATGTAACTTTGGTTACCAAAATCAGACTATATTTTGCTAATTCCAGGCTCATTTACAACTTCACTTCACAAATATATAAATTACATTATTTCTTTTGGAGCCGTCTTCAAATTTGCAAAAAGACAAAATTTGAAGATCCAGTGAACCATGAAAACACAATTGGTCAAACGAAGAGATCTTTATATTGTCTTTAGTGGCACTCAATTGGTCAGTTCTGATCAGGGCCTTATTCTCCAAAACTGCAAATAAATATCAGATTTAAAGAAATACAGTAATCTGATTGGATAATGTGACTTAATTTTCGGGATTCACCAATCAGATGACTGGAACACTAAAATCATTATAAGTTAAGTTTTATGAGACATCAAGTGAACAGTGTGGATAGGAAAGGATATATTTCTTTCTCTTCCTATCACCCACATTTTATATTTCACTTTACACCACATTTAACATAAACTGAACCCTGTTTGTCTAGTGTTATTAAATTTCCACAAAACCTCAAGAACTCAGAACTGACCAATCAAGTGTCACCCTTGTATACAACACATACTAGAATAAATATTAAAACAATAACAAAAACAATCAAAGTAACCAGGTATAGACTCTCAGTGTTGATTAAAAATCTCTTTATTCATTTTTTGTTTTATTCTGAACAAAATATAGGTTTGAAAATAAGAATCGAATTTGAAATGAAGAAATAACTTTCTCAGTTACTACACACTATATATTAAAAAAAAGAAATTTGCAACCTTTGGGGTTTACGTTTTGTAATTTTATCCCAAAATACACCCAAATTAGTAGTTTCAAGGTCAATTTTTCTCCAATTTTCCCTCATTTGTTGTAGATTGATAATGTAAGATGATATTATCAATATGTTTTTAGATACCAAACAGACTTCATAACACACATATCACAATTAGATATTCTTAAAGAAATACATTAAAAACTAGTTCACAATGGCAAGGGCAATAACTCTTGCTAATATATTACACAGGGGTGCCAGGCGGCAAGTCTTTAAAAGAACTAGGTGAAGCAATACTTGATGTTATTGAGCGTCCTGGAGAAGTTGGCGTTGAAGGGGTACTCCCCTTTTTACTGCGTGGTGGGGAGGGGCTGATTGTCCGTGGGGGCGTAGGGGGTGTTAAAAGTTCTGAAGAACTCACTGAACTTCTGGTTTTTTGAGAAGCGTTAGAGCCTAAAGTGTCACTTTTAACAGAAACGGGAGCCCTAGATAAATTTGATGATAATATTTCAGGCCGATTGTCATTAGTAAAACTTTTCGCAAGTTCGTACGCTGGCATTTCTAGTTTTCGATTGTAATTAGCACCAAAATTTTTTCCTGCTGGCATCCCAAATTGTCTCATGGGTTGGGAATACGTGGGTCCCATTATTTCACTAGTGGCGACACCTGGGGGTCTATACATGTGATTAGATTTTACAATGTAATCACCTCCATTACCAATAACTCGCGGAGGTCTTTTAGAATGATTTACCCCCCCTATTTCACTAGATGTTCCTCGGGGAGTGTACGTTTGGAATGAACGTGGTGGTTTACGCGGACCCATTGGTCCTAAATGTCCAACCGAAGCACTTTTCTTGTCGTTTGTGAGATTTTTGGATGTAGGTGGCGTACACGGTAATTTATACACGTCGCGATAATCACTGAAATCGGGGAAATTGGTTCTGCTATAATCCTTCACGTCATCGTAGAAATCATTAGATTGATCATGTTCGGGGTAGAAGTTATTGGATCGAACACTTCCAGGGGTCCTCGGGCTGAAACTTTGAGCAACGTAATAGTTCGTTCGATGTGGTACGTTTACACTGACAACAGAATAAGCTCGGGAGTCGTAGATAGGTTCGTCAGATTCGTAGAATGATGGTGATTGATAATCCAGTAGGGGGGTGGTGGATTCTGTATGGGATCCTGGAGGGGGTGGGTTTCTGATAGCCGAGTAAATCTGACTGATATCGTCAGGGTCAGGTTCTGTCAGTTCACTACTAAATGATATGTAGGTATTGCCATTATTGGCTGTGGGTGCGTAGATATTAGAAAAGGAGTTTTCTGAGTGGATAGATTCACCACCATCCATTTTTAGTTTCATGACTGCTTCATCATTAGAGCTGTCTTCACCGTCAATCTTGTCTGTTGATTTGTCCATGTTGGTGGTTTCCAGATCGTGATGTTTGAGTTGAAGGCGTATCTGATCTCGTTTCTGTTTTTTGCGTTGTTTAATTCTTAGTGCGTACCTGACTATCAGACAGACAATAAGAATGAGGATCACGAAACCAGCTACTGCCGAGACTGCAATGATTATCTTTTCCTGATTTTGTCCAGAAAGTTGCGCTGTTGCCAATTCTTTTGTTCCAATGACCTTCCGTTGTTCGAACATAACGTCAAATTTGATGTAATCTGTGCCGCGAATATTTTCAGCTAAACATCGATACTCGCCTTCATCCTCACTTTGAAAGTCATAAATATTCAAAACACTTTGTTTAACATTGTGTCCTGATTGGATGATTTTATATTTATCTGGATTAACAGAGTTCGTAATCATCTGATTCTGCTTAAACCAGACAACGCTGCTTTCGGTGATCGAGAAATATTTACAGTACAGTGCCGTCGAATCTCCCGGTTTGAGAATGACTCTTGAACCACTTGTGTACATTTCAATGGGACACGCAAAATGTTCTAAAGTTACATGACTAATGGGTTTCTTTTGCACGAGAGAGGGTCCAGCACAGTTTGGCCCTAGATCAGGAAAGTTCCATTCTAGTCCGTGTGATACAGTTCCATTATTCAGCCATTGTTTCATCCACTGTAAGCGACAGTCACAGAACCATGGGTTATTGTACAAACGAATTGTTTTTAACTTTCGCCCTAGTCCAAACACATCCTCAATGGCTAAACTCTGAAGGGCGTTGTCCTGGAGCTCCAGAGTATGTAACAAATCCAAACCAGAGAATGTATAAGGGGAGATAATGTTGATGTGATTTCCAGAAAGATCCAATTCGCGAAGAAATGGTAATCCTTGAAAAGAATTTTTCTCTAAACGATTCAACTTATTAGCTTTTAACGACAGCACGTTTAAATTTGGAACATCTGATAACGATTTTGTTGGCACAAATTCAAAATTATTTCCCGATAAATCCAAAACTTTTAAGCGATCTAGATTATAAAAAGCTCCTGCTTTGATGGTCTGAAGTTGATTTCTTTGTAAATATAATTTCTCGATGTTTACGTATTTATCGAAGGAGTTTTTACGGAGTAACGAGATATTGTTGTCACTTAGATCCAGAGTTCGAATATCGTGATGTAAATCCCACGGAATATAATCAAAATTACGACTTGAACAATTAGCTATCACATGACCACTGTTGTGGATAGTTTCGCAACGACTCTGAATTCGGAACGCCGCTACTTGAACTACTAGCGTTAACATTAACACTCCCAACATTTTCACACTCAATATCCACATAATAACACACTGCGTTTAAATCTCCTTTACATCCAGACGTAAACACTAATCACATGATGTTGATGTTCTTCTGTGAATTATTCCCTTTCGGTAAAAATCAGGAATGGATTATCTGAAAAAAAAAGAAGAAACTTTTAGAACTTAGACCAAATACTTGATCAATGATAAATATGTAGGCCTAATCTATATTAAATACAGGCCAATAGTATGAAGGAAAACACACAAGGGAAAATTTACCCTGAGTGTTTAATTAGATTGGTTTAAGAATAAATTTACCAGTGTTCAGCTTTTAAACTTCTGAGTGAAAAAAACACATAATGTTTTGACCTCTAATTTGAAAAATAATGATGGTTTCTAAGACCAGCTTTTGTACCTTCGAGAAAGAAGAGTTCCCTTCTAATGATATACTTATGTCAATTATTTTTGTCTTAAAGGCTCATTTATTATAACAACAATGATGTCATGCACGATGAAATCTCTTTATTTATATAAATTTGGTCACACCATTTAGTCACCAAGTATTTTCAAAATACACTACTATTATGATTATATAAGCACATGAGACATAATCCCAGCCCACTCATTATTTCTAATAACAAAATTAAGTTGAAATTTAGAAATAAATTTTGAATCCATGTATTTACTGTATTTAGGAAGACTGCATTTTTTCTGCTATCAGAATTTTTAGTCATTAATTTAATTTAATTTAAAATTCCAAATTTAACCCTGCCTACTTACAATTAAATCTCAAGAGATTTCGAGAATGAAAGTTTGAAATTGCCTGCTCCATTCAAAATATCTAAACATAAAACTAACCAACATAAAGAAATCATATCATTCACCCTACATCCTTAATGAAAAATCTAGTCAATAGCCCTACCTTCAGTGATGTACGCATATGAATAAAATATGTCCAGAAGAGGTCAACTTGCATGTCCAGAATGATATTTTAACCCTATCATTACCCAGCAGATGTAACTAAGTGTCAATGTTTAAAAAGTTAATCATTATATCTCCAGATAGTGTCTCTAGAAAGGTATTTTAACCCTACCTATTCCCAAACAATATATCTATGTGACCCTACCTTAACTAAACTGAAGTCTGGTTTTCAAGTGTTAATAAAAATATATTTAGAATGAGTCCTACCTTCACTAAACTGATGTAACAAAATATTGGTGTTTAAAGTGTTAATTTCTATCTGTTGATATCACAGCTTATCTGAACTTCAAAATCATTGAAGCTCTAGATACTTGTTAGTTAAAAGTAATGGTTTGCGTTTCTTAACATCAACACCTTTGTTTGTACTACAGTTTTTCACAGTTGGGTTTTGACAAGATTAGATTTATCATAGTTTAGGTTAGATGTCATCTTTATTTGTTGAAGTCTTTAACAGTTTTGGTAAATAAGTTTCGGCTAGACGAGAAATTATAAATTGGTATAAATTAAAGATAGATTATCTTTTCAGATAAAAGCATGTGGAACTTAGATTCAAAAGAACTTTTATATAACCAAACATCATTTAACTTTCTTGCAAGACATCATAATTTTGAAATCTGAAAATTGAGCGCCATTTTGAAATTATAAAACATTCAAACTTAAAAGCCATCATCTTCAATATTTTCATTGCATTTGAAGGTAAAATATATTTTTATTGTAAGAATTTTAAGGATCCCATCATTCAATGTAGATTGTATACAATAAATGTGACAAGAGAAAATATTAGAAACCACAACTATAACTTTAATATCTAGAATACTTAAGTTTTATTATGGAATATATTACAGACTAGCTATAGTAAAGTGTTATATTGAGTATCTCAGGTAACATCTTAGACAATATGGGGTGTTATTGTGTTGTTCACACCCTGAACACTTATCAAATCTTAATTAAAAAACTTCAGTGTTATAAACAATTGTGTCTTGTTTATTGTGCATTTATCACATTAATTAGAAGAAAAGAGCATACATTTTCTTTTTTTGTCTGTAAGATCCTAGGCAAGTAAATACAAATAAGGGTAGTTAGACTCTCTTGGGAGACATTAGCTTAATTTTTCTCAATTTTTTCCCAAAAGTATTTCTGAGCTATTCTACTTTTAAATCTCTTGGCGTTTGATCTTATGCTAGATTTTGTTCGTTTCCAAATTTTTTTCAGTGGAGTGTACATCCTATATAAGTTTGCTTCAAAATATTTGCTATTGCTACAGGAGCATCCTGATGTGTTCTGTTTGACTCAGTTTAGTTTGAAATATGGTATTTCTAACAGGTATATTATAAATAGATATTAATTATTCTTCTAAGAGGATCATAAAGAGATATCAGCTGTGTTGAACAGATCATGTTATTTACATATTTACATATTTCACGTATAAGCAATGGACTATGTCCTGTTTGACCCAGATCAGTTTGAAGTGGGTGTATTTAATGCTCTGAATAGACAGATATATGAATAATTAATATGGTATTAGAGGATTTCTATAGACCTCTATAGATCAATTATGACCTATTCTTTATCTAGTCCATTATAACATACCATCTCAACAGCTTTACTAATGTCCATAAAGTAAACATGAATATTTCTTTATTTCTTAATGATATTCATTGTGTCGGAACCAGAATATTGAAGTGTCAAATCTTGCTTTAATCATGACCATTAAGTTTCATGCCAAAAGAATTTTAAATAGAAAAGTCCAAGTATAAAAAACCTAATTTGTTTACTTCGAAGCAAGAAAATTGACCAGTCTTTTCGATAAAGACTTCTATGGTATTTGCTCATCAACTGACCTCAAACTTTCTACCAAATTACCAAATTACAATAAATTCAAAAGCCCTACTACCTTTCAGAATGTATATAAAATGTACAGTCTCGAAACTTGGTCAATAAAAGTATGTATTTATTAGTTGTACTTGGACTTACCAGGTACCTCGACTATACAACCCCATACAATCCGAAAATCCACTAAAACTAAGTTTAACTTGTATGCCTTTCAACTCAGTCACCTCATTTTTAAAACTATTGTATGGTTGTATATATTTTAATAATGTAATTTAAGTAAAGCAGTAATAATACACAGTAGGTATCCATACTGTATAGATAGGTAATATAGCCCTAGAGCTAATAACACCTGGATAGTTTTCATTGAACCATGACTGGTACAGGTTGCTGAGTACTAGAATTAGTCTACTTTGAAGAATATATACTGTAATAATAGTAATATTTTTCCAGGGCTACTTTTCATAATTACTTTATATCAATTAAAAGAATATATAATGTTATAATACTATCTATTTTACAGATCCACTTTACAAAATTACTTAGTATGGTATTAACACTACAATAATTGTAAACCCTGCACTAGTGCCGTGCATGGAACAGTAACCTTAGTCTACTTCATAGTAGCACAGGATAACATTTCAACACAATTTACACTTAGCATTCAACAGACACCTTGTTATATCCCCACCCTCCTTCCTACAATTGCTAACTAGTGTATAGGTAATATGGTTATACTTTCAAAATATCAAACTCACCGTTAAATATAGAATGGTAATCACTTTCTAGATAAAGCAAATTAATTATCACAATCTAAAATGGTCAATATCAGTTTCATAATGACCGGTAGTAAATATGAGAATATATATATTGTAGCTTTAAAGAAGCCATATTCAATTAATTAAAAGTGGTTTCAGAACAATCAATTAATTAAAAGCAGAGAGGCCATTGCTGTAAGTTAAGAAGGATTAAGGATTATAAGATGAATCAGTTATTAATCTGTTTAACTCCAATGATTGAAGTGATTAACTTTTAACTCAGGATTAATCAATATCAAAGTAGGTTAGTCTGCTGTTTTATCTTTTCTGTTTTAGACCAATATATTCTAACGTTGAACTCAACTGTCCAATTTAACTTATAAGTCAGAATTAAAACTTATTAAAGTAAAATAGTCATCTACCATTGAAACAAGTTTATCTTTCCTGTTATTAACTAATATATTCTAAGTTTAACTTTTAACTCAGGATTAAATAATGTTAGAGTAGGCAAGTCAGATATCACTTGAACAGGTTTCACTTTTCTGTTTTTAGCCTGTTTTCTAAGTCTAAATTTAAACTGTGGTCACAACAAATTTACTTGTATAAATTTGACACTGTCAGTGAGTAGTGAATGATGTCTATTATTACAATAAAATAAAATCTTGACACCTATTAACAAGTTTAAAACAATTTTAAGCAATGTTTATATGGATTAGATAGTACATGTAGTGTTTTCAGATATTTCAGACTGAGTAACAGTACATAGATCGAAAACCTTTAATCCATTTCCCAAACTTTGGGCGAAATCCCTTAAAAAACATATATGGATACCATTATTTGCTATAGATTAATGTTTTCAAAACCATATATGTATGTATTTACTATTTGCAAATTTTGAATAAATATTGTTTAAAAAATATCAATTATCTTTTTTTTACTTGTAAAAACATGTTATTTATATAATGATATTTACACTGTCTTACTTGTAGAACACAGTAGAATGATTATCAATTCAATCATTTAACATAAATCCAAATGCCACTTTATCTGTTGTACTGAGAATCCTTAGGCAATAGCCTAACAACATCAAGTTCGGAAACAGCATCAATTACACATCGAGAACATAGTTTCTCCTGCGTAAAGCACCGTAGAAATGACAAAAACCTTGACCTGTACAATGATATAGTTTAAAACGTGGGAAATTATTATCCAGTTTCCATGGCAACTAGAATAAGAAGTAGAGGTGTGATCAATACCTGACTTAGACGTTCAAGACTATTGTATTGTTAGTAAAGAAAAGAGACTTAGTTGATCAAGATGTATCAATTGTCCTTTCAGTCAATATTAGAAGTATTGTTTGTTTGTGGTCTGTATTGAAACAGAATCCTTTTTTTCGTATCTTATTTCCTATAGAGTATGTAATTGACCTCCGTCCCTCTGGACATTGTCAATATCATTCTATAGCTCTACATAGATTCGAAAACAACTAATTAGTATTGGAAGCTCCTGTTTGCTTGACTTATTTTCTCAAGTATATTGCTATAGAGGAGTTGTGGATGAAATGAATCAAAATTGGGCATCTTTACAATGTCAAGCTATTACAAACTTCATCTAATTTACTAACTTTAATCGTATACAAGAAAGTTTGTATTTGCAGTCAAGGTTTCAGGCAAAATTTGTAATAGTGGACATTGTGAAGATGTATAAGATGAAGTTTGTAATAGCTTGACATTGTGAAGATGAATAAGATGAAGTTTGTAATAGCTTGACATTGTGAAGATATATAAGATGAAATTTGTAATAGCTTGACATTGTGAAGATATATAAGATGAAGTTTGTAATAGCTTGACATTGTGAAGATGCATAAGATGAAGTTTGTAATAGCTTGACATTGTGAAGATATATAAGATGAAATTTGTAATAGCTTGACATTGTGAAGATGTATAAGATGAAATTTGTAATAGCTTGACATTGTGAAGATGTATAAGATGAAATTTGTAATAGCTTGACATTGTGAAGATGTATAAGAAGAAGTTTGTAATAGCTTGACATTGTGAAGATGTATAAGATGAAGTTTGTAATAGCGTAACATTGTGAAGATGTGCATATTCTGAAACTTTCATTATTGCAATATCTGCATTTGTGGGAATGCATTATCAAAAGCCAGTATATGATATTCCACTTCAATGATTCTAATATTGCCCAGTAAACAATATCTCACCATCAATAATATATAGTGCCAAGTGAAGGGAATATTGTAACAAAAGGCATCAATCAATATAAGAAACTATAACAAAAGTATAGAATATCATTGATGAAAGATAAAGATATACATATTAAACATCTAAGATATCCATATCACTCAATATTCTTCACTATGTGTTTATCTGTTAGTGAATATTGGTAAAGATTCATTCATTCAGTTATCAGTCGTGTTTTTGTAGGAAAGGGAAGGAGGGGCAAGGATTGGGCAAGCAGGGACCAGTTTGAAAATGTCTGGTGCTGAGAGCTCACTTAACAATATTGTGACCCCTTCCAAGAATGATAAATAAAGTTTCTGTTTTATTGATGCTTTTGCCTCAACTGGTGAACTGGGTAGAGTTGCCACTTGTGTCAAAAGGGTTGATGAAAATAAAACAAGCAATATTTTACATACTGTGATGGATATTACTTCAGTACATTGCAAAGCCTTGAATCAGAACATTAACGGATAAGCTGACATCAAATTACTACTAATTGATGTGGTACCTGAAGTTCTTTGATGTATTGATGATGTGATTTAGAATCAAGGTAATTAACGAAGGTCAGTCTGACCTCTTGGTATATTGATTATTTCTAATCAGAAGTGGTCAAAGTCTGGGCATTATTTTGTAGATAAAGAAATGAGCCGTCATTTTTGTAAATTTGCTGCGATGGCTTTCAGGGCTTAATAACTTAAAGAACTTGACTTAACATTGACCAGCTGCCCAGACATCATAACAAACAATGGACTTAATCTTGACTTAACATGATTTTAGTTTCATTGGATTGGTCAATCACAACTTAAGTTTGGGTTGAGTTTTATTCTTGTCGAAACTTTAAATCTGAAGTTAATCTCGAAGTAAAGTTTTGAAAAAAAATTGAACCACAAACATCTGATTGAAAATTAAAATGATGTGAAAATGCTCTTAGTTTTTCTAATAAATGTCAAAAATTTCAAAAACCTCCTAACAATCCCTTTAAGTATTTTATCCAATCATAATGCTGTATTCCTTTACTTTTCTATTTTATCTCAGTTGCATTTTTGAGAATAAGGGGCAATACCAATCTTAACACATCAAAAGTTCACAAAACCTTTTTACAGTCCCTTTAAGGTCAGAGTGATCTGTAGTTGTATTGATTGTAAGTAGACTGATTGATAAATATATAGTGTAAATATGAATAATTGAATAGGTACGTGTAAAAGATGAATGATAATACCACCCTCTATTCTACCAGGATACAGTTAGATATTTATCACTAGATATCATGTCTGGCTACAGTAGTTCACTGTGTTTGATGGTTTCTAGCTTACCTGTAGTTCAGAGAGATAGAGGCCTGTTCATTAACCAGGGACCATGCAAATGCCCAGTTAATACCTTCAGAAATTTCACCCTGGTTTACTCTCTTCAGTGATACAGGTCTTAGCGACAGTGGAATATTGATTTTGCATCATTTAAATTTTTTTATGGATGCTGAAGATGGAAAAAAGAACGATTTTGAAATTTAAAACATATCTTCATAGACCTTAAGAAAATAAAACCACTTTTATCACTAGTCATTAGTCCTTAGTACTTTAGTTACTAATCCATCATATAGATACTCTAACCAACAGTATACAAATATATTTCAAAACAACAATCCAAATGGCTGGTAATCAAGTTGATGCTATCAGTGTCCCTGATACCTATACAGTTTTTAGAAAACTTCTTTACAACTCCTTCAGATAGAAAAAACAAAAACACTTTCATTGTCATTAGTCCGTCATACAATTACTCTTACTAATCATCTACATAATCTATTTCAAACAACATAGTTAAAACCATGGGTAATCAACACAGGGATATGAGTTGCCATTAAATTCCCATAAACCTGACCACATTGACCACAAAACAGTCTACAGTGACCAATAGACTACTGTACTGACCACTCGTTAAATATATTTAATTAGGTTTTTATCAGACAAGAAGTCATCAGGGTAATTAGTGGAAGTTTAATGACTTTATCAGAGGCTATCAGTAGTTTGGTTGTGTACTTCAGATCAATATTAGCTGTCTTGTTTTTCAGTTCAATATAAGCTGTCTTGTTTTTCAGTTCAATATAAGCTGTCTTGTATTTCAGTTCAATATTAGCTGTCTTGTATTTCAGTTCAATATTAGCTGTCTTGTATTTCAGTTCAATATTAGCTGTCTTGTACTTCAGTTCAATATTGTTCCAACTGTGATTGGAATGGTTCAAATTCTTGCCATTAGTGTCCCTGATACACATACAAGACTACAATCTCTTTAAGATTAAGTCAGAGCCTATATTTCAGAAATAAAATATAAGTTATCATAATAGAACTATAATTTCTATAAGAAAACTACAGTTACTCAGTCTATTGGGTTGTATAATAATGATTGTTTATTCAATGTACTAAAATGTTGATTTTTAACAACTTCTAAATCTATTTATTTTGAATCTTGGCCAACCTATCTACTTAAATCACTACCAAAACACAATCCTCGATCATTCACGTTTTACACATTATTCTACAAATCTTCATGGTTTTGGCATTCTTTTAAGAATATTTTGAGGTTTTGTTACATTATCTACGCACATGTCTATCAATATCTTTCTTGGCACTTCGTCTCAAATTGAGGCATGTACTACTGAAGTTTTTAGATATTTTCTATTTTGAGTGGATTATTACTGCACCTGTTCATTAAGCCTGTGTTACATTGTGTACAATTTTGTGACCAAACGATTTCCTCAAATGAATGGACCAAATGCAATGCAATAGCTATATGAGGTCTCTAATTACTGGTGAGTGAACCCAATCAGCTGACACAAGAATCCTCGTTCTTCAAGATTGTTTTGGATTTCGATATGGAAGAGTTCTATTTTGTTTATGACCTTACAATTATTTCTGTTAAAGGGCTGTACACTCCATTTTGCATTTATCCAAAAATGTTTCAGCCAATCAAATCAAATCACTCTTTGATCTCATTTACATGCCTACCAAATCGTAGTGTAGTGGTCATAGTTTAATACAGGTTAAATAAGACCATGTAATAACTTATATTTGGGATCTAATGGTATAAACCTATGAATTGCTGTTAACATTTGAGAAGAGATAGTGTAGGTGATTGATGAGTAATATTGTGAGTCAAAATAAACCCTGCTGAGATGCACTCATTAAGAAATAATATTGACAGATTAGTGCAAATGTACTCAGCAGGGAGAAGGCTGTAGGTGGTGAGAATTCTAAGTTGGAAACCAATAGAGAAAACAGATTTTCCTCGATAAATCTGACCAGTGGTAAGATTATTTCTTTCTGGTAGAATTAAAATCGTAAGAATTCCACAGCCTGCTATTACTGAATACAATGCTGAGTAAGAATTCCATAGCCTGCTATTACTGAATCAATGCTGAGTTTGTACTGAGAATGTTATTGGTGATGAAGAAGTTTGTTTGGCTCTTTTTTTGGGAGATCGCAAAGATATTTTAACCAATGAAATATTTTCAAGGTTTAGGATGCAGCTTTTGAGACAATTCTTTCAATGGGTCAGAATTTGTACTATATCCAATCAAATTTGACTTTCTTTCTCTCTAAAATATTGTATCCACTGTATCCATAGATAAATTGTATGCATTTGTCTATATTTTAGAATACAATTTCCATCATTAACTTTTTATCTTTTAAAATCTTTTACAAAGGGACTAAAATGAACCGATCAACTAATCTCATTCAAGGGGGGATATAACTTCTAAATACTATTGTTTAACTGTATGAATAACTGTATATAACTCAAGTTGGAAACCAAATCAGACCTCCCAAGTGAAGAATGGTACAAGGTTTAATGAACGAACCTTCATCAAGACATCAAATTGAACATGAGTGATCTCATTGAACAGGAGAAAATAGTGTCTGGATATTCCAAAATTAAAAACCAAATCAGAACTCCCAGAACTCCCAAGTGTTGAATTGTACAAGGTTCAGTGAAGAAGCATTGATCAAGACAGTAAATGGAGTAGATTCTCACTAGGTCTAACATCAGATATGTATGTGATATAAAAACATTGGATATTAATGACTGCTGATTGACAAACCATCTGTATACCAAACATTGATTAATTAGAAATCCTTTAATCTTTTCCTTAACGAGTTTTTACCTTCAAGGTGTGTTGGAATTCAGACATGCTTGTCTTAAGGTGAATAATGAGAAAATAAGTTTTTTTGTTCAATTAATTTCTAATAATGCAATTGCAAAGTTTTATCTTAAGGGACATGCTACAGGGTGTGCATGTTAAAGATCCCTTGACAGTCGGAAATTGCAAAAAAGAGTAGCATCCCTCATTGCACACCATATAAAGTTGCCCATCTTCATTAGACCATAAGGGGCAGAAGACTAAGACTCCATTCATTTCATTTTAAAATTCAGAAAAGAAAATTGGCTATCCTTGTCTTATCAATAAATAAGAATTCTACCATTTGTGTGAAGAAAACAGCTTTCATGAGGGGTATTTATTATGGAGATAGCAGTTGATTTAAAGTGTGTATTTATCAGTTTGAAATGCTGCCAAAAAACATAATAGATATAGTGACATTTAAAAATAGTGATATTTCTTTAATCTTTGAAACATAATCTTAACCATTAGCTTTCGTACCATTTGATAACATTTTCATAGATATTATTAGATAGATGTTTGGAGTACATAGAGGTAAGGGGTATAAACTGGTATTTGGTGCCAGTATTGCACACTGCAAGAGGTTGTGATTAAATTAAGTCCAGGGTTCAATCCCACCATTAGTCAAAATTGCCCTCATTACACACTGCATGTCATTTATTGAATTATGATGAAAATGTTCTGAAAAGATCTTGGCTAGGGATTCTTTAAGAGAGAATAACACCCAAAACTGCAAGGTGATTGTGTCATCTCATAGATGTAAAACTTATCAAATGATGATCAAAATGTCAGTTTAATTGTTTTTAGTCTGGGATTGAAATATAACCCCAGCTGTCGTCAGTGACATCATCATTTCTACAAATAAAATCATTGTCATTTCATTAAGATGTTATTTTAATTGGCTGTCATTATGACATGTTTATCAGATTGAACTTTTTGTTCTTTTCATGCTGCCGATTTCAAAGAGACATTTCAAAGGAAATTTCACAGGGAATTGAGTTTATAAATATAATTATTATAGTCAATTTAATAGAACAACCTGTTATTATAATTAAGGTCAATCAACTTTCTGAACTTTATTGAATGACTTGTGGTAAGGAGCAGAATGTCATCAAAAGACCAAAAAAAGGGAAATATAAGGTTTATGAACCTGAAAATTACAGGTTTGCTAAGTAAGCAATATCAGATAAGTGTGGAATATAGAAAACGGAGAATCGACCTCGGTGAAAAAAAATTTATAAGTCATGTGGACTCATGTTGATTTGTTTATATCATCAAATTTATTTAAATTCACTTAAATTAAATGAACAAAATGCAATATATCAAGAAACTTGCTCAGACAACAGCATTCAGTTCAGAGAACAGTCTAGTGTTTCAGACTAATTCTATATTAGTTCCAGATAAGAATGATAAGTTATCAAGCTAAATGTTATCACTCTCAGTGTAAACAAGTAGTTTATGATAGTAAGGGATACTACTGACATACTGGTATACCCTGGTTAAAGATGGGCTTCCTTAATGTCATTTCTTAATATATATTCCATAATTGGACAGCTTATAAGTCCAAAAAGAGGTTTCTACTGGCTTTACTGGTTAAAGATGGGCTCCCTTATTTTTTATTTATTCATAGATTTTTTATTTATTCATAGATTGCTGAACAGTTATGTCTACTGACACTGCTTTAATCTGATTAAAGATGGGCTTCCATATTTTAATTTCATAGATGTTAGATTACTGGACAGCTAACTCTTTTATAAATTACAAGTGTTTACTGACTTTAATGGTAAAATCTATTCAATTATTGGACAGTTAATGCTTTATAAATCGAAAGTAGAGTTATCTACTCAACCAACTAGTATACTTTGCTCAAAATGGATTTCCTTCTTATTGATTTTATTCTCAAAAATGTTTCTTGAAAATATGCAATCTATTTTTAGTTTTAATAAGCATCTTTAAGCAGGTAATGCAACTTTAATATTAGTCCATATTGTATTATCAACCAATCCTTGTTCAAATGATTAATCTCTTTGTCCTGAATTCAACTTTGTACCCACCTTGGACTGGTTCTTCAAGGGTAACACCTATCACCAATCAATGTTAATAAGTTATACATTTAAAATTTGAATTTTAGATAAGATAAGATTTTTAATAGAGTATGTTTGAATGAGTAATTTTATAGGAATACTGCGTCTTAGAACAAACAAAACAATTTTAACTTGGAAATTAGGAGAATATATTCATCAGTAGATATACCTGCTGTTATAAATAACATAACAAAATCCTCATATTACAATAAATTACAAAAGAACTTCATAATTATCCATAAAAATGCAATAGATTACCGAAAAAAATAAATTGATTAAGCGTTTTTCAATAATTACTTAGTTTTGTAAGTTTTCTAGATTTTACGGAGATTCTGTTACTTTATGACACAAGTTAAGTTCACTGATAAATATATACTCATAATGGATCATTCATGAGAACTTAATTTGTATGTTCATTTTAAGACGCAGTATCAAGAGTTGAAAAATCAAAAAATTTAAAAAAATTTCTAATACAAAATATTTAGCATGAATAATTTCTTATAAGTGCTTCGTTGAAAACTTGTAAATAGTGCTTCGTTGAAAACTTTTATTCTGTCAACAAAACTATAATAAGGTTTGACTTTTTTCCTCAAATATTACTTTAAAGCCAAGCAAGATGCAATGAGGAAAATCTTAATCTTTTCAATAGACTTAATGAGGAAAAATATTCCTTTCTATATTTCACTATACTTTGTTTACATGGCATAATAAAAAATTGGTCAACTTTGTGAGAAAAATTATAATTCTGACCAAGTGCAGTAAAAATCTTATATTCCACTTTAATATTCAAGTGTTCAACTTATGTTTTTTGATTGTAAATCTGCTCAATGCTCAATGAATTTGAAATAATACTCCTTTAATAAAACTTTTGCTTGACTCCTAAAGAATGCCCATTCAAATAAATTAAGATAAATACTAGAAGTGACTCGCTTTCTGACATCTGAGAAATGTAAAATGTCAACAGCCACGCTTTTACCACATGCCTTTCTTTATTTATATCATGTAATATTAAAACAGTTCTTTTACTTAGTGTGACTATGGTAAAAACAGATTTTAGAAGTGTGTTGCCTAGTTTCAAATTTCACTTTCTTTTTTTTCTTGTGTTCTTGCATTGAATTTCATTAATATGTTATATCTGTTTTATTTTATAACAAGCATTAGGTGTTAAAATAACATAGTTTAATACAGAGAAAATTATGAGTTAGTTTGAATGAAAAGGGCATCATGGTATGTTCCTGCCTTTTGATCTGTTTCTGAATTACAAACAAAATTTAAAAAAATGTTCATACAGAATACAGTCAAAGAGAATTTTCTGGACAAATTACAAAAACTAAAAAAAGACTGATATTATTTTTAGTCTAATTTTCAGTATTGTAAAACCATGCAGTGTGCAATGAGGATAAAATTTGCCATGACAGTGACATAATCCTACTGTTTTCAATTTTCAACTTTACTGTCTGTGCAAGGCCTAAAACACTTTATAGGTCAATTCATTATTTGAACGAAAGATGTGTTACTCTCCAGATTTTCAAACTTTTTCCCCTAACATCTAAAAACATCACAAGAGTATTGCATTTTGGTTTCAAGTTTATAAACTTTCTACAGACATATGGTGAGATATTTAAATTACAGTTTCTTGTATATGATTGAATAAACCATCTGGTAGTGGGTTGAAGACAAGGTACACTTCTAAGTCCTTATCTTTTCTATCTAGTTTATAATGTAACCTATACTCAACTATATTTAACCTACTTATTAACTCTATCTCCTTTCTCTTATCTGACATCTTTCAATTTAAGATGAAATTCTAAATTTGGCATGGCACTATCATGATCAATATTTGACAGCCCCACCCAGGGGTATATCAAAATTAAGCAGGTTCAGGGGGCGCAGACATTTGAATTGAGCCATTATGATGCAAATAAATTTAAGTTAAGATATACACTTAGATGATCAAAAATGATCAAACTTGACCAAATTGAATCTTCTCTAAAAAGAAAAAGAAAAAATAAGCCAAAAATTAATAAAATTAAGTAAATTTGAAACACACTATTTGATGATAAATTTGTGTAATGGATATATTGTGTTTTAAAAAGATTCTATTCTTTTGTTATGACGCCTGGAAGGTCCAGTTGATGAATATACACATATTGACTGAGTTCAGTTAATATTTTATGTCCATTTTAAGAGGTGGTATTAAGAGTCAGAATTTCAACAACCTGACTTTGATCTTTCAATTCCAACCTGCACAAAGACTTTAAGATTAAACCAAGCTTGAAATAACAGCAATCTTTACAGCACATCTGAATAATATCAGTATTCTGTTTAACTTATCATTCTCATCTTATCAATTTTCAAATCTCTCAGCCCACTTAACAAAGAAATCTTTCATGTCTGAGTTTATTTTTAGCAGCCATTTTTGACATCTATGTTCACTTTGTTTATGGTTTTTTTCTGACTTCAATTTTAAAGAGCAACTGCATATTAGTTTTTTACTGATGTATCACAAGATGACGCGAGAACAGCTGGTTAACATGACATCATTGTGGATCTTAATTGAAAATATCAAACAAAGAAAAACCTATTTCAGATGTAATATATTTGATGCTTGTTATATCTGGTGCTTCAGTCTGAGTTATTTATATTATTAATATTAAGGTACATGTATTTTGAAATTGACAATTGATATATTGTTTTATAAATAAAAATGGATACATTTTCTTTTGTCGTACAATTTTGGATTATTTTCAGCTTTCTCCTTATTTTGTGAGATATAAATGGAATATCCCAGAGCAATTACATTTTTTTTCCTTTAGGTCTAGACTGGCATCAGCTGATTGATTTTCCAAGAAGTTGACCATATAATATGCTTTTCAAATTTTTATAATGAATTAAATACATAATGCCCAACTTAAATCGAATTTTGCATGTCCTTCTAATTTTTTTATCCCATGGTATAAATGATATTATGAACCAAAGTGGCACCTTATGTACTTCTGAATTGAATTCTTTGAAACATATTGCTTTGTGACTTAAGAAGTATTTAAATCTTTAAAGTGATATGAGATCTCTCATATTTTCCATACTACAGTTTTTAATTTCTTGTGTATCATTACATAAAATATTTACCCTTTTCACTTCCATGAAGTCTGTGATATTTTCTTAATTAGTACATTTTTTAACTTCTTTTCTATCATTACACATGAATAGGAATATAAACTCAAGGGTGTCCTGTCCTTCTCTACACAAATAAACTCATAAAATATCCTAGTATGTACTTCACAATGTCAAATAACATGCCTTTTTATGTGATTATAAAGAGTAAAAATAAAAAGAGAACAGCTCATATTGTCAACATGGAGATTGATGAATGAAGAATCTCATATTTATTATGTATAATATATAATATATAGATCATCTTCACAATGTCTAGCTATAATACAATTTTTACTTTTATATTGTAATAGCCATCTTTTTTGTTTCTTCCCAATGTCAAGCTATTATGAACTTCATACTTGAATGTAAAGCCACCTTTCTTATATCTTTATAATGTCAAGCTATTACAAACTTCATCTTATACATCTTCACAATGTCAAGCTTTTACAAATTTCATACTTATACATCTTCACAATGATAAGGTATTAGAAACTTTAATATATCTTTACAATGTCAAGCTATTACAAACTTCATCTTATATATCTTCGCAATGTCAAGCTATTACAAACTTCATCTTATATATCTTCGCAATGTCAAGCTATTACAAACTTCATCTTATATATCTTTACAATGTTAAGCTATTACAAACTTCATATTATACATCTTTACAATGTCAAGCTATTACCAACTTCGTCTTATATATCTTTACAATTTCAAGCTATTACAAACTTCATCTTATATATCTTCACAATGTCAATCTATTACAAACATTTGATACTTATTTAAGACTATTTTGAAATGAACTTCTTTTAAAAATCTCAATTTATTTTAAATTAAACTAAAATTGTGGGAGTTTTTTATCAGCCTTTTGTCACAAAATGACTAGACTATACAATTTATTGTCATTTCAATTTGACATTGTGCAAGGTTAAATGCAAATAAAATTGTCTTTGAAAAATGTAAAACGGAAACACACCGACATGTCACATCTTAACAAACAATCCTGACTCATGCTGATAATTATATTCTAGTCTTTTTGTTTTTTGCCATTGAGTCAGTTTTAATATAATTGTGAAGAGTTTCTAAATATTCAACACTGCTAGCATCCAGACATCTTAGTGATGCAGATTGTAGGGGCTGACATGGAAAAAGCATCAAGTCGTTCAGATGGGACAATAAACGGAGGACCTGTGTGCTACAGTCTGTGCTAATTAAGGATACCTTGATTGTTTGAAATTATATAGAGTAGGCTTATGCTGCTGTTCTTGCAAATTTACGCTCTTTGTGCACTGCATGATGTTGCCCGTCTTCAATAGCTAAAACTGGTGTAGAAAAATAAGATGTAAAACTCCATTCATTTCAATTTATTAATTTGCAGTAGAATTACAAGACTTACAACACACCTCTAAAACTTAGACTTGTGAAAATCAAGTATTTACCTTCCATATCTAATCAATTGGTATATTTAGTTTTAATTTGTGTTGTCATGTTTATTGAACCTTATCTCTCAGATTATCTAAATCTTTATATATGCCTAAAGCCCTTTCACATTATGATAAATGTCAACCCCCCTCTAGAGCGATGGTTTTGATTAACCCCCTAAAGGCTATTCACCAGTATCACCAGTGTATAGTGTAGATGTATGTAATCTATAGTTTGATAGGGTTAATATCTCATTAAGTTACCACTGCAGGCTGAAATTTGAAGTTATTTTCAAGTATTTGATATTTTTGCTTGGAGTGGGTCATTCATTAAGACCATCTACAAGTGATTTTATTTTGATTTTTTTGTCAATTCAAGCCCAGAAGAGATTATTAACTTGTCAATTTTAATGATGCAAAAAATATTATCTTCAGATTTCGTCAAATAAAGAGTTTTAAACTCATTAGGAGAACCCGAAGGAAATGCAATAAATAAAGTTTTACATCCTAGTCTTCTGCACCTGATGGGCTAATGAAGATGTGAAACACCAAGCAGTGTCCAATAAGGGAAAGTATTCCATAAGCCTATTCATTTTGCCATTTCCAACTGTCAAGAAATCCTTTTATGTGCAACATTTCTTCCCATGTCATCCCCCTCGAACTTGTATCACTGACAATGGGAAACTGGGTTGAAGAATCTGTTTTATCACAACCTTTGCTGGGATTGAACCTCGGACCTTCAGGTTTGCAAGCATCTAACTGACTGAGCCTCCACAACAAACCCATCACAGCTCTTAATTTAAAATGTAGCATTGATTCTTTTTGAAATACAAACTCTTGTTTAATAAACTAGCTTGTTGAATTACAGTTATAAACTATTTGCATGTGTGAAGTATCTTAGAGCACAATCTATTTAAATATACAGTTACCTGAAGATATATATGTTAGTTTGTAGGTATTGATCCCTAGTATAGACATTTCACTATTCAACTTAGTTAACTGTGTTCATATATTATCATATATACACTATTATTATGTAAATAGAACATTACAGAGCAGTCAAATACAAATATAAATGTGCTCAATCAACATATTAGAATGTATATTGTATATGATACTGGGGGGGGGGGGGTGAAACTGATGTTCAGATCAATGATAATATATTCTGATTCAATTACTTGATACACGTGGGATGGATGACAAGTTACAAGCATTATATGAAATTATTCATATTGTAAATCTTCTAAGAATTTCGCCCGTTTCACAAAAACAGAGCATTCAAAGGGATACAAATTGCCGTTGGTCATTTTGGCAAGACCGTCGGTCATGTTCGGCATATATGGGCAAATCATGATCCCTGGGATACATATATAACAGTCTTAGAAATCTGTTGGTCCAAACCCAAATATAACCAATATTACATGTAGCTTGGTATATTTATCATTTAAGGTCTTTAGACCAAAATTCATACCCAGAGGCATAACATTGAGTATTTTTGAACTTCAGTTTCCAATACCCAGGAGTAATTTGGAAGAATCTCATACTGCAAATCCATTAGTCCGAAACATGACCAATAGAACACGTAACCCAATGTTTTCTCATTGATTGATTTAAACCTCAATTTGAATTCATATGCCAGAGGCGTAATATCAACACGTATTTTTGGACAACCAACCAAATGTGATTATTTGCCAATCATTATTCGTTACGCGATTTCAACACTATTTTTATGGCCAGTAGCAATTTTAACGATTTCATTACTGTCACAGAATAACGTGTCGCATTCAAGTTAATCAATAATACTCTACTTGTTGTGAATTCCTCTACATTCAACAAGCCATTTTTTTTTCTGGAGACAATATCTTTGAGAAACTTGGTTAGAATATATTTCGTATCTGAGTATCAAATTTCAAAAGATACTTTAATTTAATTATTTTCCATTTCTTAAAGTTTATAAAAAAAATGACATTTTGGCTCAAAGCCCACTTTTTGTCAAATTAAAAGATTTTTAAATTTTTGACAGAAAAGCTTTATATACTGTAATTGCATCTTTCATGAATCTAAATGAAACAAAGACTAAAGTGTAATGAGTTGTCTACATTTAAAGCTATAATAGAAAGCTACTGTAAATCAAACTAGACCTGGTTTGTCTGTATCAATAGCCATTTTATATTACCCATTCAACTACAACACACTCTATCTTATATCATAGACAGTTACCTTCATTTATATCTTCCATTGTCCAGAATAAATTGAGAAGTTTAGAGGTAATCCAAACACAAGATAGAACATAATCCCTGTTTGGGTCGACACAACCCTTACAACTGAGCCGGACCAACTGTCTTTATCTCTACAACTCACTGTGCTAGCACGAGGACTCCTCTCTCACTCTGTCAGTGGAGAATAGAAGCTGTTTGAACAGTGAGATTGAAAACCAATATGGCCGCCATTCACTTCAGCCCATCAGTCAACAGCTGTAGTAAATAAATCAGCAACAGTTTATCTGTTTGGAGAATTTCACTTATTTAATATTATTCAATATGCTGATTGAGTGGTCATCTTGATAGATTGTTGATACACCAGCATGGACAGAATAGGTTAAGATTGTCACAAAAATTGCAATAGGCTAAATTTAAAAATTGTCAAAGACTAAAATTTTTAAAAATGTCATAGGCTAAAATTTAAAAAAAAAAATGTCATGGGCTAAAATTTTAAAAAAAATTGTCATAGGCTAAAATTTAAAAAAAAATTGTCTCAGGCTAAAATTTAAAAAAAAATTGTCTCAGGCTAAATTTCATGGGCTAAAATTTGAAAAAAAAATGTCTCAGGCTAAATTTCATGGGCTAAAATTTTAAAAAATGCCTGACACTTAATCCGACACTTGTTTTTGAAAACAAAATTGTAGAAAAAATTAATTTTATGACAGTCATGTATAGAATACCAGTCAACTTGGGGACAAGTCTACTCGGGGACAGTTAACTCGGAGACAAAGTGAGTTAACTCGGGTACAACCATAAGTTAATTCGGAGACAACTTCGAGTTAACTCGGAGACAATATAGGTATAGATTATAAGGAAAAATTAATGTCAAGATTTTTGACCAAGGATCAGACGGTAGAAATGATCCTTATCTGTGATCTTTAAAAAAACTAGATTGCAATCTTTTTTATATCCAGAACTCAGTCAAGTCAACCGAGATGGCAACCCTATAAAGATTAAATAGAGCAGACAAATATAGAAACCATTGACCGAGAAATTGGACTCATTTCATAACCTCCTTTCATTGATTTATAGCTTATTGACTGGCTAGCTGGACTTGACATCCCCTGAAGATTATATTGACCTGTTGCTGGTCACAATAAAAAAGATGGTATTACTGCTAGGGTCATAAAAGGACTAATAATTGTCACCCCACCCCTTTTTCCTGTTTTTCATGTTTGAGGAAGAAAACACCTCAGGTTTGAAATTATGGTTGAAGAAACCTTGGGGTTACATGTCTCTGAGATAGCTAGTTTTTATTCACAGTGGCATTAATAAATAACAGAAACAGATTAATAAATCTAGGGGTGACATTAGTAAATAAAGGAAACCACAAAGAAAGGACAATATAGTTTCAGGAAAAGTTATCATCTGAAAATATAAAATAAGAAAACTGCTTAGAGAAAGAACACTGCAGACTTATAAAAATCAGAAGCAATAAATGACAATAGAAATATAGAGGTCTGGGCAATGTTTTCAACCACTAAAGAGACACGTGGTGCAGTTTGTCTTTGGTGTTATGCAGGTGAAAATAATGTGTGTGTGATTTTAAACTGGTTGTCCTGAGTTTTTTTTATCAAGAAGTCAAGTATAATTCAAGATTGATATGAAAATAGTATACAGTTAAAACCTCAAAAACTCCACTTGATTGGTATCTGAATTCCAAAACTGTAAACAAAATTTGTTTAAAACAGTAAAACTCTGCCAAAACCTTTAACAAAATTTTGTTAAAACAGTAAAACTCTAACAAAACCTTTATCAAAATTTGGTTAAAACAGTAAAACTTTGCCAAAACTGTAACCAAAATCCCAAAAAGATAGAAATAACATGAATACACAGTTTTCTAATAATTTGAAAAATAATCAATAGAAATAGCTTACCAGATTTTTTAAGCATAAAGTATCCAGAAAGATTTTTAAAAGTCCCAAATACATTTGTTAGTTAAGTTAAAATCTATCACTGTATCTACACCACATCTCAAAACACAACTGACTGCATCATTACAAACTAAACCTTTGAATGAGCCTGAGGGTGAAGCCTTTCATTGTTTCAAGATTACTCAATCGAAACCATTGGGTATATAAAGATATACTTATTGTAATAGCATAGATTGGTTTAAAGATACCTAATTAAGCTTATCAAACCACTTGTCAGCTTGGTTATAAGTTTGATACTAATCATGGCCACTTTAACTCTACGTTGACTTAAACATCTCATGCTCTATTGGCTACTAATCTGAATTAGAAGCCATTTTGAAAAGAATTTGAAAAATGTTTGTATTTAATTTGATTAATTAGGTGAAGGATTATTAAGAAATTTCTAAAAGATGAAAGAAAATCCAATCTTTGTATTTTTTAATATTTTAACAGACCACACAAGTTTCAGATAATTTGCTGTGATTAGAGACAATTGTTAAATTAGTAATTAGTGAAGATGGAAGACCACATGTTCATATTGGTTACCATGCAGTCGTTAAATACAGTCTTATTGTAAAGTATACAACATTGAAATATCATTTAGATGATAAAGAAACAACTATGTTATACAAGTTAAAAAGTGAGGTTCAAAATTAAGGATCCTTTCTATCAGCTGGTTGATCTCTTCTGTATTATCTGTACCCATTTACAGCTGGGCGGACTGGAATAATGAGTGAAGATAACTTATTCAAGGTCATCAAACTTTTGCACGCCAGTTGAGATTTCAATCTTCAGTCAGCATTTTGTCAACAGAACCATGCAAATGACCTCATGGACAGCTATTCTTTTAGGACACAAACTTAAGGCCTAGCCGCAAACTATGCAGGAAGTAGATTCCTAGACAGTTCCAAGATGCAAAAGAGTAGCTTCCAGCTGAAATTTTTCCTCACTGCACACAACATAGCTTTGTCCTTTTTCATCAGCTAAATCAAGAAAAAAATACAATCCTTTCTATTCATTTCAACATCAACCCTATTATACATTGTCCTATATTCAATGCCATGTTTAAGATTTTTTTTAGATATATCTAGGATTAAAGTGTCATAAAGGATTTGTCAAATTTTTTGGGTGGGATACAGAATAGATCTATCAGGGTCAAGTAAAATGTGTCAACAGTGTCAACAGCATCTTCACAATGTCAAGTAATTACGTTCTCAGTCTAATACCTTGACTTCATTTGGCACCTTTCTTATGTCACAAAATTTTGAAAATGATGTAGTGCTCCATACATGTGTAATCTACTGATTTTCGTCAGATTTCTACTGTTTCTGCATGTTGTCTGTCTCCCCGATCTGTGTCAAGGTCTCTGATGGCTGAATTTGTTAAGGTACAAGTGTACTATCCATTAAGATCACGGTATTCAGTGAAACAACAATAGAGACTACTGCAGTCAAGGTATATGCTGCAGTTTATAACACTTTGACGTTGTGAAGATGTATGAAAAGAAGACTTCTTGTTTGTTTGTTTGTGACCTAGTTTCCAGCAAGTTGACCTATTTTAGACCATAAACAAACAAACAAACAAGATTGTCAATAATTTATTATAACAAGGAACACTAGGGAATAAATTATGGTATAACACACTTCTTTAATAACAAGGTACATAACATTTCAACACAATTTACACATGTCGTCATCAGATAAAATAAAGATGGGATAGAAAACAATAATTTATTTCTAAATTTGCAGTGACTTGTACAAAAACAACATGATAAACAATTTCATTATATTATTAGCGTCTCAAAATCGTAAATATCTCTGGGTTTTTAATTTTCAAAATTTTCATGAGTATGGACTGGCAGCCCAAAGAACTTGTGTTTCCCTGAGTCAACGGGCCAGTCCACACTAAAATGAAGACCCAGCTCCAATTAACTCCCAAAGCCAATTCTGGCAAAGCTCGAAACACTATCAGCCTGGTTTTCCCTTTGTCAGTGATGCAAGCTGGAGAGACTGACATGGAAAAAGGCTCTTGTCATTCAGGACAATAAACTGAGGCCCTGTTTGATACTGTGCATGTTAAAGATATCCCTTAACAGTTGAATATCAGCAAAAGAGTAGGCTAATGCTGCTGTCTTGGGAAAATTTCTCTTAATGCTCACTGAATGGCATTGCCTGTCTTCATTAGCCCATAAGAGTAGGACGTAAAACTCCATTCATTTCCAATTAATTTCCTGTATTCGAGTTATTCCCTGTAAGATAATTTAAGGTAAGAAGTCAATCTTTACATCAGAGAGATGGTTCAAAGTTATAAAACACCTTTTTTAAAGAGGATATCAATGTGTTTGCTCTCACAGATGTCAAGTTGATTAATCCTTCACTAATCCTGGATTATCTCTCTAGTTTAATTACAGGGATTCTGGATCATTCTTCACTTATCTCCAATTAAATGGTATTAAATCATTATACCTGTGGAAAGTGATTGGGAAACTGAGGATGTTTGTGTTATTTGAACACCATCTCTTACTGGGATGATTATAAAGGGTATTATATTGATAACGCTAGGTGTTACCCCTGATTATAGGGTTGTAGGGTGTTAATGGGGCTTAGTCTAAAGGGGTTTAAACTGAGATAAGTGGTTTTTGAATTGATCACCCCAATAAGGTTGGTGTCATTTCTTTCTGATTAGATTTAAATTGTTTGCATTATATTGGGCAGTTCCCTTATCTTTGATATAAACACATCTTGGAATGTAGTATTGGAGCTTATAGAAGATACCTTCCTATAGAAACACTGGCCAAGGTCACAAGAGAAGAACATAATTTTTCATGTCTTGTATCATTTTAGGTTTAAAAAAAAGGACTGTTATTATCATGCATTATTAACAAAAAATAGCTTATATTTGTTGAAAGTGTTCAGATCACAATAGTGTTCAGATCACAATAAATTATTGAAAATGTTCATATACTTAAAGTGTTCAGATACTGAAAGTGTTCAGATAATGAAAGTGTTCAGATACTGAAAGTGTTCAGATACTGAAAGTGTTCAAATCATTGAAAGTGTTCAAATCATTGAAAGTGTTCAAATCATTGAAAGTGTTAAGATACTGAAAGTGTTCAGATCATTGAAAGTGTTCAGATCATCGAAAGTGTTCAGAGCATGAACATGTGTAGATCACATAATTTGTTCAGATCACAAAAGTGATCAGATCAAAAAAGGTGTTCTGATCAATGGAAGTGTATAAGAACCAAACAAGCACATCTTAAAATATTATAGAGACATGAAAGAAACAAGATAGTACAAGATGTTGTAAATTGTATAGTATCTATGGTGTTCTGCATCTGTATAAACAACCTTATATATATTCTTACAACTTTCTCCATTCTCAGTTACTATAAAACATGGTCTACTTGCTATATCAAATTTACTTTAGCAATAATCCTAAATTCAGACTTACTTATTCTGCATCTGAATTGATCTTGGCTTGTTATCCATGCTGTAGAATTAAACTGCTCTCACACTATAGTGATTACTAGTTGTACATGGTTGTGAATAATGAAAGTTGCAGGTTCCAGTTGCTCAAAACCTTATGACACTATTCTTATTGGCAAACAAACGCAACTGGTAATTGCTATATACAATATTTCAATGGAAAGTTTGTTTAAAAATACACAAGAACATGTGTATTAGAAGGACAGATTATGTTAATGATAATGCTAATTCATAGTTTCCAGATATTTCATTGAATACTATAAAGCTCTTCATTCCCACTCCTAAAAAATATAAATTATATATTTATATAATAATAACCCCTCTTAATTGAATCAGAATTGTATGTTATTTTAAGTATTTTTCCTTTTTATCTTACCTTTTAACATTAATGTAGTTGCAATAATAAAATATTTTATCTCTTGTGTTATTTTAATAATAAGTACAATTGTATATATATCATTGCCTATCATGTCTTGTCATTCTGTGCCTGAGGAACGTGGGGGGAAACACGCGAAACGTAGCATAAACTTTACCCAGGTTGTTTTTCCCAAAAGCCTTATACCCCTTGGGTTTTTTCCCCTTGGGAAACCTCTGCGCAAACGGGTTTAATCTGTATTAAAATTTATTTCAAATGGAAATTTGTTTAAAAAACTCAAAAACATTTTTAGTGGAGTAGATTTGTTTTCTGTTTAATGCTGATTCTATTTCCAGTAGATTCTTGAATACTATAAAGTCTTCTTCATGGCAAAAACAAATATATCAATTTTCCCCTTGCGGTTTTTAAACCCCCGGGTTTTGGAAAAACCTTTAACCAGGGAAAATAATGATTAATCTTTTTTTTAAGGGGAAATTACCCCTACAAAAGGGAAATTTTTAATTTAATAAAAAAACTAGACATTTTTTTTCTGGGTAGCACTTAGGCCCAATCCAGCTGGTCCTGTCTACATTCAAATGGGCAATACATGGCTAAATTAATATTTCAATATAATTTCGTAAAAATCAAAAAAAGTACTCAATCATGGTGCATCATCAATTTATGTTGGCGATAATTACATACCCAAAAGTAGAAACATCAGTTGAAATTTCATCCCTGCTGACAATTGAAATTTCAACCCTGCTGACAATTGAAATTTCAACCCTGCTGACAATTGAAATTTCAACCCTGCTGACAATTGAAATTTCAACCCTGCTGACAATTGAAATTTCAATCCCTGCTGACAATTGAAATTTCAACTGTGCTGACAATTAAATATTTAAACCCCCTTGCTGACAATTGAAATTTCAACCCTGCTGACAATTGGAATTTCAACTCTGCTAAACAATTGAAATTTCATCCCTGCTGACAATTGAAATTTCAACCGTGCTGACAATTGAAATTTCAACCCTGCTGACAATTGAAATTTCCACCCTGCTGACAATTGAAATTTCAACCCTGCTGACAATTGAAATTTCAACCCTGCTGACAAGATGTATAATGGTGTATGTATCATGTGATCACCTCAACACCTTAACCCCATGGTAAAATCAGGCAGTGTGTGTTGGGCTTTAACATTTAATTCTTCACTTTCATCAATTTTGGTGATAAGATTTTTTATGCGAGAAGCATGCCGTTATTGTAGCCACCAACTGTTTATATCTATTATAAAGATAGTAAGAAAAGCCTAAAGTTTATGTGTGTGGCCAGATCTGCTAGTCTGTTACTTGCAGACGTTTAAAGGGATTGTAAAGAGGTTTTCTTAAATATGTATATACACTGATGACACTGATAGCATCAATTTGCACCATTCCAATTTTCAATCAGACGTCTGAGGTTCCTGCAATTCCACTGAAATTAAATGTTTGATGATGTCACTAATAGCTAATAATATGGTTATATCACAAACAGTCTTCCTCTTACTTTTTAGTGACATCATAAAGTATGTTTTGGTAGAATTGCAGGAACCAAAAACATCTGAAAATTAGAATAGTGTTATTTGATGTTATCAGTGTCCCTGATACACATAAAACTTTTAGGAAACCTCTGTACAATCTCTTTAAACTCCATGCAGAATTATATGAGATGTTCAATCTAAATGGACTTTCCCTGTACAGATTTCTTTTTTTGATAGTTTTTTAATTGCCTCCTGATAGCACTTTACGATTGAGATCTTGGCATGTAGCCACTTGTATTAAGATATAAGTGGTTTCAATGAGTGTAGTGTATTTGTTCCCTGTTTTTTAATTCCAACAGGTGTATTCTGAGAGAAAGGTGTGCCATGAAACCAGATTCTGAACTATAATACAATACTTTCTTGAACATACTTGAAATAAACTGATGAAACAAGCAAATTCTTTTCTACAAGATATCATTTAAATGAAAATAGAATTGATTCTTATTTCCTACTTTTCTGCACCTGAGTGGTTTATTTAAGATTGGCAATCGTTAGTGTGCAGCAAGAAGAATATTTCCAAGACACTGGCATTGTTCTCTCTTTTTGTTAGAAATTGCTGATACAACATATTCCATTCTTCTAGGGGAGCCGCAGTGGCTCAGTGGGTTAGACGCTTGCTCACTAACCTGAAGGTCCAGGGTTCAATCCCAGCAAAGGTCGAGATGAACTTTCGGATTTTTCAGCCTGGTTTCCCCTTGTCAGTGATGCAGGTCGGAGGGACTGACATGGAAAAAGCGTCTAGTCGTTCGGTCGGGACAATAAACCGAGGCCCCGTGTGCTACAGGCTGTGCACGTTAAAGATCCCTCGACAGTTGGAAATCGCAAAAAAAGTAGGCTAATGCCGCTGTCCTGGCAAAAATTTCCCTCATTGCACACTGCATGGCGTTGCCCGTCTTCATTAGCCCATAAGGTGCAGAAGAGTAGGACGTAAAACTCCATTCATTTCATTTCATTTCCATTCTTCTAGATATTATATAAAGGGATTGTAAAGAGTTTTCTGAACTTGTTAGATATATCTACTATTTGCCCTAGAGATCAGATAATAATAAAAACATCTCAGACTAGAAGATAATTACAAGTTAAATTGATCAGAAAACTATCAGTGTGATTTCTAATGTGTCTGTCTCTGGCCATCAACCGGCCTCCACTCATATTTAAAAATGGGATCTCTTACTCATAGATGTTTAAATGAAATACATGGAGTTTTACGTCCTACTCTTTTGCACCTAATGGGTTAACAAAAACTGGCAATGTCATGCATTGTACCATGAGAGAAATTTTGCCAGGACAGCGTTTGTGTGATTTCCAACTGTCAAGGGATCCCTAACATGCAAAGGGAAGGATCAATGCCAAGAGGTTTGGCCAAGGACCAGCTTGTAGAAAGGATCCCTGTCATGGCGGACTTGTGAACCTAAATTGTATTCCTTGTAAAATACAGTTGTTTCTTTCTTTTCTTTCTTTCGTAGTCTGCCAGATGAAATAATTACAGTAGAACTGAATATCATATTTTGATATTGAATAGTGTTACAGGTACAAAACAACTTGTATGTAAAATCTGTATATATGATTCATATTGCTATTATTAATGATAGTGTTGTGGGGTCAAGGGTTAATGCATTGATTCCAATTTGTGTAATATTCATCATAAGGTGCATCATTAACCCATTTGCAATTTCTTCAAAATAAAAGCAATTTGTGTTAAGTAATGGTGTCAGAAGTTAAGGTTTTGATTAACCCTTCAAGTCCAATATATGCATCATAGACCAATTTGCAATTTTTGTTTTTGGTTGAAAATTTGAGTGGCAAATGAAGTTGCATCATTAACCCTATGCCATTTTCTTGTGATAAATTATTTTGGGTCATGAAATGGTGCGGCATGTACCCTTTTATGCATTTTTTTTAATAGATTAATTTTGGTTATGAAAAAGGTGAAGGGGTTAATGTGAGTGGAAAATGAAGATGCATCATTAACCCTGTGCCATTAATGTATCGATTAACCTTCCAATGTATGTAATATTCACCAGTTATCTAACTTGCTTGTGGGACCTATTAACCTTTCTACAATTTTCTTAATGAGAACATTTAGATTATGATAATGTTTTTGATTAAAAGATTTTATTTTAAAGTTAACCTTTAACCCTTGACCTATTGAACTAATTTTACAAAATCAGTTTTCTTAATTATTATTAGCTTCTTAATTGATCTCATTTTGAAGGTAAATTATTGGACCAAGAAATTTATCATGATCACATGATCTTATCCTTCGTCTCTTCAACTTGTCTGAAACAACCACATATGTCCGTGTTTTACTTTAGCAGGTAAAACTTGTATAAGGTACTCCACTAATACATATTCATGAAGTCATATTATTTTTAAACTGGCCAATCAACATGATTTTACATTCTCTTTGTTTTGTAATATGAACAATCACATCAAATTAAAAAACTTCTTATTCTTTCAAATATCCAGTAAAGAAATACTCCCAAATCCCCCATTCCAGTTTCAAGTTTTACTATCATTGAGTTCTTGGATGCCTTGTATTGATTGCCCGCTTGACAATTCTATGCCCCCACCCCCCATTTGGGCCCCCCCCCAAACTCTCCTTTCCAGTGTCAAATTTGTTATCATTGAATTCTTTTATGTCTTGTGTTGATTGCCCATTTAACAATTCTATTGCCCCTACTTGGTTCCTTCCAATTCTGATTAAAAGAAACGCCACCGTGTCGAACTTAACTATGAAATTCATGACTTCTTGACAGAAAAACAGAAAAATAAATTCCAATTTACACATGTGGTTTCTGACTAAAGTTTAAACAATTTCTTCCATTAGCCATACTACCTGAACTTTACATTCAATAAATTATACAACTCTACACCAATTGGCACATTCTGTTTATCTTATCAGCAGCAAACTATTTTGTGCTCTCCCTTGCAGAAGATCAATCTGGTAAAAAAATGTGTTGCATATCTTGTTATCTTTGCTGTAAAAACTATCATTGATGTAAAATTAGTACATGTAGAAGCTTTTAAAGGATTGATTTTCTGACCTTTTCACTTGCGGCAAGTTTTTTTGATGTTTGAGAAGTACAAGACAGATTGTGTGTTTTCTGGAGGCTATATTTAATAAGATTATCTCTTTCTGTCTCTTTCTTTGTATGGCTCAGACAGTCTTTATTGGAATAAAGTTTAATTGAATTTCATCTCTGGAATATTGTGTAAGCTTACTTGTTGGCGTTGAATGACGGTCTTGAAGGAACTCATTAAAATTGCATGCAATTATGATTCTGTATAGAATAGAATCGCATACAGAAGTTTTTGACCCATGGGTGATTTTTAAATTGGGGGGTAATGAAGGGTTTTGAAGCCTAGCCTAAAGTTTTATTATATCATGATTTTCTATTCAACAATATTTTCCGACTTGACATGAAAACTTATGCATTGAAATGTTAGAAAAATTATGAAATATGGGCAGAATGGTAATGCAATAAAACAAGGAACCTAAAAGGGGTAATAAAAAAATTTAAAGAGTTGAAAACCCCTGTGTTGATTCTTCAATTCAGATATAAAGAAGTAGCATGTTTAAAAGATATATAGAAATAGGCATAGGTACTGAAGCATAAGATATGAATATACTATTTTTAACATTTATAAACTCAATGTTTCATATGCTCATACAGGCAGTGTTATCAAATAAAGAAGCACAAGATATATGGACATACTTTTTTGACATTTATTTGTTTGTAGTGTCCCTGAACTAGAACCAGAGAGTGGAGGATACTATGTAGGTTTAGTTTTATTGCAAGTTAGAAACTTCAAACAGCAAATTGAAGATACACAAGAACAACTTTCTGATAAAATATTTATCATATGTAAAAATAATTTGTTATCTAGATTAGCTACTCAATGTAAGATATGCTGGTATTATATTTCTATTTATGGTAACTTTAACATGGTGATTTATGATAGGTTGAAATATTTATGATCTGAGATAATGATATTACCATTAAGTAAAATGAAAGTAGAACAAACTAATTATGATACTACCTGTTAGTAAAGTGAAAATAGAACTTGATAATCAATTCAACAGTTGATATATTATTTAGTAGGTGATATTGATAACTTTGTTTTCGAGGCCGTTAACATTTTCATGAGCTCGTTACCCACCAGTTACAGTTTTTTCTGTTGTCAGCAGTATTTATAATGTAAATGAAATGAAATGAATGGAGTTTTACATCCTATTCATTTGCACCTTATAAGTAAAAGGAGTTTATCAGAATTAACAAATACATTTTGTTCCTTCTTTGAGGAGTTCAAATGAAATGAATGCAGTTTTACATCCTACTCTCCAGCACCTAATGGACTAATGAAGACGGGCAACACCAAGCAGGGTGCACATTATATATATGATACTGAATTCATTTCATTTAATATTTTGGATACAATAATAGATGCAGAACATATTTTCAATTCTACACAACAATATTTTCTCTAATCCTGAGTCAAAGCACCATAGGCATAAAACAAGGAGAGACTTTAATTGTCTGTTTGAAGATGATTTCCAATTCCGATTCCATTAGATGAACAATCACTGTTACAATGACTGTCTGGAAGTAGAAGCCTAAAAGCTGTATGTTAAAATGGAGGAATGGTATATCTATGGTGAATTCAATATAGGGGTATAATTATATACCTTATATGGCTTCTAGTATGTGATATCTGTATGATTGTGTAATGAAAAGTTTGTTGACTGTGGTCTCTCAGGGTGAAATATTGTGGAATTGAAGACTGGACCATTCTATCTATGATATCTATGGTATCCTTGTTTACCATATAATTGGTAATACAGTGGGCCTCACTTATAACGAACATGCTTATACCGAAAAACCGGTAATAACGAACACATTTAAAAGCCCTCGTTTTTCACTGCACTAATTTCATTGAAAAATAAATGGATAAAACGAAATGCTAGTAGCGAATTTTCGGTAATAACGAATAGAAATTGACACCCTGTGTACCAAAATTAATGGTTATTACGAATGGATTAGTCATAATTAACCGATAATCTCAATCGCCCCAATCACGGCAATAAATTGTCACAGAATTTCACACCTCCCGACTCCCGAATATCAATTATTATTTATCAATTAAACTTAATTAACATTTTGTGTAATCCTTTTGTCCTCCTCTGTTCACCCACAGTCCCAAGATATTCATTTTGTTTACCGGTCAAAACAATAAATATACGGCGAAATCGTAAATAACGATAACCGTCTTCAAGTGTCATTCGATTCTCAACATCAACATGGCTACGTTCAAAGCCCATAAAATTCCGAATCCGATGACGAAAATAACCATGCGTTTAGGTGAATTGAAAATTTGGTACGAGGTGAATAAATTTACCGATTCCCTAGATACTGTAAGACTGGACGATTTTTTAAAAGTCGACGAAGATATTATGACAGAGGACGGACTGAGCGACGATGAAATTGTAGAGAGTGTTATGTCGGTGAAAAATGACACCATCCCAGAATCTGATGACGAAGAATAAATCATAGACAACGAAGTTATCATCATTTGCGGACGCTTTTCGAGCTTTGAACACGCTACGAAAATGCATGATTATAATTTACGTGAATTTGCAATAAATTATGTGCTAAAAGTTTAGTACTGTTTAAAACGGCGATCGTTCCTTTTCTTTGGGACGGTATGGGTAATTTTTGACTTTTTCCAAGATGGCGGACATAGAAAATGATATAACGAATTTCGGCTATAACGAACCAATTCGTTCGGTCCCGTATGATTCGTTATAGCCAGGTTTCACTGTACATAATTTTCTTTGAGTTGATTTTCTGAAATTTGAATGATAAGTTTGTTGACTCTGGTTTTTCAGGGTTCAATATCGTGGAATTGTAGCCTGTATCTCTTAAACAATAGATTTTATACCTTCTAGTATTTGAGATTTTTGCTGTCTGTGGTCTCTTTGGGCTCAGGAATTGGTAACAGGTCTACCCCTACTCTACTTCTCTATCAGAGACTTGAAACATTTTGTGACAGAGACAACATATAAGAACAAAGTTATATCTCTTATGGTATTTAACAAGTTGCTCCTAGTTATTATGTTAATTCAAAGAGAAAAAGTACTGAAATACTGTGTACAATAAAATTTGGAAGAAGTATACTTTAACATTGCATATATTGTATTAAATTGCCAACTTCCAAGATTTTCCCTGAGAGAAGCCTTAACCTCAATCATTCTAGTTTGAGCCACTGATTATTCAGTTGGTACCTGAAATAAATGTCCTTTAATGGGGTGGAGGGTGGGGGGGGGGAGTAAAAGGGGGTGAAGGGGTGAAGAAGGATAAAAACAAATGAATTATAGGGTCAAATAGTACCTAAGAATAAAGAAGTTTTAATTAAAGATTAATCATTTTGAGTGAAGGGGGGTTAAAGAAGGAGTAAAGGGGGGTGAAGGGGGGTGATAAAGTATAAACACAAATAAATTATGGGGTCTATTGAACAGTATCTCAAAAGTTATAAGAACAAAGAAGTTTTAATTAAAAATATTTATAAAAATCACTTTGAGTCTAAGAAATATCTTTTAGAAAAGTAATAGAAAGAAATCTCTAGGAGAAAACTGGTCAAAGCAACTCAATATTTCTTATTGATGGAGATTTTACATTCTCCTGATTATTCTATAGACATTCTGACATTGTTCTATTTACCGTGAAACAGAGCTATTATATCAATCAAACTCTCTAGACTGCTTGATTCTTAAATTGATAAAATTCCTTCACAAATATTCTCTTATTGGAATGCCAGGGTTCACTGGAATCTTATACTGATACTAGTAGTTTAAAACTTCCATTAATACAGCTTTTATGGTATACTGTAATTTAATTGATTGAAATGAAATGAATGGAGTTTTGGATCATATGTAAATGGTTGTAAAACAGCATATAATTGAAATTATGAAAGCACAGGTAGAGGAGGAAATCCAGTATCACTATACACTAAGATTCCCCTCAATGCTCAATGCATGGTGCTTGCATCATAAGCACAAAAAAGTATGATGTAATACTCTATTTCATTTCATTTCTAACTAAATGAAGCACTAACAATGTTCAGTAATACATTATCATAGAAATTATGCTCTTATAGGCCGTCTTCAAGGTGCAGAAGAGTAGGATGTAAAACTCCATTTGCTCTTATGTGATACAAAATTATTGTTAAGTTTGAATAACCTGCGTTGAAATGTTATGTGTTTTGTTATTAAAGAAGTGAGTTATACCATAATATTGCCTTTATGTTTCTTGTTATGAAATTAAAGTTATAAACATTATTTGTAATTCTAGTTTAAAAGGATATGATATATATTAATATAGGTATTTCTCTAACATATTTTACACCTGCCATGTAATTTATATCTATTAGTTTTTATTATTGGTCTGCTACTTTCAATTACAGGTCTAATTATATACCTGCTGCTCTCTATTATTCTATAACCATAACAATCTGATGCCTAGAGTTCCTGCAACTCTACAGAATTAAAGTGGAATAAGGCTCGGCATATTAAGATTGATGTAAAACACCAACTTGAACAATTATTCTGTAAATGTATATATGAGTATATACCAATTTTACTTTTTTTTAAACAAAATGATAATGGAACCGACAATCCTATACGCCTGGAATATATATATTTTTTTAAACTGGGGCAACCATCCCCCCCAGGCTTAACATAATGAAGCCTAATATAAATAATGTGCTATGCATTGAAAGTGATGGATGTAAAACAGGGGTAAAAGAGGTGAAGCCTGTTAACCAATCCTCTTTATTAAGTATATCTCTAAACATATTTGTGAATAAAATATTGTTTATAAAAAGAAATAAATAAAACGCCATCGTTTTTCAAAAACCAGTATCTTGTTATAAAATAAACACAAATCTTGTAGAATTGTCTGTCTAGACAAACGTGAGGTGTGAAAATCGTGATGGAGTAAAAAGATGGCGTATTTCCACGGAGACCGGAAACATCTTATCTAAATATCTTATTATATATTCCTTTCCTAATTGCTATCTACTTCACTTTAACAACCAAACCACTTAGATAAATGTCAGGAATTCTGAGTTTATTAGATTGGAATTTAGGTACTTCACTTTACCACCAATTTCTGGTGCTAGAGGAAGATGACCAGACAGTACTTTATAGGGAACAAGTTGGACATCATTAATTTGAGGTTCTGAAGCACATTCGATTGGTTGTTTACATGACAAGATTAGCTTTGTTACGTCAAATAATGTGCGTTCCGATCTCTATTGTATTGTGAAAGTCTGATGACCTTGAATAAGTCACCTTCCAGTCGACCAAGCTGTATAGTGGTACTGATAATACAGAAGAGCTCAATGCCAAGAGGTTTGACCAAGGTGGTTTCCATGGTAGAAAGGATACTGAACTGTCAACCTAAGTTGTAATCCTTATAAAATATAGTAGTTTCTTGCTTTCATTTCCTCTTGAAAAGGATGCTTGTTGTGCCAGGCCAAGAATGCCCACTCTTTTAGACACCAGATACCACATTTCCTCCTGAAATACTTCCTCATGTATGTTTAATATATTTAAGGGGATTGTCAAGAGGTTTGTAAAAGTGTATTGGCGCAGGCAATAAGGGAAACAAGCCTATATTGTGATGTTTTCAAATCTTTACATCTGACATTCTCTTTCACAACATATACAAATTCATCACATATTTTCCAAGTACAAATTTTAAGTTATCAGATAAAATCAGACAAATTTAAGTGATAAAAATTAAAATGTTTGATTTTTTTGAAATTTCTGTGATGAAAATATGACATTATAATTCTGGGATATGAATTAGAAACCAGACAGTGATATGTAAATTACCTACAGATGGAAATTGAATTTTCTTATTTAAGTCATAATTGGAAGACAAATTCCATAAGTAGCAAGTCCAATAAACCATGGGACAGGTTCTTTAAGAACTAAGTGGAACTGCTTGACCCCCATCATCTGGCTCAAAGCAAGGTCACTAACTAGATGAATCACTGGGGGTAACAGCAGACATCACATCGACTCACAGAGCCACTAGCACAGGCATCGTTACGTTTCTTGCATTCAGCTGATTTGATGTGCCAACGCCCAACAGACAACAAACAGACGCTACCCACTGAGCTGTTCTCATGCCATTTCTAGTGTTGTTTAAACACAATAAAATTTTTAACCTATAATCATTGATAATATCTTGAGTAAGTAACATTGGAATAAAACTTTAAGATTAATCATTATAAATGCTGCTCTATGGAATCTACCACAATTTAACAAAGCTTTTGTATGGGTGTGTGTGTACCTTGTAAGGAAAGCTATCTAATAAACTTACTAATACAAACTATCTTCTAGCAGAACTCAGTAGGAAACATTATGTAACATGTCTGATAAAACAGAATGGTTTCACCTGCCATTCCATCCAGCAGAACTTAACTTAACTTTCATAAGGACTGGTTAAATCAAGCAAGGGGCACCCACCTCACAGAAGAAAATGTGCAGCAGAGAGCATATCTGGAAGGGGCCCCAACCCAGTTAAGTTCTTGAGCCCCACTCCACCTTCCTTCTACTGATAAGTGAGATTGCTATGTTTTGACAAGTTAGAAGATAATATTTTAAGAGGAACTCTAGAGAGTTGGTGTAATTCTATTCCTTTTGATGTTTTATCCTCTAGTGTTCTATACCATGTCAGTTTGTAGTAGGAGAGGACACAAGTATTAGGTGTTATAGGTGATACTCTTCTATACAAGTTCTGGTCTAGGTCAAAAGTATTAGGTCTTATAAGAGATACCCTCCTATAGGAGCACTGGCCAAGGACACAAATAGAAACTGCAATATGGATTTCTGTATGAAAATAAATCAACTTATATAGAATACTATTCACTGAAACCTATTCATAGTATCATTACTTCGGGGAGATTTACAATGGAAACAAATGATTTAAATATCCAGCACAGTTGCTTCTAGGCAGTTGATGAGAGGTACCGGTAGTCTAATCTCGATGGACATGAAAATTACCAAAATTTTATATTTGACCAAATGTTTGGTATCGATGTCTGTAAATTTAACTGGCAGTTTATAAAAATGTTTTTCAATAACAGGCATTTTTTTTTAGTTATATAATTTGTTTGTCATACTGGATATTCAAACTATTCTGTATAACTGTTGGTAGTTATAGTGAGAAGTTATGAATCTATTGAACAATCCCTTTAAATATTGATATCATTATTCCTGGGATTAATGAATGTCAGAATGTGTTGGAACTTATCTAGTGTCCCTAGTGATAATTTCTATTTATCATTACTGGAATTCTACTGCCAGGATTCTAGTCAAGATTCCTGTTTTTCTCTTGGGATGGAATTGATACTATAGTAACTAAAATGAATTAATAGGAATTTTAATAAAGATACATTTCTGATGTTGGAGATGTAATCATTATGGAAGAAGAAAAGACAGAAATATTATTGTATTTAGGACAACTTAAGTTCACTTGGATCCTTTCTACCAGCTGGTCCTTGGCATTGATCTTTCCTTGATTTTAAACACCTAGCCACCATTTGTTTGACGTAATGTAAAGAATGAACACTCTAACAGATTGTGCTATAGAACAAAGCCTCTACCCAACTGTGCAAAAGAACCAACACTCTAATTGACTGTGCTATAGAACCAATGCTCTAACCAATTGCATTGTGTGTATTCATCAGCCAATGATTGACTAGAATAATGATGTAAGAAGACTTTACCAAGATTTGCACATGCGAACCTAAATTAGAACCCACAACCATCATTTGTTTGATAAAACAGAGCAAATGACTTCAAATTCATACCTACTGGTTATGATAGGTTTGGTAATTTCACAGATGGCTTGATGATTAAGAAGGTTTATTTCCTGTTATTTTTTTAACTTCTCCAATAATATTTGAACAACATTTAGAAGTGGAAAGCATGCAACAAAAAAATACATGATTTTAGTAACAAAGAACATGATGTAGAGGGCCATGTATTACCAATTACTAAGGTTCTTTAGATAGATTTCAGATGTAATTGGTTCTGATAGTTCCTGTGTTTAGATAGTTGCAGGGGGCCACTCGTCCTTGAACAGTTTTTCTAACCTGAATTTGCGGAATTTTGGGGGGGATGGGTGCTTATTGTTATGATTCTGTATTACAAAAATTACATCACTTTAGTAACAAAGTACATTATGTAGAAGGCTATGTATAATAATTACTTAAGTTTTCTTCAATCAGATGGGGGACCTGATTCAGTAGACTCGGGGATACTGTTGCATCATCTTTTGACAATGACCACTCTCTAACTATGACCTTCTTGTTCAATCAGTCAGATATTTTGAAAGTTGATATTCAGCACCTGAGGTATAAGTTATAGAAATATGATCCCTTAATGGAATCTCAGTGTTATGGAATATCTGCCTGATAATAATTATCTTAATGTTTAATTAATAGTGATGTTTATCTCTAATTATAATCTATAGAACCCCAGTGGGGGTGGTATTCAGTGGGAATTAATAAGATATCAAATTATCTCACTTTAATACTATTTATATTCACCTTCTATAGATGAAAGCTTTTAAATTTAATCAGAGATTAGAAATTGGAACTGACTGTTTATTTTGATGTTTATTATTTTGAAGGTATTTTAGGTCATTGATGAGAAAATTTTTCAGAGCTTTTCATAGACTTCTAACATAAAATTCACTGAATCTGCCAGTGCCAGGATATATGGCTGTCTCCCGAGCGGGTGTAAGAAAACATTCATTTGAATCGTGTAGGCGACAGTACTTCTCGTTAAAACTGAGTTCTGAAACCACTTTTTTAGGGTGGTGAATGGCTCAGTGGTTAGCGAGTTGGACTGTCGTCTGCTAGACGACTAGGTGCCGTGGGTTCGAATCCCGATCGGTGCGAGGAAATAAAAATTGGGTCTGATTCCTAGGCCCGTGCTTTCCAGGAAATACGAGATAGTAGTTTCCACCCCTCTATCTAAATCTGCCAGTGCCAGGATATATGGCTGTCTCCCCGAGCGGGTGTAAGAAAACATTCATTTGAATCGTGTAGATGACAGTACTTCTCGTTAAAACTGAGTTCTGAAACCACTTTTTTAGGGTGGTGAATGGCTCAGTGGTTAGCGAGTTGGACTGTCGTCTGCTAGGCGACTAGGTGCCGTGGGTTCGAATCCCGATCGGTGCGAGGAAATAAAAATTGGGTCTGATTCCTAGGCCCGTGCTTTCCCGGAACTACGAGATAGTAGTTTCCCCCCCTCTATCTAAATCTGCCAGTGCCAGGATATATGGCTGTCTCCCCGAGCGGGTGTAAGAAAACATTCATTTGAATCGTGTAGGCGACAGTACTTCTCGTTAAAACTGAGTTCTGAAACCACTTTTTTAGGGTGGTGAATGGCTCAGTGGTTAGCGAGTTGGATTGTCGTCTGCTAGGCGACTAGGTGCCGTGGGTTCGAATCCCGATCGGTGCGAGGAAATAAAAATTGGGTCTGATTCCTAGGCCCGTGCTTTCCCGGAACTACGAGATAATAGTTTCCACCCCTCTATCTAAATCTGCCAGTGCCAGGATATATGGCTGTCTCCCCGGGCGGGTGTAAGAAAACATTCATTTGAATCGTGTAGGCGACAGTACTTCTCGTTAAAACTGAGTTCTGAAACCACTTTTTTAGGGTGGTGAATGGCTCAGTGGTTAGCGAGTTGGACTGTCGTCTGCTAGGCGACTAGGTGCCGTGGGTTCGAATCCCGATCGGTGCGAGGAAATAAAAATTGGGTCTGATTCCTAGGCCCGTGCTTTCCCGGAACTACGAGATAGTAGTTTCCACCCCTCTATCTAAATCTGCCAGTGCCAGGATATATGGCTGTCTCCCCGAGCGGGTGTAAGAAAACATTCATTTGAATCGTGTAGGCGACAGTACTTCTCGTTAAAACTGAGTTCTGAAACCACTTTTTTAGGGTGGTGAATGGCTCAGTGGTTAGCGAGTTGGACTGTCGTCTGCTAGGCGACTAGGTGCCGTGGGTTCGAATCCCGATCGGTGCGAGGAAATAAAAATTGGGTCTGATTCCTAGGCCCGTGCTTTCCCGGAACTACGAGATAGTAGTTTCCACCCCTCTAACTGAATCTTAAACTGCATCACTATACCGAACCAGTTTTCGACATATCCTATTAACAAACCTTGAATAAAACATTGAAATAATCCTCTATGGCAATGAAAAATTTTGTATACTTTGAATGAGTTTTGAACAATTGTTCAACAAACAGTTACTCTAGAAAACAACTATATTTTACATTTGGGATTACAACTTGCCGTGACAGGGATCCTTTCTACCAGATGGTCCTTGGCCAAACCTCTTGGCATTGATCTTTCCTGGATTATCCGTACCCATTTACAGCTGGGTAGACTGGAACTGTGAGTGAAGATGACTTATTCAAGGTCATCGAACTTTCACACTCTGGTCGAGATTAGAACTCACGTCCGACATTTTCAACGTATCAATGCACATGACGTCATGACTTAAAGATGCTAGCTAGTTTTGAAAGATTTAAAGAACAGTTATTGGAAAAGACCTGAAGGGTGAAAGGAATAAATAAAACCTCTTATACCCTTTATAAGCATAGGACAATTACTCACTGAACAGATACCCTGAAAAAAATCAAGTCATTTTGTGGTATGGCAGGGTAGAGACAAGGCAGCTAATTTAAAACGGATATTGAACAGTTATTGAAAAAAAAATGAGAGAGAAAGGAATTTGATACATCTGGAGAAATTGGTGCCAGAATAATTAGTTAGAATGATAGGGAAGGTGCCAGAGTTTCATCAGATTATCTCCAGACAGGTGTTAATTCATTAACACTCAACCTGCTACAGTCTGTAAAGATAACACCCTAATAACTCTGTCTTGTATAATCTAATTATTGTCAAGATGTTCAGAAATAGATTGGGTTATTATCAAAGTTGACCCACATAATGGGTGTCCATTGAGGTGTATTCCACCCCATAGAATGACCCAAAAATTTCATAATCCATACAATTAAGTAATAATTCATTAATCCATTTTGAAACATTCTTATAAGCATTTTTTTTTAATAATTTCCTAATTTGATATATATATATATATATCATGGTATATAGAGATTCTATATTAATATGTACTTTTTTGGGGTATGAGGGATTTGAGTGACTAAATTGTTTGAATTTTTAAATTTGGCAATGAGGTTTTGTTCATTAGATGACTTATCTAGTGTCAAAATTATACAGAATCCTTCTATAATCCAATAAATCCATAAAACTAAGTAATGATCCATAAAACTAAGTTATGATCCATAAAACTAAGCATTGATCCATAAAACTAAGCAATGATCCATAAAACTAAGTAATGATCCATAAAACTAAGTAATGATCCATAAAACTAAGCATTGATCCATAAAACTAAGCAATGATCCATAAAACTTAGTAATGATCCATAAAACTTAGTAATGATCCATAAAACTAAGCAATGATCCATAAAAATTAGTAATGATCAATAAAACTTAGTAATGATCCATAAAACTAAGCATTGATCCATATAACTAAGCAATGATCTATAAAACTAAGCAATGATCCATAAAACTAAGCAATGATCCATAAAACTTAGTAATGATCCATAAAACTTAGTAATGATCAATAAAACTTAGTAATGATCCATATAACTAAGCAATGATCTATAAAACTAAGCAATGATCCATAAAACTAAGCAATGATCCATAAAACTTAGTAATGATCCATAAAACTTAGTAATGATCCATAAAATTAAGTAATGATCCATAAAACTAAGTAATTGTGAAACAAACTTAATAATAAAGAGATTCTATATAAAATATATTCGTTTTGGGGTTTAAGGGATATAAATGGTTTCTCTAGTGGTAAAGGCTGAAAAAGCTCATGAAACTTTGGTCTAGAGACATTCCATTCATAGAGTCCACATAGTTAATTTTGATTATTAGTTACATAGACTCAAGATATTTTATTTCAGTTACAGACTAAAGTCTGGATACATTCTGATACTTTATCCTGAAGTACTAAGTAACACAGACAAACTCTAATTTTCTGGACAAGTGAACAGTGGAAATACCACATTTAATCTGATCAAATTGGTTATTCTACTTATTTATCTGCAATGTGTCAGGTGTACTAGACCATGGCATTTAAGAGAACCCTCACATTTTTAACAATCTTTCACAATTCTTTATGCATAGCTTTTTTGGATGTGTGTTTGGTATAAAAATTCAAATTCTAAATTCTGTCAGTGTCTATACTGTAGCATGCAGAGTATAAACCAAACACTTAACTGCTCCATCAGTGCTTCTTAGGAGTCTGTTATGGTATATAAAAACTAAAATTCAAATTTTGTCAGTGTGGCATGCATTATGACAAGTTTTGGGTACAATGAATGTGTACTATACATACAGGTGTCAGGTGCACTAGACCTTGACATTTCACCAGAACTTTATATTGTGACCCTTTTCAAAAGTCTTAATGAATAATTCCTTTAGAGGATAATTTGTATAAAAATTCAAATTTAAAAATGTTATCACTTTTTATAATCTGCATTTTCATTTTGACTGGTGATAAAACGAATGTGCTCCATTCACATGTCAAACACACAAACATCACTATGTAACTACCATTTAGAATTCTTTACATATAGCCACAGTATTCTCTTTGAGAATAAGATAAGCTCATCTGACAAAAATCCTGTTTAAAGCATTACTATGACTTAGAATGAACATGAAATTAAAAATTTTAAGCTTGGTCAATGACAGCATTTTATATTCATCTGTTGATATACATGTTGTGATAAATAACATAACAGAATCCTTATATAATCCGATAAATGCAAAAAAATTTAGTTATGCAATTGATTATTGAAAAACGCTTGATGAATAATAACATATTTTTATGAATTTTTACAGGGATTCTCGTGAGCACATTTGATCAAAAGTAGGCTAGATGGGCAATGGCATACAATGTGCAACGAAGGATATATTTGTAAGCATAGCCAACTTTTTGCGCATATAATTACATGAGACATAAAATGCGTTTCCCTTTAGAATTGTGAAGGAAAGCTAGCTTTATTGCCGAACACACTGTGTTTCCACTGAGTTTATCTAGTTCCCGAACCACTTTAGTCTCGATCAAAAAGGTGGCACATTATTGACAGGTCGCGATGTACAAGACTACCGATGTTGCATGTGAGAATGTAAAATAAGTAGGCCTACTTCTCTATTGCCAAACGAGAAAAGCCAGCTTTTTGCTTTTCCACTTGTTTAAAAAAGCTGGCTTTAAAGCTAGCTTTCATTTGGCCCCCAATAAATTGCCGAACGCAAAAAGGGAGGTTTTCAGTTCCCAAACCATAACGTTTCCGCAATTTATCAAGTGGTAACACAGAAAAGCTAGCTTAAAGCCGGCTTTTTGGCCAAGTAGAAACACAGTTATAGGGAGTAAGTTAGTAACAAAAGCACTGTTATAAGTGTGGATCAATTATTATTTATAACACAATATTTATAAACACATCTACGATGCTTTTCCATGTCAACCCGTTAACTTTGTCTCACTGACAGAAGTAATCTTGGTAGAAAATTGTGAATGGTCTTGTTTCAACCAATGCTGGTCATTGAACCCTGGTTTCATTAGCTAGTGAACAGACTTCTAAATCCTGATTTTACCACAAGTGAATGCAGATTGTGTGACTTGATCATGTCTTTCATTGTGTTTCTGTTAGACACATGTTTATCACATGACCATTTTGACCTTTCAGATGACCTTAAAGGTGATAGGTCAGAGGTTAAAACAAATTGACCATTGTCTGCGTGATTGTTTGGACCACTGAACAACAGATGTGATCATTGGAGCCACAAGGATTTGAAAAGTTCACTAAAAGTTGAATGCTATCTGGTTTAGGGGACTAACCCCATCAAATTTCGCATTGAATTAAAGGGATTGTAAAGAAGTTTTCTTTTTTTATGTGTTTTGGGGAAAAACTGTTAGCTTCAGTTTGCACTGTTCCAATTTTTCAATTAGATGTTTGTGGTTCCTGCAATTTCACAATTGATATCAATTATTGTGAATAGCCTTATATGATACACACACATTTTGTGATAAGTGACATCGCAACACTGTTTGAAAATTGTCATTTGTACCCATGTTGTTTGGTCACAGTGGTTTTATTTTGTACAAAAAAAGAGTATGTGACATCTGAAACTTGCTAACACCTGGAGAGCTCTAAGTACTATATGAACAATATGAACTTGTTAACTTCTGCCTCTTTCAATAAATGTATCAAATATTACTGTCCTGATAGTAAGGGTCATTGTGTTCATTGTCTGTTTAGAATTAAACCTCTTAAAGAGAACGATTCGATATCCATTTGACCAATCATACTTCAGTCTCAGGCACTAGAAATTTAGCCAGGGTAATCAGTTCTAATAACCAGTTTTAGGCTAATATTATGTTCTGGAGAAAATATGTTGAGGTTTTTTCTTTGACACCCACAAAAGCAACAAACATAAACCATGTAAATGATTAAGTTTATTGAAGAAAGACAGGGATTTATAGGTTTTTCTCGTATTTTTTACCTTTGTATATTTGCTTTAAAAACATGAAAAATATGGAGAAAATAAACAAAGACTAATCTAAAGATAATGGAACAACAATTCATTGTGATTTTGTTGATTTTTTTCTGTTATTTTTGTGATTTTCAATGATATATGTTCACTGTTATAATTTATTAATTATTTTCACATTTTGAGAAGAAAGAAAAAAAAAAACAACAACTATGTTTTTCAAAGATAACAACTAATATTCACAAGTCTGCTGTGACAGGGATCCTTTCTACCAGCTTGTCCTTGTACAAACCTCTTGGCATTTTCCGGATTATCCGTACCATTTACAGCTGGGTGGACTGGAATTATGAGTGAAGATGACTTATTCAAGGTCATCAGACTTTCACACTCACACGCTGATCGATATTAAAACTTACGTCAGAGATTTTCAACGTATTTATGCAAATGACATCATGACCTAACAAGCCTGGATTTAAGGAATCGAAGGTCGCCTGTCAAAATGACAGGCTGATGACATAACTCGCCTGTCAAATTTCAAAAGTCGCCTGTCACACCCAATGATGCTTAATTTAGCCAGTTCTTTTTTGGTAGACTTGTATGATCATTCATTTGCGATTGAAACTTTTCGCGATAGGCCTATAATCATTGCGTGAAGATTTCAGCAGACTAAAAATTCATCAAAGTCAAAAGAAAATTTTAACTCAATTCCCCATAATGAAACTTTTTGTCATTCAGCATCTAATATATTGGACTATCACTTTGATGGGAGCACTTTCCTGTAGAGAAAATGTTTCAAATTCCTGTCCCCTATAGAAATGTATTATATGATGGACCTACAATGATTTGTGATCTATTTAAATAACACATTAGGCCTAACCAAAAGACAAGCCACAACTTTCGGTAGGTCTTGTTTTTATATTTCAATTCATCTAAAACTGATCGAAAAAAAAGGAGTCGGGGGGCTGTTATCTCATGCGAATGTGTAAGTTGTCGGTAAACTTCCGTGAAAATGCCGTATTGTGGATCCAAAATAATATTGCTATAAAAACAGACCACTTGATTCACCCCTTGTCCAAAATTTTGAATTATTTTTTTGTGATTTATCAGGCCAAAATGCATTGGTAAAAATATCGGAATTTGGAAATTTTCATTGTTTACAAATGTAAGTAACGTGTATAATGTGTTTTTACGAGAATTTGCGAGATAGTTGCATTCGATTTTTTTATCTAGACAACTTGAATGGTGTTTTCTTCATAGAAACTATAAAACTAGTCACGAGTTTCAACACTGTGAATCGAACACACCCCGGATGCTACGTGCTTTTAGAAAATAGATATTCATTTCAATAAGTTGTCAAATATTTGGAGATTTTCAGATTAAAATACACTGAACCGAAGGACAAATCGAGATGATTTTACACGATTCGGCAACAATCGGGCAGTCGGTCTTTTACGGGAATTTTGAGGCGTAAATTTAAGATCGCCGGTCAAAATGACGGGCAGTAGAGCGATGGCGCCTGTCAAAAAGGTTAAAGTCGCCGGACATTGACCGATGACCGGCGCTAAATCCAGCCTTGACCTAAAGAACCAAAGCTCTAACCGCTGTGCAATAAAACCAACGCTCAAACCGCTGTGCTATAGAACCAACGCTCTAACCGCTGTGCTAAAGATCCAACGCTCTAACTGCTGTGCTATAGAACCTACGCTCTAACCGCTGTGCCATAAAACCAACGCTCAAACCGCTGTGCTAAAGATCCAACGCTCTAACTGCTGTGCTATAGAACCTACGCTCTAACCGCTGTGCTATAGAACAAACGCTCTAACACCTGTGCTATAGAACTCCACAAATTTATTTAGTTTTAGCTTTCTAGGTTCCTATGTTAGTCTATGTTCTTAGTCTTTTAAAGATTATTTCTAAGTTTATGCAAGAATTCTTACACCTCAAGTCTTTAGTCTATGTACAATGAGAATTCTCCTGTTATAAAGTTGGCAGTAAGTTAGGAAGTTCAATTCAAAGTGATTGATAAGTTATTTAGGGTTTTATATTTGATAATTCCTTGCAGAAAATTTGCGTTATTATATAAGTTTTATTGTATTGATATCTCAGATATTCGATCAAAGCATAGACAGAGAATATAGATATAATCATTGTCAGGTAGAAAATTGATTTACATTTTTCATTCTCCAAAGGGATAAGAATAATTCTAAATAAGATATTTTAAAGAGGAATTTAACGGCATCAAGATTGCTGGAAGTAATTGTCTCAATAGAAATAACTTTCAGGAACTTTCTGCCATCTCCAGAGAAATTCACTGACTCTTTCTCTACATCTGTCTTTCATTATGTATTCTTATTTCATCTTAAATTGATTTTATCATTCCAATTTATTCTGTCTATAATGTCTGAAAATCTAGAAAAAAAAATTGGCTTAGATCTGCTGATTTAACAATATCTCCATTTTCATATCTCTGGGGTAGCAGGGTCAATAATGGAAACGAAGAATGTCAAAGAAAATGTACCTGCTGATAATAATCTAAATTTCAAGATTTCCCTCCCCAGAATCTTCAAAGACTTGACAAAGAAACCAACGGAAGTGAAAAGGGTATAAAATAACCTACAGCATCCTCTAATTAGAGTCATATTACATTGTTTTTTTGATGTAACAAATTCAGAACGGAAGCAGAGTTCTATGGTACCTTGTATCAGACAGGGTCTAATGTTTCTATATTGGAATGACTACCAGATTGAAATAACCCAACATCAAGGTTTTTAGAATCAAAATCATCAGGAATTGATTAAAGGCATGACAAAGGAACTGAAATACCATATAGCACAGAACAAGTTCATTAAGTTAGGCCTATTGCACGAAACACATAATGAAATACTATGACGGATAATGCGCCGGACAGGGCATGCTTACTCTTCTAAACACGTGTGAAAAGTTTATTAGCTGCTACCTATGTTTCATCAAAATTTTGGAAATTGGGTTTCGTTCAAAATTAAGTTACGATTATTTATTTGATATGACACCTTCATGAAATGAACTAAATTAAAGCAACTTTATATTTTCTAATCTGTCTCTGAAATCTCTTTTCATCCATCAATAATATTACTATTCCGAGAGACAGGGTAGAAAGCTAAAAGCCATTATTTGTATAGTGATACGACCTGTTATCATGGAATGGAATCAACGTTCGAAATCAAACAATATCAGTCGAGACCTATTGGTAAAACTCTATAGTGGTGCTGACATCACAGTAAACAACTCTATACAACTCTATTAAAATTGCTATCATATCAACTCAGTCAATCAAATAGATTTTGGGAGAAACCTTGGTCACTATGAAATGAAATCAAGTTGCAACTCTATAGTTTATGTCGACATGACAGTAAACAAGTCTATACAACTCTATTAAACTTGCTAGAATATAAACTCATATCAATCAAATAGATTTCAGAGGAGACTACCAGACCTTGTAGCCATTGACTGTTCCCTTGTGACTTTGAGACATGCCACAAGGTCAATGAACCTTTGTTTTATTTAGTGCCTGTTCCAAAATGTTCTACCCAGGAAAATGTGGCTGACCAGGAACATTAACAATGAACTTGTCCATTCTTTTATTACTGCACAAGAGACAAAAGGCAATTACCAGTAGGATATTGCATATATCTATTACAGTGAAACCCTTATAAACCAAAAGGCTATCGGACCTGTGATAAATGCCGGTTTGGTGGGGTGAGGGATTGTCAGTTTACCAATACCAGTGGTAATACATAAAAGCGTAATTGATTGGATTAGTGATTAATTAGCACATGTCGTATTCATTTTCAAATATGCAGTTTACAGAGAAAGCCGGTTTATAGAGGATGTGGTTTAGAGAGGTTTCACTGATACTTCTACACTGTTGATATTCGTTGTCATCACATCACAAATGAACTGTCTATAGATATGAGACTTGTACTGGTCATGTCTATTAAATCATAAGTATAAGGAATGAACTCTAAGAATTATCAGGAATCATAAAGAACTCTAAGAACTACCAGGAATACAGAATGAAGTCTAAGAATCATAAGAATCAGAAATGAAGTCTAAGAATTTTCAGGAAAAACGGAATGAATTCTAAGAACTATCAGGAATGAGACTGAACTGTAAGAATTATCAGGAATACAGAATGAACTGCAGGAATTGAAGAAATAATATTTATTGTCTAGAGTTGAAAGAAGACAGAAAGCTATTATAGAGTGTAAAGCTGTTAGCTGATAGTTCTCTAGAAAACCAATAAAGGAGATTAATGTCTCAAGTTGACAGAAGTCTAATGATTTATCATACAGCAGGAAATTTATCTTTTCACTGTTTTTTTTTTCCATTTAGTTGTCAGTTTTTAGTTCATATAAGGCTGGACCAATTTTATTTCTTGCTTACTGATTCTCTTAACTTAATTTCCTAAAATTTTAAAATAGGCTGTGGTGGAAAAAGCAAATTTTATTTCTTGTGAAAATGAACTTCTATTTTGAACGATTTTTTTATTTTTATATTAAATCAGTACTGAGACAGTAGGGTAATATAAATCAATCCTGGCTTTTTATTAACATTTCATTTTTTTTTCCCGCCTTCACGCAAATTTTATTTTTCCTGTCCTTGCAGAATTTGATTCTTATTTAATTTAGTATAGATAACTTGATTTAATTTTTATAACTGTAGAACTTGATCCATTTTGATTTGTCACCAGATACAACAAAATTACATATTCATATTCAACTTAACAAGTTTGTAATGCACTGAGATTTATTACTTTTCATGATATTTTTGGTTTTAATTTATTCTCTCATGAATATATCTATCGCTCAAGTATGGTGTTAAAAACTTAATCCCATTGTGCAGGCTGTCATCTTGTCAGTTTGGTTACATGTAATACATATATTGTCTGAGATATAATATAACAGCTCTTTTGATTGGCTGGCTCACATATTATAACCAATAAGATACAAGATAACAATTGACATCAACACCTCTTACCATAGTTTCCATAACAACTGCAAGAATTTTTTTCAAATTTCTGCTAAATTAATTTCAACCATGGCAGATGTATTTTTTAACCTTTTTTTTTTACAAGTGTATTGAGTTATTACTTCCTATGATTTATGACAGTTTTGTGGCGAGAATAAAAAAATCTGTGTTCAATTTAAAGAAATGGAGGGCTCAAAAATAAAAAACACAAGGAAAGAAAATAAGGCTATTAAATAAGTGTTATATTTTTAGTTTCTTTGTGTGTTTCTGGACCGTTTATCTCTCCTATTTAGGTGCACTTTTAGAAAATGCCTCAGAGCAAGGCTCGAGTTGGGGTCATTCATTGCTTGATAAAGACGCTGGTTGAATCGTCGCTCAAATAAAGTTAGTAATTGTATTCCATTACAATTTGTTTTATTTATCCAACACCTTTACTAAATGCCATTTAAAGATTATATTCAGAGAGCCTATTAGGCCTATATATAAAAGAGCACAAGGGAATAGGTTATAGTTATTTCAGAAGTGTGTTATATTAACTTACATTTTATATTGAAATAAAATTCCTTTTGACTTTAAGTTCCTTATACGTATATCATTTTATAAAGCACCTTCTGATACCCTGTTTATATGTTTGCTTATTGTATTGTAATTGTATGTTTTAAATATGTTTGTATTCTGCCCTACAAGGGTGTAACGTACAATAAATCATCTTATCTTATCTTATCTTATACCATATACCATTCCCCTTGTGAATGTACCTGGTGATACTTCTCTTTCGAGGAGTCCACTATTATACAACTATTACTCTTGATTATAACATTCTTTGACAAGGTTTTGGTTAACAAAATCGTTAAACAGATTTTGATTACAATCACTTTTGTAATCAAGTACCAACCTTATACTTGTTCTGTTATGTAAAGGAACTTGGAGAGTTTTAAATATTTCATGCGTTCATTAAAGAAGTGTCATTAACTATGACTCACTGAGTATCTGTGAAGAAGGTGAAATAGGATTACGTTCTTTGTGAACAAATTACCTTGTATTGGTTGTAGCTTGAAAGACAACTGAAATTGATTTGAAGAAAGACTTCAGCTGGCTTCTATAGATGCCTGTGAGCACGATGAAACTTGGCCAAATCGTCTTGAGTTAGTCACAAACAGCATGTTGTGTAAACAGAAATAAACATTTACTATCAACAATGGAACATTGGTGGCTCAGTGGCTTCTATAGACACATGCTCGCTAACCTAAACGGTGTTTCCACTGAGAATTGTGAAGTAAATCTAGCTTTAAAGCCAGCTTTATTGCAGAACACGATGTGTTTCCACTGAGTTTCCCGAACTACTTTAGTCTCAATCAAAAAAAATGGCCCATTATTGAACGCTTGCAATGTACAAGAGTACTGATGTTGCGGATTTGACAATAAAACTGGTACTTCTATATTGGCTTTAAAGCTAGCTTTCAATTTGCTCGCAACAAATTGCCAATTGAAAAAGGGAGGTTTTTGGTTCCCGAGTTGTAATATTTCGGCAATTTAACAAGTGAAAACACAGAAAAGCCAGCTTAAAGTTGGACTTTTTTACCAAATGGAAATGCAGTTATAAAGATCAAGTGTTTGAACACAGCTCACTTCAGTTAAAAGCTTTGGCTTTTTCATCCTGGTTTCTAGGTCATTGATACAGGTCAGAGAGACAGACACCAAAAAGGCATTTAGTTTGGATGATACAATAAACCAAGGCCTTGTGAGCTACTGACTGTGAATGCTAAATATTCTCAGCAGTTGGAAAATGGAGTAGGCGAATGCTGCGAAGGCTAATGTCTTCATTAGTGGTTTCAATGCAGAAAAGTACGACAGTAAAGTCTATTTACGTATTTCGACTTTGGCGAAAACGTATTGTAATCGTTCGGATTATTTTATTTTTTTTTGCAGTGCGTTCTTCGAACGCACTGCTTTGTTTTCGAAATGACTATTTTTTTTTTGTCTCTTTCTGGTCACGCTCCCCAGCCATAACTGCAAATGTCTTACACAATCTGGCGTGATATTGTAACGTAATCTAGTGCTCGTTGTTGTTTAAATGTAAAATGACGCATTTTTGTTCTACCGGAAATGACGTAGAACGTCACAAATTTTATTTTTGTTTACTAACTCACGGCTCGTTTTTTTATCCAATCTGGTTCGGACTTTTTTTATTTACTACTTATAACTTAGATTTACATAATAGCAGTTTAAAAATTTTGAAATTTTTACTTTTGTTGCTGACTTTTGAATTTTAAAATTTAACACTTTTTTTAACTTTTGCAATTTTGATTAGATCGAAATCAAAATTTGCAGTTAGATAAACATTTTTCTTGTCAAGAAAAATCTGTTTTCAAAATGTCGACATCACTTCCGGTTTCGGCGTCATACGTCGCTAAACTTCGAATTTTCACTTCCGGAATTCTAAAGATATTTGAATTTTTTTTTTTGCAATTAGTTACTATTAACCCATAATGATTTTATAATTAACAAAAATTGAACCGGAAGTAACAGATCAGTCGCCATCATTAAACCACTTACTTTTGTAAAGTGAAAAATTGGGCCTTAGGGGTTAATCGGACAATTGCAATTTTGATGTCTATGAAATCTTCAATCGATTGCTAACAATTCTTAGGAAGCCGAATTTTGAATTTCGATTTAGCTTACCTTTCATTTCCGGTTCCTTATTTTCACCCAGTGCCTAATTTTCCAACGTTCATATATCGTGACCTTGACCTTTGGTGACCATGTGACCTGCACAAAAGTTGTTGCCCTTGTCGAGATCTATCCATTGATGTCTTCATTTGTGTTGTGCAATGTCAACTTCCGGTTTTACAGCCATTTGAAAATTGCACTTTTTAACTTCGAAGAGCTCTGTCACGTGACCTAATTGACATACGTCAAAATTTCTTTTATGTCCTTATTACGCGTAATTTATTCTTTCCAATGGTGTAGAACACTTTATATTTTGATCAAAATTGCGCTTTTTAATATTTGAAAATTTTGTTCTTAGTTCTATATTAATTGTGCGTGATTTATGAAAAAGCACGTGTTTTTTTTAAATTTACGTCTTATTTTTTCACAAAAATTGGTAGATGAGTAGACAAAAAATTATCATTAAAGATTCCTATAAAAATTTTTCCGAAATTAGCCGGAAACGTCCGAAAATGACCAAAAAAATGTAGAAAATCATAGAAATCGGAATTTTCGGATTAAATTTTTGCACAAACTTGCAATTTTATTATTCCACAGAATTAGTACCATCAATATCTTCATTTTGTATGTATGCCGTATATGCAAATTCCTAACCGTTTGATCGCCATCTTGAAATATGCAAATTATTGGAAAAATACTACTCGTCCGCCATATTTAATCCTATTTTTTTCAGACTTGTTTTAAAATATAATTTGGATAATTATCTAGGTCCTCTAGTGGCATATTTTTCAATTTCAAATTTGTCTTTGGACCAGGTCCTGCCAAAGTTTTTCAAAACTGACTTCCGTTTGAAAGTTCATAACTTTTGAACTCTACCATATGCATCCTTTTCATCTCAAAACAACATCACCAGAGAGGCACTGGACTGGAATCCCCAAGGGCATAGAAGACAAGGACGACCTTTACATAACTTGAAAAGAATAAGACTGAAAGAGCTAGGAAGGATTGGCAAGACCTGGAATGAAGCAAAAAGAACAGCTCATAACAGAGTGAGATGGAGAACGTCTGTAGCAGCCCTATTCTCCGCAAGGAACGAAGAGGACTAACTTACTAATTGCATCCTTTATTTTTCTGCAAAATCATCTTCATTGGCTAAAGGTTCATATGATACCTTGATTTCTAATTTTAGTAAAGAACATTTAGATTAATAGGGATCCAAAAATTGGTAATTTGCATATTTCTCGTATCTTCAGATGGTTATATCTCATGAACAAGACTCTTGGCAACATTCTAATTGACATTATTGTGATGTGATTTTCATCAGCTTTCTAACAATATCTTTATTTTAGCTATAGACCGAAAAACGGATGAAAATACGCCTAGTAGAAAATAAGCGATTTTAACATTCATATTTTTTTATATTTAGTTCTATTTAACTTAAAAACAAAATTCGAACAGATTTATAATGTGCAAATTCCCAGCTTTCAAGCAATATATAAATCAATATGTATAAATAAAATTGCGAAAAGTTTAAGAATAAAATTACACTCTAATTAAACAGATATAAATAAACAGGTCATAAAGTCTGATTGTGTTAATTTCTTATCTTTTGGTCAAGACACAAATTTTGACATTTCCAGTTAAAGTATCACAACCAATCAAAACAAGTCATTAGACTTTGTGGGCGTGGTGAAGCCCAGATATTTTACATCACTGTGTGTATTTTTCTTTCAATCGAAATAGGGTCTCGGAGGATCAGTCAATATGTGTTATTTTGATGGACATGTATATAGAATTTATAATCGATTGCCGAAATTTATATGGAAACTGATTTTTGAATTTTTAATTTGATTTTGATTTAATTACGATTAAAAATTATAAAAACTTCGAAGGTGTATATTGTGACGTTGACCTTTGGCGATCTTTATACCTGTACATATGTGATAGTTCTATCCAATGACATATTAAGCTTTATAGCAAAATGTAAACTTTCGGTTTATCGGCATTTAAAAATTGCGAATTTTTCCTATAAAACGGTCAATTCACAAATTTTGACATTTCCAGTTGAAGTTTCCAAAACAAGTCAATGGACTTTGTAGGCGTGGTTAAGCCCAGATATTTTTACATCACAAACCTTAATGATTGCCAACATCTTCAAAGATGTTATATATCTTAAATCAAAGGAATGATTGTTCATTTCTCGTTGTGGGCGATGTATGATATGGAATATTTGGAAGGAAATGACAACCTTTAGAATTTTAAATGATATTCTCTTAAGCAAAAATAATGTACAGTTGAGTGGATTTGTGGTATATGGACGGAACTCTATAAAATACACTCTTTAAGATGTAAAGCCGCGCTGTTAATTTGATGGCTCTATGTTATACCATGGCAACTTGCCACAAATTGCAGGATCTAATGTTCCTACTACACCTAAATTAAGATTGATAAATAAATAAATAAACAAATTAAAAGTATCAACGATCTGGAAAGTTAATTTAATCCGAGATCAATTTGTAATCTCAAATAAGGTGCTATGTCCCTTAGACCACAAATTAGTTTTTTCGACGTTTTGTTTTACACACTAATTAAATAGATATAAATGTTACAAGAAGAGTTAAGAAGATAATGTAACAGGTCATGAAGTCAAATTGTGTTAATTTCTTATGTTTGGTCAAGACAAATTTTGACATTTCCAGTTTTAGTATCGCAACCAATCAAAACAAGTCATTATACTGAGTAGGCGTGGTTACGTTCTATTTTAAATGACAGCCAGGAGATATAACAAATTCTAAATATCTCGGAAGCTGCACAATTGTTACAAACAGGTCTAGTTATTATTATGGAATTGGATATTATAAATGCAAAGTTTCACCCATGCAATAGAAGGGACGCGCACTGCCTTGGTACCGTCTAACGGTTCTAGTTGTGGGACTTTGCTACCGCAAAGTCCCAGTTTGTTTTCGGTTTGTCTTTTTTTTTTTTTTTTTTTTTTTCGAAATTTACACACCTCACACAGCCTAGGCTGCAATAGTTGCAGCAATTTCACAACTTCTCTAAACCTTCTGTTGTGGCGACGTTTCTATTAAATATAAATTGGAACATTTTTGCAAAACCATAAGTGCTGCGTTGCAACATGCCTAAAAAGTCGGTCAGTGGCTCTAGAAGTTGCAATTATTGATCGATTTTCTTCGGGTTTGCATTTTTAGAAACTTGAAATAATTTCCAACAAGATAGCAGTTGAAAAATTTCGAAATTCGAAAATTCGTAGCACACATTTTTTTGCCGTATTTTGCACATTTTTGCAACTTTGCTATTTTAAGACCGATTGATCTGAAAATTTGTGTGCCTTCAAGTGTCATGAATTTAAAAACATTGGCAGAGTCAAAATTTTTGCTTCATTTCCGGTTTCAACGTAAAAAGGGTTTAAACTTCCGGTTGACCTACTTGTGCTGTAATTGATGTATCGCAACAAAATTTATGTCAATCTTAATTAAATTAGAAGACAAAAAAATGAAGAAGAAAAAATCCGGACCGGAAGTGAAACTTTGGCCGCCATCTTGAAATGTCACTTTTTTGTAAAACTCAAAATGGGGCCTCAGGGTAATGTCTAATTTCCGCGATGTTTACATTTCTTGAAGCTTTAGTCGATTACGAAAAAAACTGTGGGAGCCGATTTTTGAATTTCGCTTTTGCAATTTTGCAACATCCGGTTGAATTTTTTCGAAGTTTGGGAGCTTATTTCTCGTGACCTTGACCTTTGGTGACTTTGACCTTTAGTAGGTCAA